>BSBK01002548.1:3777500-4432500 GCA_027943335.1 Chamaecyparis obtusa
AAGTTTTCACAGTCCATTTGACTGACAAGAGCTTCCGGAAAGAAAAAAAGGCTCTCTGTATTTTGTTATATATTTCTTGAAGTTGGGTTTTTCTTTTTTATCACTGACTCTTCAGAGTTGCTCTTATTTCTGTTAAGTGCAATGTGCTTTATATTGTTGGAGCTCATCATCCAGGAAGCTGGAGTTCTAGTGTGGATTGTGCAGAATTGGAACTGATAGAGTGTTTTCTTAGGTTCATGTTTGATAATGGATTATGTAGAGTTTAACTCATTTCTAGGATGATAAATGTTTCACATTGTTGTTGTTTCACAATGGTTGAAGCTTTGTTTTGCTAGGATTTTTGTAGAGTTGAACTGATTTGTACCATACAAATGATTTGAAGTTGATAATAACATTTTCTAAGGTTAATGTTTGATACTGGATTATGCAGAGTTCAACGCATTTCTGTGATGATAAATGTTTCACCGTGTTGGTGTTTACAAGTTTTATTTTGCTAGGAATTATGTAGAGTTGAACTGATTTGTACCATGCCAAGTATTTGATATGGTTGGAGCTTTTTATGCTTGAAGTTTTACCATGAGATTCTGCAGAGATAAATTGATTTGTACCAAGAAACAGCATTTTACATTGTTGAGGAATATTTTGCTTGAAGATGGAACTTTACTTATTTTAGTGGTCTGTGTAGAGATGCAGCAGAATATAATGAAAAATGCCAAGGCACAACCATTGGAGCTACTCCATTCAGAAAGGAAGGTATGAGTAATTTATTATCTTAATCGCACATGTGATGTTTTCACGGTTACCATTCTTTTATTAAACTGTACTGATATATTCTGAAAATCAACTTTCAGATCAAACAAATGATCGTTATTTTTTAAAATTAATCAATCATAATTTTAACTTTAATGACAGGCAAAACAAGATTCTTAGTTTTGTTACTAGACAAATAGTCATAAATGGGTAATGTTATTATTGTACGAGTTGTGATTTGGTGAAGATAGTTGTATGGTGATTGGATCAGTTTTAAAGAAACTTTATTGATTGTGAGTTAGGATCAGGATTATTGTATTATTGGTTTGGTTAAAATTTAATCAATGGAGTCAGGATTTAGGGTGACCGTATCAGTTGCAAATTTGTGGAGAACTGTGCATTAGAATTGAGATTAATCTTGGTTACTTCATATAAATTACGTTTAAGGGGGTTAAATTTTTTGAAAGAAACTGTGACAAGATTAGGATTAGTATTTACTAATAACTAGTGTAAGATTAGGATTCGATTGGGATTCATTGACTCTGGATATTTTCTCATGAATGTTATAAGGATTAGACTTTTTTTATTAGTGATAATCAAAGAGTCTGTGTTCAAACATGGGTGTCAACCAACATGGGACCAGTTTTGATATGTTTTCATGTGCAGCAGCTGCAGGGGAGGAGTATGGAATTTTACCAGCAGCAAGTTCATCCAGAGGAGGTGAATGCTCCACCTCTCATGTCAAGGGAGTCTGCAAGGATGGTTCCAACTGGTCCTGATCCCCTGCACCATAATGGGGGCCCTATTAAGCCTCAATTTCCTTAGAGGTCCTGTTGTTATGTAATCCACTACAATGTCTGAAATAGCTGACCAGCGAATTCAGACAAAATTATGTACTCCAGAGTAATGTAATGTGTCAGCAGAAATAATGACCGGCTGATATAAGGGAATATCGTCTTTCATGCCTTGCCTAAGGTTTTTGGGGATTAAAATCGATTTTCCGGGGCTGATAGTTGAGAGTGGTTGTTATTGTGTAAGAGGGTATTAATATCTAGACTGTATGTCTCTATGTAGTGGGCCAAGTGTAATATATAATTTGAATTTGATCTTTAACTGGAAAATAACTGTTGTACATTTTTCGGTGAGAAGAGTTTTCAATTACTGTTGTTAATGAGTATGAATACATGGAGGTGAATTGGACTATGTGATCTCAAAACTGGCAAGAATTCTGTTTTAGAGGGCTACAAATGCAAGCAATTTGCAGCATTCAAGTAAATGCGGGATATGTCAAGTGATACGAATGTTGACAGTTAAATCTATTTAGGATGATGGAAAGTAGGAAAGCTTGACACTACAAAGGCACAGGACCAATTAAACAAATGGTAGTACTTGGTGGGAGACACCTTTGAAGAGACATAGTTTTCACCATCCACACCTCTAAGAAAATGTAAATACTTCTTTTCTAAAGAAGTTGAGTCAACCAGCGTAAATTTTTAAGGACATCTGTACGCCAGTTCAATTTTTTTTCAATTTAATGTCAAACCTTCTAATATCTTTAAATTTTTGTGATGGAGTGGTTTCTATTTTTACTAAAGGGTTTTTTTTGTTTGTATATAAAGTAATTATTAGCTATCTGAAATGGGAGCACAAGTTTAACGCTGAACTTTTTTGGCTAGAACCAAGGACCAAGGGGTATCTATTTCTCCAAGCAAGATCCCAACCTCATTTCTTACGATGTTGGAATCTTACACTTAACAAGACTTGATCTCTAGTGGGCTCCATAAGAACCTTTCAACTTCACTAACAGACCAAGAACTCATATTCAAAATTACATACATTCATGTCTTTTTCATTGAGTGTGAGCTCACTACCTAAATTTTATTTATTTCTATCTACATTCATCTAGAGATTGGTCTTAAATCAAATCTATAGTCAAGCAATAACCTTCCTTGATGACTTCAACACTTACATAAATAATCTCTTTGCTTTTGAAATTCAAATCCTGATTTGAAGCTGTCTGTACCTATCTGTGTGATCCTAGTGTGCCAACTCTCTGTTATCATTGTGATCCCTTTTGGTTAACTCTAGGATTGAAATTATTTAATTTGACCTTTTGGTATAGTCTCTAAAGGGATAACTTTAGTTCATTTTAGATATGATGCAATCTTCAATCATCTCCTAATGACATGCTAAACTTATCATTTACTACTTACACGTTATCAAGAACATATTATTAGAATATATGCAGTGCACAAATGTCTAGAACAATTGGCACATTTGAGAAAGCTAGTCACTGAATTGATATTCCTTCATGGTTTGATGCAAGGGAGTAATTATCTCTATCAAGTGTAAACTAGAAAGAAAAATAACTAGTTTTATGTAGGACAATTGAAGAAATCAAGGCAAACCTAAAGTGATATTTTGAAAAGTAGTACAGATTTTGAAGGTACATATAAAATCCATAATTATGGGATCAAATTGCTAGTTATAGAAGTGATATAAAGTGCCAAATAGACTATACTCTAATTTAAAAGCATATGTTCAAGCATCACAAATATTTTTTTATTATTTTTAGATTATGATCTAACATTTCTAATAATTTTCTGACTAGTACTTTCATTGTTTTATTCAATTTTCAAATCATTCATTTACTTATCACTCTTAATTAAATATTATTGTTTATTTGTTTACCTTAGGTATATGTAAAAGGAACTTTATTATCATTTTGATTTTGAAAAGGATTTGATTACTTTTCTTTTAGTTATGGTGAGCTTCTCTACTTTCACATTTTCTTCGAGTTTCTATTGTTAGGGTTTTTAATTCTTTTTGTATATTATTTTAGATCAAAGAGTGATATATATTTATTTGTGCTCTTCAATTGTTCATTTGTTTAATGAAGGCACAATCTATGGATTCCCTCAATCTTGGTCTCATCACTTGATTTATAATATCTACTAGTCTAGTGACCCTCTTGACCCTAATAGTTATAGGACTATCATAATTGGTGATATATTCTCCAAGATTTATGCAATATTCTAGATGCCTATTGTAATGCTATGGCTTGAAATTTGAATAAAAACAAATAAGAAAACAAGTTCATATTCAAATCAAACATAATCTTAGATGGAGCCAATGAAGGAATGCAAACAAAAAATAATATCACTCAAATTTGACTTGATTAAATTAATGATGTTTGTTTGTGGATTCTTCTTGGTTGAATATTACTCTTTTGATAGCATATATTGAGCTCAAATTATAATGGATCAAAAAAAGGATGAGAATGTTTCTCTATTTATAGATTTGGGAGAGTTAATTTATCAATCGATGATGAATGAGAGAATTTCTATAGAATCAAGGAAAGAATGGAGGGCTAAGATGATTTTTTTGGAATGTGAAGGATATGATGCATTTACTCATCTTGGTAAGTAGTTGCAACCATGAGTGACATAGGGTTAAAAACATACATATGTCCCCTTTATTCTTGGAATTGGTGATGATGATGATGATGATGAATCATTTTAGCCACATGTGAGGTGGAAAATAGATGTAGATAGTAATAATTTTATTTATTTGTATGAGATGAGATGGAAAAGGGGATCAAATAAATATGAAGATTATTTAATAAAATGAGGAACATTAGGTGAAGTGGTGCTAGGGCACCTAGCCCTGATTGTCAAACATGGCCACTTGAAGGAGGTAGGTCATCTTGGCATTTTAATAAGGTCACATGATCCCTTTAAAGATGTAATGATGTTTATAAAATTCAATGAGGTCATCTAGTAAAAAATTGTCAAGTTGCAAGAAAAGTTGTGAAGCAACTTTTCTTGCAACCAAATGACCAATAGTGTCTAAATGGACTAAATTGATGTTTCAAACATTCCTATGATGTAAGGAGGCCTATAAAAGGTTAATTTGATGTTAAGAGGTTGAATAGGTAGGTTCTTAGGCCAATTTCAAAAAATGGCAAAAGTTGTCACAAAATTGTTATGTTGTCATTGCAAAAAGTTGTTAAAATACAAAAAAATGTAAAAATGTTGGAACTAATGGTCAAGTGGGTTTGAATTTTAGTTATAAATATCTCAAGAGGTTGTAAGAGGCTTATAAAGCTAGGGATGGTTGAATCCCAATGGGGGGAGAATAGTTTTGTAAGTATTGGATGGACAAATTTAATAAAAAAGTGTTGATTATCACATGTTTTTTCATAGTTTGTGAGTCTTACAGTCAAATTTATTGTCTTGTGTAGTGGAATAATGATATACCCTTAGTTTTAGAAGATAGAGTAGTGTAATAGATTTCATTTGAATCCTTTCTTGTTTATTTTTATGGTGCATTTTGCAAGATATTGAACTTTCACTAAAAACTGCATGTAACCCTCATTAGGATAAACATTGAGCATTTAAATTGGTGTTTCTCTAATTTTGTATGGTAGAAAAATATAATATATGGTGAAATGAAGTTTTTGTATGTATACTTGTATATTGTAGAGTGGCAGGTTTAATGGATGAGGTTTGCTAGGGTTTCAATGATGCCCTATCATTGATTTTTGTGTTGCAGGATGCTAATGACAAGGAGTAATGAAAGTTTGTGTGTATTTGAGTATAAAGTCGTTATCCTCCAAAGGTGGGACTTATAGGAGATTCTATCTAGGAGCCTTGGAATCTCTTAATATGTTTTTGGTTGTTAAAACAATTGAAGGTTAAATCCTTTTATATCATTGTCTTGTTATTGGAAAGAACATGACTATCATAGACCAAATCAGTGATTGAAGTGTTTTGAGTCTCAAGAAGTTCTTAAAACCATTTGAACATTTTGAATAGGTTGAAATAAGAGTATTCAAGCTTTTCAAATTTGTGAAACCATTTCAAATAAATAATTTTAGAGGAGACCGATAAATGTTGTCTTGGAATGCCTAAATATGCCAAAATCAGAGTTATTAGTCACTATTTGGATCATTTGTTGCAAAGGACCATAAAATTTCATATATGTTTTAGAAGACCCAAAAGGGTATCTATAAGTGATATTACTTCCATAGTTTGAGGATTTTTCGGTGAGTTATAGGAAATTAGTCCACTATGAAGGGCTAATTAGGCCTAGAGCAGATATTGCTAATCCAATTTTTGGGTGGTGTTACAAAACAAAGTTGTCCTATCTCTTGATTTGTTAATGAAATACATAAAGGGTATTTGGAATGTCAATTAGTTTGGGGGTTTTATTAGTTATTGAAGAGTTTTGATCAATATTGTCTTTGACAAGGGCTAGTAGAGTATAGTGTTGATGTTGGGAAGAATATGATAGTTAAAGAAACCATGAATTTTGAAGGATGCCAAGGGTATGTTAATAAGGTACTAGGGTGTTATAAGATGTCTCTCTGGTTGGTTGGCTCTTGTGAACATTAGAGACCTCATTCGCCTTTTATAGCCAATAGGGTAGGATGTAATTGTGAAGAGGAATTTGAAGTTTTGTGAAGGGTATGATTCCATTGAAGGGAGACATGTTTACAAGTTGTTGAGATTTGAATCATTATCCTCTGCATAAATTGGTATTAGAGCTCAGAAGGTTTGAGAAAGAGAGTTTTATGTTTTGTGTTTGTGTTTGTGCAGTTGAGAAGAGAACATGGTTGCCAAAAGACTAGGTAGAGGAAAAGAGGAGAGGCCTATGTGAGGCAAGCACAAAGATAGGAAAGGTGAAAGATAATTTCTAGGTGAGGGTTCAACATAGAAGAAACAAGAAAAGAAGAGAGAAGAAGAAAAAAAGAAGAGGAAAGAGGAAAAAGAGATAGAAAGGAAAATAGAGTTTGAATGTGAGATTAGAGAAATAAAGAAAGATATGGAACGAATAATACTATAGATGCAAAAATGGAACCTACCAGTTAAGAGGGTGTGTGCAAGATTATGGTAAGCCAAACTATGGCCTTAAGTGACAATGAAATTTTAGCAAAATAGGTTTAGGCAACTTGATGTAAATAGTTGAACAAGTTATCAACCTTATATCAAAAAAGATGTACGAAGAGAATCTATAGGAACTTGGATGTAGTTTATAAGATACTAGTTATTTTTTTTAAATTTTTTTTTGGTGAAAAATTTCAATTTCAATGCAGTAATATGTAAATTTCAAGAAAAAGATAAGAAGTAGGTGTATGTCTGACCACCCTAACCACAATCAAATGATAATATTTTTTATAAGATTATAGATATAAGTAAAAGAATCATGTCCTAATGTGGAACATATATTTGTGTAATTTTTTTATAATTAATTAATTAATTATGATTTCTTACTACAACTATTTTGGAATAAAAAAATCTCATGTTTGACCACCTTAACTTGGTCAAAACTTAATATATTTTAGTTTTTTTTCTCATAGTATACGAAGCATATAATGTGATGCATGTTTTAGATTTGAAAAATGTTATACCATTTGAAAGTTATAGACATTTTTCAATCAACCTATCAATCAAGACTTTAGACATAATCCAATTAGAAAATAAATAGTTATTTATTAAACTCAAAACTTGATAGAATTTATATTGGTGAAAAGTTGATAATCTGCTTAAGACACCCTTTTCATTTTATCAATTTTGGATAAAAAAGGTGTCCACTATAAGGTCGTAGTCTGGAAATGTAGGGAGATCTTCAAAACACATTTTTGGGTTGACTTTCCAGCTTTGGCATTTTCAAGCCAAAACCCAAAGCAATCCCAAGGAAAATCATTGGGTTGGTGATTTATGTCAAACATCTCCAATATCGAATATCAAATCCAATATCAGACATTAAATCCTATAATAGCGCCAATGGAAAAATGTTGGTTCCATCGTAAGGGTTTCAAAGTTTTATATTTCTAATATTCGATATCAGATTCAATATCCAATATTGGATATTCATGTATATATTTATCCTTATATATTATATATAATTGTGTGCAAGGAAATGTGAACCAAAGGAATGCAAATAACTGTTAAGACCTCTCAAAACACAAGTTCAAAGAAACATCAAAATTGGACATAAAGAGTCAATAAACAAATAACAAAGCAAACCATAGTAATCCTGTTGTAGCTCCTTGTTGCAATGATTTGTCCATGATAGTCTGATGGTATGTGTGCTCATGATTTTGACAATATAATAGTAACATGATGCTCCATATTTTCTCAAGCTTTAAGCAAGAATGGAAATGGAAATGGCTTCAAAGTTGCATGGAAAATGGAAATGGAGAGCTCTCAAAATGCATAAGTTGTAAATTGCATAATGAAATTGGATTGAAGATGTGTTGTGTTGAATGAGGATTGTGAGGATATTTAATTTAAGTGTTGAGGAGGTTAGGGTTTTCTTATCATTAATGAGGATTGTTGAAAAGATTAGGAGGGAAATGCCACAAATGGCATTTATCTCCAAAAACCCCAAATTCCAAACATTAATGAAGGGACTAAAATGCATTTAATTGGGATTTTATAGGGAAAGTGGTAGAGTTGGACTTTGCTTCCCTAATCCTTAGGATTATGAATGTCCACATATTAAGTGGGAGTTTAGGCTTAATGACGTGGGTTAAGTGGGAGGCAAGTGGAATTTGTAGGAGAATGCAAGTGGATGAGGGTAGAATAGGTAGGGATTAATTAAGAAAATGGTGTATTTACTTAATTGAGTGGGGGTTAAATGATGCAAGTTGAGGACTTAGGATTTTTCCAATGGGTAAGGATTTGAATTTTGAATTTCTTTTAAACTCAAAATAGGAGAAAGGGTTTCATTTAATTAAATAAAACTATATATTCATTTAATTAAATAGGATAGGAAATCTAGATAAATTAATTAAATTAATTAACCTAATACTATAGAAGGAAAATAATTAATTAAATAAATAAATTATGTTCAGATTTGGGTGTCTACAATAACATATAATGTATTTAATTTATAATATTATATTACATATAATATACAATATTATATATTACGTATTATAATATTATATATTATATATTATACTATAATATTATAATATTTTATTATACTATAGTATTATAATATATTATTAATACTCTCTCTCTCTCTCCCTCTCTCCTAGGACACTTTAAGAACCCTTAGGACCCTTTAGCATACATTATTGTATGACAAGGGGTCTTAAGGGGTTGTAAGAGGTCTTAATGGGTCTTAAGGTGTCCTAAGATACATTAAATTATCCTAGGACCCCTTAAGACCCCTCACAAGGGCTTCACTTAGTGAACCTAAATTATAGGTCGTGCGTTCGTGGCATAATAAAGAATCCCCCTATTTTCAAAAAACATTACCCCAAAGTTCTTTTTTGTTGCCCCCTCCAATACTTACCCAATACCCCAACACTCATTTTCCTATATAAACCCCCATCCCCTGCCCCCAAAACATCCCCCTCCCCCCTAATTAGGTAATATATTGCCCCCTTTTTTTGCCCATTTTAAACCCCCCGATATGAGTGCATGTGGTATTGTATTTCCCTTTAGTGAAGACCATGTAAGATCACTTAGGACCCCTTATGACCCCTTAGAACTTGTTGCCATACATTTGTTGGAAAGTTGAGGTGCTGAGAGGGGGGATGAGTTAGAACCCTATAAAACTTTAACCCTTAATGACTATTTTACCCTTTGAACCTTAGATCATTCTTTGTATGAAAAAACTTAACAAGTTATTACTGAATGAAAGTAAAGTAAAGTAAACTCTTTCAACCATAAATACATAACACACATGAACACATTTGGCACATGATTTTTGGTGCAGGGCACTCAAGGCATCATCCAGGATGTTGCTTATGTTTTTGGTTGTTTTGACTTTGTAATAAGGTGGATGGATTCTAGAGATACACGTTTGAATCCATTTGTGTGCTCAAGGATCCCATAGGCATGCCTATAAGCCTTGGGATGCCTTAGTCCACTTGGATTATAGGTTTCTTAGGGGTAGCTAAAATAGAGATTTTAAGTGTTTATGATGTATTAAGCATGATTTTGGTGCTTTTAAATCATTTAGGGTGTATATGACTTGGATCATTGTTCATGATCACATTGTGAGTCATTTTGTGAGCAATTTGTCAAAGTTGCAAAACTTGCTCGAGCAACTTTTCAAAAGTTGCTCAAGAAGTTCAAATGTGGTTGCCAATAGTCAAAACTACTAAGGGACCGGTTGGAACCCATTTCTTGGAAGTATTTAATCATCTCAAGACCTCTGCAAGAGGTTAGAACCAATAAACCAACTTTTGGATGCAAATTTAAAAAAATCCACCATTTTCTTGTGATATTCTGGTTGTGTACGATCGTGTAGGGAAGATTTGGTAACACTAACTGACATGGTTGTAAAACTTCATGAATCTATGTTTTGATTCAATTGATTTGATTTCATTTGGGTTTTTCAAGGTACAATTATCACCCAATTTGTGGAGACAGTCAGAAAAGAGGGTTTCACCAGGCTTGTCTCACAAATGGGGGTCTAAATTGTAATTACACTGGTGGAATCCATTAATTACTTGGGGAATGCAAGTTAGACATATATTATTTATTAATCCAAGAGAACTCAATAGGAACTAGTCGGCAAGGATGTTTGGCACCAAGCCCTAGACTGAACATCTCAATGTGTTCAGTTAGAAAGTTAGAAGAAAGGGTGTGCAGTCTGATGAAATGAATGAAGTGATCAATTTGAGAGTGGATTTGGAGTGATTAAGGGGTATTGAAGGTCCTTGAAACACTACATTTTTCTTATACACCCATCCTTAATCACGTATAGTGTAAACCAGGGTTAATTTAGCCAATTATGCATGTGTACCTAGTGTGGATTAAGTGTTTTTGGAGTAAGACCAAGGCTTGTGTACTTAGGGAACTTTGAAACTCTCAAAAGGGTATCTAAATCTGGTCTTATTTTTTTTAGACTCTTTAGGGGTCAAGGATTGCATACCTGAAACCAAGTTTGAAGACTTACTAGGATTTATAGGTGAAGTTGTGGTTGGAGATTTGTGGAAGTTGGGAGGACAAATCAGTGATTTATTCTTTGTGTTTGTGAGGAAAATAAGGTGTTCCAATCATTATATTGGTTAAATAACACCTCTGGTGAAGATTTCTCTTATTTGGCCCAAAATAGGGAAGGTGTCCCTAAGGTCTTAAATTAGAGAAGTTAGAAAACAACTCTAAGAGAGAGGTCTAGATTGGAGAGGGGCTTAGAGACCCCTAACTAATTTTTATCTACCATATCCAAAGGTTGGAAGGATTTATTATTGCATATAATCAGTTTGTGAAGAGTTGTGGGAGATTGGTCCTTTGTCCTAGTCTACCGATGTGATCTTTGCATCAATTTTAGTCACGCAAAAACCCTTGGTTAGAGGGGAAAACTATGGTGGGGATGACACCCAAAATCCTTCACTACTGCAGCATAAAGGTTTCAGTTAGAGCATACAAAATGTCACTTCTGGTGATTTACCCTGTTAGGAGTAATACAAAAACAAGACCTTCTAAAGTTTACATAGTTAAAGAATTTTGCAACACTCATTAAGTGTGCACTCTGTTAAGAGATTTAAAATAAAAAGCTTGTAAAATCCTACCCAATATGTGGGATTTGAGAATACAAAAATGAAAATATATTCCTATAATAACTGATTTGTAATAATGCATCTACCTATATGCTAGGTCAGATCCTTTGTTCTCTCTACAGTATCATTACCTTTCTCTGACTGATTTCACCAAAATTATCCACTTCCTTTTCTCAATAGCCTTAATTGCTTTTTCTTTTCTCTATGTTCTTTGTTTCACTATATTCTCTCTCTCGATATTTTTCTCAATCCATCCTTATGTAGTAATTATGTAGCTTCCTAATTACTTTATCTGATTAGGGTTTGAATCCTTCTAGAAAGCTCAGACAAATAGATCAACGATCCATATTCATTTACACTTTCCAAGAAATATCTTCTTTATTTTCATTGGTTCAATCTGTGCCTTGGGCACATTTACAATCATGTTTCATTCCTAATAAATATTACCTAACATTTACCTCAATCTTCATAAACCTTTTTCTTGCTTGGTAGAATCTGATCAAACTTTTATATTCATCCTATATCACTCGGTAAACTTTCCTGATCTTCTCAATTATCATGTTGTTCCTACTCAGTAATACTCTTCCTCAGTTAACATATTTACTTGTACTCTTCCTGCTCTGTTAATTACATTTGTTTGGTGTCCATTCCGCTCGATATACACTTTTAGTTAAATGCTTTTCTTTATGCTTGATAATTATTTTTCCTTTTCTTTTCTAACTGACCTTCTCTTTCATCGATTGACTTGATCTTTCACCGACTGACTTTCTCTTTCACCAAATGACTCTTCACTCATTGTAACTCATCTTTTATTCACTAATGACAACACTTAATGAATTTAGGAGTAAAAACATTATTGTATGGTTAGGGTTTCTAATGGGTCGTAAGGGGTCATAAAGGGTTCCTAGGATACATTAATGTACCCTAGGACCCCTTATTACCCTTTATGACCCCTTAAGACCCCTTATTGTACATTATTGTATGGTTAGGGGTCGTATGGGGTCATAAAGGGGTCCTAGGATACATTAATGTATCTTAGGACCCCTTTATGACCCCTTTTGTTAGAAAGAGACATTGTTCTTGATGGTTTGAATGTTGTCATTAATGGAAACCATACATGATTTAGGTGGCCACTTGTCACAATTTTGTGTTACTGAAGAATTAGAGGTAAATCTAGCTAAGTATGGAAGTAAAAAGATAGTGTATAGAGCTCAGTATATGGATCAGAACAGACAAGTACCTTTGAGTTTTGAGATGTGATTCTAGAGGGAGCTTCATGGAGATATACTACACTTAATTCCAACTTCACAGCTATTGGTGATCTCAAATGGTCGAGTTATGGTGCTTTGCATAGAAGTTTCCTGATTGTCAATAAAAGCAATGATACAATTTAGTGGATCATTAAGCGATCCTATTAGATCAATTAACTGATCAATTTATGTGTTTGATTTCTATGGATCCAACATGATAGATGATATATATGACATTGATCAATGTTAGCATAACATTTTGATGGAGGATTTGACCAACACTTCACATGGTACACTTTATGTTCTTGAGGATGACCAATGAAGATATTATTTTTGTAAATGGATCTATAAGATTGAGTTTTTGTGTTGATTTATGATTGGAATGGTTAGATATGATACATATACATTCTATATGTATGAAGGATCTATAGTCAGTGGTTTAATTAATAGTTGAGCACATATTTTGTATTGTACTTACATGGAATTTTATTTGCATATGTGATGCTATCTTTCAATTCATTATTTTGGATTTTAGTCCCATAAATTTTGTAAAGAAGTGTGCTTTCCAAAGGGTTTTAGCCCTATTTTTTAATTGAGTAGTGTTGGTAAACAAATTGTTCTTTGTTAAATAAACTCTCAAATGCCCAAATCTGAAAGAATAATTAGATGCCAACAGTTGGATAATCTATCATGAGGTTGATAGATTTCCTTTGAATTGAAAGGTACAGCTCCCTTATAGAATGATATGCAATGAATTTGTTTTATTCCTAAACTAACAATATGCGTTCTTAACCCGAGAATGGAAGAGGAGAACCAAGCTAATCCTAGGCAATACTAACTCAGGCAGATTTGAGATCCTAAACCTAGCCAATCTTGAGAATTCACAATCTTATGACTCCTCAGTGTTGGTAATGCAATATGAAGAATTTGTTAATGTAGATGTAATGTAGAATGAAAAATGGAGTGCGAGTTAAATATTCCAATTTCCATCATAGGAATGCATGCAAACACTATGATCTACAACACATTCGTTATTTGACATAAAATGCAAAATAGTGTCCAAGACTGAATATACCAACACTCTGATTGAATATAAACAGAAAAGTAACAACTAAACACTTTGATTCAGAATGAAACTTTCCTCTGTTTTGAACACACAAATACAATACTCAGATTTATTTTCTCATAATCTATTGTCAAATCTATTACAAAAATTAGAATAATAACCCTTATATGTAATGAAATGAAATGTATAAACTAACATGCCCTCCCCCTCTACTCCAACTCTCTGACTGTATGCTAAAAAAGAAGACCATGGACAGTAAAGAATTGACACCAAGTATGATTGTCTCTGCAACCTCTCTTCATGCCAAAAATTTTCTAACCTTTGTATTTACTTTTGCAATAGTATATATAGAGATTACATCATATGACCTTCATGAGAATGTGAAGTGTTTCAGCTTCCAGAATTTGAAAAGACTGAAGACTAACACTTTCAAAAATACAAACAAAGGAGCCAGAATGACCTTGACTCTTCATCTGATTTGCTTCAAGAAGATGAACTAAATAGACCCTCATCATTCCATAGAATATCATAATTAATGAACATAACAGAAGATGTCCTTCGAATAATCGCCAGCTTGTATCTATGAAAGAATTATTATTGACAACATCCTCGTTCTGTGATTTTGAAGAGAAATCAATATAACCATAACTGATCAGCACACTTGATCATAATGACCCGCTGAATTGTAGTTGACAACATGTGGCACAATTCTACTTTTCCACAAAGCATATTCCTTCCCATTGTCGCACTTGCGCTGTTGGCCTTCGTGGGTCCCAACAAAACACACTCACCGGCCTGAATTTCCATTGTCACATGATTGCATGGTATTATTTTATTCCTTGCGATCATGTGACTGCTTTACTATTGGCACACCTGGACCCCATCTTAGGTGTCAAAGAATCTTCCGCGGCTTTGAGAAATAGCGGCAACCATTGGTTCTCCTTTAGCACGCTGCACGGTATAAATGCCTTCGGACCCACCGCTCCATGTGTCTTCATCTCGCATGATCGCATAGCATGTTTTAAACTTTTGCAATCATGCGACCGCTCAAAATGAAATTTCCCAGCTTACGTTGTCTCTTAACTATTTATTAGTCATGAAATCGCGCGGTCATCTTCCCTAACCATCGAATGTACTTTATTCCTTCTCATGCCTTAGCGACTGTGAGAAACTTATCGAGCCTACCATTGAAAGATCAATGGCCGTTGCTTCTTCACATAGAACTCCAAGATCCCTTCAGAACATGCACCCACCATCGGATGAAGAATCTTCCCCTGCCTAGCCGGTTGCACTTCATGCCTTGTTGCCGATTTATGTTGTCGCATGATCGCATGGTATTATTTTAATTCATGCGATCATGCAACCACTCTATAATTGGTGCACGTGGAAGGATCTTGGAAACACTTGCATCATATGATAACTAGCGGACATGGAACACCTTTACACATGTCATAATCTTGCGTGATCGCAAAGAATCTCCCACGGATTAGCAGAAAAAATGGCTACCGTCGATTCTGACCAAAGTGAAAATATGAACCGGGCCCGCATCTACTAAGGAGTCCACGTGGCTACATCGCACATGATCGCAAGACCAGTTTCTTAGTCATGCGATCTTGCGGGGACTGTAGATCTGGAGACCGCAAGGCTTCCACTGTCTTGTCACATGATCGCAAGGCTGTAATTTTATTTATGTGATCATGCGACCGTTCCATGATTGGTCAACTCTACAAGCATGATCGCATCTGCACTATTAGCGTATGTGGGTCCCAACAAAACACACTCCCACTTGCCCGAGCTTCCATTTCACCTTGTCGCATGATCACATAGTATGTTTTAAATTCATGCGATCATGTGACCATTTTGTCTTTGGCACATGTGGACCACACTGTTGGTAGAGGGATGTTCTTGGTGGAAAATGTATGCAGAGGGTGTGAAATCCGCATGGAGTAGTCACTGTGCCATTTTTCACCTTGCATTATCTTCATTGTTTTGACTTCAAACTGCAATCTTTTTGAATGCACCATCATTGTATCTAATGTGTCTTTTGATCACACTTCGGAACCATATCAAATTACTCATGTTCCTTGAGATCTTCTAAATTTGCAAAATTTTATTATAATCAAAGCCTTCCACTTGCAAGCTCTACTTTTATAACCAGTGTACACATTAAGACAAGAGAAGTCTTATCAATTAGATTGTATACACTACCCCATGGAGTGAATCTCTTAATTTTCAAATGCCAGACTTGTTATTGCATCAGTCATATGAGAAGACTTTCATCAGATCCCTAGTATATGCTTGGAGATCACAGCTTCACAATCATCCTTCATCTGAGAAGATCATTAATGAAAACATGACATCCTTGCTGGGTTAGGAACTATCACTTACCCAACATGACAACACTTTGAACCAACCCACCTGGCTTATAAATGAGAGGGCAAGAGAAAAGGAAACTCGACAAGGATAGCCTACCTATGAAGGACTTAGACCTAGACACTAACCAGACTAGACATGACTATGACTTCAAGATTTTTCACTTTTAACAACATAGGTATGGGGTGAAAAGTGAGGCAACAGCTGGCTCCGACTGGGGAATATGTACTGCAAAGTGTATAGAGAA
Organism: Chamaecyparis obtusa; assembly: GCA_027943335.1. Lineage (NCBI taxonomy): Eukaryota > Viridiplantae > Streptophyta > Pinopsida > Cupressales > Cupressaceae > Chamaecyparis > Chamaecyparis obtusa. The sequence continues at coordinate 3,793,715 of BSBK01002548.1, forward strand.
TCCAACATTTCTGGTTAGGAAAGTGCCTTAAGCATTGGGTTGTGGAGTGTAGACCAAAGAGAACAACAAAAAGCTGCATATAAGGAGGGTGGAGGGGAGTGGGGTAGACTAAACACACTAAATAGGAAAACAACCAACTATGAAAGTGAGAAAAGACTACACTAAAACACACCAAAATTGGAGAGAAACAACCTATCCTACAACACAAGCGAGGAGACCTCACCTGAAGAATAGAGAGTGAGAAAGGAATCATACATGTCCATTTATAGGAAGAGAGAAGTATGAACCCTTCTGACACAGAGGAGAATGCTTCACCAACTTTCAATAACATTGACATCCTTTGGCAAGTCCTTCATTGCTGAACTCGAGTCCAAAAGCAATTTGCAACATAGTAACCCCCAAGACCTTTCCAAACAGCCATGCCTCATCATAGACTTCTGACTCTTGTATACTTTTCTGCACACTACCTTTTACATGTTCTATCATCTTCTATGAAGGAGAAGAAAACCCACCAGATTCTGCAAACATCACTGAAAAATACTTGCAGCTTTTTTCCTCAACCTTATCACTTTTAACAAAGATATCAATATTCAAATCCAGACTGGCAAGATTAGGATATTCAGATGATTCTAAATGCACTATTGGAACATAATCACATCTACTTATATCGATAATATCACCTTTAGCAGAAATATCATCATCAAAACTAGGATGGAGAACTTCAAAGTATTCAATAGATTCTGGAAGCACTGTTGGAAAACACTCACATCCGTTTACTTCATTATCACCCTTAGTAGAGATATCGACATACAAATCAGGGTGAACAGAATCAAAAAATTGAAAAGCCTCTGGAAGTGAAATGGCATCATACCGGATAGAGGTACTATCATTAGCAACTTTAGATTTCAAACCGGGGCTAAAACAGGAGGATTCTTCATTGTACACAGGTTCCATCCAGATTGAGACATCTTCTTCATTTGTTGCAGTTATCAATTCTACAAGATGTTCATCTGAATTCATAATTTCAATACCTGAATTGACTGTAGAAGAGTACTCACATGTGACTGGCACCATGAATTGATTAATTTCTATTTTGAGACCAGGAGGACTGTGATGATGCTACAATACCTCATTAGTTTCTGAAATCCCTTCCTTTTCAAAATCTATTGTTGTATTAATTTCTTCAACAACATTCTCAAGTTCAGTAGGATGATCATCAAAACATATTGCAGCCTTTTCATGTGTATCCATATGATTAAGAAAACCCAATATTGCATTAGCTTGGAAGCAGAGTGGTTCTTGCATTGGATCCCTATCAGCTGTAATGGATGAAGAGTCACACCTATCATGTTTTTCAATAACACCAAGGATTTCACCTTTTGATAGCACATCAGTCTCAGGATAATCTTCAGGAAGATAACAGTTTGAAACATAATCCCCATCTATTTCTCTTTCAATTTTGCTTATCATCTCTTCGACCATATCTTCAGATTTGGCAAAACATGATCTCACTTTCAATTCTTTATCACTGTAGGGGATGCCTTCGTCCACTAAAAGTTGTGCTTCTAGAAACCTGGGCATCTCTTGTTCTCCAAAAGTTGAACCATTGGTTGATATGGGCTCTTCATTTACTAGTTTTTCATCATGAACATGGGTTGAAAGGTATATCTCTTTTCTTTTCTGATCTTGAACATTAAAATACCTTTGATATACACCTTTTAACAGCTGAACAGAGAAGCTTAATCCATTTCCTTCAGCTTCATCTATACTTTGTTTAAATGCAGACCAAAGGAATTGTAAATTGAAATCACTTTCAGCATCTATCTCTTCAAATGTGGGTTTTCTTCTAGTTTGCTTTCTTGATTGAACCTCTAGTTCGTTTAGGATTGAAAAATTGTAAGAGACATGATCATGTGAGATCTCTGACACTTCATCATCTTCCACCTTTAGTTCTTTACTTAGCTGCAAAAATTTTGTCTTCACTTCCACCCCTTTCAGCAAGTGATATCTTGCACAGATCTTTCTCCATAACAGCACAGCTGCATGATCTTCTTTAACACTCAGGCTCATCTTTATTCCATAACTGATATTTTCTAACAAGGCTTCATACATATCATGCAACATAGGGTCAGTATTGTGACGGAGTTCTATAAGGGAAGGGTCCGGTCTCCTTCTTCTCACTATTTTAATAGGCATGAGTTTTTTTATAATGGAGTCGCCAATCTCTGCAAGTTAGAGATAATAAAATCTGAAAATGTAAACACTGGACTTCTCAAACAAGGTTATGAGAACCAGAACGGAGTTGCCAATCTCTGAGTAGCAGAGAAAATGAATAATGTAGCTTGAAAAATTAATATGTTCTTCCTCTTAGTTGCCAAAAACATAAGCTGGGAACCTAAATGATAGGAACTTTCAAATCCTTCAAACTCTGATATGAAATAGAATTCTTTTAAAGACACAGAGTCACCAATCTCAAGCAGAGATAAAAATAAAACTAGAAATATAATCTCCAGCACTGATCTTCTTTTCCAACTCCCCAGTAGAGTTGCCAAAAATCTGTTGGTAAACAGATTGTTCTTTGTTAAATAAACTCTCAAACGCCCAAATCTGAAAGAACAATTAGATGCCAACAGTTGGATAATCTATCACGAGGTTGATAGATTTCCTCTGAATTGAAAGGTACAAATCCCTTATAGAATGATATGCAATGAATTTGTTTTATTCCTAAACTAACAAGATGTGTTCTTAACCCAAGAATGGAAGAGGAGAACCAAGCTAATCCTAGGCAAGACTAACTCAGGCAGATTTGAGATCCTAAACCTAGCCAATCCTGAGAATTCACAATCTTATGACTCCTCAGTGTTGGTAATGCAATATGAAGAATTTGTTAATGCAGATGCAATGCAGAATGAAAAATGGAGTGCGAGTTAAATATTCCAATTTCCATCATAGGAATGCATGCAAACACTATGATCTACAACACATTCGTTATTTGACATAAAATGCAAAATAGTGTCCAAGACTGAATATACCAACACTCTGATTGAATATAAATAGAAAAGTAACAACTAAACACTCTGATTCAAAATGAAACTTTCCTCTATTTTGAACACACAAATACAATACTCAGATTTATTTGCTCACAATTTATTGTCAAATCTATTACAGAAATTAGAATAATAACCCTTATATGCAATGAAATGAAATGAAATGTATAAACTAACATGCCCTCCCCCTCTACTCCAGCTCTCTGACTGTATGCAAAAAAAGAAGACCATGGACAATAAAGAATTGACACCAAGTATGATTTTCTCTGCAACCTCTCTTCATGCCAAAAATTTTCTGACCTTTGTATTTACTTTTGCAATAGTATATATAGAGATTACATCATATGACCTTCATGAGAATGTGAAGTGTTTCAACTTCCAGAATTTGAAAAGACTGAAGACTAACACTTTCAAAAATACAAACAAAGGAGCCAGAATGACCTTGACTCTTCATCTGATTTACTTCAAGAAGACAAACTAAATAGACCCTCATCATTCCATAGAATATCATAATTGATGAACATAACAAAAGATGTCCTTCGAATAATCGCCAGCTTGTATCTATGAAAGAATTATTATTGACAACATCCTCGTTCTGTGCTTTTGAAGAGAAATCAATATAACCAAAACTGATCAGCACACTTGATCATAATGACCCGTTGGATTGTAGTTGACAACATGTGGCACAATTCTACTTTTTTGCAAAGCATATTCCTTCCCATTATCGTACTTGCACTGTTAGCCTTCGTGGGTCCTAGCAAAACACACTCATCGGCCTGAATTTCCATTGTCGCATGATCGCATGGTATTATTTTATTCCTTGCGATCATGCGATCGCTTTACTATTGGCACACGTGGACCCCAGATCGGGTGTCAAAGAATCTTCTGTAGCTTTGAGAAATAGTAGCAACCATTGGTTCTCCTTTAGCATGCTGCACGGTATAAATGCCTTCGGACCCACCGCTCCACATGTCTTCATCTCGCATGATCACATAGCATGTTTTAAACTTTTGCGATCATGCGACCGCTCAAAATGAACTTGCCCAGCTTATGTTGTCTCTTAACTATTTATTAGTCGCGAATCCGTGCGGTCATCTTCCCTAACCGCCGAATGTACTTTATTCCTTCTCATGCCTTAGCGACTGCGAGAAACTTACCAGGCCCACCATTGAAAGATCAATGACCATCACTTCTTTGCATAGAACTCCAAGATCCCTTCAGAACATGCACCACCATCAGATGAAAAATCTTCCCTTGCCTAGCCGGTTGCGTTTCATGCCTTGTCGCCGATTTATGTTGTCGCATGATCGCATGGTATTATTTTAATTCATGTGATCATGTGACCACTCTATAATTAGTGCATGTGGAAGGATCTTGGAAATGCTTGCATCATATGATAACCAGCAGACATGGAACACCTTTACACATGTCATAATCTCGCGTGATCGCAAAGAATCTCCCATGGCTTAGTGGAAAAAATGGCTATCGTCAATTTTGACCAAAGTGAAAACATGAACTAGGCCCACATCTGCTGAGGAGTCCACGTGGCTACATCTCGCATGATTGCAAGACTAGTTTCTCAGTCATGCGATCTTGCGGGGATCGTAGATCTAGAGACTGTAGGGCTTCCACTGTCTTGTCGCATGATCGCAAGGTTGTAATTTTATTTATGCGATCATGTGATTGTTCCATGATTGGTCAACTCTACAAGCATGATCACGTCTGTGCTGTTAGCGTATGCGGGTCCCAACAAAACACACTCCCACTTGCCCGAGCTTCCATTTCACCTTGTCGCATGATCGCATAGTATGTTTTAAATTCATGCGATCATGCGACCACTTTGTCTTTGGCACATGTGGACCGCACTGTTGGCAGAGGAATGTTCTTGGCAGAAAATGTATGCAGAGGGTGTGAAATCTACATGGAGTAGTCACTGTGCCATTTTCTGCCTTGCATTATCTTCATTGTTTTGACTTCGAATTGCAATCTTTTTGAATGCACCATCATTGTATCTAATGTGTCTTTTGATCACACTTCGGAACCATATCAGATTACTCATGTTCCTTGAGATCTTCTAAATTTGTAGAATTTTATTATAATCAAAGCCTTCCACTTGCAAGCTCTACTTTTATAACCAGTGTACACATTAAGACAAGAGAAGTCTTATCAACTGGATTGTATACATTGCCCCATGGAGTGAATCTCTTAAATTTCAAATGCTAGACTTGTTATTGCATCAATCATATGAGAAGACTTTCATCAGATCCCTAGTATATGCCTGGAGATCATAGCTTCACAATCATCCTTCATCTGAGAAGATCATTAATGAAAACATGACATCCTTGCCGGGTTAGGAACTATCACTTACCCAACATGACAACACTTTGAACCAATCCACCCGGTTTATAAATGAGAGGGAAAGAGAAAAGGAAACCCAACAAGGATAGCCTACCTATGAAGGACTTAGACCTAGACACTAACCAGACCAGACATGACTATGACTTCAAGATTTTTCACTTTTAATAGCATAGGTATGGGGTGAAAAGTGAGGCAACAAGTAGTGAGCTCTAGGAAGTGATCCTGAATACATGTGTATTCCACCTATTGTAATCAAACCTTTAATAGGGTTATTACTTATGTAGAGTAATTATTTGTGGGTTCCATCCCCATCGTGGTTTTGTTAGAAATAAGGTAGCACACACAACTAAGAGGGGGGGGGGGGGGGTGAATCCTTTGTGTCTAAAGTAATTATGTAAAAACCAAAACTTATAAATACTTAAATCCTTACTTGATGTGGACATTAAAGAACTAATCCACAATCATAATAACTCATAACACTAAAATTGTTCCATGGAAACCTGGTTAAGGGAAAAACCATGATGGGGGATCAAACCCACTAGATGATGTACTAGAACATATAGCCTTGTTAAGGGTACAATAGGGTAATGCACATGCATTCAATCTCACTACCTAGATCTCACTTCTCAAATACAATTGAGGGAAACAACCCTTGGGCAACAACCCAAATCATAAGGGCAACAACCCCAAATGGACAACAATCCACTGATTTATGAACTAATTGATAGAATCTTTGATATTCCAATATAGCTCCAAAAAAGTATAGCTCTTTTCTAACTTAGTTTTAGATTCCACTCATACCTCTTCATAGATCCACTTATATATCTATCACTCCACACTCTCTCTCACTTTCATAATAACAAAGATTATATCTTTAAATACATTACATCAACATATTACAACAAGGTTGGTTAGACACCTAATTACCAAATATTACAAAGAGTAATATACAATGTTTGATGCAATCCAACACATGTTGGAAAAGACATAGCTAGGACCCAATCCTTCATCCATGAATACGCTATGATCCATAGATCACTCCATAAATCTTTGCAACATGCTATCCATCAAGTTGGCCAAGAACACCAACACAACATAGAAAAATTATTGAATCCAATCACATAACCTAATGTGATCCACCAATGAGAATAGGACACGATCTAGAAAAATCATCAAGCAACATGAATTACTACAACATCAACAAAATAATCTTTGTCTCAAAATTCACAACTATCTCTGCACTATTCATCAGGAACGCTAAACATCAACCTCTGTCACTCAAGAAAAATAGCTTGACAACATCCAAATCATGAACCATCTGAGTTGAGGAAACACATATATGTCCTAAACTCACCACTAGGTTATCAACCAAAAATATTTCATAACTGATCCATACTGAACCAAAAGCTGCAACACAGTTACTTCCAGAATAACCAGAAAACTATCCTCTGATAAATCAATCATAAATTCCTTAATACTCAATTCGAACCTCTGCAACTTGAACAAGATCAAGTACAAACATTCCACAATACTTCTACAACTTCGTAGCAATTTATCTTCAATATATTATCCATACCATTTAGAAATTTTCACTGAACAAAGCATGAAATAAAGTAATATGTTGACATCAATGACAAAACATTAATGTCAGCACATATATGCATGAAATCACCAACAATCTCCCCCTTTGGCATTGATGGAAATATATGATGTGAAAAATCAAATCAATGCATAAAGAATTCATATCAACAACAATCAACCACAATATATCAACCTCTCCCCCTAAGTATGACACTTGATTTTCTCATGGAAATCTCTCCCTTCAATTCTTCTTTGTTTTTCACACGACTATCTCTCCCCCTTTGACATCAATGACAAAGGAACATATATTCACTAAGTCATAGAAGACAAAAATCAAAATCTGAACAACATACCTCACAAGACCAACTACTCCCCCTAAGGAATAGTCTAAAAAACACCAATCTAGAATGAAAATAATCTTTGTATAAGCACTAGACCGATGAAAATCCTTGCATCTCTATCTTTGATTAGGAGGGGCTTTCACCCCAAAATTACTTCAGAGATACTCAAAAGTATCCTTTGGAAAGGGCTTCATGAAGATACCTACAATTTGTTCTATTGTAGACACATATTCCAATACGACTTCTTTTTCATTCTCCTTATCCTTTATGAAATGATACTTTATAGATATATGTTTTATTTTTGAATGCAACATATGGTTCTTTGAAATATTGATAACACTTGAATTTTAGCAATAAATAACAATAGACTCATCAAAACTTATTCTGATGTCTTGCAACATTTGTTTCATCTAAACTACTTGATTGTAGTTCATAGAAACAACAACATACTCAGCTTCAACAATAGATTGAGATATACAAGTTTTTTTCTTACTGGACCAATAGACTAACTTCTTCCCCAAGAAGAATGCTCCACCTGTAGTACTTTTCATTCCATCAACATTACCTACCCAATCCACATTAGTATAAACACACAATGTATGATCATCATTATTAGGATACCATATGCCATAGTCCACTATCCCTTTCAAGTATATGAAAATCCTCTTAACAACAAAAACATGTGATTCCTTCAGTCATGCTTGAAATCTCATAACAATGCAAACAAAATTCATTATGTTTGGTCTAGTCTGAGTCAATTATAGAAACCCACCAATCATCAATCTATACCTTTTCTGATTAGAAAAAGGGGAATCATAATTCTTTTTTAATTTTTAACTAGTAATGATAGGGGTTCCAAAAGGTTTATAATCATCCATTCTCAATCTCTTTAACAAATCCTTCACATATTTAGACTATGATATGAAAATCCCTTTTTCTAATTGAGTAATTTGAAGACCAAGCATAATTTTATCTCACCTATCATTGACATCTCAAATTCCTTTTTCATCTCATTAGAAAAATCTTTACTCAACTTTTCATTTCCAAAAAAGATGGTATCATCCACAAATACTTCAACAATCAATATATTGTCATGATTAATTTTGAAATAAAAATTATTGTTAGTAGATCCTTTACTAAAACCAAGTTTCATAAAATATTTATCTAACCTTTCATGCCAGGATCTCAATGCTTGTTTCAATTCATACAATGATTTATTCAATCAAAACACCATGTCACCTTGATTAGTCAAAGGAAAACCATTAGGTTGTTCAATGTAGACTTCCCCTTCCAACTCTCCATTCAAGAATGCAAAATTAACATCCATCCGATATACCTTGAAATATCTGTAAGTAGCCTATGCAAGAAAGATTCTAACAACTTCAATTATAGAAAAAGGATAAAAAGTCTCCTTAAATTCAATACCTTCCATCTATGAATATCCTTTGCAAACCAATATGGCTTTGTTTCTTACCACTTCACCATCTTCTTTTAGTTTTTTTATGAAAACCAATTTTGTTCGAATCACATTCTTGTCCTTTAGTCTTGGAACTAAGATCCATGCTTTGTTCTTTTTAATATGTTCCAACTCTTCTTTCATTTCTTTATCCCAACTTTAATCTTTGCAAGCTTCATCAACATCTTTAGGTTCAACTTTAGAAATCAAACAAATTTAATCTCTCATTCTAGTATGTTTTCCTCTAGTCAAGATACCCTAATTTCTATAACCAATAATTTGATTTTATGAATGATTCATCCTTACATACCTTGGAGTGTTCAAATTTTCTTTTGTAGTAGACTCTTGAGTTTCCACTTCTTTCTCAATTAAAACTTCTCCATCGTATATATTTTCTGAATGATTCATCCTTACATACCTTGGAGTCTTCAAATTTTATTTTGTAGTAGACTCTTGAGTTTCCACTTCTTCCTCATTTAAAACTTCTCCATCCTATATATTCTATGGATCCATTCTGATTTTAATTTTAATTCTGTACTTGCATAACCTGATTTTTTTCTTCATCATTTGATTCATTGCTGCATGAATTGACATATTTCTGATAATTCTCATCAACTTTCACATTATCACTTTCAACTATCTTTCTCAACTGATTGTTAAAAAAATTATAATATTTTCTATTTGTAGAATAACCAAGAAAGATACCTTCATCACACCTAGGATCAAACTTCCCTAAATATTAATCTCTCTGGATATAGAATTTTCTTCCAAAACTTTTAAAATACTTCACTGTTGGAAAATGACCATAAAAAAGTTCATAAGGACTCTTACTAGTATCATGCTTTATCTAGACTCGGTTCAATGTGTAGACTGCAGGATTCATGACTTCTCTCGAGTAGATCTAAGGTACATTTCCTTCAATCATCACTATTCTTGTAGTGTCAAGAATAGATATGTTCCTTCTCTTTGTAATTCCATTCTATTGTGGAGTTTGGGGAGCTGACATATTTCTTCTTATTCCATTGTTCTTATAGTATGCATTAAATTCTCCTAAGGTAAATTTTCCACCTCCATCTTATCTCAAATATTTTAGCTTCATTCCTATTTCAATCTCAATCATATCTCTAAAGATCTTAAATTTGTCAAAAGCTTCATATTTTTCCTTAAAAAATGTAGCCCACACCATCCTTGAATAATCATCAATTAATAGCATGAAATATTTGTCACCATAATAACTCCTAGTCCTAGTAGGACCACATAAACCTATATGCACTAGATCTAACAATCCATTTGAATAATATGTCTTGCTTTAAAAATAGATCTTGTTATCTTTCCTAGCTGACATTCCTTGCACATCACATTATCAAGCTTCAATAATCAGCTAGGTAGATCTCTTATAATATGTGTAGCACTTATCTTCACAATATTATCAAAGTTTACATGACAAAGTCTCTTATGCCATAACCAACTGTCATCAATTCTAGAAATCAAACATTTATTGTTTGTGTTATTTAAATAAAAACATTACATCTAGTCTTGGTACTTGATGCAATCTCATTTCCAAAGCTTGCTTTGATTGTGCACTTTCCATCCTTAACTTACAACATGTATCCTTTATTAACAAGTTGTCCAAAACTCAAAAGATTATGCTTCAAATCGTCAACATATAGGAAATCATTAGTATTATTCTTACCATCTAGTCTAATAAGACCTCTTCCTCTGATAAAAAAATGAGTATTATCACTAAATCTAACTACACCACAATCATACCTTTCTAGTTTCATAATTTTGTTCTTGTCTCTAGTTGAATATGATGTGAACAACTACTATCTATCACCCATTCATCTTTTATTTAAACATATGCAACTAGGTATTTTTCCTCATTAAAGAAGGTAGGATTCTCATCTTTAATATAAATAAAGGGAATCTCATCTTCACTCTTTTCACTCTTATTATTATTCACACCATCAAAAATAGCTAGATAACATTTCTTGTGATACTTAGGCTGAAACTTTCTATGCTTATACTTTGGTACTCTCTAAGGGCATCTAGAAGAAACATGACTAATCTTATTTCAAGAGAAACATTTCAAAGGTAGCTACCCTTCATAGTATTACATGCACCCTTGGGTACTCTTTTTGCAATTAGGGCTTCTATCTCTTCCATCATTCTTTCCTCTTCTTCAATCTCTACACATTCCTTAGCATATCTGTAATACCCCCAAAATGGACTATAGGACCATTGACCTCCTACATCAACAAAATCGATCAAAATCAACATCAAAGTCCTAACCAAAGGCACATCTGCACATCAAATCATCAAAAAACCTAATCAATTTTATCTTAATTCTGCATCAGGTAATATTTCCTTAATATTCCTAATTTATCCTAATTATCTCTAATTGAATATTATTTCACGATAAATGTCATTATTTATCCTAAAGTTAATTAATTGAATATGTTGAATATTTGATTAATTAATTTAATTTTGTCACTTCATCATTTAATTAGATTTAATTATATTTATTTCTAATTAATATTATTTAATTTTGACAATAAATAAAAAATCCTACCAATAATTGATTAAATTCTTATTTAATTGATTAAATCAAGTTGTCAAGATTTAATGATATAGTTTTGGAATACAGTTTGATTAAATAATTGATTAACCCATAAATCAGTTGTTTTAATTAAAAAATCAATTAAGTTGAGAATAATTCACTTGAATTATTAATTAAATTCATAACTATCCATGCACATTCAAAAGAGCAATTAAAATTTAAATCAAAAAAAAAATTCAATTTGTTATCTTTTTGAACTCAACATCTATTTTGAGTGAAAAAGTGATCTAAACTTCTGATTTGAGTTAAAAAGCTATTTTTGCATGATTTTGTGAGTTAACTATTTCTAATTCATTGATAACTTAAAAATCAAGCTGAGTTTATCAAAGAGTGATTTATGGCTTTTTCCATGCCCCTTCAAGCCCTAGATTTCTATAAAAACAAGGCTCAACCCTTCACAAAAGGTCTTGCATCTTTGATCCCACAAATTTTTACATACTTGCGAACTTGGAGAATCGAGCTCTTGCAAACAGGCAATTTGTGAGAATTTTTGCAATTCATAGTTTTCATAGCAATTTCATAGCAATTTCATAGCATTGTTAGATTTGCATTGTCAATTCATTTTCATTCATCTAGATCAATTTCATACATTTTTTTATCATATTGCATAGAAAATCCAAAAATATAGATTAATTTGCATTCATCTTTCATCCATCTTTAGCATTAAATCCTTTGTTTAGGTGTTGCATTGTCATTGATCTCGGTCATAATCTGAGAATACCATACTCACACCTAATAGAAGGCAGTAAATCGCCTAGTTAGCTTAGTTCATTTATATTGCAGATATCTTGATTTGCTAACCTTTAATGTTTTACTGAAGTGTTGTGTCTATAGCTAGGTACAAAATTCACATGCACATTTCTGGCACCCACCGTGGGGCCCTGAAACGGGTTTCACTTTTTGATTCTATCAATTTCTGATCATTTTCTTCCAAGATTCAACTTTTAATTTTTTTTGTCCATACAGTTTCAGATGACATTCCAGAAAGTCGTATCAGATCACTTTGGTAGTCGTATGACAGACGACATTCTTGAAAGTTGTATGGGTTGTTACATATAGTTGTTTGGAAGCTAGTTTGTCATATGACAATGGACTCATTATCGTATCATTTCCCAATTGTCATATGAGAAGTTGTGGAAACTTGTACGAGTTTTCATTCTAGTTTTACTTAGTTGTATCAGATTTTTGAGCAAATATTGGAGTTTTTGATTTCAGATTTTGCTAACAGCTAACCCTAACAATTGATACTTGTTGTTTCTGATCTTTTTTTGCTCACGGGAAAGCTCAACAAAGATAAAATCAGTTAAAATCTACTAAGCACATTGTGTGGGATCTGAGCTATTCTGATACATCCCTATAACACTTCAATTTTTGGAACTAAAATGAACTTCTCTCATGTCTAGCTTGAGTGTTTTCTTGCTTTCATAAATCACACGTTCATTTGGGCTTTAAAAATAAAATCTAGATTTGGTTTCTTGCATATCTATTACACATAGTAATTAGGCCCTATGAACACTATTTGTGGAGTTCTTGAGAGAGTGGGCTTCATTTTCTTGTTTCGCATGCGAAGCTCTTCTTGAAGATAGATCCCCTTGTAGGTAGGGAGGATTTGATATCATCTCATGGTCTTACTTGGTTTAGTCCTCAGTCTTGATGGTACATTCTCTCTTGGTCGCACTTAGAGAGCTCGATAGTCTTTATTGTTGACATATGAACCTTGGTGAGGTGATCTCAATTTTAGCATGTCAATCAATCTATTTACTTTGTTTGGGTGAAGTGAAGAGGCTAGAGGATTATGATCTGTTCCCTTTTTGGGTAGCATTAGAAACTCAAATCCTTGAATTTGAACTAAGTCCCCATGTGGTCCTTTTTGTGAGTCACCGTATTAGAGAGGGTTAACCGTAGTGGACATTCCCTTTATTGGGTCAACCACGTGGATGGAACCTCAAGCGGTAATAGCCATTTTCATCATGGTAGCAGCAGTTGCTATATAAATGTCCTTGTGGAAGAAGTCTCCATAGGTGTAGTCTCTTGTTGGGCTGTCAGATCTCCTTAGAAGCTCCTGATTGATTAAATTCTCAGACTATGTCAAAACTCTGGTGTGCCTAGATTAGATTTTGCCCTCTTGAGATTACAAAAGTTGCAGAGTTAACCATTACTAAAAACCCTAGTGCAACCAACTTTTTATTTTCTAGGACTATGTGCGTAATTGCAAAACATTTGAGAACATACATAAGTAGAATTCTTAGGGAGTAGAATCATAAGTCACTATTCTTGTTCATGTGCAAGGTTGCTTTGTTCCTTACTCATTGTTTGAAGATGATTGATTTCTCCCTTGATTGCTATCTTGCGTGTCTAATAGATAATTGGTCATTTAAAAATGAACAAACCCAACCATCGAAATCAAACAACAGATCTGGAAAACTTACAAAATTTGAACAAAAATCCTTTTCTGGTGTCAGTTGTTGTTCGGAAAATTCAAAACTTGTACAAGTTTTTACATTGTCGTATCAAAACCCTTGGAAACTTGTACGAAAGCCTGTACTCTGTCATACGACTTGTTGGTGCCCAAAAATGATGGATTCACTTTTTTCCAACTAATAGGTACACACTGATACCTCTATAATTCTGGCTTAATCTAGCCAAGGCTGGTAGGCCTAATTTCACTTTGAACTATTTAATTCTCTATGTCGCACAATTGCGTACATAACAAACAAAGTTCCTCCAAAGGTGGTGAATGATCCTTTGAGGAAACAAACTAATCTCTTAAAAATCTCTATTCTATAATACTTGACTAAATGGATTATACTAAATAATTAAAAGTAATGCTTTTGAAATAATGATTTAATGATCTATAAACTACAAATGTATGAACCGAATGACAATTTCCAAATAATAGTTAGATCAGTGCCTTCTAAATACTTGGGCTATAGAGTCATAAAACTTTCAATCCTACTTACAATCAGAGACAGTTTTAAGGTAACTCACTCCTATAAAGCAAGACCATCATCCTACAGGTTTTAGTTGAAACAAAAATTTAAATAACTTATACAATAGGTCCTATGGTTTTTAACCCAACTTAAGAGCTCAAAAGGAAACAATAACAGGTTCTCAGACCATGCTACCATTATTCAAATTGTACAAATTAGTCATAAATGAATGCATCAATGAAAGAATATAGTAGGATACCCTGGTTCACAGAGTAATCTGAAAGACTAATTGAAAACATATAACTTATAACCACAAATAAAAAGAAGAGCACTTATCTTTATTAATTTTGAAAAAATAGTACATTAGAGTTCATATTGCAGTTGTGATCAAATTCTATTATATGAAAATATTAATTGTCTTGTATTGTATTCCCTCTTTACATTTTATATTATGTATATATACATGTTTGAGTGGCTTTCACACCTCTTTAGGGTGAAAAGACACACCCTTATTACAAATTATTTTGAAAAAATAATAAACTAACTAAAAAATAACTACCTATATTTTGGATTTGGGTCTGGTTGAAAAATGAAAACACCTCATGGAAAGCTAAGATTTATATTGGAAATAGAAAATTTGATTTTCCGAACTGGGTCTTTTTTAGATTTTTAAAATTCGACCATCTTTATTCTTTGTCAGCATCATCTTTGTAGCAGGACAAAATTCCAACATTTTTTGAAGGCTTTGATCATAGAATTTTGATTGTTCTTGTCACAAAGCTTCCTTCCATAATATCTCAACTTTTTAATTGAAAATTAATGTAATATTTTATCCCATTTCATGTACTCCATCATTAATTATTTGGCATGGAAATTAAGAGGCCATTCCTTAGGGTTTTATCACTATATAGGACTCAAAATTTTGCCCAAAATTTAGAGCTCCAACACGACTGTTGTAAAAAGCCCAAGCAAATTTAAACCCTGGTGTCGATTGTTGTACAAGTTTTGTCAATTATCGTATCAAACCTGATCTTGAATCGTATGAGCCTAGAGAAAGTCATACGAGAGTGGAGTCAAACTTGTTAGAAAGCCTTCAAATTTGTCAGAAATTCAATCATTGCAGTCAACCTTCAGATTCTGTCAAAATATTCACTATGTCAGGAACATAGCAAAAAAACCAAAAAATCCAATCAATTTTCCAAAAGTGGTCTCTTAAGTTTGATCCAGCCTTTTGATCTATCAATTTGGATCCCATTTGATCTTGTGTCAAAACCTTGTTAAAATCATCTTCAGAACCAATCTTAAAAAATGGTAGAATCAATCTTTAAAAATGGCTAAGTGTTGTGAGCTCATATCCACTATCTTTTTGGCATCTACCCATACATCTAGGGCACAAACATTTATGTCCAACCAATCCTTTATCAAATTCAATCTTGACAAGATTGCATCATTTGATTTTCTTGAATCAAGTCATTCATCAGTTGTCCTAATATTTCTTTTCAGATTCCCTCGAGGTTAATGGTGGAAACCAGAGCTTCCTCACACAAGAAACCTAGAGAAGAACCAAAATTCTCACCTTTGTCTTCTTACATTGTTCAATCCATTAATCAACCTTACGATACAACTCATTATGAAGAAGATGCTCTAGGTAATCTACATCTGAAAAAAGGCTATTCTAATCCTCCCCAATCAACCCACATAGGTAACCAATCAACTCCACATCAAAAAATCCCTGGTAGTCCTCACAACAACACAATGTCTCAAGGAGGAGGAAACCAAGGTTCCCAAGGTCATCACTCTAATCATGGCGGAGATCCTGAACCAACACCATCTGAAATTGAGCGATACAAAAATGATGATGACTTTCAAAGAATGATGAAACACTTCTTGCAAGAAGAGAAAGAAGCCTATTTCTTACAACTAGCTCAATAAGGAGCCAAACTTCCTCAAGACTTCAATGTCGATAATATCATCATGCAAGTGGAAGAAACTTCCATTATAGCCATGAAGAAACAAATGCATGCTATGCAAGTTAAACTCAATAAGTTGGAAAAAGAGAAAGAACCTAAAGAATTCTCTATGGAGGCTCTATGCCCCTTTCCATTTGATAAAAACTTGTACATGCCACTCTTCCCAAAAAGAGTGGAGATATCAAAATATGACAAATACCATGGAAAATCTAACCCCCAAGATCATGTTAGAGAATTTTGTACTCAATCCATGGAGTTTATGCATGAACCAACCTACTTAATGCATCTTTTCCCATGATCTTTGGGAGGAGCAGCCATTCATTGGTTCTCTAAGATGCCTCCAACTATCAAAAAATTTGAGGAGCTAATCAAACTGTTCTACCAACAATACTCCTACAATATCCAACACTCGGTCACCATGATCGACATCTATAATCTAAAGAAAAACTCAGGAGAGCCCTTCCTGACCTTTCTCAAATGATAGAGGAAGAAGTTTTCACTCTATGCTCAACCTATTCTGAAAATTGAAAAACTTGAGATCTTCATCAAAAATCTAATTCTGAAACTCAATTATCATTTGTGAATGCAAAATCATACTTCTTTTGAGAAAATGGTAGAAAATGCCATCAATATTGAAAATGTACTTGCTCATAAAGGGGATATAACGCTTAAAGACATTAAGAATGAATCCGGTTCTAGTTCCAACAACAAAGATAAAGTCAAATTCTGGAACAAGAACAAGAATCTTGTAACAGATGGTGTTGTTGATCACATCAGCGCTCCATCAAAGGCACCAACATGCAATCTCACCATTGGCACCCAAGCCATAAAAGCTTCTGAACAAAAGGCATCTAAATGTTCTAAAAAGTCTAATGACTATAAACCATGGGTTACAAAACCAAAGCGCGAGTTCACTCCTTTGGGTGAGTCCTTAGAATCTACCATGAAAACACTATTGGCAAACAAAATCATCACATTTCCTGAGATAAAACCATATGATCCTAAAGTTAAACCTAAATGGTGGAAAGAGACCAATTTATGTGACTTCCATTGAAACAAAGGTCATAAAACCAATAACCGCATGCACTTGAAGCATCTCATACAAGACAAAATTGATGATGGAGAAATTGTAATTGACAACCATAAAACCAACAATGATCATACGGCATTCACGGAACCATTTCCAAAGCATACTAAAGGAGATTCATCTTCTCGGCCTAACATAGGTGCTAAAGTCAATTATGCCTACTTTGGAAACAATGTGGTTGAACCATTTTTATCTAAACATTGCAATGTCATCACCATTGTAAGAAAAGATAGAGATAATCAATCAGCAAATGCTATAACTTGATCACATGCTTAGGTACATCTACAAGGAAAAAAATTGGGTTCATCAAATGCCCCTAAGGTCCCTTTTAATCTTTCATCTACTTCTAAATAGAGGTCTACCTCAAAATCATCCAATCCTAAAGAGACCAGGCCTACATCATACATTATTGTCCAATAACTCTAGCATACTAATGCCAAAATATCCATGTTTGAGTTGCTTCAGATATTGCCTACTCATAGAGTTATTCTGGATAAAGCTCTACTCGGTTCCAATATTCCTGAAAATCTTGATCTAGACAGATTTTAGACTATGGTTGGTCATCTGACATCACCCCAGTATATCTCCTTTTTAGAGGAAGATGAAAATTCACTAAGTCATCCGCATAATGAGCCCTTGCACATTGAAGTCTTAATCCAAAACCGTCATGTCAAATGTGTGTTGATAGATGGAGGCACTGGTCTAAACATCTATTCCTACAAATTGGTCACACAATTGGGATTATCAGAAGATGTTATTGATCCTAAAAAGAAGATAACCATAAAAGCATATGATGAACAAGAAAGATCTTCCAAGGGAACAATTGTATTACCTATCAGAACCAGACCAGTTATCAGAGACATCACTTGTCAAGTTCTGGATCTTCCATTGGCCTACAACATTCTTCTAGGGAGACCTTGTATACATGAGATGCAAGCTATTCCATCAATGTATGACCAATGTGTAAAATTTCCTTATGATGGAGTAGAGGTAACAATTCCAGCTGACATATCTACATCTTGCAATGCCTCAAAAGAAAGTGCTGACAAACTTGTTCCACATAATAGAGAATCTTCCACCAAGCAAACAGACATTGCATCTACATCCAAGATGGAAGACATTGCCAAAGAGGTCAAAATCAAGGACACAGGCATGGGAAAATATACTATGGAACTAGTCCTATCTCTAACATCTCTCTCGGTCTCACCTAAATCTTTTGGGCAACCTTTAAAACAGACAAAATAAGCATCTAAAGAACCTTAATCTATCTAATGGAAGTTTTGTCATAGAGCAAGTGTCCACACAAGAGTTTGAAGAGGATGAAGCTATGCTTGCATGGCTATAAAAAGATGATTCTCAATCTACATCAGTTTAGAAATGTGACTCCAAGTCAACAAGGTTCCTTCAAAGTCATATGGACCAGGTCACAAACTCATGTCTAAAATGGGATACACAAGAAAAGGACCTCTAGGAACAAGAGGCAAAGGTATTATATCACCCATTGCACACTATGGCCAGACAAATAAAGATACTACAGGTCTAGGTTATCAGAAGAAATCCTTCCATCTCAGTGGAAACTCTCCTCATGTGATAGAACAGATAGAGCTAGAAGTCGATAAAACTAAGGAGGAAGAAGCACAACAATCAGATAGTGATGATTCAGATACTACTAATCTTATTCCTTATGAATTTTTACCTGAAAACATATTGGCTCTTGTTAAGGATGAAGAGAAACCTAAGGAGAATATCAATGTAGTAGATACACAAGAACCTACTACTAAACAAGAAGAAGGTAAATCTCTCATAGTAGCTGAACATTTGGGATACAATAGTGATTCTAAAATAGACTCCCATGAATATGAATTTTGCTTAGAATCTGAAGGTAATCCTGCTTGGGGGATTCATCCTGATGTTACACATGTTCTCCAATTTCCCAAAGGTCTAGATGAAGAATTAGAAGATGAATCAAATGACTATGAATGGGGAGTTATTCCAAAAGAAGATGAAATTATCACTGAGAAACTAATGAAGGGTGCTCCCCTTAATACCACAAACACATAACAGAAATAGAGAAACAACAACAATATGCAAGAACAGAAAATTGGCTTCTTATTATCTCCAAAAATGTGGAATTACAAACTTTCAGAATTACAATATGCAAAGCCACATGGGCATTCCCTTACAATATTCTGTAGGACAAAGCCTCGAGCTATTACCCAGATCTACTACCCAGAACTATTCTGAACTGCCTAAGACAATAATACAGCCTTCCTTATATAGGCAATTATCCACCGCCTGGGAAGGTTCCAGAATTTTAGCCAATAAGGCCGACCAAACTTAGAATTATTTTATTTTACATTTTATTACATCATAGTCGGCTCAAGATAACCTTTGAAACCCGAACAGAAATTTTGAAGAAAATTATTTTTCGCCATTTCAGGTGGCCCAACTTCCGAAGACCATAAGTCATCACCAGTTGACCCGCTCGGCTATTATAACCCCATTTCGGAAACGCCACGAAGCGCTCTATAGGCTTGACCAGCGCAAGCGCCCGTCACCCAAATTTTTGACCTCATCCGGGGCCTCTAAAGCCTTCAAAACTGAGTTCAAAGTTTCTGTACCCTGCTGCCAATACCGAAAATCTTCAATATCTTCCAATATAAACTTGATCTGGCAATGAAACTTTACTGGCATACTTATATGACCAACATGAACCTCCAAGAAAGAAATCAGATCATTCTGAGCACATACAAAAATTACCAAAAATAGTAACTTTCCATAAATAGCAGCTCTGCACAAAATAACCCTTATTGAATATAAAAACAGAAATATTTTTGGGTGATGCAAGATTGCTCTTACACCTAGGATGCTCCTGCATCAGAAACACATTGATGACAATTCACCAATATTCACCTAAATTTGACATAATTCTAGAGCGAAATGATGAACTTAACGAGTCTGATCCACCTACTGCTAAAATGGAATCCAATAATGTCATTGAAACAATTTGTGAACTAAAAATTCTAAGTAGTAATATCACCTTTTAATTTGAGAGTTAGGTTAGGACCATTGATGACAACACCATAGGTGTGAATACTATTTCCCAATCCTCCCCTACATTGACTATCCAACATCCAGATCTTATTGACCGAACATCTGCCAATCCAAACCAAGATATCCATACCTTTCAAACTGACTATAGTCTTGCTTGCTACCTCAATGCATTGGAACCTATGAAAAATTCCATCGGTGAACCTAATGTTAGCATGACAGAGTCAGATATCAAATATCTTAGTCAGAAAAACAAAAGCAAAAAGCAAAAGAGTTCTGAGGGTGAAAACCACTTTTTGGTAGTCTCAGAACCTAAAATAGTAAAAATAAAAGACATATCTGAAGGTGAAAACCTTCCTAAGGTGCCTAAAGATGAGATATTTGATGTCCTTCTAAGTCATTTACAAGATAGATCTCTAGTAATGATAGAACCAACTCAATCTATCAACTTGGGTACAATAGAGGAACCACAACTGATTCATGTAGCTCAATCCTTATTAGATGAAGAAAAGAAAGCATTTACCAAGTTCTTAACAGAGAAGAAAATCAACTTTGCATGGAAATATTTAGATATGCCAGGGTTAGATCCAAATTTGATAATGCATCATCTTTCTATAGCTCCAGGAGTCAAACCTGTCAAACAAAAGTTGTGAAAGATGAATCCTCATGTTGCACTCCTAGTCAAAGTCGAGCTAGAAAAGTTACTAAAAGCTGGATTTATCTGAGTCATAGATTATGCAGAGTGGATCTCAAACATAGTTCCAATTTCAAAACCACATAAATTTATAAGAGTATGCACATACTTTAGAGATGTAAACAAAGCATTCCCTAAGGATGACTTTCCACTACCAAACATCGATATGATAGTGGACATGACTGCGGGCTTTGAAATGTATTCTTTAATGTATGGTTTCTTTGGATACAACCAAATCAAAATTACTCCAAAAGATCAAGAGAAAACATCTTTTACATGTGCATGAGGTACTTTCTATTGGAATGTCATGACATTTGGTCTTAAGAACACCAGAGCTACATATCAAAGAACCATGACATCTATCTTCCATGATATGATGCATCAAACTATGGAAGACTATGCTGATGACACCTTAGCTAAATCAATGATAAGATCTAAACGTCTGAATGACTTGAGAAAAATATTGGATAGAATGGAGAAGTTTAGTCTCAGACTGAACCCTAAAAAGTGTGCTTTTGGTGTCACTTCTGGAAAGCTCCTAGGCTATATTGTTTCAAAGAAAGGCATTGAAGTAGATCCTACTAAAGTCAAGGCTATCATGGAGATGCAACCTCCTAAAAATATCAATCAAATGAGAACCTTACAAGGAAGGGTGCAATCAATCAAATGTTTCATATCTCAGCTAGCAGATATATCACAACCTTTTAAAAAGACATTACATAAAGGTGTAATTTTGCATGGGATGAGGAGTGTGAAAAGAACTTTAATCAGATCAAGCAATATTTGGCAAATCCTCCTATTTTGATTCCTCCTATTCAAGGAAAGCCATTGATTCTATATGTCTCCACCATAGATATATCACTGGGGGCATTAAGAGCACAACATGATGAAAACAAGAAGGAGAGAGCTATCTACTACATTAGCAAAACATTGGTAGCTTATGAAAAGAACTATTCAATAATTGAGAAGGCATGTCTAGCTGTGATCTTTGCATCATAGAAACTGAGACACTACATGTTAGCTCATACAACACAATTGATAGCTAAGATAGATCCATTGAAATACTTATTGAGCAAAGCTACCCTCACAGGTAGATTAGCTAAATGGTTGATGCTATTGAGTGAATTTGATATAGAATATCTTGAAATAAAAGCTATCAAAGGCCAAGTCATTGCAGATCAATGGGATGAAGCACCAATGTTTGATGATACACCATTAAAAATGGAATTTCTTGATTCATCCATCATGCACATATCTTCTAGGACTTGGCATCTTTTCTTTGATGGATCTTACACACATAATGGATCTGGTGCAGACATATTATTCATAACACTACAAGGTTACTCAATACCTAAAGGATTTAGAATAAAATTTCCTTGTACGAACAATATTGCTGAATATGAAGCTCTACTTAATGGCATGAAGATATCAATTGAGTGGTGAGTGATAGAATTACACATTCATGGAGACTCACAGCTAGTGATACACCAAGTCAATGATGTATACCAGACAAAAGATGAGAAACTAGTTCCATACAAATAGATGGTAGATGACTTAAAGAAGTATTTCATCTTAGTCACTTTTGAATAGATTCCTAGAATGGAGAACAAAGCTGTTGATGCTATGGCAACACTATCATCTCTACTACAGCAGCCCAAACATGAGCTACATTATGAGTTCGTGGTGGAAGCACTGTCACTTCTTGCATATGATTCCCCTAAAACCCGCATGATCTGTACTATTGTTGGTCATGATTCTTCCAGATATAAACACCTTTTTTCCTACCTTCAAGACCAAATCATCCCTGATACCTTCAACCGCTATGAGAAATGATACCTTATCTGAAATGCATCTTGGTATGTCATCATTGGTAATGATCTATACAAGCAGAGTCTAGATGGTACATTTCTTAGGTGTTTAGAACGTGAAGAGTCTCAATGCACATTAGAGGAAGTCCATGATGATATATGTGGATCACATTCTAATGGTTTAACACTAGCTTGAAAACTTATTAGGGCTGGGTATTATTGGCTTGAAATGGAAAAGGAGGCTATCAAATATGCAAAGAACTGTCAAAAGTGCCAAGTACATGGTAACTAGATTCATGCACCAGGGAGAGATCTTATTCCCTTTACTACACAATGGCCTTTCTAGAAATGGGCATTTGATCTTATAGGGGCCATATATCCACATTCTTCCAATGAACACACCCATATCATTACAGCTACATACTATTTTACAAAATGGGTGGAAGCAGTCCCTCTGACTCAAGCAACCAACAAACAAATTTCAATGTTCATTCTGAACTACATCATATGTCGGCATGGAATTCCACATTCAATAGTCACAGATAATGGTGGCCAATTCAAGAATAAGGACTTAGATTCCTTGTGCTCTAAATTCAAGATTACACAATATTGGTCATCCATATACTATCCTCAAGGGAATGGGCAAGCAGAAGAATCAAACAAAAATTTGTTGAAAATCCTACATCGCACAGTTAATAAAATAGGAAGAGACTAACATCTCATGATCAATCCAGCTCTCTAGGCCTACAAAACAAGTATTAGAATGCCCACTAGGGCTACACCATTCGCTTTAGATTATGGGTCTAAAGTGGTACTAGCTATTGAGATTGAAATCCCATCACTAAGAATCAAAATGCATGGTCTAGTGACTGATGATGACTATAGAGTGTCTAGGTTGCAAGAACTTGAACTACTAGATGAGTGCAACAAGCAAAGTATGATCATCTCAGAGTATATCAGAAGAGAATGTCTAGAGGCTACAACAAGAAAGTCAGACATAGAGAATTTCAGGTTGGCAATCTAGACTTGAGAGAAAATCCTAAAAATCAATCCCATCGAGAGTGCAAGGGGAAGTTTGAACCCAACTGGTTGGGTCCCTTTGTTATCATTGCTACTTTTGGCTGTGGAGCCTATCAACTCTCAATGACTGAAGGAGAATAGCTCTGGGAACCAATCAACATTCTCCATCTAAAGAAATTATATGTCTAAGATATTTAGTCTATGGTAAAATGTCTTGAAAAAATCATAAAAATTGGAAAAAGTCCTAAAAAATGATCATTCTGGTGAAAACCTAGCAATAGGCACCTTGTGTATCACAAAAAAATTGAAAAAATGAAAAATACAAAAAAAAAATTGAAAAAATTGAAAAATACAAAAAAATTGAAAAGATGAAAAATACAAAAAAAAATTGAAAAGATAAAAAATACAAAAAAAGAAGAAAAAGAAAAAAGTGCCTTGGTGAAAACCTGGAAATAGGCACCTTGGTAGCGAAAATAGAATCTCTACCAAGATGGTGAAAACCCAGCAAACGGGTGCCACTTCTATCCAAACGCTCCATTTATCAGCGCAATCTCGATCTCTCCCAACTTTTAGTCTTGCTTTAGTTTGTATACATATTTCAATTTGCTTTCGCATCCCATTTTCAATAAAGTCGGTCTGAGAACAATCCAACAAAAGTTTTTGTATCCTATCAAATCCTACACTTGGGGGCAATCAGTGTCATATCCTATTGTTCTCAGTATCTTCAAACATGTCATATCTAGTCAAGGTCTTTCCAAAGCTATGCTTGAGTCAGTTAGTTAGTCTCCTCACCAGGAAAGGATTTTGCAATCAAACACAACAACAACAAATTGAAAACAATCTCTACGACATGCTTTAATCCTCTTTGTATGCTTATTGATTCACATTGAGATTTTTGCATATTATGTCCTCTTGAGCTCCTCGATGATGTCCTTCATGGGATTTAGAGAGTGATGACTGGGGGCATAATCTTTTATTTGTTTTCTTCTTTGAGTGAAAATCTTACAACTTTGGAAATTCTGGATTGAATTGGTGTCCACTATAAGTGCCTCCATCATGTATTGGATGGCCATGTGTACCTCGACCATTGATACCTAGAAAATTCAAGGAAGTTTGATCTAACTTTATCTTTTGAGTGATTTCTACTTCTCTATTATGAAACACAAAATTATCCAAGGATGTGAATGATAAAGGGTCACTGTGGGTAAATTCACATAAGAATGAGAATGATCTCACCGTTGCTTGGCATGTTTGTTCTACAAGGCATATTCAGGTCATCACAATGTTTATGTTCTGATGCTTATACAAATTGCTATATCAAAATGGACATGATATTCATGTCATCCTGGCTTTTTGTGCTTTGATGCTTATATCTAAATCTGACATAATAAAACAAAAATCAATATTCATATGTCCATGGTTGCCTAACTAGTGGAGATTGTATTGATTTATCTGATGTTACCTAAAGAGAAAAGAACAAAAAAAAATATTCAGTGATGAAAATGATTGACACATGATCAGTGACTAAGTCCTAGGTCCTAGGTCTGCATTTCATTTTTCACTTTGCGTGATTGCATTTATGTCATGATTTCACAAATCAACTTGAACGCTTAACAATTCTCCAAAACTATGCTAAAACATGACACAAGGACTGAGCTTTGTATGAAGGTCCCCTAAAATTCAACTAGCAAGTAGTCACCATCCTGGGTTACACATCCATTTTGACAAATGATTGAGCACTCATCTTCTTCATATACCTGCAAAACAATATCATGTGTATCAATGCATTTACATTGCATATCATAAGAATTTCATAAATCCATTTGCATACATACATGTGCATCCATAAACATGCATTGGCATTTCTCTATCTATCATCTACCATTGCATATAATCCATACATTTGAAAGAAATCATTGTATTACATATTCCATACATTCTACACTAATCAAAGCATTTCATATATTTCCATCACATGATATTACATCATAAACCAAAATGACAAGTGCATATGAAGTCACAACCAAAAAATCAATCTCATATATATATCAAAAATCGGGATAAGTATGGGGGTGCACTAATGGCATAGTATACAAAAGAATGAGCTCAATGAGCTATCACATATGATCAGTATATAGACAAAATGACAAAAATCAGAACACTAAGAAATATCAGCTGTCTGCCTACTCCTCAACATCTGGTGGTTGTGGGGTAGGTGCATCTAGTGGCGGGTTAGCCCGTGGTGCTCTAGCTCCCTCAGAAGTAGCCATGAACTTAGAATAAGAAGGCACTCTCTGCTCAGTAGGTACCCTAGAGTAACAAGTAGAAACATAGTATGAGGCCTGACTAGTCTAATGTATCACCTTCACTTGTAATCATGTCACGTCGGCCTCCCGCTCTAAGAACTATCTCTTAGGCTCTCTTAGCTACACCTCAAATGTATCACTCTATAGTCTCAAATCATGAATCTGCAGCTGGAGTCACCTAATGATGTCCTGTGGCATCTGTCTCAATCCAGGCTCTGCCTTTGTTGTGGGCACCTATGCATCCTCCATAAGCTAATCAGCACTAGCCTCTATCTGCACCTTGCGGTGATGAACCTCAACACCTAAATAAAAATCCATAACATCTGGGGCATCTACCATAGGAACATCCTGATATGCTCCCAGAACCTCCTCTGCACTACCCACACAACCCAGCTAACCACCCTCACCTCTAGTATATCTCCTCTAAAGAATGACAGGTCTACTTGCTATAGAAATCTAAGGGCAAGGTGGTCTCATCTATCCTAATGGCCTCGGTGGGGTCATCATCACTCTAGGACGTGGTGGTGTAGGATGAACAATAGGAATCTACACCTCCCAATGTCTCTATCCTCTGCCCATAGGGGCACCTGTCACATCCATTATATCCTCCATAGTTGGGATGAGCTCTATAGGATCTGAGAACCTTTGAATGGGATGCTCTGTAATCCACACCATGTATGCATCTATGACTCCTGCATCTGAGATCTGAACTCTATAATCCCAATCCCTGCTGATATATCCCCGGTACTCTAAACTGCACTCAGCATATGATAGTTGTGGTGACCATTTGAGCCCAAGCTCCTATACCAAACAAGCATAAGATGTAAAGTCCTATGGGGCATCCTATATGATGCCATACTATCTCCACACCTGAGTAATGAGAAAATGCTCCAAGATAGTGGAAGCCCACCCAATCAGCGCTTGACTCTAGAAAAATTAACCAAACTATACATGGGAGGCATGCCACACCTCTATCTGCAAATATGGTATCCATGTCACAGTGGTCATGTCATCTAGGACACACCTCTAGTACTCGGTGCACCCCATCCATACCTATGTGATATAGCCAGGATACTTGTAAATCAATAGCTCCTATGGCTGCCGCTCATCACCACCTACTGGTCTACAAATAGAAATATGTTTCGAGGCCCAGATCTGGAGAATAAGAACCCCAAAAGAAAATGATTTTCCCTCATGATACACTATCTTGTGCATCTCTGAGAACATGTGGGCTAATAAGCACTATCCCCACCCTAGCTCAGTAGGACTAGCCATTAGTCGCTGCACCATTGAGGTCCAACCCATCAAGAGTCTGCACTGCTTCCTATCAGACATGATGATCCCATCGATCATCCCTATGATAATGTAATCAAGGCAGTGCATCTTTCTATATCTATGCACCAACATCTCCCATGAGATTTTCTAGGCTATCTGCTAATCAGCCCCGAACACTGTCCTAAATGTAGTCAATCCAACATTACCTGAACTAATGTAGTCAGGGCAAGGTCTATGAAATGGTATCTATAAAATCCTATAGACATCCTCTGGAGTCATGGTGATCTCTCTGGTCGGAAGGTGGAAGGTTTGGGTCTTAGAGTGGAATCTCTCGACCAATGCTATAATCAGTTTGTGGTTAACCTGAATCTCAAGCAATCGAATCAAGTACTCAAATCCGTATGAAACTAGATGTACCCTCAGAGGGTCAGGAAGTGAAACTTAGAGTCTCTAGGTAGCTAGATGAGATATCCACACATGTATGTCATGACAGACAACCTACACAACATAGAAACAGGGAAACCTATCAGTAACTTGGTCAAAAATTAGGCTATAAGCACAAAAAATGAGAAACTGACAACTTCATAAGGTGCATTAAATGCTAAGGAATCAACCTAAGAAATCAAAAAAATCAAAATTTTGACCTAAGGATGAGAAAAACACTCGTTGTTTTCCATACAAGTTTTTAGAATGGTGTCAAAACTCATACGAGTTTCTATAGGTTCCCGTATGACACTTCATGGTCATACGACTCTGTGCAGGGTCTCGCACAACATATCAAGGACCCGACGAAATGTCGTACGATAATTGGGTCCTCCTCATATGAGTTACAATTATAACCCATACAAGTCTTGACTTAGACTTGAAAACTCGTACAAGCCCTGGTGGATTGTTGTACAAGTTTCCATGGTGCAAAAATTCAAAATCTTGAAAAACATGGAAAAAATCCTAAAAATACATAAAACATGGAAAAAATTGAATACAAGAGAGGCACAGAGGTCCACTTACTGGGTTCCCATACGAGGGATGTTGTTGGAATTGACGAATGTGCTCGAAACAATATGAAGACACTAGAACTGGCATGTTTTCTCAGAGGGCTCTACAAGGTTCACAAAAGACAAAAGGTTGAAATGATTTGAAAATGACCCTTTTGGCCCTTATATAGGTTTTGACCTAATTTTTCAAACTGCTCCATTTTGTGTGAAAATTGTACCCTTGGCTAAATTTGACATTCTAAACCCATTTTTGAGATCAAAATCAAAATTTAAGATCGTTTACTTTATCAAAATCATGATTAAAAATTTTTGGACCTAGGACGACCGACTGCTTGCATAATTGACCTTCTAAACATCAATGAAATCCATAATTCAACTTAACTGATTATCTCACATCAAACTATTGATATTTCAACTTGGTCAACCATGGTCAACTCATGCTCAAACATAGTCAAACTTGGTCTTCAGGACCTCCAAATGATGCAGAACGCATCTTCGGACATACACAATCATTTTTCAAATCAATTAACATGCTTCAACAATCTCTCAATGCTGGCTTTCTTGCCAGATTTCAATTTCTATCCTGAAGGGGGCATGCTATTACACATCTTTCAATCAAATCTACAAATCAATCTTTCTTTCAGTAATCAAGACAACAACCACGTCTAGTTGCTAATTCATCAAAAGTCCTCGTCGCTTGGGGCATATCAAAGTCATCAAGATCCATATCAATTTGATGTTCTCTCTCAACTTGTAAACTATATTAGCTCTTTGTAACCATCAATTCATTAGTGTTATTTCCTTGGTTCTTCATAACTGAAGGGTTCAGATTTGGCATCCTTTCGATTCCTTTGGACAATCAAGTCTGGAGTCAGGGCAGTCATTTCTTCATAATCATAAGGTTTAAAATTAGGCATTTTGACACTTTTTTGTAATCACCGGTTCATTGTTGCTATAGTTAACATCATCTCAATTCTTTGGTCAATCGGGACCTGAATCACCAAAATATTCAAATCTATCAATCAGTTTCTATCTCAGAATCGGTTAATCTTTCAGGATCAGTTTCTCCACCACATAACTGAGTCCACATCATCATCAAAAATAGATTATTCCTTGAACCATTGCACTTCACACAGTAATTCAAAGAGGGGCAAAATGTAATACCCCAAAAATGGACTATAGGACCATTGACCTCCTACATCAACAAAATCGATTGAAATCAATACCAAAGTCCTAACCAAAGGCACATCTGCACATCAAAAAACCTAATCGATTTTATCTTAATTTTGCATCGGGGAATATTTCCTTAATATTCCTAATTTATCTTAATTATCTCTAATTGAAAATTATTTGGCGATAAATGTCTTTATTTATCCTAAAGTTAATTAACTGAATATATTGAATATTTGATTAATTAGATTTAATTATATTTATTCCTAATTAATATTATTTAATTTTGACAATAAATCAAAAATCTTACCAATAATTGATTAAATTCTTATTTAATTGATTAGATCAAGTTGTCAAGATTTTAATTAAAGTTTGATTAACTCGTAAATCAATTATTTTAATTCAAAAATCAGTTAAGTTGAGAATAATTCAATTGAATTATTAATTAAATTCATAATTATCCATGCACATTCAAAAGAGCAGTTAAACTTTAAATCAGAAAATCAATTCAATTTGTTATCTTTTTGAACTCAACATCTATTTTGAGTTAAAAAGTGATCTAAACTTCTAATTTGAGTTAAAAAGCTATTTTTGCATGATTTTGTGAGTTAACTGTTTCTAATTCATTGATAACTTAAAAATCAAGCTGAGTTTATCAAAGAGTGATTTATGGCTTTTTCCATGCACCTTCAAGCCCTAGATTTCTATAAAAACAAGGCTCAACCCTTCACAAAAGGTCTTGCATCTTTGATCCTACAAATTTATGCATACTTACAAACTTGGAGAATCGAGCTCTTGCGAATAGGAAATCTATGAGAATTTTTGCAATTCATAGTTTTCATAGCAATTTCATAGCATTGTTAGATTTGCATTATCAATTCATTTTCATCCATCTAGATCAATTTCATACATTTTTTCATCATATTGCATAGAAAATCCAAAAATATAGATTAATTTGCATTCATCTTTCATCCATCTTTAGCATTAAATCCTTCGTTTAGGTGTTGCATTGTCACTGATCTCGGTCATAATCTGAGAATACTATACTCACACCTACTAGAAGGTAGTAAATTGTCTGGTTAGCTTAGTTCATTTATATTGCAGATTTCTTGATTTGCTAACCTCTAATGTTTTATTGAAGTGTTGTGTCTACAACTAGGTACAAAATTCACACGCACAATATCTAGATCTAATCTTAGATGAACTTTCTCTACAATCATACTTTGTCTTATCCTTATAAATAGTAGCTTTAAATATAGATTCATACTTAGGAATATTTTTATGAAATCTAATTATTTCAAAAGTGGATAAATTACCAATGAGTGAATCCCTTGTTACTTTAGAAACGATCTTGATTTCTTTAATTGCAACAAATTTTTTTATCATAGGGAGGAGGTAAAGATCTCATAATTTTAGAGATAATCTCATCCTCATCCATTATTCCACCAACACTTATGATTCCAAAAGTAATTTTGTTCACCTTCTAAACATAGGCTTGAATATTTTCATCTTCACTCATCCTCAAGAATTGTAGCTTTCCTTTTATGCTCTACAACTTTTCTTGCTTCACAAGAGAGTTTGATTCATGAAATGCTTCCACTTTTACCCATATCTCATGTGTGGTCTCCACCTCCATGACATTTTTATATTTGACATCTGATAAGGAAATCAATAAGGCTTCCTTGGCTCTCATGTTATATCCAAATTTTGTCTTCTCATCGGCACTAGCAATGGCCAAATTTATAGGAGGATGGTAATATTTCTTTGTAACTAACCAATACTCTTCTCCAATGCATCTCAAAGGTGTAATCATTCTTCCCTTCCATATATAATAGTTTGTTCTATCAAATCTCAGACTCTCCTTCTTAAAGGTTGTCATCCCAGATCACCTCAAGTGGTTAAGCTTCAAAAAAATGATCTAGCTCTGATACAAATTATTATAAATAAGGCAGTGCACACAATTAAGATGGGGGGGGGGGGGGGTTGAATTAGTTGTGTCAAAAATAGTTTTGTCAAAAATTGTTGGCATACTTCCAGTCCCCCAATTTTAAACTTTCAAATTTGAAGTCTTTCATTAGATCCCCCCTAATGTGTTTCAGATGTTTCTCCTAATAATGTTTCTATGAAGGATGAAGATCAAAGTTCTAATGCAGAGGTGAGAGTTCATATGTCCCAATTCATATTCATTGTTTCAAAATCAGAGTTTCCTAAAGTGCTCTCAAATTTGGGATTTCCACCAAAAAGAAAAAGGGCATAGTGGAAAATCCATTTTCTGCTACGCTTTTCACACTCCATATCGAATTTTCCACAATGTAGAAGTGAGATGGTCATTTTATGCTATGAGAAGCCTATTTCATTTTTTCTACAATGGAGAAGTGAGATGGTAAGAAACGCGTAGCAGAAAATCAATTTTCTGCTACACTTTTCGCACTTTATATCGAATTTTCCGCAATGGAGAAGTGAGATGGTCACTTTCCACTAAGAGAAGCCTATTTTAAGTTTTCTGCAATGGATAAGTGAGATGGTCATTTTTCATCCTGGAGAATCTCTTTTCCAATTTTCTACAATGGAGAAGTGAGATGGTAAGAAATACGTAGCAGAATATCCATTTTTCACTACGTTATTCGCAGTACAGATTTTTGAAAACATCAGTCTTAGTGCGGGGGCTATATCTTCCAAAATAACCATTGGATGTTGCTAAGATTTAAATATGTTGGTGCTAGACTAATTTAGGCCATCTTCACTAGAGAGATTGAAGAGTTTGTATCCGGTTCAAAAGTTATTCATATCTGAGTAAAAGGATATCCAGAATAGTAAGAATGTCAAATTGAATTATGTTTTGAAGGAACCGGTATGGTGTAGAAAGACAGTTAGAATGCATAAATTCATTAGAATCATTAGAGTATATGAAGATTGAAAGAATTTGACACATAGTCATGGGGATAATGACAATTGTCAAATAATTATGCCTATTCATTAACAATTATCACAGGTAATGAGCTGCGGAAATTTTGGAAGATCAAGAGATATGAGTAATTTTATGAGAAGCCGGAAAGTCTTAAAGGAGGAGGTTGATTGGAAATCAAATAAAGATTTTAATAATTTATTCCTTCACATTCAAATAGAAAATGAGGAAAGAATCAGTTATAAAACTAAAAAGTTACCGGGAGAAACCGAACAGTTGCTGGAGAATGCTATTTATTGTAAACTCTTTTCTTGTAAAAGGGTTCTTCTTTTCTACAAGAGTAGGAATTGCTGGAGTAGAAGGGAGGGCACTTATTTTTATGCATTTCATTTTGGGAGTGTTGAGAGTTTTAATTTTTTTAATAGATTTGGTAGAAGTTGTGAGAAAATAAAATTGGAAAATTTTTATTTGTTGTGTTCAAGACAAAGAGGTTTTATTCTGAATCGAAGCATTTGGTTAATAGTCTTTTGATTATAATAAATCAAAGTATTGTTGTATTCAGTTTTGGGCATTATCTTGCATCTTGTGTTAAGTAGTGGATGGGCTGTAGATCAGAGTATTTGCAAGCATTCCTATTATGGAAATTGGAATTATTCAACCTTCTTTTTCATTTCATTTCAATTGCATTGCATTTACAACATTCTCTGCATTACCAATATCAAGAATTCATAAGATGTGTGGGTTCTTGGGATTGGCTAGGTTTAGGAACTAAATTCTGCCTGAGTTAGTTCTATTTGGGGCTGGCTTGGTTTTCCTCTTTCCTTCTCAGGTTAAGAACGTATCCAATTAGTTTAAGAATAAAACAAATTCATTGAATATCATTCATAAGGGAGCTATACCTTTCAATTTAGAGGAAATCTATCAACCTAGTGATAGATTATTCGACTTTTGGTATCAAATTGTTTCTCACAGATTTGGGCATTTGAGAGTTAAATTGAAAAGAACAATCTATTTACCAACAAAACCAAAACTTATAAATAATTAAATTCCTTACTTGTTGTGAACATTAAAGAACCAAACCACAAACATAAGAACACATAACATCATAATTTTTGCATGGAAACCCAATTAAGGGAAAAACCACGGTTGGGATCAAATCCACTAGATGATGTACTAGCACATATGATATTGTTAAAGGTACACTAGGGGAATGTATATGCATTTAGGCTCATTGCCTAGAGCTCACTACTCAAATACAAGTGGGGGAAACAACCCTTGGGCAACAACCCAGATCACAATAAGGGAAACAACCCCAAATATACAACAATCCATTTGTTTATGAACTAACTGATAACATATATGATATGCTAATATAGCTTTAATGAATTATAGATTTGTTCTTACTTAATTTTAGATTCCACTCATATCTCTTTGTACATCCACGTCCATTGATATATCTATCATTCCACACACTCTCTCACTTTCATAATAACAAAGGTTATATCTTTAAATAAATTAAATCAACATATTACAATAAGGTTGGCCAAGCACCTAATTATAAAATATTACAAAGAGTAATACATAATCTTTGATGTGATCTAAGACATGTCATAAAAGACATAGCTAGGACCCAATCCTTCATCCATGAATATGATACGATCCATAGATCACTCCAAAAATCTTCACAAAATGTTATCCATCAAGTCAACCAAGAGCACCAACATGCCATAGACAAATTACTGAATCCAATCACATAACCCAATGTGATCCACCAACATAAATATTACACAATCTAAAAACATCAGCAAGCAACATGAATTACCACAACAACACAAAGATCTTTGTCTTAAAATTTACAACTATCTCTGCACTATTCATTAGGAACACTATTCATCAGGAACACTAAACATCAACCTCTATCACTCAAGAAAAATAGCTTGCCAACATCCAAATAAAAAACCATCCAATTTGAGGACACACATCTGTAATACCCCAAAAATGGGCTATAAGTTCATTGATCTCCTACATCTTCAATTCGAATGAAATCGACATCAAAGTCCTAATCTAAGGCACATCTAAACATCATCGAATCATAATTGATTATCTTAAATTCTGCATCGGGGAATATTCCTAGCAGTATTCCTAATTATCTTAATTATCTTTAATTTAATGATTATTTGGTGATAAATCACATTTATCCTAAGTTTGATTAATTGAATATTTTCATATTTAATTAATTAGATTTAATATCTTGCCACTTAATTGTGTAATTAAATTTAATTCTATCTATTATTAATTATATTATTTAATTTTGACAATAAATCCAATATCCTATGAATAATTGATTAAATTCTTATTTAATTAATTAAAACAAGTTGTCATTATTTAATAATATAGTTGTTAATAAAAGTTTGATAAAATAGTTAATTAACTCATAAATTAATTATTTTATTTCAAAAATCAGTTAAGTTGAGCATAAATCACTTTATTTATTTATTAAATCATAAATTATCCATGTGCATATTCAAGGACCAGTTAAACTCAAATTGGAAAATCAATGCAAGTTGTTAGCTTTTTGAAACTCAACATCTTTTTGAGTTTTAAAGTTGATCTAAACTTCTAATTTGAGTTGAACTGTGCTTTTGCAGATTTTTGTGACTTAATTATCTTTATTTAAAAATAGCTCAAAAATCAAGCTGAGTTATTTGAGTGATTTATGGATTTTTTCCATGCACCTCCAAAGCCCTGGATTTCTATAAAACCAAGGCTCAACTCTTCATAATTCATCTCTAAAATCTCTCAAATTTGCATCCATAGAATCTCATAATTTTGCAAGCTTACTTTGCCAAAGTCATCTACGAATTGCACAACTATTTTAAAGAATTGAAATTTGGAGAATCAAAGCTTATTGCGAATCAAGGCTATTGTGAGATCAATTTGTTTTTTTTTTACATTCATTTAGATTCTTTTTCATATCATTGTTAGATCATTTTAGCATATCAATTTCCATATTAACATAGATTTCATATCATTGCATAGAAAATATCTAAAAAATATAGATTAATTGCATTCAATTCATATCTAGATCAATTGCATTCAAATCCTTCATTTAGGTGTCATCTAGGTCATTGATCTCGATAGCAATCTGAGAACATCAATCTCGCACCTACTAGAAGGCAGTAGATCGCTTGGTTAAATTAGATTTCAATTTTGCACGATTTTGATTATAGCTAACCTCTAATGTTTTACTAAAGTGTTGTGTCTGTAGATTAGGTACAAAATTCACACACACATTTCTGATGCCCACCGTGGGGCAACCCACCTTTGCATGCTGGTTTTGATTTTTTTTTGGGAGCTAAAACCCCAAAGTTTCAAAGATTTAATTTTATCTCCCAAAAAGCTTGGAGTTTTGATATGAAATTTTTTTTTCAAGTTGATGACATATTAGGAAAGCTATAGTAAAAAATTTAGAATTTTCTGAGATGTTTTGAATTTTTAATAATTTTTTTCTTGAAATTCTAGAAAAAACTAATATCTGACGCAAATCAGCATATTTTTCAAAATTTTTTATATTTTCAGAAATCTGTTTAAATTATATAGGGGGTCCATTTTTTGTGTTTTAAATTTGGACATGATATCATAGCTCAAATAGTCAATTTACAAAAACTAGTCTATTTTGATAAAATAGGTCTCTAGGGCACAAATGAAGAGATTTTTGTAAAATTTTTGCATTTTTGGAAAGCTCTCTATTTTTTAGTATGGGTCTCTATTCTGAATTTCTATTTTTGTGGCCAAAATCATATCAAAAAAATTAGATCTTGTTGACTAGGTCAAATGCAGTGCAAAAAAATTAAAATTTTGTGATGGGTATGCACTTATTTTTCATATGATTCAATGCATGATATGAGTTGTCATTTGGATTGATTTTTGGTTATTATTTCTCCTAACAATTTATTTTTAGATCTAACCCTAAGGTTTTCATAAGTTGAATATACCTTGCATATCTTGTTTGCTTGTTGGCTTGTTGGAGAGTTCGTAGCTTGCTTGCATAGTAAAGCTCAACAAAAATTGCTAAAAATCAAGTAAAATCTACTAAGAACATTGCAAGGATCCTAGGTATTCTCCTTCATCTAATGACATTTTGATTTGGGACTTAAAATAAATCTCTTGTGTGTCTAGCTTGGGTGATTCTTTTCATGCTTTTGTTTTACACACTTGCATAATTGATACTAGGTTGTGACCCCTTAAGGATTCATTAAGTAGTCTTAGATACTTGTGATTGATCTTGATTTCTATCTTGGGTTATTGGACTCGCTAATCCACTGGCCCCTCATTTCCACCCCGTGGTTGCAATCTCAGCGCCATAAAGGGGAGGGGTCAACAGGACAAAAGCGTTAAGTGTTCCACTTGGCAACCCTTTTGTGCTTTTAGGAACTCACTTGTTTTCTAAGTTGGGGACTCATTTTCAGCTTGTGTGAGGTGTTAAGTGTTCCACCTTGTGGACTCATCTCATATTCACTTTAAGGGTTAAGTGTTCCTCTTTTTGCTTTTTGGGTACTTTTGGTAGATTTGCTTTCGGGAATATATCTGTGCTCACATAGTAATTAGGCCCTATGAACACTATTCATGATTCTTGAGAGATTGGATTCTTAGTGAAATCTTTCTTGACGATAGAATCCTTGTAGGTAGGGAGGATACTTAGTGCATTTCACATTCAACTTGGTTAGTGTGTCTTCTCTTATTGATCGATACATTCTCTCCCAGGAGAGGTTGATAGATCACGTGGGGTTGACATCATGAGCTTTGGTGAATCAAAAATGGTTAGTGCACCTTCTCTTATTGATTGATACATTCTCTCCCTGGAGAGGTTGATAGATCATGTGGAGTTGGCATCATAGACCTTGGTGAAGCAAAACTTTGTCTTAGCGTGTTGGATTAATTTGCTTGCTTTGTTTGGGTTAAAAGTGAAAAGGTGTCAAAAACCTTGGATCTGGAGCCAAGTCCCCTTGTGGTATACTATTGTGAGTCATCTTTAGAGAGGGTTAACCATAGCGGACAATCCCTTCATAGGGCAAACTGCATTGATGGAACCTCAAGCGGTCATAGCTATTTTTGCCGTGGTAGTGACAGCCGCTATATAAATGTCCTTGTTGAAGAAATCTCCACGGGTATGGTTCATTGTTGGGTTGTCAGATCTCCCTAGCATCTCCTGAAGATTAAGTTCTTAGACTGTGTCAAAACCCTGGTGCACCGGGATTGGAGTTCACCCCTTTGGATCATAAAAGTTGTAGAGTCAAACCATTACTAAAAACCCTAGTGAGGCCAAATTTTCATTTTATAGGGTATATGTGCATTATTGCAAAACATTTTTGGAACATACACTAGCGCTTCTGAGGATTAGAATGAATAAGTCACTTGATTGTTCATGCACAAGGTTTCTTTTGCCCTTGTTCATTGTTTTTAGACATGCTTGAAATCACTTGCTTGCTATTTTGCGTGCTTGTTTATCTATCTGGTTATTGAAAACGGACAAATCTGTTACAATATTCAAATCTAGACATTGAAATTTGCAAACAATTCAAATCTGAAAACTCAAAATTTGCAAAATCTGAAGTCAAATTATTTTCTGGAGTCAAAAGTCATCTCAGGAGGTCAGAAAGTCATACGAGTTTCCATCAAGTGTCATTTCATTGCAACCCATCTGTCGTATGATAGCAAACCCAGTGTCGTACAAGTTTTCATGCCAGCAAATCTTCAAAGTCAAAATCTTGCAACTGTCATATGATATTGTCAACTGTTGTTTCATTGCTACCCAACTATCATATGATTGAGTACCCAGTGTCGTACGAGTTTTCATGCCAGCATATTTCAAGAAATCAAATCCTACTTACAACTGTCGTATGAGATTTTCAACTATCATTTCATTTCATACCCACTGTCGTATGAGCTTTGCAACTGTCGTACGAGTTGTGCAACTATCATTTCATAGCCTACCCACTATTGTACGAGTTTTTTAGAGTGTCATTTGGGAAATTTTTTAAAGTTGTCAGAAAATTATTAGGATTGCCAAATATTTAGCTCTTTTAGCCTAGTTTCAGAATCTGTCGAACGGATCATTGTGTCAGGAATAGAGCAGTAGCTATTAAGAGTCCAATCATTTTCTTAAAGTGGCCTTTTGAATCTGATTCAACCTTCTTTCTAATCATTTGAGTCTTTATCATCTCGTGTCAAAACCTTGTCATAACTATCAATCTTCAATCAATCAATCATCAAAACAATTAAGTGTTGTGATATCTTGTCCGCTATCTTTTGGGAACCTACCCATACATCTAGGGCACAATATCCTTCATCCACGTCTAATCAAATCTTCAAATCAATCAAACCTTGACAACGTTGCGTCATCTGATCATCTTGATTCAATTCATTCTTTAATTATCTGAATCTTATTCTTTTATTTCACTCAAAGTTGATGGTGGAGACTAGAGCTTCCTCTCACAAGAAATCTATTACCACTATCCAAAATCCAACTTTTGAGCAACTCATCAATTCTGGTCTTTACGAGGATGATGATCTTGGAAACTATCGATTGAAATCTGGTTACGTACCCCCTCCATTGACTCATGGAGGTACTCAACATACCCCTCATCAATCTAATCCAGGGAGTCCACAAACTCCTACCATGTCTCAAGCAGGGACAAATTTTGGCTCTCAAAGAGCTCAATCTCAACATGGTGCAGATTAGGAACCCACACCTGAAGAAATTGCTCGCTACCAAAATGATGATGAATTTAACAAGATGATGAGACATTTCTTGAAAGAAAATAGAGAAGCATACTTTTTACAACTAGCTCATCAAGGAGCTAAACTTCCTCCCAACTTTAATGTTGAAGACATCATTACACATGAGGAAGAGAATCCACTCACAGCTATGATGAAACAAATGCATGCTATACAAGTTGAACTTAACAATCTCAAGAAAGAGAAGGAACCCAAAGAGTTCTCCATGGAGGCTCTATGTCCTTTTCCATTTAAAAAAGACTTGTACATGCCACCGTTTCTAAAAAGAGTGGAGATGCCGAAGTATGATAAGCATGATGGACACTCTGATCCCTAAGATCATGTCAGAGAGTTCTGTACGCAATCCATGGAATTCATGCATGAACCGAACCGACCTATCTAATGCATCTTTTTCCTAGATCTTTGGGCGGAGCATCCATTCAGTGGTTTTCAAGATTGCCTCCTACGATCAAAACATTTGAGGAATTGATTAAATTATTTTATCAATAATATTCCTACAATATTGAGCATCTGGTCACCATGATTGATATTTGTAATCTCAAGCAATATCCAGGAGAATCATTCCTAACTTTCCTCAAGAGGTGGCGAAAGAAGTTCTCTCTATATGCTAGACCAATTCCTGAAATGGAGAAACTTGAAATCTTTATCAATAACCTTGTTCCAGAGCTCAATTATCCTTTGCAAATGCAAGATCATACATCTTTTGACAAGATGGTGGATAATGCTATCAAAATAAAAAAAGTGCTTGTAAAAAAAGGGGAAATCACACTCCAAAAAGACAAGTATGAATCTGGATCTAGTTCCAAAGACAAGAACAAAAATTGGAACAAGAACAAAGGCATCATCATAGATGGTGTTGTAGACACTATCCATGCCCCATCAAAGGCACTAGCCTACAATCTCACTCTTGGCACTCAAGCCATTAAAGCTTCCGAGCAAAAGTCTTCTCAACCATCTCAAAAGAAGCCGGAATTCAAAAAATGGGATAAACATAAAAAATTTACTCCTCTAGGAGAGTCTTTAGAATTAGCTATTAAAACTCTACTGGCTGATAACATCATCTTTTTACCACCAATCTGACTAAATTCTTAGGACCCCAAACCGATATGGTGGAAGGATAATGAATTCTATGATTTCCATCGGAGTAAAGGTCACAAAACTAGTAGTTGCTACCACTTGAAGCATACCATTCAAGATCTGATCGATAGTGGAGACATCACAATTGACAATCCCATGAGCAATACTGATCATACAACATTCATAGAACCATTTCTGAAACATGGTCAAAAGGTTTCAACTTCTCAGCCTAATATGGGGGCAAAAGTCAACTATGCCTACCCTGGAAATAACACTGTCATCAATATGGTTGAACCATGTCACTCTGAAAGTTGCAATGTCATCACAATCATACGAAGAGATAGAGATCATTCCTTAGCTAACATAGTTACTTGATCACAATCTCAAACGCATCTGAAAGGACAAATCCTAGATTCACCAAATGTCCCTAAAGTGCCCTTCAATCTTTCATCTACTTCTAAACAGAAGGTTGCTTCCAAATCTTCCAATCCAAAGGATACAAGGCCTATGTCTTATAGCATTGTTCAACAACTCTAGCACACTAATGCAAAAATCTCCATGTTTGAGTTTCTTCGAATATCTCTAGCTCATAGAGCCATTCTTGATAAAGCTTTGCTCGGTTCGAATGTTCCTGATGACCTTGATTTAGATAGGTTCCAGACTATGGTTGGACATCTTACATCTCCGTAATATATCTCCTTTTCAGAGGAAGATGACAACTCCTTGAGTCACCCACATAATCAGCCTTTGCATATAGAAGTCTTGATCTAGGACCATAGAGTCAAACGTGTGTTGATAGATGGGGGCGCTGGCCTAAACATTTGTTCTTACAACTTGATCACACAATTGGGATTTTCAGAATTGGCTATTGATCCTAGAAAGAAAATAACTATCAAGGCCTATGATGAACAAGAAAGATCTTCTAAAGGCACCATTATCTTACCTATCAGAGTGGGTCCAGTTATCAAAGATACCATCTGTCAAGTGCTTGATCTACCTTTGGCCTACAACGTCCTTCTAGGGAGATCACAGATACATGAAATGCAAGCCATTCCTTCTACATACCATCAATGTTTGAAGTTTCCTTATGAAGGAGTCGAGGTTAC
Source organism: Chamaecyparis obtusa (assembly GCA_027943335.1). Lineage (NCBI taxonomy): Eukaryota > Viridiplantae > Streptophyta > Pinopsida > Cupressales > Cupressaceae > Chamaecyparis > Chamaecyparis obtusa. Next base: position 3,835,310 of record BSBK01002548.1, read on the forward strand.
TATCCCAGCAGATCTGAATACAACTTGCAACACCTTGAAGGAAAGTGCAGATAAGCTTGTACCTAATAATAGAGAATCTCCCATAGAGCCAACTAAAGAAGCATCCACATCTAAAATGGAAGATCTTGCCAAAGAGGTTAATATCAAAGAAAATAGTATGGGAGAATACACTATCGATCCAGTCTTATCTTTGACATCTCTCCCTATCTCACCTAAGTCTTATGGGCAATCTTTGAAACAATCCAAACTAGACTCTAAAGAACCTCTTGAGGCATATAAAAGGAATTTTGTAGCAGAATGAGTATCCAAGAAAGAATTTGAAGAGGATGAAGCTGTGCTATCATGGCTGTACAAAGATGAACCTGAATCTCAAGTTGTTCAAATTGGTAACTCTGCAGTACCCAAACTCCCTTCAAAGTCATATGGTCTAGGAGGTAAATTAATAGCTGAGTTGGGATACTCAGGTCAAGGACCTCTAGGAATCAGAGGAAAAGGTCTTGAGGCACCTCTCCCACATACTGGTAGAGAAAATAAAAATAAAATTGGCTTAGGATTTAAGAAGAAACCCTATCACCTCAAAGGTAATTGCTCACATCATAGAGAAGATCACACCAGGGGAACCTCTTCTTAAGAAAGAAGAAACAGAACCATCAGATAGTGATTCAGATAGTTTAAAACTCATCCCCTGTGAAAAATTGCCTAAAGAGATCAAAGACCTTCTTGATGATAAAGATGATCCTATCAAAAGAATTAATGTAGTAGAAACACAAGAACCTACTATCAATCAGGAGATAGTTGCAACACAAGAACCAGCTAATCTCAAAAACAATCAAGAAGAGGGAAGTGGTAGTGATTCTAAGACAGATTCTCATGAGTATGAATTCAAATCAGAATCTGAGGGTAACCCTTCTTGGGGTATTCACCCTAACTTTACTCATGTTCTAAAATTTCCTAGAGTTCCTGAATCAGAAGCTAAATCAAATGACTATGAATGGGGAGCCATTCCAAAACTAGATGAGCTTCTCATAGAGAAACATGTTGATGTTATTCACCAATATGCACCTCAAACCAATGTAAGTCTAGAGCGAAATGATGAACCTATCGAGTCTGATCCACCTATGGCTGAATTGGACTCCCACGATGACATTGAGCCTATTCATGAATTGAATGTCTTAAGTTGTAGTATCACCTTTGAACTTGAGCATCATGTTAGGACCAATGATGACAAATCAATATCCGTAAACACCATATCCCAAGCCTTTCCCACTTTGACTATCCAACGCCCTGATCTTATCGACTAAACTTCCACAAACCCAAACCATGGTATTTATACCTTCCTGAATGACTATGCCCTTGCTTGCTACCTCAATGCAGTTGAGCCTATGAGTACTTCCATCAGTGAACCGAGCATCAGCATGATCGAGTTAGACATCAAATATCTTAGTCAGAAAAATAAGAGTAAAAAGAAAAAGAAAAAGAGTTCTGAGGGTGAAAACCACTTTGTGGCAGTCTAGAACTGACAAAAGTAAAAATAAAAGACGTATCCAAAGGTGAAAACCTCTCTGAGGCACCTAAGGATGAGATATTTGATGTCCTTCTAAGTCATTTATAGGACAGATCTCTAGTTCTAATTGAGCCCACCCAATCCATCAATTTGGGTACAACAGAGGAACCACAATTAGTACATGTAGCACAATCCTTATCAGAAGAAGAGAAACATAAATTTACTACATTCTTGACAGAAAAAAAGATCAACTTTGCGTGGAAGTATTCAGATATGCTAGGGTTGGATCCAAATCTTATCATGCACCATCTATCCATTACTCCTAGAGTAAAATTGGTCAAGCAAAAATTGAGAAAGATGCATCCTCATGTTGCACTTTTAGTCAAAGCTGAATTAGAGAAACTCCTAAAAGCTGGATTCATCCGCATCATAGACTATGCTGAATGGATCTCCAACATTGTACCTATTTCTAAACCAGATGGCTCAATCCGAGTATGCACAGACTTTAGAGATGTGAATAGAGCATGCCCTAAGGATGATTTTCCACTACCTAACATTGATATGATAGTGGACATGACTGCGGGTTTCGAGATGTATTCCTTAATGGATGGTTTCTCTGGATATAACCAAATAAAAATTGCTCCAGAGGACCAAGAGAAAACTTCTTTCACATGTGCGTGGGGAACCTTCTGTTGGAATGTTATGCCATTCAGACTCAAAAATGCTAGAGCTACATATCAAAAAGCAATGACATCTATTTTCCATGACATGATGCATCGCACCATGGAAGATTATGTTGATGACACATTAGCAAAATCTATGATCAGAACTAAACATCTAAAGGACTTGAGCATGATCCTAGACAGAATGGAACAGTTTAGTCTCCGACTAAATCCTAAGAAGTGTGCTTTTGGTGTCACTTTTGGAAAGCTCTTAGGATACATAGTTTCAAAGAAAGGCATTGAAGTTGATCCGGCTAAAGCCAAGGCTATAATAGAGATGCAACCTCCCACAAATATCAGTCAAATGAGGATGTTGCAAGGTAGAGTTCAATCTATCAGAAGATTCATATCACAGCTAGCAGACATATCACAGCCTTTTACAAAAACATTACATAAAGGTGTGACCTTTGCATGGAATGAAGAATGCGAGAAAAACTTTAACCATATCAAGAAGTATCTATCAAATCTGCCTATCTTGATGCCTCCTATTCATGGGAAGCCATTGATCTTGTATGTCTTCGCAACATCCACATCACTAGGGGCATTGCTAGCGCAACTTGACGAAGACAAAAAGGAAAGAGCCATTTATTATATAAGCAGAACATTGGTGGCATATGAAAAGAACTATTCTATGATTGAGAAAGCTTGTCTCACTGTGATCTTTGCATCACAGAAACTGAGACAGTATATGTTAGCTCATACCACACATCTAGTAGCAAAAATTGATCCACTAAAATACTTACTAAGCAAGGCTGCCCTCATAGGTAGACTGGCTAAATGGGTCATGCTTCTAAGCGAATTTGACATTGAATATGTTGAAAGAAAAGCTATAAAAGGTCAAGTTATTGCTGATCAACTAGTAGATGCACCCATGTTTGATGACACACCAATGCAAATGGAATTTCCAGACTCATCTATTATGCACCTATCTTCTAGAGAATGGCAATTGTTCTTTGATGACTCCTATACACAGAATGGATCTGGAGCAGGCATATTGTTCCTAACTCCCCAAGGATACTCAATCCCCAAAGCATTCCGATTAAAGTTTCCTTGCACGAACAATATTGCATAATATGAAGCCCTTTTGAATGGTATGAAAATAGCAATTGAATGGAGAGTAATAGAGCTACACATTCATGGAGACTCTCAACTTGTTATTCATCAAGTCAATGATGTGTACCAAAATAAAGATGAAAAGCTCATTCCTTACAAGAGAATGGTCGATGATCTTAAGAAATATTTCATATCTATCACATTTGAGAAAATTCCTAGAATAGAGAACAAGGCTGCCGATGCAATGGCAACACTATCTACTTTATTACAGCAGCCTGAACATGAGCTACGCTACGAGTTCCTGGTGGAAGCACTCTCTTATCCTGCATATGACTCCCCCAAAACCCGGATGATCTACACTATTGTAGGTCATGATTCATCCTAATATAAAAACCTATTTTCCTATCTCCAAGACCAAATCATTCCTGATACCTTCAACCATCATGAAAAGAGATACCTTATCCATAATGCCTCCTGATATGTCATCATTGGTAATGATCTATACAAATGAGGTCTAGATGGTATGCTACTTAGATGTTTAGAACATGAAGAGTCTCAATGTGCATTAGAGGAAGTCCATGATGGTATTTGTGGGTCACACTTGAACGGTTTAATGCTAGCTCGAAAACTTATTAGGGTTGGGTACTATTGGCCTGAAATGGAGAAAGAGGCTATCAAATTTGCTAAGAATTGTCAAAAGTGCCAAGTGGATGGCAACTTAATTCATGCTCCAGGGAGGGATCTAATCCCCTTTACAACATAATGGCCTTTCCATCAATGGGCATTCGATCTTATCAGGATGATTCATCCTCACTCTTCTAATGGACATACCCATATAATCACTGCTATAGATTATTTTACAAAATGGGTAGAAGCGGTCCCTCTGACACAAGCAATGGGGAAACAGATATCTATGTTCATATTGAACTATATCATATGCAGATATGGGATCCCTCATTCCATAATCATAGATAATGGTGGGCAATTCAGGAATAAAGACCTTGATGATCTATGTGCCAAATTCAAGATCACCCAACATTGGTCTTCTATCTACTATCCATAAGGGAATGGCCAAGCAGAGGCTTCTAACAAAAATCTATTGAAGATCTTGCATAGAATAGTAAACAAAACTGGTAGAGATTGGCATCTCATGATTAATCCAGCTCTATGGGCCTACAGAACAAGTATTAGAACACCTACTGGGGCTACACCTTTCGCTTTAGTTTATGGGTTTGAAGCGGTACTGCCTATTAAGGTTGAAATCCCATCACTCAGAATCAGAATGCATGGTCTAGTAATTGATGATGACTACAGAGTGTCTAGGTTGCAAGAACTTGAACTACTAGATGAGTGCAGACAAGCAACGTATGATCATCTCATGGTATATCAGAAGAGAATGTCTAGAGTGTACAACAAGAAAGTCAGACACAGAGAAGTTCAGGTTGGTGATCTAGTCTTGAGAGAAAATCCAAAAAATCAATCCCATCGAGAACGCAAGGGGAAGTTCGAACCCAACTGGCTGGGTCCCTTTGTCATCACTACTACTTTTGGCTCTGGTGCCTATCAACTCTCAATGACTGAAGGAGAACAGCTCCGAGAACCAATCAACATTCTCCATCTTAAGAAATTTTATGCCTAAGGCATTCAGTCTATGGTTAAATATCCTAAAAAAATCCTAAAAATCATAAAAAGTCTTGAAAAAATGAACATCTTGGTGAAAACCTAGCAATAGGCGCCTTGATGATTCACAAAAAAAATAAAAAAATATCAAAAATTCAAAAAAATAAAAAAAATATCAAAAATTCAAAAAAATTGAAAAAAAAAATGAAAAATACAAAAAAAAAAAAGGAAAAGAAAAGAAAAAGTGCCTTGGTGAAAACCTGGAAATAGGCGCCTTGGTAGAAAAAATAGAATCTCTACCAAGATGATGAAAACCCGGAAAATGGGTGCCACTTGTTCCAAATGCTCCATCTATCAGTGCAATCTTGGTCTTTCCTAGCTTTCAGTCTTGCTTTAGTTTGTACATATCTCCCGGTTTGTTTCTGCATTTCTAGTTTTCAATAAGTTGGTCTATACACCAATCAGCTCAAGTGTCTGTATCCTATTAATGTTCAAACCTGGGGGCAATCAATGTCATATCCTATGGTCTCCCATGTATCTGAGATGTGTCATATCTAGATAGTGTCCTTTTGAAGCTTCACGTGAGTCAGTCAGTCAGTCTTGTCTCTAGAAAGGATTTTGCATCTACAACAACGCAATCAAACATCAAACTAAAAACAATCTATGCTTTTTTACATGCTTTTATCTCCTTGTATGCTTACTGATTCACATTGAGATTTTTTCATATTGTGTCCCTTCGAGCTCTTTGATGATGTCCTTTATAGGATTTAGAGAGTGATGACAGGGGGCATAATCTTTTCTTTGTCTTCTGCTTGTATGTGAAAATCTAACAACTTTGGAAATTCTAGATTGAAATGGTGTCTGACTGTAAGAGCCTCTATCTCGAATTGGATGGCCATGCATACCTCAACCATTGATACCCGGATGATTCAAAGAAGTATTGATCTAACTATTATCTTTTTGAGTGAGTTCTTTCTCCTATTGTGAAACACGATCTTACCTAAGGATGTGAATGATAAAGGGTCACTACGGGTAATTCACATTGGATTTAGAATGATCTCTTGACTATTTGATGTGTTTGCAATGCAAGGCGTATTCAGGTCATCACGACATTTATGTTTTGATGCTTATACAAATTTCTATATCAAAATGGACATGATATTCAGGTCATCCTGGCGTTTATGCCTTGGTGCTTATATCTAATCTGACATTCTGAAAATAAAATCAATATTCATATATCCATGGTTGTTGACCAGTGGGTGTTGTATTGATTCTTGCGCATACAAATCGATATTCATATGTCTATAGTTTCATGGCTAGTGGGAATTGTATTGATTTATCTGGTTACCTTAAAAGTTCAATGATGATAACAAATCGACACATGATCAATGACTAGGTCCTAGGTCTTAGGTTTCATTTCATTTTGCATGTCTCTTTGCATTTTGCATGATCTCACAATGGCTAAATGAACTTCAATACTTAAATGATTCTTCAAATTGCATCTTCAAATCTAACAAGAGCTAAATCTCACATGAAGGTTCCTCCAATGAAACAGCAAGTAGAATCCTTTTTCGGGATCAAAATTCAAATCTAAGATCATTCATATTATTAACTGCTTGCATATTCGACCTTCAATCATCACAAAAAACTAGAATTCAACTTAGCTGATTATCTTCCATCAAACTATCAAAATTTCAACTTGGTCAACCATGGTCAACTAATGGTCAAACCTAGTCAAACTTGGTCTCCAGGACCTCCAAATGATGCAGAATGCATTCTTAGACGTGTTTAACCACTTCTCAAATCAATTAACATGCTTCTGAACTTTCAACGCTAACTTTTTCTTGTCAAATTTCAATTTTAATCCCGAAGGGGGCATGGTATTGCACATCATTCAAAGTCTGTAAATCAAATTCTATCAATCCTTCCTTAGTAATCAAGACAACAACCATATCTAGTTGCTGATTCATCAAAAGACCTCATCACTCGGGGCAAATCTATCATCACTTGGGGCATATCAGATTCATCAAGATCCATATCAATCTGGTATTCTCCTAATCTTGTAAACTGTATCAGTTTTTGCAACCATCAGATCATAGAGTTCTTTCCTTGGTTCTTCAACAACTGAAGGATTTAGATGTGATACCTACTAGTTCTGCTAAGACAATTGAGTCTAGAACCGGTCACTCACTTCTTAGTAATCCTAAGGTTTGGAATCAGGCGTTTTGACACTTTTTCACAATCATAGGTTCATTTGCTGCTATAGTGAACATTATCTTTGGTCATTCAGGACCTATTATTTCCATATCAATTCAATATCAATCAGCTTCTGTCTCATATCAATTATCAATTTCAAACATCAGTTTCATATCTTTATCAAACACAAACTATCTTTGAACCACTGCACTTCATAGTGTTCTTTCCTTGGTTCTTCAGCAACTGAAGGATTCAGATGTGATACCTGCTAGTTCTGCTAAGACAATTGAGTCTAGAACCGGTCACTCACTTCTTAGCAATCCTAAGGTTTGGAATCAGGCGTTTTGACACTTTTTCGCAATCATAGGTTCATTTGCTGCTACATTGAACATTATCTTTGGTCATTCAGGACCTATTATTTCCATATCAATTCAATATCAATCAGCTTTTGTCTCATATCAATTATCAATTTCAAACATCAGTTTCATATCTTTATCAAACACAGACTATCTTTGAACCACTGCGTTTCGCATAGTAATTCAAAGAGGGGCAAAATGTAATACCCCAAAAATGGGCTATAAGTTCATTAATCTCCTACATCTTCAATTCGAACGAAATCGACATCAAAGTCCTAATCTAAGGCACATCTAAACATCATCGAATCATAATTGATTATCTTAAATTCTGCATCGGGGAATATTCTTAGCAATATTCCTAATTATCTTAATTATCTTTAATTTAATGATTATTTGGCGATAAATCACATTTATACTAAGTTTGATTAATTGAATATTTTCATATTTAATTAATTAGATTTAATATCTTGCCACTTAATTGTGTAATTAAATTTAATTCTATCTATTATTAATTATATTATTTAATTTTGACAATAAATCCAATATCCTATGAATAATTGATTAAATTCTTATTTAATTAATTAAAACAAGTTGTCATTATTTAATAATATAGTTGTTAATAAAAGTTTGATAAAATAGTTAATTAACTCATAAATTAATTATTTTATTTCAAAAATCAGTTAAGTTGAGCATAAATCACTTTATTTATTTATTAAATCATAAATTATCCATGTGCATATTCAAGGGCCAGTTAAACTCAAATTGGAAAATCAATGCAAGTTGTTAGCTTTTTGAAACTCAACATCTTTTTGAGTTTTAAAGTTGATCTAAACTTCTAATTTGAGTTGAACTGTGCTTTTGCATGATTTTTGTGACTTAATTATCTTTATTTAAAAATAACTCAAAAATCAAGCTAAGTTATTTGAGTGATTTATGGCTTTTTTCCATGCACCTCCAAAGCCTTGGATTTCTATAAAACCAAGGCTCAAATCTTCATAATTCATCTCTAAAATCTCTCAAATTTGCATCCACAGAATCTCATAATTTTGCAAGCTTACTTTGCCAAAGTCATCTACAAATTGCACAACTATTTTGAAGAATTGAAATTTGGAGAATCAAAGCTTATTGTGAATCAAGGCTATTGTGAGATCAATTTGTTTTTTTTTTACATTCGTTTAGATTCTTTTTCATATCATTGTTAGATCATTTTAGTATATCAATTTCCATATTAGCATAGATTTCATATCATTGCATAGAAAATATCTAAAAAATATAGATTAATTGCATTCAATTCATATCTAGATCAATTGCATTCAAATCCTTCATTTAGGTGTTGTCTAGGTCACTGATCTTGATAGCAATCTGAGAACATCAATCTCACACCTACTAGAAGGTAGTAAATCGCTTGGTTAAATTAGATTTCAATTTTGCACGATTTTGATTATAGCTAACCTCTAATGTTTTACTGAATTGTTGTGTCTACAGATCAAGTACAAAATTCACACACACAACATCCATGTCTTGAACTCATCACCAGGTTAGTAACCAAAAATATTTCATAATCGAACATTACCAAATGAAAAAATGCAACATAGTTACCTCTAGAATTTAAAAAGAACTATCCTCTGATAAATCACCCATAACTTCCTCAATTCTCAATGCAAACCTCTTGATTAGGATTAAGTACAGACATTCCACAATACTTCTACAACTTCGTAGTAGGTGATCTTCAATATACTATCCATACCATTCAAAAAAATTTACTAAAAAAACCAAGGAATAAAGAAATATGTCGACATCAATGACAAAACATTAATGTCAGCACATATATGCGTGAAATCTCCAACAAGTTTTTCCCCTAATAGGGTTTCCATGCAAAAATCATGGTGTTATAATGTTGTGGATTTTTTCTTAATGTTTATGTTTTTTACTTTCAATTATATTTGGTTTATGATTAAGAAATTAATTTAATAAGGTTAAGAAGTTTAGAACACTGATTCACCCCCCATATCCGTGTTCTTTAATGTCAAAAATTGGTATCAGAGCTTTGTGCCTTGGAGGAAGTATAAAAACTTGAGGAAGATCCTGATGGTTAATTCAACTATGTCTAATAGTGTTCAAAGGAAGATCTTGGTTGCGCTTGAAGATCTTGATAAGTCAAATGCTCATAACTTGGAATTGGAAAGGAGACTCAAGGATACTAGAAACTTCATTAAGAATTTGAAGGAACAATTGAATAAATCTAGGGACAAGAGGAAATATTTTGTTGAATAGCTCAAACAAAAAGGAAGCACTAGTGATTCACAAGCCTTGAAAGAAAAATCAAATGAATATGAGTAGCTTGCAAAAGACAAAGATAATTTGAAGCATGAGATGGAAGACATGGTTATGAAGATGACTAAGGAGATTGAAGAAAGAAAATAAAATGAAGAACATCTTGAGAAATCCTTGAAGGACAAGTTTGAGGAATGTCATAAAATGAAGTGTGTGATCAAACAATTGCAACTTGATCATGATGAATCTAGACATAATGAGAAAGAAATTGAAAGGGTTAATAAGGTTCTTCGAAGTTATATTGTTGCTGCTAATGAATTCAAATAAAATTTCATGAGATTCAAAGGCCAAAAGGAGATACACAAGGACTTGGTTTTGAAAAGGGTGAAATATCTAGATCTAGTCAGAACAACTCTCTATCAAATGGTAAAAATGAGAAACCTAAGAGCACACCTATGAGGTAACCTAATGCACAAAACTTCAATGGGAGATGCTTTTCATGCAATAAATTTGATCGTAGGGAAAATCAAGGTAGGAATAAATCAAATACTACATCATTCTTTGGTAAGTGTTTTAAATGCAACAACTATGAATATAAATTTGGAGAATGTAGAGTTGTGGTGAACAATTTTGTGAACAAAGGGAACATAACATGTTACAAATGCAACAAATTTGGACATATGGAGAAGTAATTCAGATTGAGGAAAAAAAATAAATTCAAGGTATGGTAGTTCTAATGTGATATGCTTAAAATGCAATAATCCAGATCATATTGCTAGGTATTGTAGATTCAATAATGCTAATGTGAATATGAGAAGTTCGATTGAAAGGAATAATGTGCAAAATAATGATAAAATAAAAAAGATTGATGTTGAAGAAGTTAGAAATAGGATGAGATATACATGTGCACCTAAAAGTAATTTATAAGGTAATGGAGGGTTTGCACCCACTCTTGGTGTGGAAAATTCATCTGGAAACTAGATTAGGTCAATGACTTAAGGGGGAGTTTTCATGAAAAATCTTTACCTGACCCTTGATTTGAATGTGATCAATGCAGTTAGATGCAAAATTGAGTGCATAACACAATAGAATCATATATGAAGGAATATGAACATGTTTTGGAGGATTGTAGATGAATTTTCAAGTTAATAGTTTTAAAGCTAGGGTATGGTGCATTAATTGTGATTACTTTTTATCAAGCAAAAGTTTAAAAAAGGTATTTTGATACTTTATTATTCACCTTGCTATCTCGAGAAAGATCTTGCAAATTATTTTAAGTTGATTGAATAATGATTGAAGGCAATTTTCAGAGATCTACAAGAAAACCCTTATTTACGACGTAAAAAGGTATTTATCTTTTCGTGACTTGATATTTTAACTTTTCAATCATGGATGCTCATTGATAGTGGATGTTAAGGATATACCTAGACCTAAATTTAAGAAACATCCCTATAAATCTATCAGAGATGACCCTATATGAACATTTCTAATAGTTCTATATGGAGTATTACATATCAAAGACATTAGGATGTACATCCATTGTAATTTTGAGGAACTAGGGAAAGATTATATGTATGATATGTATAAGACATTATGTGTGGATGGTAAACTAAAGGACAAATAAATTTTTTTGGAAACTATAAAGATATCATAGGTCATAAAATTTTGCAATTTTTATGAGCCAGAGTGGATCAGATATGTGTTGAGCCATATGCTAGAGAGAAGTTCTAGAAGAAGCACAGTATGAGGATAATTTAAAGCCTTTCAAGAGGAAATGAAAAAGAGATATAGAATTCAAAGAGAAATCATGGACAAATATGAAGAATTTATTTGTTTCATGGTGGAAATTGATGACTTCCTAATGGAAGTAGTCAAACTGAGGACATCATGGATTATTCCCATGGGATATGAAGTTGATCCAGTTATACTTAAGGCCTTATGTCAAAGATTTTCTTGATAAACCTATTGATCCTAAAGAGGAAATTTTTGGTGCTTATAAAGATAATAGTCTAAAAGTTCATTTGGAGGTTAATAGACCTACTAGAGAAAGAAAAGTCAGAAAGGAATTTGAGTTGATGGGTGAAAGAATGGGATTTACAAAAGAGAAGATATTAGAATCTAGAAGGAATTTTTAAGAGGAAGAGAGAAAGAAGGAAGAAGTAGAGAATCCAACCAATGTATATGATGTTGATGCACCTCCTTCTTACATACCTATTATTTCATCATCTAGAGGCAAGCAAACAAGGAGTTCATTTAAAAATTCAGTTAGTCCTACAGAGAAGAATCCTACTTTTGCAAAGAAATCAGCTACCCCAATGATACATAGACCAAAGGACAACCAGTCTAAATTAGTTAAACTAAAGGACAAATATGAATCTACAAGTAACAGAGTAAAATATAAGACCAAAATAGTGTACAACAGAGAAAAGGAAGATGACAAGGATGAAGATAAGAATCTAGATAATGATGTCAAGTAACTGAGAATAGAAGAAGATAAGGTAGCTAGGGTGGTTAGTGGATGGACATCATAAGGAGCACTTGCAAGAAAGAAGCCAAAAATTGATATTGGTAAGCCACATTTCACCACAAATTATGTTGTTAAGAAAGTAACTATGTTCGGTATTTTAGTTCAATTGAAGAGATATTACAATAGATATTTCATGTTTATTGTGCTTGATCTAGCTACCCATTTCCCCATAATTTGTCATCTTCCCTATCTTCCAAGCTTCTCATTCAAATCCTAGTGCTTTCTCCTAAGAACAAAATGACCAGGGTATTTTGTTCCCCAAGGACTAAGCCTAAATTTGAGCCAGAGCCCCATTGTGGTGTTTCAATAGGAAATTAGATCCCATGGTCATCCTAGCTTAATTTTGAATCCCAAAATGTGTGATGAGGTATATAAACATCATATCTCTTCTCATTTTGGTAACATATAACCAATATCAATTATATATGTCCAAGCACACACACACATGGGTGAAACCACAATAGTGGGTTACACTTTTTAGCCAACTTTGACACTCAAACAATCATTTTGAGAAAAATACACATTCAAACACCTATTAGTACTAAACATTAAGGAATTTGAAGATGATGTGAACTAGTGATTTGTGGCATTTTATGAGTAGATTATATATATTTAAAAAAAAAAAATGGAATCAATTTATATTCATTTTTCTATCTCCCTCAAAAACTAGCTTTTTACATTAAAAAATATTTTTAAAGAGTGACACTCATTTGGTATGGCATATTTTTTTTCTAAATAGCTATGAATATGATTCTTTTGAATTTAGTTTTGTAACATTCATATATAATGTTTGCAATTGGTTTCATAACTTTATCTTTAGTATTTCATATTTTATTAAGGTTTGAAGTTGAATTAAATATAATTTTGACATATATTCATTTGGTTGATGTAACTTGTTGTGTATGTGTCTTTTTTGTTGTTGTGTTGTGTATGTGTTGAGATTTTTTAGAATTTTGTTCACTTGTTTACTATTTTTCTATAAGCATTCAACACAAAGGTTGATGTTTGGTGAGAAACCTATGTTTAATTAATCCAAAAAATAAGTTCATAATATACTCAATATATATTAAAACATAATAACTAGGAAGATCATTCTGAGTACTACTGTCATGCATTTGGGTTTGTCAATATTGTTCTATTTGAGCCCTCAATTTGAGCTTCAAAGGCTAGAAAACTACAGAAAATGGGAGAGCTTGGGGGCAGATTTTTAACAGGGGATTTTGATAAAAAATAATTTCTATCGAAAGGGTTTCGGTAGAGGGTGGCTGCAAGAAGTTGAGTCCCACTTTTGGGCAAAAAGTGGAAGTGTTTTCCCTATTTTTCAATTTTTCTTTCAATTGATGTCAAAATTTGAGGCACTTAGAGATTGAATCTCTAAAAACTTCAGTAATAGAAAATGTAGTGCTCGGAGTCTACTTTTTAAATATGTAATTTATTTCAATACCCACATGGTATAAATTTATTTTTAGTAGGCATGTTTAAAAACTACTTTTTCAAATAGTTGTTTTAGGACCATACCACACTTGTACAATCACCATATTTTGACCTAAATAAATGAATTTTTGTGAATCCTTCGTGGGAAAGATACATAAGACAACAAAGATTGATGATCATATTTATTCTTATTGAATATTTTTTTAACTAATTTTTAATTGACTGTAAAGTACATTTTTAAAACCTCTGGTGTACGATCACCATAAATTGATGAAAATATCACATTTTTTCAAAATTCTTTTTTTTTAATCTTCAAGAGAATTGTATGTAGATTGATGTCATATAATTTATTTTCCAAAAAGCTTAAAAACAAAAAAGTTATTAAATTTTTAGTGAACCTTACTATTTTACATTTAGGTACCACTTTTGATTAATAAATAATGCAAAAATAGTAAAATTATTTATATCACTATGAAATTTACAGTTATGAAATTGGGACAATGAGAACTCTAATGGTTTTTTGTTTCCTTGAAAAATACGATTAGGAAGACCCTCAAAACATTATGAGGCATAAATCTTGCATTCAAGTGCCTTAGCCATTATTTTGGAGGTCCAAGCATAGGCTTGGTCCCACCTATATTCAAAATTGAAAATAGAGGTGGAGTTACGTTTCTCACTCCATATTTTATGAAACATGTGCTCGTTATTTAAAATTCAAACAATGGGTGCTTGTTTCTTAAATACAATAAATCAGTGCGTAAAAATTTATTTCTAGTCATAATTTTTTAAAAATAAATTGAAAAAGGGCACCCTTTTTTCAAAAAGCGGGTGCCCATTTTTTGAATTTTGGATCGGGTGACCGAATCTAAAGTAGGTGCTCGTTTCTAGCGATATTTTCCAATTCCACAAGTCTTCCACCAAATTGGGACCCAACTTCTTGCACTCACCCTAGAAAATAAATGATTTCAATCAAAATCCCTTCCGATCGAAAGTCCCTGACCCAAATTTTAATATCCCAAATATGTTTCATCAAAAGTAATTACTGACTTTTGGTAGAAACCCATGTGGGCTAGTTTTTTTTTTTTTTTTGCTATTAATGATTTCATATAAATAAAGGTGTTTTTTTTTCATTTTCTAGATATAAAATTTAAAGGATAATTCACATTTTTCGCAAGGAAGACATTTTGAAGTTAATTTTGTTGGTGTGGAATTTTCAAGGAGAATTTTTCAAATAAAAGAGATTGAAAATAAAAAGTCAAGGGTAAATAAGGCTACATGAAAGTATGCACTTGAAAGGGAACAAAGACATTGTAAACAAGAATTGGCAATATATCATAGGAAGAAAGAAGGTATATGTCTCTCTCTTTAGATCCTTTTAGTCTTCTTAAAGGTGATTAAATCTATTTAGCCTCTCTTTCACTCTCTAGTTATTTCATAGATTAGGGCATCTCTCTCTCTCTCTCTCTCTCTCTCTCTCTCTCTCTCTCTCTCTCTCTCAGGATATTATGAAAATGTGTGATTCAAAGATTTCTATCACATATTTGAGAGATGTGTTGTCATTGGTGTCAATATATTTCTTTGTTGTGACAGTATTGCAGAGATGTTTCAAGAATGTTCAATGAGTTGATTGGACTGGTGAGGGTACTGTGTTGTAGATCTAATTATGTGAAGTTACAAATGTGTTGAGAAATATTTATTCTTGATCTATGTCAAGTTTTAGAGGTTCATAGTATGATTTGAGTCAATTATCGATGATTTATCAGAGACTAGCATTTTGATGTTCTGGAAGTGTCTAGGAAGAGACAATATGAAAATATTTTGATTGGTGTGGATCGGTGTGACAATATTCTAAGATGTGAAGGCTATGACATGTTTATGAATTTGAATTATGTCCTTGACATGATTAGTTTTTTGATTTTAGGAACACAAGCTATGTTTTTGGAGTAACAAATTTTAATGATTATTGTTCTTAACATTTTTGGCTCACATGGTTGGTGTAATGTGTTGAGATGGATTATGGTGTGATTTATGGAGTTGTTGCATATTTGAGGATGTTGTTATGAATTATTTCTATGTCTTACCCGACTTTCAATGGATTGTATTTTATATTGAGCTATAATAAATTAATATTTTGTAATTAGGTCCTTGGTCGACCTTGTAGAAATAAGTTGATGAAATTTATAAAAAAATGTAATCATTTATAAGTACGAAGGCATGGATGTGTGTGAATAGGATGTATTTATGACTATGTGAAGAGGTATGAGTGGAATTTATAATTTAGGCAGAGTTTTTTGTACTTCATTAGAGTTGTATTGACATATTGGAGATGCTATTAGTTAGTTCATAAATTGTGGATTGTTGTCCAAGTCAATATGTAAGGTAGTGAGCCTTCCCTTGCAATTGAGCAACAAGATCTAGGAAATGCACCTAAATGCATGTGCATTCACCTTGTATTACTTTTAATAGGGTATTGTAATTTTAATAGAGTACATCATCTTGTAGGTTCAATTTCAACTATGGTGTTTCCCTTAATAGGG
This sequence comes from Chamaecyparis obtusa, assembly GCA_027943335.1. NCBI lineage: Eukaryota > Viridiplantae > Streptophyta > Pinopsida > Cupressales > Cupressaceae > Chamaecyparis > Chamaecyparis obtusa. The sequence goes on from BSBK01002548.1 coordinate 3,851,533, forward strand.
TTTCCACATAAAAAATATTGTTGTTAATGTGTTCATGTGGTGTTGTGATTTTATGATTTCATGTTTAATATTAAGATATATGGCTTAAAGGTTTAATTCTACTAAGTGGTTTAATATTGTGTGGTTAGGACACAACTGATTCATCCCCTTCCTTCTTAGTTGTGTGGTGTTGTTATATTTCTATCAATTTGTATCAGAGCTACTGCCTCTTTGAAAAGTCTAACAACTTGAGGTGATCCAGGATGGTAGCTTTTAGGAAGGAAAGTATGAGGTTTGATGGAATAAACTATGGATTTTGGAAAGGAAAAATGGAGACACATTTGAGATTCCTTGAAAATGAACACTAGGAGATCACAAAGAAAAACTAAAATCCTCCTAAAAATCTTGCAAATTATACCCCTGATGAAAAGAAGGAATTTTATGTCAACATTAGAGCCAAGGAAGCCTTATTGAGTGCTTTAACAAAGATTCAAAATATTATAATGTCATGGAATTGGAGACATCGAATCAAATCTGGGAGAAATTAAGGATTCTACATGAAGGAGACCCTTAAGTGAGGACAACAAAGTTTCAGACACTTAAGGGAAAGTTTGAATCTATGAAGATGAGTGAAGATGAGAATGTTTTATCTTACATGCAGAAGGTAATAGATCTTGTTTGTGGAATGAGATTTTTTGGCGGGACAATTGATGATGATGAAGTTTTGGCTAAGGTTTTGAGATCCTTACCTCCTTCTTACAAACACAAGGTTGTAGCTATAAAAGATTTCAAAATTGTGAATAAGGTGACAAAAGACATTTTACTTGACAATTTAACTACCTTTGAGTTAAGTGAATTTTTTGATTTCTTTCTTAAAGTTGAGACTGCATTCAAAGATATTGTATCTAAGAACAAGCAGAGATATGTCTTTGGATAAAGTTCATCAAAGTATGCTAAGTAGATTGAAGAGATTGAACAAGAAGAAAGGAATCTTGAAGAAATTGAAGCCCTAATTTCTAGGAGAGTACATAAGGGAATTGGTAAGTATGAATGCAATTTACCTTTGAAATGTTTTTCTTGCAATAAAATTGGTCATTTTGCATCCAGATGTCCTGAGAGAGTTTATAAGGTGAAACCTAGGAAGAATCAACCTAAGTATTAGAAGAAATGTTATTTTTTTGTTGATGATGGTGTGAATGATGAAGAGTTTGAAAAAGATGGTGGTTAATGATGAGGAATTTAGATTTATTTCTATAAAATAAGAAGATCGAAGCCCTATGAATGAGGAGAGAGCTTTGGTCATACATGTTGAGGATAAGAATCAATGGGTTATTGACAGTGGTTTCTCACATCATATGATCAGAGAAAAATGAAAATCTATGGAATTACAAAGGTGTGAGGTTGGTGTACATAGATTTGGTGATGACACTCCTTGTTTGATCCGTGGAAAAGGATTTACCACTCTAGATGGTAAGAATAATAGTAATGATGTTTTATATGTTGAAGGATTTAATCATAATCATTTGAGTGTTGGAAAGCTAGTTGATAAGGAATATGATTTACAATTCAATGATAACCTACAACTGATTGAATATGATAAGCTAGGGAGAGCTTACTGAGTTACAACATTTTCTTACAAAGTTGTAGAATAGATGTTCGGTATTCTATGACATATTTCATATTGTGTTTCCATCTATGTCAAAGGGAGAGATTGATAACCTACAACTAATTGAATATCTTGAGGAAAGTTTGACAATGGAATGAATATTTGAAAGACAAGTGATTGATGATCACTGAGCTACTAAAGCATGCGTAAGACAATTAAATTAGTTAATGTATTGTCATTGATGTCAACTAGCTTTAACTTTACTTATCATGATGGTTACAAACATATTAAGAAGGAAAAAAGGTAAAGGAAAGAAATATCTATATGAAGATGAGATGGATAAGAAGGATATGGATCTGGTATACATTGGATAACTTATTGATGAGTCTATGACATTATGTTAGTTATTTGATGGTATTACATGAATATATTATGTATTGAAGATCAAGATTGAATAAGTTTATGTGGTCAGTAAATGAAGAATTTTGTATACACCGAGCAAGTGTATTGTATACCGAGTATAGTATTAACCGAGCTAGTTATCACTAACACATTATAGTATTGACCGAGTGAAAGAAATAAATAGAACTTATGAATTTCAACTAAAAATGATGAGATGGAAAATTGTTTATGATTTTGAGGTAAAAGATAATGATTGTTATGATGATCAAATGACTGACAACATTCAAGGATGATCGAATGAAGGAGAATGGAACGTGTTATTAACACAACTACCGAGGAAGGTTAAAGTGGAAAAATCAATAGTGAAGATTAAGAGGAAAAATCTATGGATGGAAATAAAATGATTTATGATGTCTATATAAGGAGACATGAGATTCATTATTGAGTTTGGATGCTGCAGGAGAATTTGCGTGAAGATTGATTTCATACAACACTGATCAAACCAGTTGAAGACAAAATTGAGCAAGACTGCAGATAACACCGATCGACAGAGAAAGCAATTACTGAGTAGAACAAAGTTGGAGGAAACAAAGATGTTGAATTTATTATTGATCAGAGGTATTTTTGAGCTTAGTATAGATCTACAAATCTGCAAATTAAGTTGTATTTGAATTAGATCATTACTGTATTAGTTTAACCATTGCTATAGTTAAATCTCTTATTCGAGTGGGAATTAATAGTCTTTATATTTCAACATGACATTTAATGAATGTTGATTATTTTCTTATTGACCCCATAGTGAATGTTTGGTCAAGGAAGAATTGTTAGCGATAAATCCTCTAACCAAGTCACACCTCATAGTTTGTTATGTAACCTTTAATAGGGTTGGCTCCTAACTGAGCTCACTTCAAAAGAGTGAATTATTTTGGGTTACCGGTCCTAGGTGGTTTTTCCCCTAACAGGGTTTCCAAGTTAAAAATTTATGTGTTATATGTGTATGGATGTGTTGAATTTTTATTTCACTTTACACATTTCTATAACTGGATAGATCGGTAAAAATGGCACTTCATTTACTAGCAATTGGTATATGAAGAGAAAGGCACAGTTGATATTTTTCTGAGTTGATTAATTGATTTGAAAGTTTTGATATATATATCTGGGAGTATTTGGGACTATAGGATAACTAGACTTAACTGATTCACCCCCCCTCTTAGTTATCTAACAATTGGTATCAGAGCATAAAGTTCTTGGAAGAAAAAGTTTGAAGGACTTAAGATAAAGATCACAAGATATATAAGAGAGAGGTTCCAAAGTTGAACAAAGACAACTTATTGACATGGAAAAGAAGAATGAGATTGTATCTATTAGGGATTGGAGAGTCTACAATATACTACTAGGATAATGAGTTTATGTTACCTAATGGACCTTTGAATATTGATCAGATGAGAGAAAGACATGAACATAATATTATAATGATAGATCTTGTTGCTTCCTTATCAGATGCCAAATTTGAAGATTAATAATATCAGATTTCCACAATCCATTTGTAACTAAATATGCATTTCTAGATTAGATTATGTGTGATTTTTGGTATCAACTTATTTTTTTCTATTCCTGCACTCTCTCTCTTTTCTTGATGATGGATCATGGAGTGTGATCCGAAACGTTGATACCAAAAATCACACACAATCTAATCTAGAAATGCATATTCAATTACAAATTTTAAGATGTTAAGACATGTACTTCTACTAAACAGATGTGGGACAAGCTTACACTAGTCCATGGAGGAGATGTGAATGTGCTAAGGGCTAAAGTTGAAAGTCTTAGAGGAAAGTTTTATGACATGAAAATGAAAGAAGGATAGAACATATCACAGTACATAAACCAAGTCAAGGAGATTGTCAATGCTATCCAAGGAGCAGGAGGTATTATTGAAGAAGATATTGTTGTAAGTAAAATTATTAGAACCTTGTTGCCTACTTATGCTATAAGAGTCTCTACAATTCATGAGATGAGATCAGATCTTGGTAATCATATTACACTTGATAGTCTAATCAGTAGATTAACTTCTTTTGAGTTGAATAATTTTGATAATAGTGTTGTTCCTATTGTTGAGTCTGCATTTATGTCATATCTAAAAATTGGTAAATCAAGCAGTAAACACATGATAAGAAATGAGAGTGATAGTGAAAGTGATGAGGATGAACTTGATGAGCTTGAAGCATTAATGACTAGAAGACTACAGAAAGGTAAAGGAAGATATAGAGGAAAACTACCTTTGGTATGCTTTAATTGTAAAGAGATTGGCCATATTGTAGGTAGATGTCCTAATAGGAAAGAAGATGAGAAATACAATGAAATATCTAGTGAAAGGAAATTTGATAGAAGAGATAACCAAAAAAATAGAAGCAACTGATAGTAGAACAGAATAAGTAACTGAGATTACAAAGACAAAGGCAAGAAGGCATGTTACCTTGTTCAAGATGATGATGATGACACTGACACCGACAGTGACATTGATGAAGACATTCAGGTAGTATTCATAGCTTTGAAAGAAGATTAAGAAGAAGAAGACATTTATGTTGAAACAACACTTATTTATAAGGTTAGCAAGAATGATACTTGGATTGTTGATAGTGGTTGTACACATCATATGATTGGTGATGAAGACAAATTTGAATACCTTCAACATTATAATGGTGGATCTGTTAAAATGGGAAATGATACACCTTGTCTAGTAAAAGGGAAAGGGTCAATATTGTTGACAATAAGATCAGATGTGAGAATGCATATTGGGTGAAGGGACTTAATTATAACTTGTTGAGTGTAGCACAACTGAATAAAATAGGTCATTGAGTTGCATTTGAGAACATGAAAATGAAAATTTATCATGAAACTAGAAAGTTGGTTCGTACTGGTGAACAATCTAAAGGTAATCTATTTTATCTTGACAATGCTGAAACTTCTTGTTTATTGGCTAGAACTGAAGATGTGTCATTATGGTACAAAAGGTTATATCATGTGAATTTTGACAACATGGTTAAGATTAGTAAGAAAAGAAGAGTTAGAAGCTTATCGAGCATATTTAAACCTAACCATGTTGTTAGCACCTGCAAGAAATTTTCATGGCTATATATTTTCCTCTTTGGTCCCTAGAGGGTTTTTCCATGTTTCTGGCTTGAAACCCTAGGTCTTTAATTCATATTTCTAGCCATTGGAGGGTTAAACCCTAATCTATCCTAGCCTTGGTCTATTTCTTTGTTACTTTTTTAGGTCACTTAAGTCCCCTTTCTACACGCGGTCATTTTCTGAATCTTCACTGAATCACGCAATGCATTTCCTTGTCCTTAAGTCTTTCAGCAAACCGGTGACTATGTAATCCCTTGGTTAAATCTCTATTTGGTTGTTAAATCTCTCAATTCATTGTCACGGTTAAGTCTTCATCCAAAAATTCAGTGACTGTGTTGTCTCTTATTCACTTGTTTCCTAGCTGTTTCATGTTAACCTTCAGCGACTTGGCGAATGAAGAAATGTCAAAGTATGTTTCCCTTTGGTTGCTGATTCTCATAATAAAAAGATAATGGTTAAAAAATCTTTCAGTGACTTAGCAAAGGCTTGTGTTTGCTTGTTCTCACAATGGAACCCATGATTAAGAAAAGTATTTCGCGACTTCGAGAATGGTCTCAGTCACTTATTCTCAGGACTTAACCCCAGTTGAGAAAATGATTCAGAGATTTGGTGAAGTCTTTGGTCATGTAATCTCCAGGTGGGTGCGGGTTAAGTTAAAGTCAAAATATGGTTAGTCCCCGGTAGTTATGTTTCACTTTCTATGATTTCATGACTATGTGGTTGTGGGATCTCTTGTTCCTAGCGGTTAAACCTGAAACATTTAGTGACTCTACTAGCAGTTTATCTTCTCTTCAGTCGTTAAATCATGTGATGGTGGCTCCCTTTTATAGATATAAAATAGGTGGATATATTGTCATTTGGAGCTGACATGTTCTTCTCCGATTGGTCGAGGACAGTGACATGGAATTTGTCTTTGGGTCCTGACATTCAGTTGCTTTAAGATCTACGGTTGTTGCTTGATCACATGGAATCTTCCTAGGCCATGCGATCATGTGTCAACCGTCGATTTGGTATCAGACCATAAGGGAGGGCAGTGGGATCAATTGCCAGGTGTTATGGATTTGTTATGTTTTGATTGGCCGAGCCAAAAGGTGACGTGGTGAGTGCCAGATGGGTTTTCTTTTTTGAGGAAAATGCTTTGTTTGCCAGGTGGATATTGAGAGGTGGGGGCTTTTCATTGGTTGAAGCAATGAGTTGGCAGTTGTCAGTGGGCCTGAGGTCTTCAATCTGTGAGGTGAAGTTAAAGATCAGATTGATCTCATGGTTGTCATTATACCATTGATATAAGATGCATAATATTTAAGCCAACGGTATAACAATAGCCATCTAATTCTCTTTAGGGAATGAAGTGTGAAGTGGGACCTCCTTGCCAGTGGCTGTTGACATGCTCTTTCCTGATTGGTCGATGTGTGATAAGAAAAGAGGGACCTATTGTTGGATATTATGATGTGCCTACTCTTGATTGGCCATGGGTGTGGTGATGGGGATGATGTCAGTGGGGCCTGCTTTCCTAGAGTGTTAAAGTATAGAAAGATCTAACGGTTATTGTTATACCATTGGGATGAGATACACATTTCTTAGGGTCGAGAGTATAGCGAGAACTGTCCGATGGAAAGGTAAATAGAGAGGTAGATCCTCATGTCATTTTTTTCTGATGTGCTCATTTCTTATTAGCTGAGAGACTAATGATTAGGCCATAGACATTTCAAATGGCTTGTTGACTGTTACGAGGATTAATGAAGACCGCTTGATCTACCGAGAGGAAATAAGATCAACGGTGGTTGTGAAGTCTTAGAAAGAAAGTTGAAAAGTGAAAAAGTTGTTGTGATTATGAGGCTCTCTTGCTTGTCACCAGATCACTAGATGGAAAATTTGGAGGAGCTCGTGTAGTCACCAGATCAGGGAATGAAGAAAGTTTATTCAGCAACTGAGAAGATGGCTTCTAGCCGCGTAATCACTAGATGAAAGAAAAGTTAAGGGTTTGCTACAATCACTGAATCGCTAGGTATAACTCAAGTTAAGTGAGATGTCTGGTGATCTCGTGACTAAAGGATAAATTTAAACCAAGATTCCTATGTAGTTAAGTGGCAGAGCCCAGGTAAAATGAAGAAATCTGATGTTTGTGATATAAAGTGAGTCCAGATTTGAATGTTGATCACTGATTTGCTATCTGGTGCCATGAATGTAGCCATTTCTTCCAGATTCAAATATTTAAAGGGTTCCAATGACAATAGGACTAGAATTGAATGCTTGGGCGGCTGGATCTGGTAGATTTGATTTTGTCAACTGTTGTGGCATGGTCTAGAGACTATGATGATTGATTGTAGAAGATTTGTACATTAAAGGAATGGGTAAGGGTTGCTCGAGGCATGTTGTAGGTGAAGTAATCAAACTAATAAACATGGTGAATTCATGATCTTTGGTACACCGTTAGAAGAATTATCATAAATGAAGATCATTCTTGGATTTGATCAAACTAGGTTGCTTGGTTTTCCTTCGATGTATTAAATTTTGATTGAATTTAGTTGGTCTGGTAGGTAAAACCCTTTCCCTAGTCATCTGCAGCTTGTTGCATCTTGATTTTTGGGATTCCATGATGACTAATGGTATATATGGCAACTATTTTTACTTTTTGGGTGGTTGGTGATGTTATGTTGATAGTCAATGTAAAAGACTGAACAAGGAGAGCCTGGATTTTGGGTCTGTTTCCTAGCATTGTGTTGTTTTGGTAATGTATAGATTCTACAAATTTTAATGAGAATACACTTGAATTCCAATCTCAAATTTATGTTTGTCTTCTTGTTTTGATCTTGGGCTTATATATGTTAATGTCACAAAGTGAGTTAGCATATGGTAGGCAAAGAATATAGTAGAATTATCTTTGAGTTCCTAACAAAGTTAGGATTAAAGTCTTTAAGGTAGTTTTAGTGAGTTCATGGTTGGATAGGAATTTGATGATCAGGTTTGGGAGTGAAAGGGATAATAGGCAAAGCACTTATTCTGAGTTCAAGAGTGTTTGAGTTAGGATTTTCAGTTGATATATGTTATTGAGTGACTCTATGCCCTAGGTTAAGGCATTGATCCATTATCTAGAAGTAGTTCATCATCATCAATCACACATTTAAATGATAAAATATTTAAAACCAATTTGTAAAGGGTATAGTTGTATAATATTTTGTGACTCCTTTGAAGAAATGAGTCAAAGGTACACCCGCCTAAGCATCTAGGCTCAAAGTGTAGGAGGGTCCTTGTTGATACTTGTTAATTGGCCCTTTTCCTTGCAGACTTTGGAGTGGTGATAGAGTCAGTGACATTAGTTTGTCAATCATAGTGTAAACCTACAAGTAGAAAGAGAAGGGGAACCAACATATGTCATTTGCAAACAATGTCAAATGGGAAAAATGTCAAAATCTATTTTTAAGAGAAAAAACTATTCATCTAATTCTATTTTGGAGTTCATTCACTCTGACTTGTGTGGTCCTATGAGAACTAAGAGTTATTATGGAGACATATATTTTATCTTGTTTGTTGATGACTACTGTAGAATGATTATTGTCATGTTCTTGAAAGAAAAATCTAAAGCTTTTAAGATGTTTAAATGGTTTAAAGATAAAGTGGAAAAAGAAAGTGGTAAAGAATTAAAATGCTTGATATCAGATAGAGGTGGTAAATTTATTTCTAACGAGTTCACTAATTTTTTTAATGAGCATGGAATTAGGAGACATGTTTCTACACCGAGGACACCACAATAGAATGAGATTGCTAAAAGAAGGAATAGATGTTTTTTTTATTGTTCTAGAACACTAATGATTGAAAAAGATGTTGCATAGATATACTAGAGAGAATTTGTTAGTACTGATATATACACATTGAATTTAGCTTAACTGAAGAAAGATTCAAACAAGACACCTTATGAATTATGGTATGGTTACACATTGAATGTAAGTTATTTTAGAATATTTGGAAGTAGATGTTACATTCTGAAAGATGATTGAAATGGGAAATATGATTTAAAAGGTAATGAAGGAATATTCGTAGGATATTCTACAAAAAATAAAGCTTGCAAATGTTTGAATAAGGCTACTAACAAGATGATTGAAAGTGAAAATGTGAGAGTTGATGAATTTTCTAAGAAAAATGATGAAGAAAGCAAAAAGGAACTAGAAGATTATGGTAGATTTACCTACATTGAGCAACCTAAAACTCTACCTGAGAAAAAACCTGTCATTACCAAGAAATAGGGTAATGCTACCGAGCATCAGTCTTTACAAACCAAGAATCAACAAACAGTTATTGATGAAGATCATGATCCTACACCGAGTGGAGAATATAGTGAAGAACAAAGAACTGAACCAATACATGCAAGATATGTAAGGAAACATCATCCAAATAATCATATTATTGGAGACAAGAAAAATGGCATGATGACATGAAGTAAGTTGAGAAACAACACATTCTTAGTTTGTGATTTTGAACCTAAAACTATTAGATAAGCACTTGAAAATGATGAATGGGTTAAGGCTATGAATGAAAAAATTGAGCAGATATAGAAAAACAAAACATGGACATTGGTACCGAGACTGAAAGACAAGAATGTAATTGGAACTAAATGGATATTCAGAAACAAGTTGAATGAAAATGGATATGTCACTAGGAATAAGGCAAGACTTGTATGCAAAGGGTATACACAAGAAGAAGGAATTGACTATGGTGAGACTTTTGCACCGGTTGCTAGACTTGAAGGAGCTAGAATATATCTTTCTTATGCTACTTATAAAGGATTTAAATTTTATCAAATGGATGTTAAATCTACATTTTTGAATAGAATATTTGAAGAAGAGGTATATATTGAAAAACCTGAAGGGTTTGTTAATCCCAATCAAAATAATATGGTATGTAAATTGTACAAAGCACTATATGGATTGAAACAAGCACTGAGAGCATGGTATGAAATAATACATTCCTACCTTATTAGTATTAGATTTTTTAGAACAAGTGAGAACAACAATTTGTATTTGAAAGGTGAAGCTTATGATAAGATTCTTATTGCTGAAATTTTTATTGATGATATCCTATTTGGCGGACATGATAATCTATCCAAATCATTTGCTGATGAAATGAGAAAAGAATTTGAAATGTCAATGTTTGGAGAGATTCAAATCTTTCTTGGTTTGCAAATTTTACAACAAGATGAAGGCATTTACATTACTCAATCAAAGTACATAAAAGAAGTATTGAAGATATTTGGTATGGAGGATTCAAAACCAGTCGGTGCACCTATGGTCACTAGATGAAAATTGACAAAGGATGATCAGTCAACCGAGGTAAATCAGACACTATATAGATCGATGATTGGTAAGTTGATGTATGTTGTGCATAGTAGACTAGATATTGCACATGCAGTTGGAATTGTAGCAAGATTTTCCACTAATCCTAAAGAATCACATATGACTATTGTAAAAAGGATTTTGAGATACTTGAAGAACAGTGAAAACCATGGCTTGTGGTACAAGAAAGAAGGCAATTTTGAGCTGAAAGTTTACATAGATGTGGATTGGGCTAGAAATATTGATGATAGAAAGAGCACTATTGGAGGAACATTCTTTTTACGAGAAAGATTAGTTACTTGGATAAGCCATAAACAATGATGCATTTCTCAATCCACTGTAGAAGCATAGTATATTGTTGCTGCTGCTAATTGTTCAAACATTGCATGGATAAAATAACTTTTGGAAGGTATGAAAGAAGAGATCACTGACCCAGTGATAATATATTGTGATAACACTAGTGCTATAAACATTTCTAAAAATTTGGTGGTGCATGCAAAGACAAATAATATATCTATAAATTCTCACTACTTAAGAGAACAAGTACAAGAAAAACAATTGAAACTAGAGTACGTGAAATCACAAGAATAACTTCCTGATATATTTAATAAATCCTTACCTAAGAATACATTTGAGTATTTGAGGACTATACTAGGGGTCCATCCCCTGTCTATCGATCACTAAGGTGATTAGGAGGTTGCATCAACCTATACTTTATCATAATATCAAATGATGTTGATGCATGATGTTCACACTTTAGGTTTCTTGAGGTTGTGAAAGATGACAAATGAAAGACAAACTAACACTGCCTATCGGTACATGAAAGATACTTGATTTGAACCAAACACTAGAGATAATATTTTGGCTACTAAATATTTGTTTATTTTCTTTTGGCATTATTGTCAAAGGGAGAGAAGAATCAATGAAATATCTATCTAAAGGGGGAGAATACAATGGGAGAGAAGAATATTTATCTATCCAGAAGAGAATACATACATAGGGAGAGAAGATCAAATCTGCAGGGAGAGACTGCATGGAAAGTATTAATGTTGTATAGTGATTAAATGTATTAAATGTACAAGCTAGGGAGAGCTTACCGAGTTACAACATTTTCTAACAAAGTTGTAGAATAGATGTTTGGTATTCTATGGCATATTTCATATTATGTTTCCATGAATGCCAAAGGGAGAGATTGATAACCTACAACTAATTGAATATCTTGAGGAAAGTTTGACAGTGGAATGAATATTTGAAAGACAAGTGATTGATGATCATCGAGCTACTAAAGTGCATGTAAGACAATTAAATTAGTTAATGTATTTTAATTAATGTCAACTAGTTTTGACTGTACTTATCATGATGGTTACAAAAATATTAAGAAGGAAAAATGTTAAAGGTAAGAGATATCTACATGAAGATGAGATGGATAAGAAGGATATGGATATGGTATACATTGGATAACTTATTGATGAGTCTATGACATTATGTTAGTTATTTGATGGTATTACATGAATCTATTATGTATTGAAGATCAAGACTAAACAAGTTTATGTGGTTGGTAAATGAAGAATTTTGTATACACCGAGAAAGTGTAGTGTATATTGAGTATAGTATTAACCGTGCTAGTTATCACCGATGCATTATGGTATTGACTGAGTGAAAGAAATAAATAGAACTTATGAATACCAACTAAAAATGATGAGATGGACAATTGTTTATGATTTTGAGTTAAAATATAATGTTTTTTATGATGATCAAACAACTCAAAAAATTCAAGGATGATCGAATGAAGGAGAATGAAACATGTTATTAAAACAACTGTCGAGGAAGGTTAAACTGACGAAATCAATGGTGAAGATTAAGAGGAAAAATCTATGGATGGAAATAAAATGGTTTATTGTGTCTATATAAGGAGATGTGAGATTCATTATTGAGTCTGGATGCTACAGGAAAATTTTTATGAAGATTGATTTCATGCAACACTGATCAAACTGGTTGAAGATAGAACCGAGCAAGATTGCAGAAAACACCGAGCGACAGAGAAAGAAATTACTGAGAAGAACAAAGTTGGAGGAAATAAAGATGCTGAATTGATTATTGATCAGAGGTATTTTTGAGCTTAGCATAGATCTATAAATCTACAAATCAAGTTGTATTTCAATCAGATCATTATTGTATCAGTTTAACCATTTCTACAGATAAATCTCTTAATGGAGTGGGACTTAACAGTCTTTATATTTCAAGATGACATTAAATGAATGTTGATTATTTTATTATCAACCCCATAGTGAATGTTTGGTCAAGGGAAAACTGTTAGTGATAAATCCTCTAACTAGGTCACATCTCATAGTGTGTTTTATAACCTTTAACAGGGTTGGATCCTAACTGAGCTCACTTCAAAAGAGTGAATTGTTTTGGGTTACCGGTCCCAGGTGGTTTTCCCCTAACAGGGTTTCCACATTAAAAATCTATGTGTTATATGTGTATGGATGTGTTGAATTGTTATTTCACTTTGCACATTTTTATAATTGGATAGATCAGTAAACACAATACTTAATTTACTAGCAATTAGTATTTGAAGAGAAATGAACAATTGATATTTGACCGAGTTGATTAATTGATTTGAAAGTTTGGATATATACATCTAGGGGTATTTGGGACTATAGGATACCAGACTTAACTAATTCACCCCCCCTCTTAGTTATCTAACATTCAAGAATGGTGAATGACAAATCTTGGGAAGTTCAAGAGATGAGATTGTATCTAGTACAAAGATAAAAGGTAATATATTTCATTTGAATAGTACTAAAAGAAGGTTTTTGATTTCTCACATTAATGATAGTTGGTTATGGCATAAGAGGTTGTGTCATGTTAAATTTGATAACATTGTGAAGATAAGTGCTACTAATGTTGTAAGAGATATACCAAAATTGATGAAGCCTACTAATGAAATGTGTAAGGGATGATTGATGGGTAAGTAGACTATATCTACTTTCAAGAGAAAAACTCTTACTTCAAAAGGATTGTTAGGTCTTGTGCATACAGATTTATGTGGACCATATAGAACTAGAATTTATCATGGAGATATATATGCCATTATTTGTTGATGATTATTTAAGGATGATGTGGGTGAATTTATTGAGATAAAAATCTCAAGCCTTTAACAAGTTTAAGATCTTTAAAGCTTTGGTTGAAAATGAAAGAGGTTTAAAGATTAAATGTCTAAGATCAGATTGAGGTGGTGAATTCACATCAAGTGAGTTCTATGCTTATTGTGAAGAACAAGGAATACAGAGACAAACATCTTCTCTAAGGACTCCATGACAAAATAGTATTGTAGAAAGAATAGATCAATCCTACATACTGCTAGGACCATGATGATCGAAGGTACTATTTCACATATCTATTAGAGAGAAGCATTTTTTTATAGTAGTATCTACATTGAGCTAAGTGCATATAAAAAATGGAACTAGTAAGACTCCTTATGAGATTTGGTATAGTAAGCCTCCTACTGTGAAATATTTTAGAATTCTTGGAAGAAAATGTTACATCAAGAGAGATGAAGACTTAGGGAAGTTTGATCCAAGAAGTGATGAAGATATCTTTCTTGGTTATTCTACCAAGAGTAAGGAATAAAAGAGCTATAATAAGAGGTTGAGGAAGATAGTTAAAATTACTAATGTGAGAGTTGATGAATATAGTCAGAAACAATCCAGATCTTGTGCTTATTATTTAGATGATGAAGATGTTTGTGGAAATCAGGGAACACAAACTCAATCATATAATCCACCTTAGATTGCTCCTAGAGTTCATGATGATCAAGATGAGCCAGCCAATGTTGAAGAAGATACTCAAGAATCATGTATTCATCCAAATCCAAAATCTATAAGGTATATAAGGATAAATCATTTTAAGAATCAAATCACTAGTGATAAGGATATATGTGTTCAGACTAGAAGAAGGTTAGCATAGGTTAGAAATGATATTTTTTGATTTCTAAGGTTGAACCTAAAGATGTACACGAGGCATGCAAAGATGAAGGTTGGGTAAAAGCTATAGAAGAAGAACTAGATCAAATTCATAAGAATAACACATGGATCATAGTTCCCAGACCTAAGGATGAGAATGTGATTTCTACTAAATGGGTTTTTAGAAAAAAATTGAATGAGGATGGTGAAGTTGTAAGGAATAAAGCCATACTTGTTTACAAAGGATGTTCACAAATGAAAGGTATTGATTATGATGAAACTTTTTCTCCTGTTGCTAGAATTGAAGTAGTTAGATTATTTCTTTCATATGATACTTACAAGAACTTCAAAGTATATCATATGGATATTAAATCTATATTTTTGAATGGTAATTTCTAGGAAGAAGTGTATATAGAGAAACTGAATGATTTCTCTTTGACAAATCAATACAATATGGTGTACAAGTCAAATAAAGATTTATATGGATTTAAATAGGCCTCTAGAGCATGGTATGCAAGGTTAGATAAATATCTCTTGAAACTTGGATTCAACAAAGGTACTATAGATTGCAATTTCTATTTCAAGATAAATCAGGATAACATTTTTATTGTTGAAGTATTTGTTGATGATATCATTTTTGGAGGCAATGAAGAATTGAGTAAAGAGTTTGCTAAAGTAATACAAAGTTAATTTGAGATGTCTATGATAGGTGAGATGAACTTTTTTCTTAGTTTGCAAATTGTACAATTAGAAAAAGAAATTTTCATTTCTCAGTCTAAGTATGTGAAGGAATTGTTGAAGAAATTTGGAATAGAAGACTTTAGACCAGTTGGAACTCCTATAGTGACTGGTTTCAAATTGACAAAATTTGATGATACTCCTAACACAAATCAAACAAGATATAGGTCCATGATTGGTGGTTTAATATACTTGACACAAAAAGACCTGACATTATGAGTGCAATATGTATGGTAGCTAGATAACCAACGGAATCTCACATTTTTGTAGTGAAGAGGATATTCAAATATTTGAAAGGATCAATTGATCATGGCTTATGGTATCCTAAGGATTAAAAGTTTACATTGTTTTCTTTTACTGATGCTAATTGGGAAAGAAATATGGATGACAAGAAAAGTACTAGTGGAGGTGCATTCTTCTTGGGAAAGAGACTAATTTCATGTGCAAGTAAGAAATAAAATTGCATATCAGAGTCTACTATTGAGGTAGAATATGTTGTTGCTTCTATAAATTGTACACAAGTGGTATGGAAAAAGAAATTTTTGAAAGAAATAAGGGTATGTGTTGATGATCCTATTACTATTTATTATGATAATTCAAGTGCCATTAATATCTCTAATAATCCAGTGCTACATTCAAATACAAAGCATATATCTATCAAGTATAACTTCTTGAGAGACAAGGTAGATGAGAAGGAAGTCAAGATGGAATATGTATCTACTAAAGATAATATTGTAGATATATTCATGAAGCCCTTTCTAAAGGATACTTTTGAGTATCTCTAAGGTAAGCTTGGGGTGATATACCCTCTTGATCTGAATTGAGATGCATCAGTCCAAGGTACTTAACAAAGATATTTTTTTTCTTGAATAGACATAAGGTTGCTACTCTTTAGGGGGAGTAGTGGTTAGTGGTTAGTAGTTAGAGAGACATGTGGAAGATGATTATATCATATTATCTAGGTATGAGACCAGTTCTTGTGATGCATTATTGGATATTTATGTTGCAAATATGTGTGATCTTGGTCATTAATTTCAAAGGGGGAGAGGTGAGCATGTGAAAAACAATATATATATATATATATATATATATATATATATATATATATATATATATATATATATATATATATATATATATATATATATATATATATATATATATATATATATATATATATATATATATATATATATATATATATATATATATATATATATATATATATATATATATATATATATATAGGGGAAATAATTTATGATGGAGAGAAGAGTATGTATCTAAGGGAGAGACACTATTTCCTTGGGTGGGAAGATTTTCTAGATAGAATTTGAAAGATAATGTCGGCATTGCTTGGTATTGATTGGTTTTCCACATCATATGTTGCCATCAATGAAAAAGGGGGAGATTATTGGGATATTGTGAAAATATGTTCTCTAGTTATTTCTATCACATATTTGAGAGATGTGTTGTCATTTATGTCAACATATTTCTTTGTTGTGACACTATTGCAGAGATGTTGCAGGAATGTTCAAATAGTTGATTGGATTGGTGAGGCTACTATGTTGTAGACATAATGATGTGAAGTTATACATGTGTAGAGGAATGCTTGTACTTGATCTATGTCAAGTTTCATAGGTTCATAGTATGATTTGAGTTAGTTATGGATGATTTATTAGATATTGGTATTTTGATGTTCTGGAAGTGTTCAAGAAGAGATAGTATGACAATATTTGGATTGGTATGATAGTATTTCAAGATGTGAAGGCTATGGCATGTTTATGACTTTGAATTGTGTCCTTGACATAATTGTCTCATCAATTTGAGGATCACAAGCCATGTTTTTGGAGTGACAGAGTTTATTGATTATTGTTCTTAACATTCATGGTTGACATTGATAGATATTCCCTTAGTGTGCTTGCACAATCCAACTAGGACTCTCTCTCTCTCTCTCTCTCTCTCTCTGTTCCTAGTTCCCTCAAGACCCTAACCTAACTTTTAGGATCTTCCAAGACCTTTCACTCTTAGCCTAGGACTTATTCAATGCCCCTCCAAATGGTTTCATTCAATGTGCTTCACTAGAGATAACTATCGATGTTGCAATTTTCACTCCTAAACTCCTTGGATTCATCCAAGTGCTTATTTGTCTCTTCTTCTTAACTAGTGTTTGTAGGGGATTCAATTTCTTAAAAACACATTTTAGGACTTCATTTGATCCCTTTAGGCTAGGGTATCAAGGCTTTCCCTATCGATCTCTAAATATTTTTGTAAACTTGGCTTATAGGCCTAATTGCTCTACTAGCCCTATTGGACTAGTTGTTTCTCCTTCTTACAAAACTTTCCCAAAAAAAACCAACAATGAATATGATATTCTAACACCCTTTATAAAGTTACTAAAGATTTAGTGGGTCTCATTCCTTCATGGCCTCCGTACAGGTGATCCCTACTTTCAAGGGTTTTTTAGGGGTAATTGGTGCTTTATGACCTAGTCACTGATTTCTTTCTCATAAGTTGGTCAGATGGATTATTCATTGGATAATATTCATTAGGGGTCTTTTTATAACTCCAAAGTCTCTCAACATCCACTTGGTTCCATTCATTCAATCAAACCCCTGCATCAAAATAGAAAAAGACTCTGACAAGATTCTAATTGGGTTGCTTTGGACTCACCTAGGGCTTGTTAATTAAAATAGTAAAACACATCCTCTGGCCTCCTCCTTCCATAAGTACATTGTACATGGGCTCCCCTAGTATATCCCTCAAGGTCCTGATGAGTCCATAGTGGGGTTCTATGGGGGATCCATTTTTATACACATAGTCCTGAATTGACCAGTGACTGGTTTATTTACAAAACTAACCTAATGAATTGAAAATAACTTCAAACCAATGAAAAATGAAATCCAACTAATATAATTACATAAATCCCACATGAAGTTAATGGATTCAATCCATTTAAGGGCTTTATCAAACACAAATGTCTAATTGTCACAGAAACCATAATAACATAGTATGAAGGAAAAGTACTTCAAATTCTTTCTGAAAAACTCTAACCTCAGGAAATGGGCTTATTAGGGCTTAAATACGCTTACATTTCAGGTATAGGTGGTTAAGATACTGACCAAGCGCTAAGGAAAAATGTTTTTTTTCATGGAGACAAAGTTGTCATGCAACTTTGAAAAGTTGCAAATGTTGTCATGACAACATTTTGATAACTTTTACATTTAGTCTCCTAATTTGTTCAAATTACCTCAAAAATTCATTAAATGATATAAAATGATGATAAAAGATATTTTAGGCTTGATTACAATCTTTCCATTGCATGTTAGGACTTTTGACCCAAATTCCTAAGTTTAGACTCCAAAAAAAACTAAAAACCCAACCTAAACTTAAACAACCAAAACAAGCTAGATTAGTACAAGCCTAACCTAGTTCTTCTAAACATAAACACACAAGACCTTATAAGGAATTATCAAACACTCCTAACCTAGCTAGGGCTAGTACAAGCCACACCAAGAGCTTAGAATCTTGGAGATGTATTAGTTGCTCCTACACCACATATGGTGTAACATGTTGCAATGGATTGTGGAATGGTTTATAGAGATGTTGTATGTTTGAGGATGTTGTTATGAATCATTGATATGTCTTATCTAAAATTTAATGGATCACATTGTATATTGATTTGTAATGAATTAGTATTTTTTAATTAGGTCCTTGGTCGACCTTGTAGAAATAAGTTGATGAAATGTATAAAAGAATGTAATCATTTGTAAGTGTGAAGGAATGGATGTGTCTAAGCATGATGTATTGATGATTGTTTAAGAGGTATGAGTGGAATATAATCGAAGAAATTTTTTTTTTTACTTCATCAGAGTTGTCTTATTGCAGATGTTATCAGTTAGTTCATAAATAGTGGATTGTTGTCCACAAATTGGATTATTGTCCAAGTTAATCTGTAAGAAAATAAGCCTTCCCTTGTTGTAATTGAGTAGTGAGCTCTAGGAAGTGCCCCTGGATGCATATGCATTCCCCTTATATTACCTTTAACAAGGTATTATGTTTTTAATAGAGTACATCATCTTGTGGGTTTGATCCCCATCGTGGTTTTTCCCCTACTAGGGTTTCCATGTCAAAAATATTGGTGTTAATGTGGTGTTGTGATTTTCTTATTTCATGTTTAACATTAAGATCTATGGTTTAAAGGTTTAATTATTATATTTCTCTCTCTCCATTTAGTCTTCTTAGGTGATTTAAAAGTATGTTTACTCTCTCTCTCTCTCAATACACACACACACACACACACACACACACACACACACACACACACACACACACACACACACACACACAACTTGGCCAACTTATGGGAATCACCAATATATGGTTTATCCCTTTGCACTTCAGACTCTCCAAAACCTAAGTGGGTGAACCTATTCTCCAACTCTATCTCCTCTAGTTGAAGTTTTTTATAGAAGATTGATTTATTTCTCTATTATATGCAATATATCAAGATGTCATGAAGTCTTTGAATAGATTTGTTTTCTTGAATCTTCTTCTATCTCTAATTATTCTACTACTTCATTTCTAATGTTCCTTCTATGTAGCTATCTGCCAATTTCTTTTCTATTGATTTCCTCTACATCTGATTCTACTTTGTTTCTACAATCTTCTATTGATATATTCCTTCATATACCCTATTGTTACAACTTGGTTCACTTATATTTGTGATTCTACTTTTATGCTATTTATCGAATCCTATTGAGAGGAATATTTTATTTTATTTGAAATTTATATATTTTATGAATAAGACTAGTCCCTTATCGTTATTGGGCACAGAGTCATCCCTCCTTAAACCATCATGTACAACTTTGTATACAATATTTTATCCTTTCAATAAACTATCAACCATTCAATCCTATCAATGCAAGATGATCAAGTACACAATATGTTATTTATTCAAATTGATTTTAATTTCTCTTTTAGAAAGAAAATTAGACAAGAAACATAAGGATAACACTTCACAAATGCTTCTTGATATTTGAATTAGTGTGAAGGACAAATAATATGTTTTCATGAGTTTTAAAAATGGTAATTAATTCCTTGAATTAATAACCACAAAGTACCAATTTGACAAGAAGATAATTCCACACCCCAATTGAAGAGAAATAAATTGGATATTTATATTAATCTTCCAAGTATGGTATACTACTTCCTCTACTCTAGCTCCTATTATATCTTCTAATGTCCTTTATCATATCCCCAATGTTTCTTTTATAAACACAAGGAAACATTTTGATTGGTTACAACATTTGAATATGAAACAATATGACTCTTCAATTGGAAACTAATTAGTTTACCTCACAAACTAATTTATTTCTTAAAGAAACCAAAAACTAACTTCATGAAAATGTAACTGTAATTTTTCATTAAATACTTATTTATTCATGCTTTTATTTTCTCCCTTCACCTTCTTATACTATACTTGCATGATAGTTCCTTCAAGAAAATTCAAGAGTACCACGTAGGGGACAACATGAAAATTATATACTCTAATATAGAAGATGTTGTATTCTCCCTTCTGTTATCCAATCAAAATACTTTATATCACTTGGGGACTTATATTATTTATAAACTCAACACATCGATGAGGCTATTTTTTCTTCTTTGTTTTGATTTTATTTAACAAACCATGTGCATGTTCTACTTGTAAAATATCGCATGTATTTTGCTTTGGTTCTATTTTTATCTTTTCCCAAAACTAGTGTCGTATGTCCATTGAGATGCTTCCTCATTGTGAGCCCACATGGCCAACCTTCAACATAAACATTTCTTCAATATTCTATGCATTTTCAATGTGTCCAATGTCTATGGTCCTTACACCATTGGTTTATTAAACACAAATATTTCTTCTCAAGCACGCATCTTCCGCTTGGCAACATGGCAAATATTTTTCTCTAGTCGCTTTTTTCCCTTCGCCAAAAGCTCACAGTCAAGAACCATGTGTCTATTGAGATGCATTTGTGTCTTTATCACTAGAAAACCCAAGTTTTGCAATGTGGCTTCTTCCATTTTTAGCTTTGGGTCCCACATATTCCTTAATGCCTTTTTCAAAAACTTAAAACTTCATCGTATTTTGCACTTGGAAACATGACGGTCATGCGGCTTAAGTTAATTTTTATTTTTGATGTAGAGCTCTCCCCTAATAAGGCAATTTGAGAGTGCTGTGGCCTTTGGTGCCTTCTCTAGGACCAAATTGTCTAGGAAGAGTGCTCTAAACCTTCTTAAAGATCCTACAACTTCCACAACTCACTACCCTCCCTGAATACCCTTGTCTTCCTTAGTAGAAATCCATTCTATTATGGCTTTGTATCAAAATAGGAACCTATGGATTAGAAAAGGGGATGGAAAGGTTCCATGCTCACTATATGTCTCTTATGGGAGTGATTTTCAAACCTTTTAAATGCCTATGTCTTTTGACAACAACTCTAGTTTGTATGCCTTCTAGGCTTGTAGTCTATGAGAGAGGTTCTAGGGATGTAGATCTAGATTATTACAAAGAATCTACAAAAAAAATTGTAGGTTTGGACACCCTTTAGTGAGTTAGACCAAACCTCCAGAGCACAAGATCCCAACCAGTATGGACACTACCTAATAATTTCTAATCCACTAGTCCTAATAGGGCTAACTGGGCTTGGTTACTTAAGGAAGTGTTCACCAGTCGATTGTCCAAGGAAAATCATTTATTGGAATGGTGCTAGGGATCCAAAAAAGACAAAAATCAATTATTAGATTTCTTTCATCCACCCCTGAAGTGCTATTGTCACTTGACTCTTCCATATTCTAGACCAAGCACATAGAGATGCTTGGCCTAGAGCCTACAAGAAGCCCTCACAAAACAATCCCCCTTCTCCTGCACTCTTGTGGATCTAAACTGCATTGAACCTACTTGCATTTCCCTAGGTTTCATGGGAATCCCATGATGGAAAATCAAGTTAGGGCATTGTTTTGTTGAAACCCTGATTCAGGAGGGTTTCCTAAAAACCTGGTAAAGAAATCCTTATAAATTTTGACTCCAATCTCCAAAATAACTCAATCCAAATGCATTGGAGTCCTAGTTCATGTTAGATTTCTAGAGCTATCAATCTTCTTCTTCATAATTTTGTACCAATCCATACACACACTACTTATAGGCCAGAACATAGAGAAAATAAAGGATTTTTATTGATTCGAATGCCAAATTACATAAGTGTATCTTCCACCCACCTAAAAGGGCTATTTGAAGACCTTTCCTAATTAATCCAACCATTTGTCAAAGGTTGTGATCATTGGGAGGTTTTTACAAGTTGCTAGGAACTTTTCGTAAAAGTTGTTGAGCAACATTTCTTACATTTTGCAACTTTTTTACAAAATATTGCATTCTTTCTCCTAATGAGCCTATAAGGTCTAAGCCTTGGATCCTAAGGATCCCAAATGAAATTAAATCATTAAACTAACCTAAAAGACACCTAGGAAAATCTAGATAGTTAAATGTGCCTTTGGACCATGGTAAAAAACCCATGGTTCATAACCACACCAAGGGTGACTAGGCCTTACAAATAGTCTTATTAACTAGTTCTGAGATGTTGTTGGTATCCCTTAGGCATAGAGGCCCTTGGGTACATCCTTGGAGGATCCTGATGAAGATCTAACATTGAAGAATGTAGGGAGCTGCCCCTGCACCATACTCCCTTGTTTTGAAAACTCAAGTTCCACTTGAGAGAAATTGCTGAAGAGATGTTCCATGTTTATTAATACATTCTTCTTTAATCCATGTGGCATCAATGTCAGGTATCCCCTTCCATTTGACCAAGTAATTAGTGTATTTCTTCTTCTTGGTCCGTTTGACAACCTTTGAGTCAAGGATCCTCTCTAGCTGTAAGGGTTGGCTTGGTGGAAAATCCTTAAGCCATTCAACCTATGTATCTTCAACATCCTACAAAGAATAAGTAGATGCTGCATCACCTTTATAAGGAGTCAGATCAAAAACATTAAAAATGGGAGAAATAGCAATGGTGGGAGGTAAGGAAATTTCATAAGCATTGTCTCCAAACTTGTGGAGTATTTGGCAAGGACCAATATTCCTCATTTGTAACTTTGTGTGCCCCTTTGGTAACCTTGCTTTGTTCAAATACGCCCACACTTGATCTCCTTCTTTGAAAGTGACATGTCACTTCTTTTTATTTGCAATGTTCTAATTCAATTTATCTTTGACTTGATCATGAATCTGTTTGATCCATGCTGAAAACTCTTCACCTTGTGCATTGAATTTGAAGTCATTTGGTAATTATCTTAACTCCATTACTCCCTAAGGGTGGAGTCCATAGTTTACTAGGAATGGTGTCTTCCCTCTTGATCTGTTGACTGAGTCATTAAAATAAAATTCTGCTTGGAGAAGGATGGCATCCCAATTCTATCCATATTATTTGGTGAGGAATCTCAGGACGTTGCCTAATGACCTATTTACTACTTCAATCTGCCTATCTATTTGTGGATGGTATGCAGAACTGAATGACAAGTTTGTGCCCAACTTTTTCCAAAGGGTTCTCCAAAAATGCCCTTGGAACTTCACATCTCTTTTTGAGATAATTGATGTTGTTAATCCATGAATCCTGACCACCTCTTTAAAGAACAAGTTAGCAATATGATAAGCATCATTAGAAACCTTACAAGGAACAAAATGGTCCATTTTGCTAAATCTTTGAACTATAACAAAGATGCTATCAAATCCCTATTTAGTTCTTGGAAGTCCTAAGATAAAATCCATACTCACACTGTTCCATGTATTTGTTGGGATTGGGAGTGGTTGATAAAGACCTTGATTATTCCTAACTCCTTTGTCTCTTTGGAAAATTGTACATGTTTCAATGAATTTTCTGACATCAGTGGCAAGTTTTGGCCAATGGTAGTTCCTCTTTATTAATTCAAGTATCTTATCAATGCCAAAATGACCCCCTAATGTACCACAATGTTTATCTTTTATTAGATTTTCCCTCATGGATCATTTTGGAATACAAAGCTGACCTCCTTTGAACAATAGACCATCCTGCAATAAATATTTTGAATAAATGGTATTATATGCATATGAAAGAGTAGGGAAACCCTTGTAAATATCACCAAAGTATACATCATCCTTGTATAGGTTCTTGAGGGCATCAATTCCCATGTTTTGGACATGTACTTCTTCAACCAACATCACTCTTTGACCGAGGGAATCTGAAACTTTTTTTGATGTTCCATTCTTGTGATTTATAGAAAAGGTGTATGCTTGGAGCTATTCAACCCATTTCATGTATCTATAACTTAACTTGTCTTGGCTGTTAAGAAAACTTAGTGCATGATTGTCTGTGAAGACAATGAATTCTTTAGGGAGTAAGTAATTGAATACTAGGGAAAGTATCTTCATAGAATTAAGGTTGAACAATAAATGAAATAGTAACTAAATAAACCACAATAGAGCAAATATTTAGCAAATTAATGATCAATTGAGCATCCTATGGCTCTCTAACTAAGAATGTTAATGCAAAGCTCTCAGCAAGCTTCCATTAATGATAGTCCTAGAATGAGAATGATAAGATAAACAAGCTAAAGCTAACAATTATATCAAATTAAATGATAATTAAGCTCTCAAATGCCTTTCTAAACTCAAATTGCAAGAGGTTCAAGGCAATTCTCAGATGTGTGGTTGATCATAATGAAGGAATTTAGTTTTCCTTTTATAGATTTTCCAATGGTAGGGGGTGTAGTTGTGTTTGATCATGATTAAACCTTGGTTGAGTCCTTGGTTCCACCCTTTGAAGACAATGCAAAGTTTGTGTCCTCAAAGCTTGGGACAAGTAGACAAGATCAATGGACAAGATTCTCTTTCACTTTGAGTGATTGAGATTGAATTTGGCTTGATCCATGTGAATGTCTTTCCTCCACTCTCATTGGTTGATTGAATTTACTCCCTTTGTGGTTGTTGAGAGTAATTAAGATTTATTAATTGATTTAATTCATTTTGTTTAGCCATGTACCCCTTGAATGGGTTGAATTTAATTTAATCCAAGACTATACAATTAATTGATTTAATTGTATTTTGATATGATTGCATTTGATTAAAATGCTCTCAATTTTGATTGATCTTGAATTAAGACTTGATTTTCATTTTGATTGGCTAATTATGCATTGTGATTCAATTGCTTCAATTTGTCCTTGATTTTCTTTGATTTGATCTTTGTCCATTTTTAGGTGATTACAAATGCCCCTCTTTGAGTTGACGTGTGAAGCACATTGATTCAAAGAATACTTTGATATGGCTTGATGATATGTCTTGATTCATTGATGGTCAATTTTCAATGTTCGTTTAATGTCCTTTGATGGTCGATCCTTGATTTTTGATACGAGATTGATGCATATATGATCGATATGAAACTCTCAATTGATGTGGTTATGATGATCATTCTGATATGATGGTCCTTCTAATGATGGTTCTTCATATGATGTTTGATTCAATGATTGATCTTGATATGATACCTATTTTGATGATTGATTTCGATGTGATGCCCCATTTGTTTGATTACAAAAAATTTCTTGATAAAAGCTTTCACTTTTGATTCGATGATCGGTTTCTTGATTTTCCAATGATGTTAGCACTGTTGTTGATTTGATTACATGCCCCCTTAGGAAATGAATCAAAATTATTTTGGATGATTTGGTTGAGAATGGGAAATTTCGATTTGTTTCCTGATATAGAAATTTGGAAATGCCCTGATCATGAGAGAATTTAATGAGAAAAGATTTGATTGATAACATTTTTATGCTATAGATAAGTTGATGATGGTTTGGTATCATTTGATGTCAGTCAGAATCACTTGGTTGATGTTGATGTCAATATGATAGGATAAGTTGATGGGTTGATATTTTGCTCTCAAGATCTAGAGAGACAAAACAATATTTTCCTTCCTCAAGATCTAGAGTTAGGAGATTTGATGCGCTCAAGATGAGAAAATGGATGATAGGATAACTTGATTGACATTAGATGATCACTTGGATGTTTTGACTGATTGATATTCGATATATGATTAGATGTTTTGATGATACGGGGTTGATTGGATGTTGTCATGATACAAAATTAGAGATTGGTAGAAGAGAAGGTGATGAACAGAATCAGGTTGCCCCTATTTGATTACCATGGTTGATTGTTGATGATGTCCTTGATGAAGCATGAATCATTTTATGGATCATGATTTACATGTACTTGTATCTTGATGATGTTGATGTACCTTTGATGATCAGATTAAACATGATTTTTGATGATGGATATTTCAAGCATTGATGATGTTGATTAGGACTTTGATTATACATTGATGGACCTTTGATGATGTAGATCTCAAAACATTTGATGATGTACCATTGATGATATCATTGATCAGTTGCTGTATCTTGATTTGATCTTTTGATGATGATAACTCTACCCCCTTTAGCTTTCCTCTTGCAATTTTTTTTTTGAGCTAAGAAAGACAAATACATTAAATGCATTTAATGTAAAATGTATGCAGCTAACTGTCATTATTCAAAATTTGGAGCTTATAATCATCATTGAGCATTTTTGAAACATGAAATTGGTACAACCCTCACTGGTTCAACCATGATGATATGAATACGTCTTTCCTCATATTTTAGCAATTTCAAGTAAATAGATAAAGAATTGATCCCTTTCATATACAAATGTCCTCGATGATTCTTTGATGATCATGTCATTAGATGGATTCACATACTACTATGAATCAACCTAGCAAGCACTCAAGAAGAAATCAAGAAAATATCATGTCTTCATCATCACTCATCTAGTCAAGCATCATCGATTTGCTAAAAAGACATGATTCCAAAAATTTAGTAATACTTTGAATATTTTTGCTTTTGTTTGTAGATCCATATTTCAAAAAACTTCATCCACTTTGATCCTTAGTTATGTTTAAGCCTTTTTAGATTTTGATCTAATTTGTCAAATGTTGTTTAGATCAAGTATTTGGATGTTTGAAATGTAATATTGATCAATAAGTTCAAGTGTAGCAATTTTTTTATTTTGATGCAATGATTTGGAGCCAACTTGTGTCTATTTTGATAAGCTCATTGAACTTGGATTGGTGCCCCTGGTTTGATTTAGCAAAGATCATGCTTTGTTGGGCAATGCAACTTTCTAGAGTTTATTTAAGATTCGCAATTTTAGATTTTTTTAATTTTTTTTAATTTTTAGAGATTTCTGATTTTTTTGGATTTTTAGAGATTTTGGATGTTTTTGAATTTTTAGAGATTTTTTTGATGTTTTTGAATTTTTCTAAGGAACATTTTCACTTGTTTTTAGATTTTTAGAGATCACTAGTTCTCAAACAAGATCACTTTGAATTTGTCCCCAATGTCTAGCGAGGTATATGATTTGTAAACTAATGATTCACCAATGAATAGGAAATGATGGATGAAGCAAGTGTGTTACCCATAGGACCATCTCCTCAAGATTATCCAAGGTAGGGAAAAATAATATCTCAATATAGGACAATGATGTGGTATTGGATAGCATATGGAATAATGACCTGTTGTCATGACAATGGTCCAAAGGAGTGGACATATCAAGAGACTTTTGATAACATTCATTTTTTCATTTCTTTTATTTTTCATTTGGATCAAGATCAAGGGATCAATGTGGATAGGATCACATAATCATGATAAAGGGGTGATGAAGGCTATGAGTGAATGGTTTGAGATTATGGGGAGGCTTCTTAGGAAAAATAAAAGTGGCTTTTAGGATAAGCAAGATCATGATAGGGTAGCATGAACACAACAAGTGAATAGGATGATGGATAGGATAACTCATGTCAAGATGTTTAATGCTCATAGATATGTTCAACCTTGTCAAGATCAAAGGTGAAAAATGGAATATGGATGCAAGTGAGATCAATGGTAGAAAGATAGAGGATATGATGGATGAAACTTTCCCCCAAGTGTAGAGTGCAAGAGAAAGGAATTTCATCATGGTACTTGTCCAAGATGCCACAAGGAGTGGTTTTCACCATAGGATGGATTTATTTTATTTTCTTTTTCTTCTTTTTTTTTTCCTTTTTTTTTCTCTTTTTTTTTTTCTCTTTTTTGGATGAACTCAAGCTTCATGCTCTTTAGATAATCTTTGAAAAGGTATGATATGATGGGCCAAGGCCACTGAAAGGTATGCTCAAAGATGTTGATATGGTGATAGAAAGGTGATATGGTGGATAAGGTAAAGGGTGGCTAAAGATTTATGCAATGGATTGGATAATGGAAATGGAAGGATAATGAATGAGAGGATAATAAGTCTTTCCATGTGTGGGCGTGAAAAATGGAATGGAAGGATAATGAATAAGAGGATAAGAAGTATTATCAAGATCAACATCAATACACACCTTGAAGGGTAGTGGAATAATGGAGGAAAAATTGGTGAAATAGCTTGAGACTGTGATGTAAGAGAGGATATGGATCTTGGGACACAAGGACTCAAAATGGATGGATAAGATGGAATACGTTTGGGAGAATGTGAAGTGGAAGCCTTTGGAAGCTTAAATGTCAACTTTGAGTTCTCTTTTATGTGTAAGTCCTTCAAAAGTGGCTTGGGAATCCACACTTTCTTTATTTTTCTTTCCTTTTGGATGCTTTAGAATGCATTTATTCAATGAGGGATTTAGGAACCAACATTTTCTTTGATTTTTCTTTTTTCTTGATGGACCTTTGTGGTCTCTTGAATATTCCTTTTTTTTTTCATTCACATGTCAATTAGATGGGACATAGTGATCTTCATACATAAGTGGATTCTTGGTTTTCTGATTTTTATGTTGCGCATTCAAATTTCTTCCAAAGGACTTGGGATTGGTGGATGAATAAGGTTGATATGGATAGGTCCATATGGAGGGTTCATAGGGATGTGTTCTTGGTTTCTCAAGTATGTATGTGTTACCCAATTTTTCTTGATTCCATACAAATTTGCCTGTAGGCTGGACTCTATCCAAGGGTCTACTTTTTAATCTTGTTGAACATGTTAGCACCTACAAAATTTTTTCATGGCTATATAGTTTTCTCTGGTCTTTGCAAGTGTTTTCCCTACCTCTGGCCTTGAACCCTAGGTTCAAAATTCATATTTCTAGCCATTGGAGGTAAAAACCCTAATTATCTTGGCCAGGCTCTAATTTTTCATTACCTTTTTTAGACCACTTAAGTGATCTTAAAAGCATGTGCACATTTTAATCCTCTTAGTCAATCGCTTAATATCCTTACCGAAACAATATATTCCTTTCCTTCCTGTGACTACGAGAAATGCTTGTCATGCAATCTCTCAATGTCCAAAGAATATTCCTTATCTTTTTGAGACTTAGCAGTTGCCCTTTGGTCACCAAATCTCCAAATATGAAGTGGTGGTATATTCTTTGCAGTCACCAAATCTCTGAATCCTCAAGTAGTTAAGTCTTTATTCAGTGATTTCATGACTGTGTGGTCTTGTAGTCTCTTGATCCTGGTGGTTACATCTTTTCTTTCAATAACTTGGTGAACAGTTATATTTTCCTTTTTTTCATGTGATCTCATGATTGGCGGTTAGGCCCTTTAGCATTCAGAGATTGAGTGAGGACCATTGATGCGATGGTGATTGTGTGGTTGGCACTGAGTCTCTAGATCTAACTCAAGGTAAAGAAATGTTTCCACGACTTCGAGAATGGTCTTAGTGACATGATCTTAGGACTTAACCCCAATTAAATAAGCATTGTGAGATTCAACAAAGACCTTTGTTGCATGATCTCTAGATATGCCTAAGTTAAATAAAAGGTTAAAACATGTCAGGACTTGGTGGTTATGTTTCACATTCAAAGATTCAATGACTGTTTGTTCTCATAATCTCTTGATCCTGGCAGTTATGTCCTTAACATTTAGAGATTCAGTGACACGGTTATCTCTTGGTCTTGAAATGCAGCGACTAGGTTAAGAAAGATTAAGCAACTTAGCAAGGACCATAAGATGAAAGAAAATCAATGACTGTCACCCAACTTCTAGATGTAACTCAAGGGTTAGACTTCTATCTAGCGACCTCATGAATGCAGTGTTCGCATGATCTCCAGACTTGATTGAGGTTAAGAAAATCCTTCAGCAAACCAATGAATGCACAGTCACCCAATCTCTAGATCTCCTATGGTTAAGATAGGGTGGGCCATTATTAGAGCAACTGGTAGTTGTTAGTGCTAAGGAGGCAATCGAAAGCAAATAACATAGTGACACTTGGTAGGGAAGGCCTAGTTCTTCAAAGATGCAATCGCCAGGTCTCTAGTTTTGAGGTGGTTAAGACATTATTTAGTGACTAAGCAACTATGTGTTCGCATGATCTTGCAATTTGGTGGTCAAGACCTTAGCATCCGTGATCTGGGGAGTGGTTATCTTATTTCTAGTAGTCTCAGGTCTGAAGTAGTTAAAGTTTGAGCATGATCTATGACTATTGTTATACCACTAAGGAAATGTGCTCGAGGGTTAGTATCATAGTATAGCGATGACCATCGATCTTCTCTCTAGCTTAGCACTCCTATCAAGTGGGTCTTCTTGCTAGATATTATTGACGTGCTCATTTCAAAGACCATTAGTATGATGACAAGTGGTAGGATGGGCCTAGGTTTGTGAGCTTAGTCAAGTGATCACCCAATGAAAAGGAGAATATTCTTTTTATCTAGTGACTGCGAGGTCCTCTTTAGCCGGGAAATCTTTTAATGTAGAAGGAATATTTCAAAGCTATCAGGAGAATCAGCAACCACAGTCATATCAAGTAAGGATCAATGCTTGTTGTGTGATCACTAGACAAAGCTAGAGTTAATGAAAAGGTTAAGACATTCAGTGACTAAAAGGAAAATATGACCTAAGGTGAAGGCAGAGTTAGGGTTAAAGTCAGAAGCAGTGCCTGGGTAAAATGAAAGATCTATGGCCATGTTTTAAAATGAGATCAACTTCAAATATTAGTTGTTGATAAAGAAAGGCTTGGCGCCACCTGTGACCATTTATAATTTTAAATTCAAATATCTAAGAGTACCAGATTTGAGCAGTAATGGTGAGGCCGAGTTGAAGAGAGGTAAATGGATCAAGGCAGCTTGTCTATAGGCAGATGTAGTGATGAAATGGACATGTAGGTACAAAGATCTGATCAACCAAGATATTTCAGTGATGCATTTATGATAAAAAATGCCAGAGTTAGGGTTTCCATTATTCTATGAAAATCTATGTAACCCTAATTAGATTTTTGGCTCTTGCTTATGTGCAAAAGGAGATGTATATATTAGTTTTTTTGGAGCTTTTAGAGGAAGGAGTTTACAATTGTAAAAGAGAGATTTTTCTTTCTAAGGAGTTATCCATGGCATTCTTTCTACCCTCTGGCTTTCTGAAGTTTGTAACCTTTCATTGAGGTTTAGATATTGCAAAGGTATTTTGTGACATTCTTTCTGTCCCTATGCCTTCTTGTTTGAATTTTCTCTTAATGAATTGAGTATATGTATGTTTCAGTAAAATCTTAGGGTTTCTAATCCCTCTTTCTTTCTACAATTCATGTGTATTCTTGTGGATGATTTGATTTGAATGATCTTGTGGGTATACTTCAACCCCTGACAATCTGTCTCATTCCTATACCTAGTTGCAGAGGTGAATGTTTGTTTGCAGGTTATGGATTGTGTCTAAATTCTTAGGAATGCTATTGTTTGTGAAATTCTCTCTTTCCCTGAATAGCCTCTTTCTATTGCAGGACCTTCTATGAAATGTTGATGCAAACCTATTCAGTGAGTTGTGATCTCCTAGACCTAAGTTTTTGAGCATTGATTTCATCCTCTATATTGTAATTCATACCATCATTTCAGTGTATCACCTAGTAGGATAGTTTGCTTTCAGTTATTTCTCTTTCATGCATTCCTTCTATCCCTTTTCCCTCAAGAGTTTACTTTCCTATCAAGAAGCAAATTAAGGTGATTATCCAAGAGGAACTAGCCTAGAACCTGGAGGTCTCATCTTAGTTAGCATAGGTCCCACAACCTAGAGATGATTCTCATGTTATACTAAGTTATTAAGACCAAGAGAGCTTGAAACAAGGGTGCAAACTTAGTGTATAACAATTTTGGCATGCCCGATGGGACCTCAAAAAGAAGTTCATCTTTGAAAGATTATGCTCTCTCTGATATACTAATTGTATAATACAGACCTTTAGAAGTTTTTCTATCAAGTATATCTAGTGACTCCACTGATTTCATAGATTCAAGCTAACCTTGTTCAAAGTTTATAAGAAAGGTTGAGACTAGAAGCTCAAAACCCACTGAATTTTTAGAGTTACCCTTAAAAAGAGGCTACAAAGGTAGATCAACCCAGAGAACACCCCCTGCAAGGAGAGTACAGTCTACACCACCTGATACTTTAGAAAGGAGACCTTTGCCCTTTCATCTCAAAAGAAGAGGAAGATATCTAACCAGAGATCTAGAAGAAGATTTAAATCCAACATCCAATACAACTCACATAGTTGGTACTCAGCAAATCTCAACTCCTACAATGGCTAGAAAATTTTCTTTTGCACCTTTCAACCAAGGGAGTCCATTAGTCTTTGCTCAACATCATGATGTGCCCTTGGTGGCATTAAAGAGTGTGCTTGATTTCACAGGTGAGGGACAAACTACAACTTTTGAACACATTAGAGATGTGACCACTATCTGCAGCATACATAATATAACTCAAGAAGATGTGGCCACCAAGTTATTAGCAGCCTCCCTCAAGGGTAAGGCTCTTGAATAGTTTAGAAATTTAACTATTGGTTCCATTAATTCATGGGATGGATTAGGGGATGCATTGAGTAAACATTTTAAGGATAAATCAGACAACTTGTCTTTGGTTGAGCAGTTGACAACCATTAAAAGAGACCCTCAAGAACAAATGATAGATTATAATAATAGATTCCTCAGGACATGGAATAGAATTCCAATCTCAGTGAGGCCATCAGCTAACCATTATTTCTTATACTTCTTACAAAGTTTGAATGGCCAAATTTCTTTCATGATCCAATCTATGGGTGGTACCTCTTAACCCCAGGCTTTTGACATAGCTATCAGAGCAGAAAATTGTTTAGTCTAGGCAGGCATGATAGCTAGAAGGCCACCCATGTCTATCTTTCCTAGCCTTTAGCCCACTACACCTCTAAAATTACCTCCATTTACCCCTATTCCCACCATATTATCACCTTAGGCTAGTACAAGTAGTCAAGAGCTAAAAACAAGTTTCTCTCAAGAGTTGCAAGAAATGAAGAATAGTCAACAAACTAGTCAGCAAGAAATGACAAATTTGCTGCAGACTTTAACTAAAGAGGTTACAAACCTAAGGAGGCAAGGGAAAGGAATCATACCCCCCTTTTATCAACAAGGCCAAGGTCCTAATCAACAATATCAGAATCAGGGACAGCCTTATCAACAAAATAGGCCACTATACCAAGGAGGTTATCAAGGAAAAAGACAAAATTTTAATCAAAGACCATTCCAACCATAGAACCCTGCACCTCTTAATTCTGCAAATCTAGTTAGGGACATGGTCCCTAGTCAAAATAATATGGTTATGGACAATGAATGGTGTTTCCCTTGTAATCAGCCTCATAATTAGGCTACATGTTCAAATGGATGGATGAACCAAGCTCTAATGGTTTAGAATGCCTCACATGCTCAATCAGAGGCTTCTTCCAGTGGATCAGTCCCTCAACAAGAACCACAAGATAATGAGATTTCTCTTTTCAATTGGGAGCAGCAAGACTTCAATAGGGTCAATGGTGAATTTTCCCTTGCTACCAACACAAGGTTAAAGAGAAGAGCTCAAGACATAGAGCGAGCATATTTTGGGACTAAAGCCACTACATTTGCAGAACCACTGCAGCCAGCTACCCCCATCATATTCAAGAAGGCTCCTGTCATTACAAGAAAAGAAGGCCATACTCTCAAAGAGGTGGAGCCCATCATAGTAAAAGTACAACAAAGGGTACACACTGTGACACCTTCCAACATTGTAGACAACATGAAGAAGGTGAATGTTACTATGTCTATGTGGGACTCTTTGGCTATTCCAGGACAACCTGAGATTTTGAAGAAAGCTATGACTGAAATGACAACTCCTCAGCCTACAAAAGAAACTGCAAACCCAGTGTTGGTCAACATTGATAAAAAAAAGGAGACTCCAAGTTGTAACTCCAAAGCCAATACCATTCAAGGTAGGAACTCAAAACCCCCTCCCTTTTATGTATCTTTAATTATTGGAAAATCCTTAGTACATAATTGTATGGTAGATAGTGGAGCTACTAGCACTGTAATGCCCAAAAAGGTTGTTGACCAATTAGGACTTAAATATGAACCCCTCCAAAAGGAGGTTACACAACTTGATAGATCCTCAGTTAACACTATAGGTGTGGCTAAGGATACCAGTCTAATCCTTCATGCAAGTCCTAATTTCTCCATCCTACTTGATATATATATCATAGATCTCCCTGCTTTATTTTCCAAATGTCTATCAAGGGAGTTTATAGCCAAAATAGGAGGCTACCATTCTTCTGACTGGTCTCACATGCTCTTCCACACAAGATATGGTACCAAGATCACCATTAAATCTGAATCATTGGTAGCTCACCATATAGAACCATATGTGTCCAACACCATCAATGCAAGCTACCTTGCATTTGATAGAAATGACTTTCCAACTATCATAGAAGCAAACACTAAGAAAATAGCCCTGATATTTTACTAGATGAACTAGACATAGAAAAAGCTTCAGAGGCCCAAGAAAATATTATTTGGGATGCTAGTTTGGGAAGTTATTTGATACAAGAGAGCGGATCTATAGAGCCAAATCTTCTCAAGGAGGACACTGATTTAGAGGATCAGAGAAATCATGTTTGGGAATTGTTTTTTGATGGAGCTAGAAGCATACATGGTTCTGGTGGTGGTGCTATGCTAATATCCCCAAAAGGTGAAAGATACTATATAGCTTTCAGATTCAGTTTCTCCTGCACTAGCAACACTACAGAGTATGAAAGTCTAGTGAATGGACTGGAGTGGGCTAGAAAAAGAGGGCTCAAAGCCCTAAGATTTTATGGTGATAGTGAGTTAGTACTCAAAAAAGTGAGAGGGATAAGTGCAACCAAAAGTGACACCTTGAAAGCATACAAACATAGAGTTTGGGATGCAATTGAAGACTTTCATGCTTTCAACATTGTTGCTATCCCTAGAAAGCTAAATCAAAATGGAGATAGATTAGCTGCTATTGGATCTCAGTATGACATTCCTAATAGTATTTCAAAGGAGGAGACCCAATAGCATATCAAAGTAGTTGTTAGACCTTCTATCCTTGATAATAATACTAATTGGCAAGTGTTTGACAATGATGAGCCGATCTTGCAATTCTTGTTTGAAGAGGATGTCTTCTCAAATCATAACCAAGATAGACTGTCGCAGAACTATGGTGACCAAGTAATACAGCTTAAGTCTAATAAGATGCCTAGAGGTCTTGTCACCTTAGAAGCTGTCTTCAACAAAGATGATCAAGTTAAGAAGAATAAAGCTAGCCTGGTGGCTCAACAAGAACATTGTGTTGAATTAGAGTTGGAACCAGGTAAAAGTTTACAATTTGGAAAAGTAAATACTGATTTAGAAAGGTAGACTTATACCCAATTATTCAAAGAATTTAGTGATGTTTTTGCACAGCAATATGAAGACCTTAAAGGTTTAAATCTAGCCCTTGCTCAGCACACTATTGAACTAGAGCCTAATGCCAAACCAATGAGACAAAAACAAAGGCATGTTAATCACAAGCTTGAGCCACTTATGCATAAAGAAGTGCTCAAATTGATAGAAAGTGGTATCATCTACCCCATCAAGCACACTAGTTGGGTTTCCAACCTTGTTCCTGTAAGGAAGAAGAATGGGGAGTTGAGGTTATGTGTTGACTTTAGGGATCTTAACAAAGCCTCTTTAAAAGACCACCATCCATTACCCTCTATGGAGCAAATCTTATAATGTGTCACTGGATCCGAGAGATTTTCATTATTGGATGGCTATTCAAGATACAATCGGATCTTAGTTAATGAAGAGGATCAATACAAGACTGCATTTACAACCAAGTGGGGAACCATGGCTTATCAAAAGATGCCCTTTGGTTTATCAAATGCAGGTGCTACTTTTCAAAAGGAAATGGATATGGCCTTTAAAAGCCTCATGTACAAATTTGTACTGGTCTACTTAGATGACATAACTTTTTATTCTAAACATGCAGTAGATCGTATCAAACATTTGAGGAAAATATTTGAAAGATGTAGAGAGTTTGGGATATCCATTAATCCCAAGAAATGTGTGTTTGTAGTTCATGAAAGAAAATTGCTAGGATATATAGTATCCAAGAAAGGAATTACAGTAGACCCTGAAAGGATTGCAGCCATCCTAGAGCTACCATTGCCACATCATAAGAAAAGTCTCCAATCTTTCATAGGAAAGATTAATTTTGTTAGGCGTTTCTTGCCTAATATTGCAGATTTATTGAAGCCTTTGACAACCATGTTAAAGAAGGGTTTAGCCTTCAACTAGACTAAAGAAGGCAAACCCAACTTCCAAGCTATCAAAGAGGCCTTGACAGAAGCCCTTGCTCTATTAAACCCAAATTTTAGTAAGGATTTTATCCTTTATACTTATGGAGGTCATGAGGCTATATTTGCAATGCTGACTCAAGAAAATTCAGATGGATTGGAGCAGCCTATTGCTTTCTTTAGCAAAGGTTTAGAAGAGTATGAACAAAGATAATCTTTTGTTGAAAAATATGTACTTGTTGTGGTAAAAAGCCTTAAAAAGTTCAGATATCTATTGACACATAATAAAGTACACTTGAAGGTTACTCATCCAAGTGTCAAAGAATTTTTGCTTTCCAAGGACCTAAATGAGAAAAGAGCTGGTTGGATTACCAAAGTGATGGAGTATGACATTGATATCTAAACCATGAAGCTGGTTAGAGGAAGAGGTCTTTGTGAGCATTTGGAAGAGGATGAAAGTTCAAAGAGATCAGAGCAAACAGATGCATCTCTGGTTGTGCATTCTATGGAAGAACATGTCAAGGCATCAGGTTGGTTGCCTAACATGATTCATTACTTGAAGATAGGACAATGTCTTGTAGACCTAGATTCAACAAAAAGAAGATATTATAGGTTACAATCTATTCCCTTTGTGCTGATAGGTGAGGTTCTTTTTAGAAAGGATCACAATGGTGTCCTTTTAAGATGTATTGATTTAGAAAAGATAGCTGATATCCTATTTGAATTTCATGATGGACCTTTCAGAGGTCATTTTTCTCCTAAGACTACTACTTTTAAAATCATGAGGGCTGGATACTATTGGCCATCTATCTTCAAGGATATTCATGAGTATGTGAGAAAATGCATCAAATGAGCTATGTTTGTAGGAAAAGAAAGGATTGTAGCTCTACCCCTTCAGCCAATCAAAATAGAACAACCTTTCATGAGATGGGGCATAGACTTTATTGGTATGATTAATCTTCCATCTAGTGCATGCCACAAGTGGATAATCACTGCAATAGATTATTTCACTAGATGGGTAGAAGCAGTTGCCTTAAAAGAATCAAATGAGAGTGTTGTCTTAAGTTTTTATGATGATATAATTCATAGATTTGGCACTCCAGACTCCATAATATCAGATAATGCATTGACATTCATAGGCCTTAAAGTCTCAAAATGGGCAATCAGAAATGACATCTATTTGAATACAAGTTCAAATTACTACCCTCAGGGCAATGGTTTGGCAGCATCAACTAATAAGAACTTGATTAGGATAATCAAGAAGACTCTACAGGATAACCAAAGGGATTGGCATACTAAATTGAAATCTGCCTTATTGTTAGACATGATTACCCTAAAGAGGATTATTGGGAATTCTCCTTATGTATTAGTATATGGTAGAGAGGGTAAGTTGTCCATTTCAACTGAGTTGCTAGCTCTAGACTTGGCCACTCAATATGTCATATTTGAAGAAGGAGATCCCTTACAAATTAGGTATGCTCAGCTCATAGAGTTAGAAGAAATCAGAGATAAATCCATGAAAAATATGGAGTTCCATCAGATACAAACAAAGAAAAGTTTTGATAGAAGAGCTAGGGATAGAGACTTCAAAGTTGGAGATGTAGTTCTCAAATGGGATGAATTCAGATCAAAGCCTGGCAGACATACAAAGTTTAATTCTTTCTGGGGTGGACCATTTGTTATTACAGAATGCAAGGAGCCTAATGCTTTCCAGCTATCAACTCTTGAAGGAGATGCCTTGCCTATATCAATTAATGGATTCCATTTGAAGCCTTGCTTTGAGGTGAATCCTTCCTTGTAAATCTCTGTAAATATGTTTCCTTTCTTTCTGCCCCTGCTTTCTAGGTTAGTTTTTCCTACTTTTCAAGAAGTGCTCATGCACATTTTTTGTTCCTCCCAGTTCCAAGTTTGTCTCTTTGTCATAAATTATTTGTGTTCAAAAGATGACTCCTATGCCCAATGAATTACATTAAGGCCACTGATCTAATGTCTAACAGGCTGACATCCAACAGAAATCACCAAAATGTTACCCAATTTTTCCTGATTCCATACAAATTTGGCTATAGGCTAGACTCTATCCAAGGGTCTGCATTTTAATCCTATTGAACATGTTAGCACCTACAAAAATTTTTCATGGCTATATAGTTTTCTCTGGTCTCTGCAAGTGTTTTCCCTGCCTCTGGCCTTGAACCCTAGGTTCAAAATTCATATTTCTAGCCATTGGAGGTAAAAACCCTAATTATCTTGGCTAGGCTCTAATTTTTATTACCTTTTTCGGGCCACTTAAGTGATCTTAAAAGCATGTGTACATTTTTATCCTCTCAGTAAATCACTTAATATCCTTACCGAAACAACATATTCCTTTCCTTCCCATGACTACGAGAAATGCTTGTCGCACAATCTCTCAATGTCCAAAGAATATTCCTTATCTTTTTGAGACTTAGTAGTTGCCCTTTGGTTGCCAAATATCCAAATATGAAGTGGTAGTATATTCTTTGCAGTCACCAAATCTTTGAATCCTCAAGCAGTTAAGTCTTTATTCAATGATTTTGCAATTGTGTGGTCTCAGAGTCTCCTAATCCTGGCGGTTACATCTTTTCTTTCAGTGACTTGGTGAATAGTTATATTTTCCTTTTTGTCGTGTGATCTCATGATTTGGTGGTTAGGCCCTTTAGCATTTAGATATTGAGTGAGGACCATTGATGCAATGTTGATCATGTGGTTGGCGCTGAGTCTCCAGATCTAACTCAAGGTAAAGAAATGTTTCCACGACTTTGAGAATGGTCTCAGTTGCATGATCTCAGGACTTAACCCCAGTTAAGAAAAGGATTGTGAGATTCAATGAAGACCTTTGTTGCATGATCTCTAGATATGCTTGAGTTAAATAAAAGGTTAAAACATGTCAGGACCCAATAGTTATGTTTCACATTCAAAGATTCAGCGACTGTGTGTTCTCATAATCTCTTGATCTTGGTGGTTATGTCCTTAACATTCAGAGATTTAACAACACAGTTATCTCTTGGTCTCAAAATGCAGTGGCTAGGTTAAGAAATATTAAGCACCTTAGCGAGGACCGTAAGATGAAAGAAAATTAATGGCTATCACCCAACCTCTAGATGTAACTCAACGGTTAGACTTCTATCTGGAAACCTCATGAATGTAGTGTTTGCATGATCTCCAGACTTGATTGAGGTTAAGAAAATCCTTCAGAAAACTAGCAAATACATAGTCACCCAATCTCCAGATCTCCTACGGTTAAGATAGGGTGGGCCATTATCAGAGTAGCTGGCAGTTGTCAGAGCTAAGGAGGTAGTTGAAAGCAAATAACATAGTGACACTTGGTAGGGCGGGCCCAGTTCTTCAAAGATGCAGTCGCTAGGTCTCCAGTTTTGAGGCAGTTAAGACATTATTCAATGACTAAGCGATTATGTGTTCATGTGATCTCATGATTTGGCGATCAAGACCTTAGCATCCAACGATCTGGCAAGCGGTTATCTTATTTCTAGCAGTCTCGGGTCTGAAGCAGTTAAAGTTCAAGCATGATCTATGACTATCATTATACCACTGAGGAAATGTGCTCAAGGGTTAGTATCATGGTATAGCGATGACCGTCGATCTTCTCTCCAGCTTAGCACTCCTATCAGGTGGGTTTGCTTGCCAGATATTGTTGACATGCTCGTTTCAAAGACCAGTAATATGATGACAAGTGGTAGGATGGGCCCAAGTTTCTAAGCTTAGTCAGGTGATCACCCAATGAAAAGGAGAATATTCTTTTTATCCAGCGACTATGATGTCCTCTTTAATTGGGAAATCTTGTAATGCAGAAGGAATATTCCAAAGCTATCAGGAGACTCAATGACCACCGTTAGATCATGTAAGGATCAATGCTTGTCATGTGATCACTAGACAAAGCCAGAGTTAATGAAAAGGTCAGGAGATTTAGTGGCTGAAAGGAAAATATGACCTAAGGTGAAGGCAGAGTTAGGGTTAAAGTTAGAAGTGGTGCCTGGGTAAAATGAAAGATCTACGACCATGTTTTAAAATGAGATCAACTTCAAATATCAGCTATTGATAAAGAAAGGCTTGGCACCACCTGTGACCGTTTATAATTTTAAATTCAAATATATAAGAGTACCAAATTTGAGCAGTAATGGTGAGGCCAAGTTGCAGAGAGGTAGATGGATTAAGGTGGCTTGTCTCCTGGAAGATGTAGTGATGAAATGGACATGCAGGTACAGAGATCTGATCAGCCAAGATATTTCAGTGATGCATTTATGATCAGAAATGATAGAGTTAGGGTTTCCATTATTCTATGAAAATCTATGTAACCCTAATTAGATTTTTGGCTCCTGCCTGTGTGCAAAAGGAAATGTATATATTAGTTTTTTTGGAGCTTTTAGAGGAAGGATTTTACAATTGTAAAAGAGAGATTTTTCTTTCTCAGGAGTTATCCGTGGCATTCTTTCTACCCTCTAGCTTTTTGCAGTTTGTAACCTTTCATTGAGGTTTAGATATTGCAAAGGTATTTTGTGACATTCTTTCTGTCCCTATGCCTTCTTGTCTAAATTTTCTCTTAATGAATTGAGTACATGTATGTTTTCAATAAAATCTTAGGGTTCTTGATCACTCTTTCTTTTTGCAATTCATGTGTATTCTTGTGGATGATTTGATTTGAATGATCTTGTGGGTATACTTCAACCCCCTGACAATATGTCTCATTTCTATACCTAGTTGCAGAGGTGAATGTTTGTTTGCAGGTTATAGATTGTGTCTAAATTATTAGGAAGGCTATTGTTTTTTGAAATTCTCTCTTTTCTTGAATAGCCTCTTTCTATTGCAGGCCCTTCTATGAAATATTGATGCAAACCTATTCAGTGAGTTGTGATCTCCTAGACCTAAGTTTTTGAGCATTGATTGCATCCTCTATACTGTAATTCATACCATCATTTCGGTGTATCACCTAGTAGGATAGTTTGCTTTTAGTTATTTCCCTTTCATGCATTCCTCCTATCCCTTTTCCCTCAAGAGTTTACTTTCCTATCAAGAAGAAAATTTAGGTGATTATCCAAGAGGAACCAGCCTAGAACCTAGAGGTCTCATCTTAGTTAGCATAGGTCCCACAACCTGGAGATGATTCCCATGTTATACTAAGTTATCAAGACCAAGAGAGCTTGAAACAATGGTGCAAACTTATTTTATAACAGTATGTCTTTGTTGATCTTTATACATGGTAATGTAAGGGGATGGTGGGATAGGGATGGTAGGAAAGATTGATGGAGGGATATAGGGACCCGATATAGATGGAAGATATGAAGGTTTAAAATTTGGAATATAGGGACCAAGGATGGATTTGGAAGATGTAGAAGGATGAGGCTTATGTGAAAATGGAGATAATTGAAATGTGGGAGGGATATCAACATCTTTATTTTGAGCTACATGGCCAAGGCTTTCATCTTTTAGATTTATCTTTATACCAATAGGCTTATATGTAGCTTTGATATGAGTGACTTTGATAGGAGTAGTTGAAGCTTGAGGGGATTTATTCTTATGCAATGGATTAGGAAGAATGATGGTTTCTTGAGGTGAACATGGAGGAATATGACAAGGACATGATGGGATACTTTGATCTTGACAAGGACCTTCAAATGGTGTAGAGAGGGTATTTTTATCTCGATTTTCAATATGCTCATTTGAAATTATGGAAGGAATACCTATATCTTGCTTAGGAGATGGTTATTGTATAGGAAGTGAAAGAATATGGGGTGTTTGAGATAGAAGGATGTCTTCTTGAAATAAATGGAAGGGTATGAACGGTTCATCATGGGATTCTTATGGTGTGGGAATTTGGTCAAATATAGGATGAGGAGGGATATTATCTTGATCTTGATCCTTTGTAAGATTTATTTCTTTGCAATTTTGATTAGTCTCTTGACATGGAGCCACTTTTAAGGACAATGTAGGAGTTTGGATCCACATGAGGGATTCTTCAAGGGATGATGGATGCTCATTTGAAATAGGTATGATAGGAATTGTATCACATGAAGGCTTGGAGTCTATAACCTTTGAATCATGGAAGAAGTTTGTAGCAAGATGTAGGTTAGCTTGAATCTCTTTTAGTGGTAGCCCTTGAGGGTATACATATTCATTATGAAAACTATTTGGATCTTTGTTTGATGTAGGAATATTGCATAGCTTTGCTTCTATATTAAATGGAGGAATGGTGGAATATGTGAAAGCTATAAGAGGACCACTACTAGACATGTGTTCATAAGTTTGATCTTTCTTGAGAGTAGTATCTTCATTAGATGAGTCATTAGGATTTTCAATTTCAATTATGTCATCATCAATAATATTTTGGATTTTATGTTTCAACTCCATGCAATCTAAAGTTTCATGTTCATTATGTCTATGATATACATAATATTTACTCAAAAAGATAAAACCACATGAAGTGATTTGAGGCAACTTGATGAGATCATTTTCAAGAAGTTTTTCCAAAGCCAATTCGTATGAATTTCCCAAAGGAGTGAACATTCTATCCCAAGGATATTTAGATGTATTTGTATTTCTCAAATAATTGTCATATGATGAATATTGTTGAGATGGGACTAATTCTTCTTGATTTCCTTGATCAAATACGAGATTCTCTTGATATTTTGAAATAGGTTCTTCATCAAATATTGGTTTATCATTAAGATATTCTTGATCAAACATAGGGTTTTCATGATATTCTTTTTGATCAAATTTTGAATTATTAAAGAGATGGCGTTCATTATGTTTTTCTTGATCATAGAGGTAAGGAAACAATGTTCTTAATGAGAATCAGTTGGATAATGTTTCCATT
Source organism: Chamaecyparis obtusa (assembly GCA_027943335.1). NCBI lineage: Eukaryota > Viridiplantae > Streptophyta > Pinopsida > Cupressales > Cupressaceae > Chamaecyparis > Chamaecyparis obtusa. The sequence goes on from BSBK01002548.1 coordinate 3,895,175, forward strand.
TCTTTTTCCATTTCTTGAATAGAATATTCTCTTGAATTTTTATTACTAATTGATTTTTGGATCTTAATGAATGTTTTCTTTTTGTAATCAAAGATCTTCAAGCACAACACAATTATTTTATCAATTATCACAAGAAATTCTTCCAAGCAATCTACCTTAGATCAAATTTAGCTTTTAAATGGCTCTAATGAGGTAGGCTTGCTAATTGATCAAGGATTTAGTGTAGATTCTGTTCAAAATGGACTTTAAACTTTCATCCCCCAATTATGTTAAGGGGCCTCCCACATGCACAAAAGTACAATTTTGCATAATCCGTGAGGACTACTAGAGGAAGTTCAAAAAATTTAAAATCTTTTTGTCACACACCCCATTAAGGATGTATACATTTTGTTTTATAGTGGGTTGGATTCTCGTAGCAAAAGAAAGCGTATCCCACTTTGGGATGTTCCTCTCACCGGCCTCGTTAAGGCAAAACTCAGGAGGCAAGCCCAACTAAAGTTCTAGCATGGTATTCTCTGTAGGACGTTATTTTTGTTAATCTCTATTGAGCATTTAAGGATGTCATTAGTATCAAAGGATAGTAAAAAGGTTAATCAATTACTTATATTGAGTTGGTCGATAACTAGAAGTAAGACCAAGTAGTCGATAAAGCCTTTACATCGAGCATCACACTGTTTACCGAGCACCAGTGACACCGACACCAAAAGTCAGTATACACTGAGCAGATTATACAGTGTTTACCAATGATCACAAAAAATGGCATAGTAATCTAAAATGACACATTCTTCTATGCAAATGGTTACAAAAGATCATAAAATAGTTTACCAAGATCGAGGAGCATTTATTGTAAGAGATACTCATTAAATGTAATGTTTATCTTATTGTAATAGTTGATCTAGGTTATTTTGCACCATAGATCTTAGGGTTATGATTATTTTTGTAACCTAATTTTTGCTAAGGTAGAAAAAATAGAACACTATATATTTTGTATGTTCGCACCATTTTATGAGGTTGGTGAACTAAAATATATGAATCATGGAGCACTTGAAGACATTTCCTAACTTCAAGACAATTAGTTTAATGAGTAGAATAGAGTACAGAGGATATCAGATTGAGCAGAATCAGAGAAGGCTACCGAGAAGAATAGAGTAGAGAATCATCATAGATAAGGTGATATTTTGATGAGCACTTATAGATCTGTTTCAGACAATTAAGTTGTCAACTAGCAGATAATTTCCTATTACTTTCTAACAATTGTGATAGAGTGGTTTTGATAAAATCTCTTAACAGAGTAGACTTAATAGTCTTATGTAAATCTCTTAACTGAGTACACACTTCATTAGTGTTGTTTAAATCCTATAACCAGGTAGATCTAGCTGATCTAACATGTTACTCCTAATAGGGTAAGATCACTAGAAGTGATAAAAACTTGTAGCCTTAACAAGCAAACCTTTTCTATCTACAGTAGTGAAGAATTTGTGGGTGTCATCCCCGCCATAGTTTTTACCTTCTAACAAGGGTTTCTGCATTACCAAAATAATTGTGTTATGTGATTGTCATATTGATTTCATGTTTTTTGCTTTCTGAAGTTAACTAGATGATTGATTTATGCAATTATGTTCAAGTTATTTTGATCGGTTATCATAGTATACAGTTATAGATTTGAAAGGTTTTACAAGTAAAGTTTTGAAGACACTGATTCACCCCTCCCCTCTTAGTACCTATCTCTCCTAATTCCAACAATTGGTATTAGAGATCAGTTCTCTTGTTGAACAGTCTAACCACTGAAGGGTAAAGATCTAAGTCATGGAGAGATACAAGCTTGACAAGACTATTGAGAATCAGAAGATACAAATACAGATGTTTTTGGAACAGTATAAACAAGCCAAGGAAGAACTGAACAAATTACTAGTTGAAAGGAATAACCTTACAATTCAAATGAATGAAATAAGTTATCATGAAGAACCTATTGATGAAATATTTGATCATATTGGATCAAGCTCTGGAAGCATCTCTGATGGATTTAAAAGCATAATCTCCGACTGGTCTGAAAAGAATCAACATCTATTTGAGCAAGTGAAAGCACTTCAAATCAGTCATGAATCTCAAATGGTGAGAATGGTGGAAATCATGAACAATGCTAGACAAGCTGAACAAGATCAGAATCTGGCTATTGAAGACCGAAGACTTTTGAGTGAACAACTTCAAGAAAAAGAAAGTGAAATACAGAGACTCACTGATCATCACTTCCAAGTATCAAATCAGATGATGATAGTTAATCAAGAAATGAATCGAGTAAATGGAGAATTATCAAGAAGACTTGAAGATGTTGCAATACTCAGAGAAGATAATGAAAAACTGAGAAATGAAATAAAGATACAAAAGAAACATAATGAAATGATGAGAATGGCTGAGGACAGTTCTAACAAGATTGATGATTTCCTAACTAATTAGAGAAGATTTGGAAGCAGAGCTAGTATAGGCTACATCGGTGAAGAAGAATCATCACAACAAGCTAAAAAAGTCAACAATAATCAAAGATAGAAACCTAAAGTGTTGACATGTTATCACTGTGGAAAACTGGGACATACATCTAATGTGTGCAGAAGCAAAGCACAAGGTAAACCTCCTGTCATTCCAAAATTCAATGGATATTGTTATTACTGTGGTAAGTTTGAACATCCAACTTATGAATGTAGAGCTAAGAAGAATGACATTGCTAATAATACTATTGAGGAGAAAATATGCTATACTTGTAATAAGCATGGGCACACTGCAAGGGACTGCAAGGCGAAAATGAAACAAGTTTGGACACCTAAAGAGAAACTACAACGAAAGCCATATCAACCGAAGAGACAAGGTAAATCATATGTTTGAGATTATAATACATGGACTAATTGTACTATATGTGGTTGGTATGGACATATTGTAGCAAGCTATTAGAGAAAGAATCAGATTAGACAATCAAGAAACTGGACAAATGCAGGAATGGCATGTATGCACTGTCACAAGGTCGGTCATGTTATAAGCAAGAACTGAAGAGACCAAGCACCTGATGAAAACCATATATTTGAGAGTGGATATAACATTGAAAAAATTATGAAGTTAAGGAACACAATGTGGAAGAAGGCATCTAGTGAGAATGCTGAGTCAAGTAACACTGTCGGTGAAACGTCATCCACTGGATTGGGTGAGATCAGTACCTCCACTTAAGATGACAAAGATATATATGGAACTGACATTTTAAATGATCACATTTTACATACAGTTCCTTATATATGATGTACAAATACCAAATCTTCATGAATAAAGATGCACTATGGTTTATGTGTTATAATTTTACAAATGTCACATAGTCAGTAAAAGAAGAAACGAGAGTTGATTACCTATCGATAATCACTATACAAGGTTAACCGACAATAGTGCAAACTGATGAAGAAATTCTATGTTAACCAAGCAAAGGAAATTGTAGACATTACTGAGCTAACAGTTGTTTTGTACTAAAAGTTAGGTTACGCATTTAATGCACCAAAGTTTGAGTGGGAATATCAAAAAGTCTATATATACGTAGAAATAGAGTTCATTGTTACATTGCGATTTTGAAGAAAAGAGATTTTACATAGAAGAGTTTGAGCTAAAGATTTTTAGAAAAGATTTAAAGCTACTGTAGATCGAACCGACAACAATTCTTCGATGATATCAAGTAAGTTCATCTACCTATTGAACACTGGATATCTATTGCTTGCCGAAACCCTAGAAACAATTTATGGCATCAACATCAACCGCAAGAAAATCACAAAACATTGATGAGGAAGTAGAATTAATTGTTAGGGCACATTTCACCGAGGACAAATTCAAACCACATCCCAAGGTCGCAACACAAAAAGATGATATGGGCGCATTTTTGAGTATTCCAGATAGAGTTTTGTTAACAGAAGATGTTAGGTCCTATATTCACTACAAAATTGGTGAAGTATGTGATTTTGAGACTATTGCTGCTTATCAACAAGTCTGTGGACCGGATGGAAAGATTAAATCTGAATACAAGAAGATTGAGGAGTCAGGGTTATTGTGTTTTACATACTTCCCGCAATCCTTCCAAAATGACTAGATAAGAATCATGCTAAGAAGATTTCATGATGGAAAATTTTGGTTAGATAAACCTATTGAGTTCACAAAGAAGATTATCAATAGGGTTACTGGGTACCCTACAACTGAAAAATCCAAAGCCTTTCGAAGTTCATCTCATCCTGACATAGAAAAGAACACTAGAGCTCAATGGGATAGTAGGGCACTAAAAATTTCAACCATCAAAGACCCAGTGGTAAAATTTGTAGCACATGCCATTGGGTACAAGATATTTCAATCTAGTAGATCAAATAGTGTACCCTACAGTGCGGTGGACATGGCATATAAAATTGTGAAGAATGATCACTACGTAGATCTTGCCAAACTGCTACTACACCAACTACATGATAATATGAAGACAATAAAAGAAAAGAAGTCCAATACATGTAAGTATAGATCACTGCTTGTCTATACATTTTTCTATCTACAAAAACATGTACCAGGTATCAATAAAGTAAACTAGCAATCTAACAAACTGATAAGTGCACAAATCAGTGAAATGATGAAAAGTGTAGGAGATAATCTGAATAAGGAATTTAATGCATATTTCAAGGAATTTCAAACAAAAATGAAACAAAGGATTAGAATTCCAAGTGAATTAGTGAGTAAATTTGAAGATGACATATGTTTTGTAGTCAGTACAGACCACTCAATGATAAAGGCAGTAGAACCAAGAATAAAATGATTAGCACCGATGGGATACAAAATGAATCATGATTTTACTTTGAAATCAATCAATGCATTGCTAGCATTACCGATAGACATCACTACCAGTAGGTTTGGTGTATATGAGGAAGCTAAATCATGAATCACTACAGACATAGAGATTGGAAAAATGTCTAGAAGAGTGATGAAAATGAGAAAAGATCTCACAGCCAAATATGGAAATGCATTTGACTCACCTAAGGAGTCACCAGTTAAAGAAGCAACTGAAGGTCAGTTGTAGTTGGTTGACAAGCCCTATGATAGCAAGGAAATCAAGTCAGACAAAGAAAAGGATCACACACCAGTTCCTCCCACCAATGTTGAATGGGAAATGCAGCTACCAAAACCTGAAGGAATGAGGACATGTTCATCAACTGCAGCACAACCTACCAAGAAAGTAGAAGCAGTAAAAGTAGCAAAAAGGAGAGCAGCTACACCGACATGGAAATATGTTAAGAGAAAGACCAAGAAAGTAGCTAAGACATCGAAGAAAAAGAGGAAATACATAAGAAGTAAAGAAGATATAGAGAAGATTGAAACTGAAAATGATCCTAATCAATTCAAGTTAGTTTGTAACAGGGAAAGTACAATAGAAGAAATAATTGAAGATATAATTGAGAATGGAAATCTTACAGATCTAGGCATAGGCAAATTTGACAAAATGTCAATTAAAGACAAGACAAAGCTAGAACATGCTGTCATCCAGATGATGATTAAATTCAAGAGAGTACCAATGGAATTCACATGTCAATTGCCAAAGGAACTTGATGACAAAATAAGTGAGAGATGGGCTATAGCACTAGATACAGTTAAAAGGAAAAGAGAATGATCATTAAGTCATGTAGCCTCACACTTTAGCTATGCTATCTTAAGTGAATACATGACAAAGTATCAAGCTAGATTTCTAGTCAAGAATAGAGCTATATAGATCATGGATGAGAATGTGGGTGATATGGATGTCACATGTGATTCTCTATGGACATAAATTTTGAAAGCAGAAGAGAAAGATGAACATGAAGTATTCCTGAAACTGTCTAATAAGAGACACAGTTCAAAAGGTAAAGGTATTTTTATTGATGATAACAAAGGAAAGAAAATAAAGGACACCGATATATCAGTTACTGAAGTAATTGATATCATCGAACAAAAGGAAGAAATCAAAATTTCACAAGATGCACTGGATCAAGTAAAGATCCACTTGTAGAACAAAACCGATGATGATGCACTCATTGAGGACATCACTAACGGTGATCCTGATGATGAGGATGATGAAGATGTGACAATTGCACCAAACAAAGATGAAGCATTAGACACTGATAGTGTGCTCACATCTCTATCGAGTGAACTACTTGTACTTGCAGAGGTAGTTGAAATAATTTCACAAGTACAACCTGATGCTTCTCATCCTGAGAAAACTAAAGATACAACAGGGATACAAGCACCCGAGCAACATGAAGATACAAATGAGCCTAACAAAATAGAGGCACAGTCTACAAAAATAAAGGAACCAGAAGAAACAAAGTCGACTGAGGTGAACCCACCTGACACTACAATTGAGACTCCTACACCATCTATCGAGGAGCAGAAGAAGGATGATACAGTGTTAATTGGGATAGATACTCCGAAGAGTGGAGAAAAAGCTATTGTTATAAGCGAGAAGAAGTCACCTCTTGCACCAAAGAAGAAGAAGAAGAAAGCCAAAGAGCCGGTCACCATTGATGAAGTTATAATTATACCAGAATGTGACTCAAGAACCCTAAGCCCCAAGGAACTAAGTAGATATGGGGAGCTATGTTCAAGGAAAGCGGCACAAGAGAAGTTAAGGCAATAACACAAACAAAAGAAGTGTTAAATGATGTGAGGGATATTCTAAAATAGATAGTACCAGAGACAAATATTGATGAGAATACTCCCATCTTAGATCAACTTGCTACACTCGCTGACAAAATCAATGCCCCTGATATAGATGCAGACAAAAGAATAGAAGAAAGGGTAGAAACAAAGATTCAGAACAAATTGGCAGAAAGGATTAGCACAAAAGTGGCACTAAACAAGGTAAAATTATCTGAGGTCATTACCAAGGTAAAATCTATTACCTAGATAATATGTCAATTTCTCATCAAGCTTTGTACTTCATACACCTTCACTGTGGAAGTCAGTGAAAAGATAAAAGGTTTAGAAGAAGAGATAAAGTTGAGTACACAAGTAGCTATCACTGAGCCAACTGCTTTCTTAAAGCATATTCATCAAGTTCAGGAACTCCAACAGCTGATAGAAGATTTAAGAAAACAAGAAGCACACATCACCAATTAGGTTACAGAGTTACAAATAGAACTCATCCCTTACCTAAAATTTTTTGAAGCACATATTGTCAAAGCTGAACAACTTTTCGCAACACCAGAGATTTTAGTGTTGGATAATATCTTTGACATGCATGCACAAGTCGGTCTTGAGCATATTGCTCTTACCAACCTAAAAGAGGAATGGGACAACCTCTTGGAGTCTATAAAGAAAACCCATCCAAACATTTTTGATAAGATGTAAGTATACAATATATTTTTTTTGCATTTGGCATTATTATCAAAAAGGGGGAAAACATGTATATTCCAAATACATATACTTTGATATGTATATTACATACGACCGGAAGCATGCACCAAGGGGGAGTACTTTGTACTTAGAAATTTTTTTTTGTGGATATGTATATGGTGGAGACATAAGGATTATATAGAAACACTTTGTCTATATACATTTGAAGTTTTGATACTAATGCCAAAGGGGGAGATTGTTAATCTTTATTGAGCATTTAAGGTTGTCATTAGTATCAAAGGATAGTAAAAAGGTCAGTCGGTTACTTATATTGTGTTGGTTGGTAACCAAAAGTAAGATAGAGTAGTCGATAAAGCCTTTGCACCGAGCATCACATTGTTTACCGAGCACCAACATCGACACCAATGGTTAGTATACACCGAGTAGATTATACAATGTTTACCGATGATCACAAAAAATGGTATAGTAATCTGAAATGGTACATTCTTCTATGCAAATAGTTACAACAGATCGTAAAATGGTTTACCAAGATCAAGGAGCATTTATTGTAAAAGATACTCATTAAATGTAATGTTTATCTTATTGTAATAGTTGATCTAGGTTATTTTGCACCGTAGATCTTAGGGTTATGATTATTTTTGTAACCTAATTTTTGCTAAGGTAGAAAAAATAGAACACTATATATTTTGTATGTTCACACCATTTTATGAGGTTGGGGAACTAAAATATATGAATCACAGAGCACTTGAAGACATTGCCTAACTTCAAGAAAATCAGTTTACCGAGTAGAATAGAGTATAGAGGATATCAGATTGAGCAGAATCGGAGAAGGCTACTGAGAAGAAAAGAGTAGAGAATTATCATAGATAAGGTGATATTTTGATGAGCACTTATAGATCTATTTCAGACAATTGAGTTTTCAACTAGCAGATACTTGCGTATTACTTTCTAATAATTGTGATAGAGTGTTTTTGATAAAATCTCTTAACATAGTAGACTTAACAGTCTTATGTAAATCTCTTAACCGAGTCCACACTTCATTAGTGTTGTTTAAATCCTATAACTAGGTAGATCTAGCTGATCTAACATGTTACTCCTAACAGGGTAAGATCACTAGAAGTGATCAAAACTTGTAGCCTTAATAGGCAAACCTTTTCTATCTGCAGTAGTGAAGAATTTGTGGGTGTCATCCCCACCATAGTTTTTACCTTCTAACAAGGGTTTCTATGTTACCAAAATACTTGTGTTATGTTATTGTCATATTGATTTCATGTTGTTTACTTTCTGAAGTTAACTAGATGATTGATTTATGCAATTATGTTCAAGTTATTTTGATCGGTTATCATAGTATACAATTATAGATTTGAAAGGTTTTACAAGTAAAATTTTGAAGATGAAGACACTAATTCACCCCTCCCCTGTCAGTACCTATCTCTCCTAATTCCAACAATTTTTTGTTTCTTTTTTGCATGCAAAAGAGATTATTTTTTTTTAGCACTTTTTAACAAACATAGTTAACAAGGTTCAATTTCCTCACCCACTAACTAATGAGAATCGAGTATTGCTACTCTCTTCTACAAACAAGGGGTTTTTCAATTAAGTGTTTGGTTTATTCCTTTAAGCTATCCAAATTACTAGATTTTGAAAGGACAAAGCCACAATTTAAGCATGCAAATCACCAAGTTTTAAGGCTTACCTTTCCTTGTAGCTAACAAAAGTTAGGGACATTTTTGAGTTATCTCCATGATTTTATGCTTACCTTGGCTATAGTTCCTTTCCAATGAGCTTTTTTTTCTCCAACAAGTTAGTCAACAAAGCCAACCAAAGTGAAGAAACCAAAGATAAATTTGAAGAAACAAAGACAAACTGAATTTTAAGCCTTACTTGTCAAAGCTTTGCCTTCTCCATTGAATCTGCTCTCTCAATTTTTTGCTTTTATGTGACTACTCATTTACAGTAAAAACATATAGATAGAGAGTAAGGTAATGGAATTTATCAATATGATAGCAAATTAAAACAACAGACAGTAAGCGTCATTATCCAGCTAATACACGTGATCAAACTGTTAGCAGACATAACTTTAATAATAGCAAGTGTCACTTTCCAGTGACATAGGTGACATTGAAAGTTAATCAGGTGTAAACAATTTATTGCTAAGTGTAAAGAGTATTGAAAATTGCGTAAAATGATTTATTTAAAGTGACAATTTAACCAATACTAGGCATGAATTAGCATATATTAAGCGTGACTTTCTTTGTAAATTGTGTGGTCAAAGCCTGTCACAGGTGGTGACAAATAGTAAATATGTGACACTTCTTAAGTCATAGGCATGACTTTATGAGCAAAGGCTGAACAATTTATCTCACAGGTGTGAGCATCCACCTTGCAGGTGACTAGAAAGAATTTAAGATAGAAGAGAAGTGATCGACCAGGCGTGAGTTAACAGCTTTTAGCGTTAGAACAATGATCTCAAGCATCATCATAATGACTATAGGCATGAATGAATTCTTTGTATGCATGACTTCACCTATTTTCTAAAGAAAATTCATGGAAAAGTGAAAATACAAGCACACAAAATATGATGAAAATGATGAAATGAGGCTTAGAGCCCCACAGTGGGTGCCATTTTGTATACTAGGGAAAGTATCTTCATAGAATTAAGGTTGAACAATAAATGAAATAGTAACTAAATAAACCACAATAGAGAAACTATTTAACAAATTAATGATCAATTGAGCATCCTATGGCTCTCTAACTAAGAATGTTAATCCAAAGCTCTCAACAAGCTTTTATTAATGACAATCCTAGAATGAGAATGATAAGATAAACAAGCTAAAGTTAATAATTATATCAAATTAAATGCTAATTAAGCTCTCAAATGCCTTTCTAAACTCAAATTGTAAGAGGTTCAATGCAATTCTCAGATGTGTGGTTGATCATAATGAAGGAATTTAGTCTTCCTTTTATAGATTTTCCAATGGTAGGGGTGTAGTTGTGTTTGATCATGATTAAACCTTGGTTGAGTCCTTGGTTCCACCCTTTGAAGACAATGCAAAGTTTGTGTCCTCAAATCTTGGGACAAGTAGACAAGATCAATGGACAAGATTCTCTTTCACTTTGAGTGATTGAGATTGAATTTGGCTTGATCCATGTGAATGTCTTTCCTTCACTCTCATTGGTTGATTGAATTTCCTCCCTTTGTGGTTGTTGAGAGTAATTAAGATTTATTAATTGATTTAATTCATTTTGTTTAGCCATGTACCCCTTGAAAGGGTTGAATTTAATTTAATCCAAGACTATACAATTAATTGATTTAATTGTATTTTGATTTGATTGCATTTGATTAAAATGCTCTCAATTTTGATTGATCTTGAATTAAGACTTGATTTTCATTTTGATTGGCTAATTATGCATTGTGATTCAATTACTTAAATTTGTCCTTGATTTGATATGATTTGATCTTTTTTCATTTTTAGGTGATTACAGTAATGAATCCATTTCTTGAGGGCTTGAACCATGGCATAAAGTTCCAAGTCATATGTACTATACTTTATCTTAGCTTCATTTAGTTTTTCTAAGAAGAAAGCTACTGGCCTGCCATCTTGACTAAGGACTCCCCCTATGGCTAAGTTACTAGCACCTGTCTCTATCGTGAACAAATTTTTTAAGGTTGGTAGTGCCAAGATGGGGTATTGTGCCAATCTTCCCTTCAAGTATTCAAAGGCCTCATTTTCTTGAGTTGTCCATTGAAATTTGACTTTCTTACCATCGTTGATGGTGTCAAGAAATGGTGCACAAATATGACTAAAATTCTTGATGAATTTCCTATAGAAGGTAGCCAATCCATGGAAGCTTTTGATTTCTCCTAGAGTTTTTGGAGTTGGCCAATTGATTATTGCCTCTACCTTTTCTGGATCCATCTTTAGTGTGCCCCTTGAGATGACCAAGTCAATAAATGTCAGTTCTTGTTGTATAAATGTACACTTTTCAAGATTTATTGTTAGCTTGTTCTCATGTAACCATTGGATAACTTGTTCCAAGTGTCTCATGTGCTCTCATATAGTCCCACTAAAGATTAGGATGTCATCTAAATAGACCAGCACAAAATTGCCTATAAAATCATGAGGCACTTCATTCATGAGTCTCGTGAAGGTGCTAGGAGCATTTCTAAGGCCAAATGGCATCACAAGACATTCATATAACCCCTCAGTGGTCTTAAATGTAGTCTTCCACTCATCTCCAAGCCTTATTCTTATCTGATGGTAGCTAGATTTAAGGTCAATTTTAGAAAAATAATATGCTCCTCCAAGTTGTTCTAGTAGATCCTCAATTATGGGTATTGGGAATCTATATTGGATTGTTATCTTGTTAATTGCCCCAGAGTGAGTGCATAGTCTCCATTTTCCATCCTTTTTAGGGGCCAAAACACTTTCGACTGCACAAGGGCTGAGACTCTTTTGTATGATTCCTTTAGTCAACAATTCACTAACTTGTTTAGTTAGTTTTGCATTCTGATCAAGGGTGAGCTTATATGTTTCCTTGTTGGGTAGGGAAGCACCAAGAATAAACTCTATTTGGTGAAAAATTTCTCTCAGAGGTGGGAGTTCATCTGGTATGTCTCCTGCAACAAAACCTTTATATTTATGTAGTAGACTATCAACTTCCTGTGGTACTTCTTTATGTACTATTTTATCCTTAGGTTTGAGGACTAAGGCATACCCTACCTCTGAGTCTTGTATGTCATTAATCATTTCTTGTTCTCCTACAATCATAACCAACTATTCCTTTGGCTTTTCTTATTGAGGATCAGGAAGAGGGAGAAGATTGTATTTGTGACCATTCTGAATGATTTGGTATTTGTTTGTGACTCCATCATCTTTTTCCTTGTAAATAATATTGCCATGGATGACCTAGTAGTAGGTGACAAACATCCATATCTACAACATCACAAAGGAATCTATCCTTGTAGTCTTTAATGGATAAATCTACCCAAGCCTGTTCATTTATAAGGGTTTTTTGTCTCTTAGTTAACCAAGATACATGGGATGGGTTTGGGTGGGGTACCTTTTCCAATTTTAATTTATCTACCATCTCCCTAGATACAAGATTTTCAGTAGAACTAGAATCAATTACTAACTTGCATACCTTTCCATGGCTTTTGTAGTTGGTCCTAAAATGATTCTTCCTTTGAGGAGGCTCCATTGGTATGGTTTCTTGGATTAAGTTCCTCTTCATTATGAGGGATACACCTTCCTCTCCAGTATAGTCTCTTACATTGTTAGCATTATCTTCTTGCACTAGGATGGCTCTTCTTTCACATTGGTTATTCTACTTGTCTCTATCTAAAAACCTATTGGTGTAGTTACCTATTTGATTGTAGTTATAGCACTTAATCTTCCCATTGTTTCTTCCTCCATTTCTACCCCTGCCATTTCCTCTTCTTCCTCTATATCCACCTCTTGAACTACTTTCACCTTGGGTGTTCTCTTTATTGGATTCTCCTTGTGGTCTAGTATTTTGTCCTCTTCCTCCAAAGTTTCCTCTTCCTCTATCTTTCTTCCCTTTTCCTCTACCACTTTGTTCATTTCTCCTTTTAAATTTTTCTTCAACTTTCAATGCCAATTGATAGCATATGTTCACTATGGTAGGGCTTGTCAAACTAATTTCATCCTGAATTGAGATTCTTAGGCCTTGCATATACTGAGGAAGCTTCACACATTCTAGTTCAGCAAGCTTGGATTTCATTACCAATCTCTGAAATTCTTTAGTATAGCTAGAGATATCCATCTCCTTCTATCTTAGACTCATCCTTCTTTTATGAAGTTGGAATTCATAATCTTTAGGGACATAAGTTTCCCTAAGTAGGGACACCACCTTCTTCCAAGTGGTGACTGGATTATTTCCATTCTTCACCCTATCATCTTGATTGAAGTTCCACCATCTGAGTACAGAGCCTTTGAGCTTAGACCTAGAAATTTTCACCCTCTAATTCTCAGGGATGTTCTCACAATCAAAGAAACTATTTAGGACATCTACCCAATCCAATGTAGCATCTGGGTCCATCTTACCATTGTATGTAGGCAACTCAAGCTTGGCATCCATGTTCCTTCACTCCATCAACTTTAGAGTCTTCATTAGTAGCCTCTGGCCTACAGGACACTCATCTTCTTCCTACTCAAGGGGTTCTTCTTCACTCCCTTCTTCAACAACACTAGAGTTTCCACTACTTATCTTATGAAGCTCTTCCCTAAACCTATCCATTTCTTGCCTCATTTTCTTCATTTCAATGTCTCTTTGTTCATCACACTTTGTCCTTTTCTCTCTCATGTATCTTACTATCTTTGCATTGGTCATCCTTGTTGACAACCCTCCTTCATCTTCTCCTTCCATGGTGTTGGTTCTCTTTTACCCTAAGGATCTTAGATGCTCTGATACAACTTAATGTAGAGCTCTCTCCTAATAAGGTGCTTTGAGAGTGGTGTGGCCATTAGTTCCTTCTCTAGGACCACATTATCTAGGAAGAATTCTCTACACCTTCTTAAAGATCCTACAACTTCCACAACTCACTACCCTCCTATAAGACCCTTGTCTTCCTTAGTAGAAATGCCTTCTCTTCTGGCTTTGTATCAAAATAGGAGCCTATGGATTAGAAAATGGGATGGAAAGGTTACATGCTCACTATATGTCTCTTATGGGAGTGATTTTCAAACCCTTTAAATGCCTATGTCTTTTGACAACAACTTTGGTTTTTATGGCTTCTAGGCTTGTAGCCTATGAGCGAGGTTCTAGGGACTTAGATCTAGATTCTTACAAAGAGTCTACAAAAAAAATTATAGATTTGGACACCCTTTTATAAGTTACAATAAACATCTAGAGTGCAAGATCCCAACTAGTATGGACACTACCTAACAATTCCTGATCCACTAGTCCTAATAGGGCTAATTGGGCTTGGTTACTTAAGGAAGTGTTCAGCAGTTGATTGTCCAAGGAAAATCACTGATTGGAATGATTCTAGGGATCCCAAAGAGACAAAAATCATTTATTATATTGTTTTCATCCATTTTTGAAGTGTTATTGTCATTTCACTCTTCCATATTCTGAACCAAGCACATAGAGATGCTTGGCCTAGAGCCTACAAGAAGACCTCACAAAACAATCCCCCTTCTCTTGTTCTCTTAAGGATATAAAGTACATTGAACCTACTTGCATTTTCCTAGGTCACATGGGAATCCCATGGTGGAAAAGCAATTTAGGGTACTATTTTGTTGAAACCCTGATTCAGGAGGGATTCCTGAAAACCCGGTAAAGAAATCCTTATAAATTTTGACTCCAATATCCAAACTAACTTAATCCAAATGCATTGGATTCATAGTTCATGTTATATGCCATACCTATCAATATTCTTCTTTGCAATTCTGTACCAATTCGTACACACACTGTTTACAGTCTAGAATATAGAGAAAATAAGGGATTTTTATTGATTCGAATGCCAAATTACATAAGTGTGTCTTCGACCCACCTAAAAGGTCTATTTTAAGACCTTTCCCAATGAATCCAATGATTTTTCAAAGTTTGTGACCATTGGGAGGTTTTGACATGTTGCTAGCAACTTTTCAGAAAAGTTGTTGAGCAACATTTCTTGCATTTTGCAACTTTTTTGCAAAATATTGCATTCTTACTCCTAATGAGCCTATAAGGCCTAATCCTTGGATCCAAAGGATCCAAAATGATATTAAATCATTAAACCAACCTAAAACACACCTAGGAAAATCTAGATACCTAAATGTGCCTTTGGACCATAGTAAAAAATCCATGGTTTATAACCACACCAAGGGTGACTAGGTCTTACAAATAGGCTTATTAACTAGTTCTGAGATGTTGTTGCTATCCCTTAGGCATGAAGGTCCTTAGGTACATCCTTGGAGGCTCTTGATGAAGATCTAACATTGAATAATGTAGGGAGGTTCCCCTACACCAATTTCTCTTGAAAACTCTATGTGTTTTCCACTTGGAAACCCGATGGACATTCTTCTATTGTTCTCTTTTTCCTTTCATCTAAAACTCATGCCCACTAGATGCTAACTTTTTGGTGAGCCTGAGTTCTACACATGGATTCCTACACTTTCTATTATGCTCCTCTTAATTTAGGTTGTATGCAAGCATAAATCATTTACGTTCTTTTTTTGTTCTTCCATGATTTGCATTCATGTCTACATAGGCATTTTGAAACCATTATCCACTAAATTTGATATTCAATAGATATTTTCTAACCGTTCCAAAGCCTCATTTTCTATAGGAAAGGAATACACTCGTAGAAATTATTGTGTGTATTTTTTATACATCTCTAGGAGATAACATTGGCTTTGTTCCCATAATATGTGGTCTTGTCTCCTTAATGACTCTCCTCATATATTCTACCTTCTTTCACAATTTTTCTCCAGGCTGAAAATATTTTGGCAAAGGCTCTGAATTTAGCATCAATCTTGTGCCTATCTTGTGATCACATAAATCCATGAGATCAAATTTCTTCAAGGCATGTTGTTAAATAACTTATCTTTAGTGTTCGTGTTCTATATCATGTCTACTAGGGAAAGTACAATTGCAACATTTGATAAAAATCCCCTTTCCATCTTTCTTTTATTAGATTCTCATACAAGCTCTCATTTTTATTTACTTAAACATACCTCACTTTTAATTTGAATCTATTGATAGAAACCCTCACACATTCGGAAAAATTAGGGCATGAAAATTTTCTTATCAATGAAACTTTCATTTTGATGAAGCATTTTTTTTTTGTAGATAATCAATGTTTCATTGATATGTCATTTCCTATGGGAAAAGGGAGGGTCCCACACATTTTATACTTGCAATATCAATTTATTATAAACATGCTTCACAACTATAAAGAAAAATAAAAAAGAGCAAGGAGATGAAATAATAATCTAAGAGAGAGAGAATGAAGAATGTATTACCATGCGACAACCAATAACTAGGTGCAAGAACCCAAGAGCCAAAGAAAGTTGACAACAAGATTTTTAAAAGGGGAAAAGAAAAGAAAAACCCCTTGTGATATTATGAATATGGAAAATCCAGAGAGAGAGAGAGAATCTCATTACAATAACTCTAAAAGGTGAAATAAGAGAGGAGAGAATCTCTTTTATAGAGATAAGAAGAGGAGCTACTAAGTAACTCACCAATCTATGAATTCCATCATCCATAATAGCTATGTGCAAAGTGGCAACATCATCTTAAGGAGGATAAATCAATTTCCTTATAAAAGGAAATAAAAGAAATGGCATGTCCTCCCACTTTGACTAGAGGACAAAATACATGTAGGGATTCCTTAGGAATCTCCTAAAATAAATAAAAGAGGATACCTTGGTTTATCCTCAAATAAATAAATAAATACATCCAAGGAAATATTAAGTATTCTAACACCCCCCCTTAAGCTTTTCTTGGGGATTTTAAATCAATGGAAATTAAACCCAAATTTTTACAATGATATTGAAATTTCTCTTTAGAAAGTGGCTTTGTCAAAATATCTGCAACTTGATAATCCCCTTTGCAATAGATGAGAGATACTTTCTTTTCGTTAAGTTTTTCTCTAATGAAATGATGTTGGAGTGCAATATGCTTTGTCCTTGAATGAAAAATGGGACTCTTTTCCAAGGCAATGGCACTTTGTTTGTCACAATATATAGGTGTAGGTGCTTTTTGAGGTAGATCAAAATCTTCAAGTAATATTCTAATCCATAAGGCTTCTTTAGAGGCATTAGTACATCCTTTATATTCAACTTCGGTGGAACATAGAGAAATAGAATATTCTTTTTTACTTTTCCAAGAAATTGGACCTGAACCAACAAAGAAACAATAACCACAAGTAGATTTTCCATCATGAGGATCTCCACCTAGATCAGAATTAGTAAAACCTTTTAAGGAAAAATCAGCATTGGCATCATAACATAAACCCATATTAATATATTGTAGTATTCTTTTAGCAACTTTGAAAAGTGTTTGTTGTGGTTTAGACATAAATCTTGAGACTAAACCAACACTAAAAGCCATATCAGGTCTAGTAAGAGTTAAATAATTCAAACTTCCTACTAGTTGCCTATAAATAGGCATCCACAAAAGGAGTTTTCATATCTAACATTAACTTAGTTCCTAATTTGCATGCAATAGAAACATGATTGGCATCAGTCATTTTAAATTTTTCTAGATCTTTAGCATATTTATTTTGAGAAAGAAAAATACCCTTAGGGGTTTGCCAAATTTGCATCCCTAAGAAATAATGTAAAATTCCTAAATCTATCATTTGAAATTTTTTATTAAGTTGAAACTTAATATTTGAAATTAAAGAATTTGAACTAGAAGTGAGAATCAAATCATCCACATAAAGAATAATAATGACAATATCATCTTGATTATGTCAAATATAGAGATTGGGATCATTTCTAATTCTAAAAAATCTTGAGAGATAAAGAAATCATTGATTTTTGAATACCATTCCCTAGGTGATTGTTTTAATCCATAGATAAATTTCTTCAATTACAAATTAAATGAGCATTACCTTCTTTAATAAAAGTAGTGGGTTGAGACATATAGATTTCTTTATGTAAATCCCCATTTTAAAAAGCAATTTTAACATCCATTTGGTGAATAGGCCAATTCATTTTAGAAGCTAAAGGAAGCACAAGTTTGATTATAGGCATCTTAGCAACAGGGGGGGAAATTTCACTATAGTCTAATACTTCAATTTGAGAAACTACATCTTGCTACTAGCCTAGCTTTAAACTTACTAATTTCATTATTAGCATTTTTTTTTGTATAACCATTTTCACGAAACTAAATTCTTACCATGAGGTAAAGAAACTAAATCCCAAGTGTTATTAGAAAGTAAAGTGTCATATTCCTCTTGCATGGCTTTTTACCAATGAGGTTGAATGTTAGCTTGTTAAAATGTAGTAGGATCATTAGCATTCATAATAGAAGTCATCAAAATATAATTGAAAAAATTAATCCTTCTAGTTTTAAGACCACCCATTCTAGATATATAATCATCACCTTCATGTAGTAGATCTTTAAGCCATCTAGTATTTCTTTTAGAAGTAACGAAATCATCACTATGAGGAGTAGAAATATTAGTATCATCATGATTATCACTAGAAGAAATAGAATGAGATTCTTTAGGAATAGGGTTTAGAGAAGGAGGTTGGTCTTCCACAACCACAATTTGACTTCCACTAAACTCCGAATCTTGAACATTGGAGCAATCATGAACTTCATCTTCTGCAATACATGCATATCTAGAAACTTGAACTTTGTTAGTAATAGGATTATAAACTATATATCCTTTAGTGTGTTCATCATACCCAGCATATATATAAGGAGAATATTTAGCATATAATTTTTGTCTCTTTTATTTAGGTGTGTGAGCATAAGAATTGGAGCCAAAAATTCTTAAATTTCCCAAATTGGTCTTCCTACCTGACCATGCTTCTTTGGGAGTTTTATTCTTTAAATATTTAGTAGGAGTCCTATTAATAAGATAAATAGCACATGACATAGCTTCAGCCCAAAACTTATCATCCAAATTTTTGGCATGTAACACAAATCTAGCCATTTCAACAATGGTTCTATACTTCCCTTTTGCCACACCATTTTGTTGTGGTGTATAAGAAAGAGTAAGCTCATGTTTAATACCAAAGGATTTCAAATAAGAATGAAAAGAATTTTTGACATATTCCTTTCCATTATCGGTTCTAAGGTTTTTAATGTTAAAGCTAGATTATATTTCAACAAACATATGAAATTCAGAAAATATATCTAGAACTTGATCCTTACTATACCAAAAATAGATCCAAGTTCTTCTTGAAAAATCATCCACAAAGGTGAGAGCATACTGTGAACCTTGAATGGAGTTATTATCCATGGGACCCAAAAGGTCACTACATGAATGGGGTGTGACTTATGATGTGCCCTCCAAGATTGTCCATGAGGAAAAAATTCCTTATGCATCTTACCACTCATGCAACCATTACATATAATTTTGGAAGAAACAAAATGAGGCAATCCATCTACCAAATTTTCTTTTTGCATCAAAGATATATAATTAGAATTTAAGTGGCCAAGCCTTTCATGCCAAATATTAAAGTCCACATTAGCATGCAATGAGTACCTTGAAGAGGCAAATTCATAAAACTTAAACAAATTAACATGATCCAATTTAGCATTAGCAACAACTTGGTTAGATTGAGGATCAATAACATAGCACATATCCTTATGAAATTCAACCTTATAATCTTGACATAACTTAGAAATTTAAAGAAGGGTAGTTTTCAATTCAGGAACATAAAGCACATCATGCAGTTTACCATTAGGAAAAAAAACATCACCAAAACCTTCAACTTTGCAACTACGATTATTAGCCAATTTAATGGGTATGTTTGAAGTATCAGGCTGAAAAGAATAAAAAAATTCCCTATGATATGTAACATTTTGGGATGAACCACTATCAACAATCCACTCTTAAGCATTAGAAATATTATAACTTACTGTAAAAGCATGATGAGAAGAATTACCATTATTCTTCTTATAATGAGAGTTTTGGTTATTTTGAGTATTTTGATTCATAGGTTTCTTATCATTTAAAAAAAAGAAGAAATTGTTGGTCACATGACCATATTTCCCACAATAGGTGTAATGGGGTTTTTTATTAGGAGCATTCTTTTGATGGTTATTATTATAATTATTGCTATTATTGTTATTATTATGACCATTATTATGATTATTATTGTGATGATTATTATTGTTATAATGAGGCCCATTGTTATTATTATTATGATAATGGTTATGATTATTAGATCTAAAGTTATGATTATGATTTTTAGAAACAAAATCATGTTTATTAGATTTAAGTGTACCAAATTGAATCAACTTAGCTTCCTCTTGAAGCAACAAATTTTGAAAAATAATATAAGTTAATTGAGTTGCTAAACTAGGAATAGCTAATTGAGAATGAATGTTAGTAATAAATTGTTGAAACTGTCTAGGAAGACATTTCTTTAAAATAATATGAATTAATCTACTATCATCAATAATAACTCCTAAACCATTTGATTGACTTTTAATAGAATCAAAATTAAGTTCAAAATCATCCATCATTTTAAAATCTGTATACCTGAGATCCTCCAATTGATCTTGGAGTTGAATCTTTCTAGATTCATTCAGACAGTCATAGGTGTTTTTTAGGATATTCCATTCTGCATGAGATGTAGTATAGTTATCAATAAGAACATATAAATCCAGACTGAGAGAAATGCCAATAAGGCCAAGGGCCTCTTTTAGCATTCCAAGCATCTATATTAGCTTGAGCTGTAGTGGTGGCTAGAGCAGAAGTCACACCAGTGGAAATATCTAACATGTGTTTAAAGAGAAATATAAATGAAATATGTGTTTTCCATGCATGATAATTAGTGCTATTTAATTTTATTTCAAGTATTAAGATAGACATAATGAAATAATCAATAAAGGAATTGAATTATTAAAATGTTAAGTACACAAAAAAGGTTAGAAACAGGAACAATTGATGCCTAATGAATGTAAAAACATGATTTAACTTAATGTTAATAACAATATGAATAACTTAATTTCAATATTAAAATTTTATTTAAATTTGTTTTTGATTAAGGTAACAACAAGTTTTGAAGGGACCTCAAAACCCTTTACAATACTGGAACTTAAGATAAAACTTTAAGAGTTCCATAAGTACAATAGTCCAACCAAAACATAGGCCCAGACACCCCAAATCCCTCACAATGATCAAAGCCAAAGGTAATAGCAAAAAAACCCCAGCCAGCTAAGGAAGAATGTTGCCACCAAGCAAAGGTAAACAACCCAAGGAATAAACTAAGATTTTCCATTACCTCCCTTCTTCTTAGAACGTAGAGTCATTGGAAATTGAGGTGAGGACTTTTTATGATTTTTATTTAAATTTGTTAAACAATTAAAAAAATATAATTATTTGAATGAAATGATAAACAAAGGATTAAACACGAATTAATTTAAGCAAAGTATAATTGTAACTTGACACTTAATCTTTAAATGTTATTAAAAGATTAATAACAATAAGTTTAAATATTTTTTTAAAAATTTAAATTAATGAAACTATGTTCTAAGAGAATTAATAAACTAAACGTAAAAATGATGAATTGGATTTGATTATTAAGAATAAATGAAATAATTTAAATTGAGCTAAAATTAAACTAATATGCAATTTAATCAAAATTAAATTTTAAAATATAGTCAAACTTATTTAGAAATTTAGTCAGCTATCATAAGACTAAACTTAGAAAACATAGTTTCTACATGAGAAATGACAATAATAAATGAATCAAATTGTAGAGAATAAACCACACCAAGCAAGAGAATATGGTAGAAATAATCTCAATGAAGACACTTAACATAATAATTAAAAAATATAGTCAATGGAAAACCAAAGAAAGAAGATAGGTTTGAAGACTGTATACGCAAGGAGGATCATTTTAAAGAATAGCAAACTAAGAAATTAAAGAGATGAAAATGTGTGGCTTACATAGTTAAATAAATAAAATAATATTACAAGATAATAAATGTTGTGCCTATTCAGCTGCATGGCACACTATACATAGGGAGAAGAAGAATGAATATCCCTTCATCACATAGAAAGCTTAGAAGACATCCAATTTCCCACACAAGGTATAGAGGAGGATAGGTAACACAAGTTCCTAGGATGGCTCACACAGGGAGATGGAATGGACCATGCAAGGAAGAATAAAAATCAAAGTGGAATAAGTTACACAAGCCAACAAAAATTAATATTTCTCACACAAAGGGAGTTGGCTTATGTAGGTAGCCAACAAGTGTTTCCTAGAGAATGAAGGATAAAACATAAAACACAAGGTTTGAAAGATATAAAATAGATTGAATTAACAAAGATAAAGTAGTGAGAACAGGATAAATGTTAGAATAAAACTAGAATAAGTCTGTAAGAGAAGAGATTAAACTAGTAAATAGAATAAGAGATTTGAGATACCCCTGCAAGAAAAAATAGCCTACATGCAAAGGATTTAGAAAAATCAAAATATAGATTGATTGAATCTTGCAATAAAATATTAGTTTTTAAACAAAACTGATTAGAAAATTCCCTGCAAAAAAAATGTTAGAGAAATCAAATGATAAGTGTTGTAGTAGCCTGACTGAGGCTACCAAACAAGTGCAAAAAGGAAAAGATTTTGGCGATAAACCAGCCAAACCAAAAAAATAAAATCAAATGCAACTCTCTGGTGACAAGCTAACCAAAGAGGGTTAGAGAAACTACATAAACCAAAATAAAATCTTCAACACAAGAAGTTAGCAAATGAAGCTCAAGCTTCTCTATCAAACAAGAGTCTCTAACGAGATGTGATCCCAAGAATGATAATCTTCAAATCTACAATCCAACAAGGATTAAAAACCCAAGCTTTGATACCATGTAAAGAAAAATAAAAAGAGCAAGGAGATGAAATTATAATCCAAGAGAGAGATAATGAAGAATGTATTACCATGAGACAACCAAGAACTAGGAGTAGGAACCCAAGAGCCAAAGAAAGGAGACAACAAGATTTTTGAAAGGGGAAAAGAAAATAAAAACCCCTTGTGATATACACACACACACACACACACACAATAACTCCAAAAGATGAAATAAGAGAGGAGAGCATCTCTTTTATAGAGGTGAGAAGAGGAGTTACTAAGTAACTCACCAATCTGTGAATGCCATCATCCATAATAGGAGTGTGGAAAGTGCCAACATCCTATTAAGGAGGATAAACTAATTTCCTTATAAAAGGAAATAAAAGAAATGACATGTCCTCCCACTTGGACTAGAGGAAAAAATACATATAGGGATTCCTTAGGAATATCCTAAGATAAATAAAAGAGAATACCTTGGTTTATCCTCAAATAAATAAATAAATACATCCAAGGAAATATTAACTATTTTAACAATATTCCTATATTGGTGTATGCAAACCTTTAGGGTAAATATAGGTATTATATTAGGGTTCATGATGCAATTTCTATAGAAAAAATATATGTGATTTAAACAAAAGATTGGTAATGACTATTATGGTTCACTACAAGAAAATTTAATAGTTCAAAATTATGTCTATATTTTGAGGTTCCAACAATGGCTCTTTCTAGGGATACGGTATTTAGAAAATATATGCAAGAATTTGGAATAATCTCTGGGAGAAGAAAACCAATCTAGATAGAAATACATATTTTAAACATTAACAAAAAGTGATAATGTGGATTATGTACATATGATATAGGAACTAGGTCCTAATCTACTATGCATATAAAATATTTCATTTTCCTAAGAAAATAAGTACTTCAAGAATTGTCCATACACTGGAAATTATTGTGTTTCACCTGAAGTATTTTGTATATAGTAAGAGTCCTATCCTCCTTTACCTCTAATGATATATAGTCCAATCTATAGGTCTTTTAACCTTTCATTTTTTCCCTTCCTCTGATTTCTTGCATTCCACATAAGGACCCAATCCCCTTCTTTGGATTTTCTGTCTTGAGATTTTTTGTCATACAAAATTTTTATTTGTTGTTGTACTCTACAGCTCTATTCCTAGGCTTTTCTTCTCATTTCATCTAGTTATTCCAATTGTACAAACCTTTCTTCTAAGGAATCCATCAATTTCATTTCTTCATCAACTATAAATTTATGTACTAGCAATAGGTTCTCAAGTGGAAGTCTTGCCTGCTTTCTATAAACTAACTCAAAAGGTGACTTTCTAGTGGATTTCTTCGTAGTGATTCTATCAGCCCACACTACTAAATTTAACTTGGAATCCCAAGCTCTCTTATTTTTATCAAGAATCCTTCTTATGCTTTTCAATATATTCTTATTACTTGATCTAGCTTGCTCATTCCCTTGGGGGTGATAGGGTGAGGTATAAGAAACCATAATGCCATAATCCTCATAGAAAGAGGTAAATTACTCAGACCTAAAGCACATCCCATTAGTTTTTATAATCTTAGAAGGTTTTCCAAACTTGGTTAGTATGTTCTCCATTACAAATTTTATTACCACTTTTCTAGTTTCTTTCTTAGCAGGGATAGATTCCACCCATATTGTAAAATAATTGGTAGCTACCAATATCCAATGGTGTCCCCACTTGATTTATCCATGATCTCACCTATGAAATCTAACTTCCATTTTTGAAATGGTTCATCTACATGCGGGTGTAATACCCCAAAAATGGGCTATAGGTTCATTAACCTCCTATATCGACACATCAAATGAAATCGACATCAAAGTCCTAACCTAAGGCACATCTGCACATTATCAAATCTTAATTGATTATCCTAAATTCTGCATCGGGGAATATTCCTTATTCCTATTTATCCTAATTATCTTTAATTTGATAATTATTTGGAGATAAATCTTATTTATCCTAAAGTTTGATTAATTGAATATTCTAAATATTTAATTAATTAGATTTAATATTGCCACTTAATTATTTAATTGGATTTAATTATATTTATTCCTAAATTGTATTATTTCATTTTGACAATAAATCAAATATCCTATGACTAATTGATTAAATTCTTATTTAATTAATGTCAATGGTCAAATTTAATAATATAGTTTTTGAATAAAAGTTTGATTTAATAATTGATTAACCCATAAATCAATCATTTTATTTTTAAAATTAGTTAAGTTGAGGATAAATCACTTTATTTATTAAATTAATTCATAATTAATTATGCACATCCAAAAAAAAGTTAAACTTTAAATCAGAAAATCAATTCAAGTTGTTTTAAAAATAAACTCAACTCTCTTTTGAGTTGAAAGCTGATCTCAACTTTTGATTTAAATCAAAAACCTGATTTGCATGATTTTGTGAGTTAATTTATCTCTTAATTCTTGATAACTCAAAAATCAACCTGAGTTTATCAAGAGTGATTTATGGCTTTTTCCATGCACCTCCAAAGTCCTGGATTTCTATAAATTAAGGCCTCAGCTCTTCATTTTGGATCGATCCATGAATTGCATCCTCATGCTGGTGAATTGGTGATCGAAGAATCAATCTTTGCGAATCAAAGCTATTGTGAGATTTTCATTGTTTTAAGCATTCATATCATTTAGCATATCATTGTTAGATTAATTGCATGTTATATCAGTTTTTCATATAGAATAGATTCATATCAATTTGTTTCATCTTATTGCATAGAAAATCCAAAAATATAGATTAATTTGCATTCATCTCATATCTAGATTCTGCATTCAAATCCTTCATTTAGGTGTCATCAAGGTCATTGATTTTGGTCCAATCTGAGAATACATACTCCCATCTACTAGAAGGTAGTAAATCACCTAATTAGATTAGTTTCTATTTCAGTACATGATTTTGATTTTTGCTAACCTCTAAAGTTTTATTGAAGTGTTGTGTCTACAACTAGGTACAAAATTCACACACACATTTCTAGCGCCCACCATGGGGCCCTGAAATGGGTTTCGCTTCAATTTCTATCATTTTCTTGTCATTTTCTATTCTAAGCTATGATTTTTAATTTCTGTCCATACAATTTTTGTATGAGTCTTGTCAAAAAATTGTATCAGGAGGTACCAACTATCATACAATAGTTGATTTGATTGAGGATCATACCATCAGAAACATAGTGTCATTTGGAAGCTCTTTTGTCATATGATCTGATACCCATTATCGTATGAGTTTCTGGATTATCGTCTGGTATGTGACCCATTGTCATATGAGTTTCACTGCCAGGTTTCAATTGTCATTTCACTTTTTTAGGTAGTTTTCCAGATTTGTTTCCCTGATTTGGACTGACAGCTAACATTAACAATTGAAATTTGTTGTTTCTGATTGATTTCTGCTGATTTTGATTGGGAAAAAGCATGATAATTGCTAAAAATAGGCAAGAATATACTAAGCACATTGTGAGGAATTTAGGTAATCTTCTTAGTTGATAATATTTTGATTTGGATTAAAAAGAACACTTGCATGTCAAGCTTATGTGACCTTTATTGCTCTCATATCACAGATTTCATTTTGGGCTATAAAAACAAACATAGATTTGCTTTTTAGCATCATTGTTACACATAGTAAATAGGCCCTATGAACACTATTCGTGGTTCTTGAGAGAGTGGGTTTCCAATGAAACTCTTCTCAATGAAGGAACCCTTGTAGGTAGGGAGGTTACTGAGAGCGTCTCACGTTCTACTAGATTTATGCCTCTTCAGCTTCTGATTGATACATTCTCTCTCCGGAGAGGTTGATAGATCATAAGTGGTTGACATCATAGATCTTTGTGAGATAATCTTGGTCTTAGCATGTTAGATTAATATGTCTACTTTGTTTGGGTTAAAAGTGAAAAGGCTAGAGGACTATGCTCTACTCCCTTTTTGGGTAGTATCAGAAACTCAAATCCTTGAATCTGGAACCAGTCTCCATGTGGTATCTTTTGTGAGTCACCTTTAGAAAGGGTTAACCATAGTGGACATTCCCTTAATTAGGTCAACCATGTTGATGGAACCTCTAGCGGTAATAGCCATTTTTGCCATGGTAGCAGCAGCTGCTATATAAATGTCCTTGTGGAGGAAATCTTCACAGGTGTGGTATCTTGTTGGGCTGTCAGATCTCCCTAGAAGCTCCTGATTGATTAATTTCTCAGACTATGTCAAAACCCTGGTGCACTTGGATTGGAGTTTTCCCTCTTGAGATCACAAGAGTTGTAGAGTTAGACCATTACTAAAAACCCTAGTGAGGCCAAAATTTTCATTTTCTAGGAATATGTGCGTTATTGCAAAACTTTTTGGAATATACACTGTTAGCACTCCTAGGGGTTAGCACATTCAGTCACTTGGTTGTTCATGCACAAGGTTGCTTTGTCCCCTGTTCATTATTTTTAGATGTGCTTGAAATCACTTGCTTTTTGTTTTTCGTGCCTATTTATCTATCTGGTTACTAAGATTGAATCAATTCGATACAATCTTCAAATCTAGACAAATAATTTTGTGAACAATCTGAAACTAAAAAATTGCAAAATTTGATGTCAAACACCTTTCTGGAGTCAAAAGTCATCTTGTAAAGTTAGAAATTCATACGACTTTTGGAAAGTGTCATTTCATTACCCCCAGATTGTCGTATGGTAGCTAGTATATTGTCGTACGAGTTTTTCTTCCAATCAATTCAAAAAGTCAAAAACCCTGCTATCAATTATCGTGCGAGTTTTGCAACTATCATATGAGTTTTTCAATTGTCATTTCATGGCCTACCCATTATCGTATGAGCCTACAAAAAGTCATTTGAGAAATTTTGAAAAATTGCCAGAAAGTTGTCAGAACTGTCAAAGACCCAGCTTTTCCAGCCTATTTCCAGAGTTTGTCAAGAAAATCACTGTGTCAAGAACAAAGTAGTAACTACTGAGAATCCAATCATTTTCCTAAAGTGGCCTTTTGAATATGATTTATCCTTCTAATTAATCGATTTGAGTCCTTTTCATCTTGTGTCAAAACCTTGTCATAACTATCAATCTTCAATCCATCTTCAAAATGGCTAAGTGTTGTGAACTCATGTCTGCTATCTTTTGGGCATCTACCCATACATCCAAGGCACAATCTCCTTCATTCACATCTAATCTAAGCTTCAATCAATCAAACCTTGACAAGGTTGCATCATTTGATCTTCTTGAATCAGATCTTTCTTCAATTGCCTTCATCATATTCCATTGTTTCACCCAAGGTTAATGGTGGAAAATAGAGCTTCCTCTCACAAGAAATCTGAAGAAGCATCCCATACCTTACCTATAACCACTATCAAGGGTCGAACTCTTGAGAAACTCTACAATTTTTGTCTTTACAAAGATGACAGTCTTGGCAACTTTCAATTAAAAACTGGATACATATCCCCTCCATCAACTCACAGAGGTAATCAACAAACTCCTCCTTGATCTATCCTAGGGAGTCTTAAAACTCCTACCATGTCTCAAGAAGGGACAAACCATGGCTCTCAAAGAGCTCAATCTCAACATGGTGCAGATCAGGAGCCCACACCTAAAGAAATTGCTTGGTATCAAAATGACGATGACTTCAAAAGAATGATGAAGCATTTCTTGAAAGAAGATAGAGAAACATACTTTTTACAATTAGCTCATCAAGGAGCTAAACTTCCTCCCAGTTTTAATGTGGAAGATATCATTACACATGAGGAAGAAATGCCTATTTCAGCTATGATGAAACAAATGCACACCATGCAAGTAAAACTTAACAAAATGGAAAAAGAAAAAGAACCTAAGGAGTTCTCCATGGAAGCCCTATGTCCTTTTCCATTCGATAAAGACTTGTATATGCCACCATTCCCTAAAACGGTGGAAATGATGAAATATGATAGAAACTTTGGTCCTCAAGATCATGTCAGAGAATTCTATACTCAATCCAAGGAGTTCATGCACGAACCAACCTATCTAATGCATCTTTTCCCTTGATCTCTAGGAGGAGCAGCCATTCATTGGTTCTCTAAGATGCCTCCTATAACCAAAACCTTTGAGGAGTTGATCAAATTGTTCTATCAGCAATAATCCTACAACATCCAAAATCCAGTCACCATGATTGATATCTACAATCTCAAGCAATATCCAAGAGAACCATTCCTGACATTTCTCAAAAGATGGAGAAATAAATTCTCTCTATATGCTAGGCCTATTCCAGAAATTGAGAAGCTAGAAATCTTCATCAACAATCTTGTTCCAAAAATCAACTACCCTTTACAAATGCAAAATCATACATCTTTTGACAAGATGGTGGATAATGCAATCAAAATTGAAAAAGTACTTGTGAAAAAAGGAGACATCACACTTCAAAAGGACAAGTATGAATCTAGTTCTAAAGACAAGAACAAAAATTGGAACAATAATAAGGGCATCATCACAAATGGCATTGTTGATAATCTCCATGCCTCATCTAAGGAACCTACTTTCAATCTAACCATTGGTACTCAAGCCATCAAAGCTTCAAAACAAAAGATACCTGAATCATCCCAAAAGAAGCCATAATACAAATCTTGGTCCGCTAATAGTAAATGAAAGTTTACTCATCTTGGAGAATATTTGGAATCAGCTATGAGAACTTTGTTGGCTAATAACATCATCTCTTTGCTTGAGATCTGACAATCTGATCCTGATCCTAAGCCAAAATGGTGGAGAGAGAATGAATTATGTGATTTCCATCGAGGTAAAGGTCACAAAACTAATAACTGCTTGTGCTTGAAGCATACCATTCAAGACAAGATTGATAGTGGAGAAATCACAATTGATAATCCTAAAAGTAATAATGATCACATAGCATTCACCGAACCATTTCCAAAGCATAGCCAAGGAGATTCATCTTCTCAGCCTAATGTGGGTGCTAAGGTCAATTATGCCTATCCTAGAAATAATACTGTTATCAATATGGTTGAACCAACCCTATTTGAGCGTTGCAATGTCATCACAATTGTAAGAAGAGATAGAGACAATCAATTAGCTAACGTAGTTACTAGATCACAAGCTCAGGCACACCTACAAGGACAAATCCCAAATCAATCAAATGTCCCTAAGGTGTCTTTCAATCTATCTTCTACTTCTAAATAGAGGGAAACATCTAAATCTTCAAATCCTAAGGACACAAGGCCTACTTCGTTCAGTATCATTCAACAACTCCAACATACTAATGCTAAAATCTCCATGTTTGAGTTGCTTTGGATATCTCCAGCTCATAGAGCCATTATTGACAAAGCTTTTCTTGGATCCAATGTTCCTGATAACCTTGATTTAGATAGATTCTAGGCTATGGTTGGTCATCTTATGTCTCCATAGTATATCTCCTTTTTCAGAGGATGATGATAACTCCTTGAGTCATCCACACAACCAGCCCTTACATATTGAAGTCTTGATCCAAAACCATCATGTCAAATGTGTGTTGATAGATGGAGGCACTGGTCTGAATATTTGTTCTTATAGCTTGATCACACAATTGGGATTTTTAGAAACAACCATTGATCCTAGAAAGAAAATAACTATCAAAGGATATGATGAAGAGGAAAGATCCTCCAAGGGAACAATTGTCTTGTCTATTAGAATAGGTCCTGTTATTAGAGATACTATATGTCAAGTTCTTGATATACCTTTGGCTTACAACATCCTTCTAGGGAGACCTTGGATACATGAGATGAGAGCTATTCCTTCTACATACCATCAGTGCTTGAAATTTCCTTGTGATGGAGTAGAGGTAACCATTCCAGCTGATGTGCCAACAACTTGCAATGCATTGAAGGAAAATGTGGATAAACTTGTTCCTAATAACAAAGAATCTTCCACTAAGCAAACAGATGTAGCATCCACCTCTAAGATGGAAGACATTGTAGAAGAGGTCAATATCAAAGAAAATGGTATGGGATAATATACTATAGAGCCAGTCTTGTCTTTGACATCTCTCCCTATCTTGCCTAAGTCTTATGGGCAAGCTCAAAAATAGTTCAAACTAGACTCTAAGGAACCTCTTGAGGCATATAAAGGAAAATTTGTTGTAGAGAAAGTACCTAAGCAAGAATTTGAAGAAGATGAAGTTGTGCTTGCATGGCTTTACAAAGATGAACCTAAATCCCAAGTTGTTCCACCTAGTGACTCTAAAGTATTGAAGGTTCCTTCTAAGTCATATGGCCCAGGGGATAAACTAATAGCTAAGATGGGATATAAAGGAAAAGGACCTCTAAGACTATAGGGTAAAGGTCTTCTATCACCTCTTGAACATCATGGTTGAGCCAACAAGAATACAATAGGTCTAGGATACATGAAGAAGCCTTTCTGTCTTAGCAAGAACTCCCCACATGTTCTAGAACAAATTGAACCTTCCGTAGCAAACTAGCTGAAGAAGGAAATAATTGAACAATCTAATAGTGATCATTCAAACACCACTAATGAGCTTATTCCTTATGAGTGTTTTCCTAAAGAAATCAAAGACCTCCTTGATGCTGAAGATGATCCAATAAAAAGAATTAATGTAGTAGAAACACAAGAACCTACTATAAACCAAGAGGTAGTTGCAACACAAGAACTAGCTAATTTTTAAGGCAATCAAATAGACAAAGAGGAAGGTGGTAATAATTCTGAGATAGATTTCCATGAGTATGAATTCAAATCAGAATCTGAGGGTAACCCTTCTTGGGGTATTCATATTGACTTTACTCATGTTCTTAGATTTCCTAGAGGCATAGATGAAGAATCTAATGACTATGAATGGGGGGCCATTCTAGAAGAAGATGAGCTTATTACAAAGAAACATGTTGATGTTATTCACCAATATGCACCTAAATCCAATGTAAGTCTAGAGTGAAATGATGAACTTATTGAGTCTGATCCACCAATAGATGAAGTGGACTATCACAATGACATTGAGCCTATTCACGAATTGAATGTCTTAAGTTGTAATATCACCTTTGAACTCAAGCATTGGGTTAGGACCAATGATGATAGATCCATATCCATAAACACTCTTTCCCAATCTTTCACCACTTTGACTATCCAACATCTTGAACTTCTTGATCAAACCTCCACGAATCTAAGCCATGGTATTTATACCTTCCCGAATGACTACACCCTTGCTTGCTACCTCAATGTAGTTGAGCCTATAAGGACTTCCATCAGTGAACCAAGTGTTAGCATGATGGAGTCAGACATCAAGTATCTTAGTCAGAAAAATAAGAATAAGAATAAAAAGAAAAGGAGTTCTGAGGGTGAAAACCACTTTGTGGCAGTCTCAGAACCTATAAAAGTAAAAATAAAAGATGTATCCAAAGGTGAAAACCTCTCTGAGGCACCTAATGATGATATATTTGATGTCCACCCATGTCATTTATAGGATAGATCTCTAGTTCTAATTGAGCCCACTCAATCTATCAACTTGGGAATAGTAGAGGAACCATAGTTGATCCATGTAGCACATCTTTATCAGAAGAAGAAAAGAAAAAATTTATAACATTCCTAACAAAGAAGAAGATCAACTTTGCATGGAAATATTCAGATATGCCAAGGTTGGATCTTGATCTTATAATGCACTATTTATCTATAGCTCCTCAAGTAAAACTAGTTAAACAAAAATTAAGAAAGATGCATCCTCATGTTGCACTCTAAGTAAAAGCTGAATTAGAGAAGCTCCTAAAAGATGGATTCATCTGAGTTATTGATTATGTAGAATGGATCTCTAATATTGTACCTATTTCAAAACCAAATAAATCAATCAGAGTGTGCACATACTTTAGAGATGTAAATAGAGCATGCCCTAAGGATGATTTTCCACTACCTAACATTGGTATGATAGTGGACATGACTGCTGGCTTTGAGATGTATTCTTTAATGGATGGTTTTTCTAGATATAATCAAATAAAAATTGCTCCAGAGGATCAAGAGAAAACTACTTTCACATGTGCATGGGGCACCTTCTATTGGAATGTCATGCCATTTGGGCTTAAAAATGCTGGTGCTACATATCAGAGAGCCATGACATCTATTTTTCATGACATGATGCATAGGACTATGGAGGATTATGTTGATGATACTTTAGCAAAATCTATGATTAGAACTAAACATCTAAATGACTTGAGCAAGATACTAGATAGAATGGAAAAATTTAGTCTCAGACTAAATCCTAAGACGTGTGCTTTTGGTTTTACTTCTGGAAAGCTCTTAGGATACATAGTTTCAAAGAAGGGCATTGAAGTTGATCTAGCTAAAGTAAAGGCTATCATGGAGATGCAACCTACCAAAAGCATTAGTCAAATGAGGACATTGCAAGGAAGAGTTCAATCTATCAGACGCTTCATATCTCAGCTAGCAGACATATCAAAGCCTGTTACAAAAACATTACATAAAGGTGTGACATTTGCATGGAATGAAGAATGTGAGAACAACTTTAACCATATCAATAAGTATCTATCAAATCCTCCTATCTTAATGCCTCCCATTCTAGGGAAGCCTTTGATCTTATATGTCTCTACTACAGATACATCACTGGGGGCATTGCTTGCACAACATGATGAGAACAAAAAGGAAAGAGCTATATACTATATCAGTAGGACATTGGTGGCATAAAAAAAGAATTATTCTATGATTGAGAAGGCTTTTCTAGTTGTGATCTTTGCATCATAGAAACTGAGACATTATATGTTGGTGCATACCACCCATTTGGTAGCTAAGATTGATCCACTAAAATACCTACTAAGCAAAGCTGCCCTCACTGGTAGATTAGCTAAATGGGTCATGCTCTTAAGTGAATTTGACATTGAATATGTTGAAAGAAAAGCTATAAAAGGATAGGCTATTGCTGATCAATTAGAAAATGCACCTATGATTGATGATACACCAATGCAAATGGAATTTCTAGATTCCTCTATCATGACTCTTTCTTCTAGAGAATGGCAGTTGTTCTTTGATGGCTCCTATACACAAAATGGATCAGGTGCAGGCATATTATTTAACACTCCTCAAGGATACTCCATACCTAAAGCATTTAGATTAAAGTTCCCTTGCACAAAGAAAATATTGTAGAATATGAAGCCCTTCTTAATGGCATGAAACTAGCAATTGAGTGTAGAGTAAAAAAGATACACATTCATGGAGACTCTCAACTTGTTATCCATCAAGTCAATGATGTGTACCAAACTAAAGATGAAAAGCTTATTCCATACAAAAGAATGGTAGATGATCTAAAGAAGTATTTCATATCTATCACATTTGAGCAAATACCTAGAACAGAGAATAAGGCTACCGATGCAATGGCAATGCTATCTACTTTATTACAGTAGCCTGAACATGAGCTACACTATGAGTTCTTGGTGGAAGCACTATCTTATCCTGCATATGATTCCCCTAAAACCCGCATGATTTGCACTATTGTTGGTCATGATTCATCCAAATAAAAAAACCTATTCTCCTATCTCCAAGACCAAACCATTCCGGATACCTTCAACTACCATGAACAGAGATACCTTGTCTGTAATGCCTCCTGATATGTCATTATTGGTCATGATCTATACAAACAAGGTCTATATGGTATGCTACTTCAATGTTTAGAATGGGAAGAGTCTCAACGTGCGTTAGAGAAAATCCATGATGGTATTTGTGGGTCACACTTGAATGGTTTAACAGTAGCTCAAAAACTTATTAGGGCTAGGTACTATTGGCCTGAAATAGAGAAAGAGTCTATCAAGTTTGCTAATAACTGTCAAAAGTGCCAAGTGCATGACAACTTAATTCATGCTCCGGGGAGAGATCTAATTCCCTTTACTACACAATGGCCTTTTCATCAATGGGCCTTTGATCTTATAGGAGCTATACATCCTCATTCTTCTAATGGACATACCCATATAATCATAGCTATAGATTATTTTACAAAATGGGTAAAAGCAGTCCCTTTGACACAAGAAACTGGAAAATAAATATCTATGTTCATATTGAACTATATCATATGCACATATGGGATACCTCATTCCATAATCATCGATAATGGTCGACAATTCATGAATAAAGATCTAGATGATTTATGTGCTAAATTCAAGATTACACAACATTGGTCATCTATCTACTTTCCTCAAGGGAATGGACAAGAAGAGGCTTCTAAAGAGAATCTATTGAAAATCTTGCATCGTACAGTTAATAAAATATGAAGAGACTGGCATCTTATGATCAATCCATCTCTCTAGGCCTACAGAACAAGTATCAAAATGCCTACTAGGGCTACACCTTTCACTTTAGTTTATGGGTCTGAAGCAGTACTGCCTATTGAGATTGAAATCCCATCACTAAGAATCAGAATGCATGGTCTAGTAACTGATGATGACTACAGAGTGTCTAGGTTGCAAGAACTTGAACTACTAGATGAGTGTAGACAAGAAACATATGATCATCTCAGAGTATATTAGAAGATAATGTCTAGAGGTTACAACAAGAAACTCAGACACAAATAATTTTAGGTTGGTGATCTAGTCTTGAGAGAAAATCCTAAAAATCACTCACATTGAGAATGCAAGGGGAAGTTTGAACCCAACTGGTTGGGCGCCTTTGTTATCACTGCTACTTTTGGCTCTGGTGCCTATCAACTCTCAATGACTAAAGGAGAACAACTCCAAGAACCAATCAACATTCTCCATCTGAAGAAATTCTATGCCTAGGGCATTCAGTCTATGGTAAAATGTTTTGAAAAAATATTTAAAATTAGAAAAAGTCCTAAAAAAATGCAAAAAAATGAGAAAAAGAAAAAGTGCCTTAAAACTTGGAATGAGGTGCCTTGGTAGCAAAAATAGAATCTCTGCCAAGATGGTGAAAACCTGGCAAATGGGTGCCACTTGTTCAAAATGCTCCATCTATTAGCGCATTCTTGGTCTTTCCTAGCTTTCAGTCTTGCTTTAGTTTGTACATATCTCCCAGTTTGTTTCTGTATTCCTATTTTCAATAAGTCAGTCTGTACACCAATCAACTAAAGCGTTTATATCCTATCAATGTTCAAACTTGGGGGCAATCAAAGTCATATCCTATGGCCTCCAATATATCTTAGACGTATCATATCCAGTCAGAGTCCTTTGGAGGCTTCATCCAAGTTAGTTAGTCTATCTTGTCTCCAGAAAGGATTTTGCATCTACAACAACACAATCAAACATCAAACACAAAATGAACACAATCTATGTTTTTTTCATGCTTTTATCTCCGTGTATGCTTACTGATTCGCATTGATATTTTTGCATATTGTGTCCCTTCGAGCTCTTTGATGATGTCCTTTATAGGATTTAGTGAGTGATGATTGGGGGCATAATCTTTTCTTTGTTTTCTTTTTGTATGTAAAAATCTAACAACTTTGAAAATTTTGGATTGAAATGGTGTCCGACTGTAAGAGCCTCTATCTCAAATTGGATGGCCATGTGTACCTCGACCATTGACACCCTAAAAATCTAAGAAGTTTGATCTAACTATTGTCTTTTTGAGTGAGTTCTTTCTC
This sequence comes from Chamaecyparis obtusa, assembly GCA_027943335.1. NCBI lineage: Eukaryota > Viridiplantae > Streptophyta > Pinopsida > Cupressales > Cupressaceae > Chamaecyparis > Chamaecyparis obtusa. Next base: position 3,931,641 of record BSBK01002548.1, read on the forward strand.
CTATTGTGAAACACGATCTTACCTAAGGATGTGAATGATAAAGGGTCACTATGGGTAATTCACATTAGATTTAGAATGATCTCTTGACTGCTTGATGTGTTTGTAATGCAAGGTATATTTAGGTCATCACAATGTTTATGTTTTGATGCTTATACAAATTGCTATATCAAAATGGACATGATATTCAGGTCATCCTGGCATTTCTACCTTGGTGCTTATATCTAATCCGACATTCCAAAACTAAAATCAATATTCATATGTCCATGGTTGCCTAACCAGTGGGTGTTGTATTGATTCTTGCACATACAAATTGATATTCATATGTCTATGGTTTCATAACTAGTGGGAATTGTATTGATTTATCCAGTTACCTAAAAATTCAATGATGAAATTAGCCGACACATGATCAGTGACTAGGTCCTAGATCTTAGGTTGCATTACATTTTTACATGTTTCTTTGAATTTTGCATGTTTTCATGATCTCACAATGGCTAAAGAAACTTCAACACTTAAATGATTCTTCAATCACCTATTCAAATCTAACAAGAGCTAAAACCTACATCGAAGGTCTCTTCATAGAATCACAAGTAGTTATCATCTTGGGTTAAACATCTTTTTTGACATAAGACTGAGTACTTGTCTTCATCAATTCCTACAAAACATACCATGTGTATCATTGCATTTACATTTCATATCATCATAATCTATTGCATTACAATACATCCATGTGCATAAGCATAAAATCATACATACATCTTTTCATAGTCAAAACACATTTGCATTACATCCATACATATGAAAGAAATCATTGCATTGCATATATCCATACATACAGTCTACACCACTCATAGCATAAGCATAACATGATATCATCATAACTCAAAAACATGACAAGTACAAATGAAGTCATAACCACAATATCAATCTCATATATATCAAAAATCTCAAACTAGTCAGGGGTGCACTATTGGCACAGTGTACAAAAGAATACGCTCATGTGAGCTATCAAAGTCAAAATAGTATATCAATGATAAAAAAGAGCATAGTTATCAGAACATATCAAAACATATCAACTATCAACCTGATCCTCTACATCTGGTGGAGGTGGAGGTGGTGCATCTGGTACTACCTCTACTCTAGGTGCTCTGGCTCCCTCTGATGCCATCATGTATTGGGAGTATGTAGGGACTCTTTGTGCAACAGGAACAATGGTGTAATATGTGGACACATAGTAGGTTGCCCATTCAGTCTGATGAATCACCTCAACCTGTAATCTCTGCACCTCTGCATGAAGCTCAGTGCACTATCTATCTGCCTCTATGTATCTCTCCTCCCACCAAGCACTGCAAACCTTCAAGTCCCTGACCTATAATCTGAGCTGTCTGATAGTCTCTTATGGAGTAAGAGGAATCATAGGATTAACATTGACTACTGGCATCTCAGTATCTGGGGCAGTCTAGTCTATAGTCTCTGCTCTTTGCACCTTATAGCATCTAACCTTTGCACCTAGATGAAATCTTGTATCCTCCTCTATCAGATCTATACCACCACCCACAACTTGCTCTACTACAAGTACCTCCTCATCTATGCCAACACTCCCTAGATTACAATCCTCTCCCCTAGTCCTTCTATGAGAACCTGTCGATCTACCTGCTGTAGAACTAGTGGGATGAGGGGGCCTCATCTATCCTGATGGTCTCTATAGAGGAGCCATCACTGTAGGTCTCAGAGGTGTGGGATGCACAATAGAAACCTATGTGGGTCTAGGACCCTATCTCATCAGTGCTCCAGTCACATCCATAGCCTCCTCCATGGAAGGTATAAGCTCTGTAGGATCTGAGAACCTATGGAGAGGATGGCCAGTAAGCTAGGCAATGAATCCATTTGTAACTCCAACATCAAGTACCTCTAGTTGGTACTTCCAATCTCCACCAATGATAGCACTATACTCCTATGAATACAAAGCATAAGAGAGCCTCGTAGTCCATCCAAGTCCTAGCTCCTGAGCTATCCGAGCATAAGTGGCATAATCCTCTGGTACATCCTGCACTCATCCATACTGCCACCACACCTTAGTGATGATGAATCTCTCTAAAGTGTAGGATGACCTCCCGATTAGCACACGACTCTGAAAGAAGAAACTAAACTGCTCTTGAGTAGTAGGCCAAGGCTCTATACCCACATATGGTCTCCATCAAACAAAAGTCATATCATCAAGGCATTGCCTTTAGTACTCTACATGACCCATCCATCCCTGTATGACATATCTGGCATATATATAAATAACAGGCTCCTGAGGCTGCCTCTGTGAGGTACATACTGGTCTCAACACAGGGATATGCTCCCATGCCTAGATCTATAGAACTAAAGCCCCAGCTACAAAAGACTTGCTCTCCTGATACACTACCTCATGTATCTAAGAGAACATATGGGCCAAAAGACACTGACCCCAAGCCAACTTAGAAGGTGTCACCATCAGACGTGCAACCATCAGGGCCCATCCCATTAATAGACCATTCTGCTGATGGTCAAACATGATAATCCATCCTATCATCCTGGTAATTATGCACTCTAGCTGGTGCATTTGCCCATAACACTACACTAAGGTCTCCTAGGAAATTAAGGCAGTCATCTGAGTATCATCTCCAAAGAGATGTCTGAATGCTAATAAACCTGAGTTCCCCGAACTCACATACTCTAGCCACCGGCCTGCATGGAAAGGAATGTGCAGTATATGATACACATCCTTAGGGGTAACCATGATCTCCCCAGTTGGTAGGTGGAATGTCTGGGTCTTTGAATGAAATCTCTCAATTAAAGAAGTCAAAAGTCCATGATTTACCCTAATCTTGGGTAAATGAATGAGGTACTCAAATCCATAGGAAGCAAGGTGTACCCTCACAGGGTCTGGCAGTGACACACATAATCTCTGAGTAGCTGGATGTGAAATCCGTACATGAACATTTGGATATATGACCTACACAGTATAGAAACAAGGAATCCTATCAGTAATTTGGTCATAGAATGGGTTACAAGGACAAGAATTGAGTAGTTCAGTATTTCAAAAGGTAGGTTAATAGGTTAGCAATCAAGCTAAGCGATCAAGAAATTCAAAAATTTTCCCTACTAATGAGTTTTAGGTTGACTATTTTCCATACGACACTTCAGACTGGCAGGGAAAATCGTATGAGTTTCTACATCATACCATACGAAAAAGCATAGTGATACGACAATACATTCCTCCTCGTATGATTTATGAGGGACCCGACAAAATGTCATATGACTCTTGGGTCCCTCTGATACGAGTCTTGGGGGTTAATGAAATGACTACAGTTCAAAAGTCGTATGAGTCTCGGTGGAGAGTCGTATGAGTTTCCATGCATTCAAAAATTCAAAATTAAAACATGTACAAAAAATGCTATAAATCATGGAAAAATTGACTTTTCAGAGAAGCAAAGAGGTCCACCTACCGGATGTCTATACTGCCAAGGTCTCTGGTGTCTCCGGCTATGCTCAAATTGATGTGAACTCATAGGTACCTTTGGTTTTGCCACTTTCTCTACCATTTTTTCTCAGAGGGCTCCACAAGATTTCTAAAGTCAAAAGGTTGAAATGAATTGAAAATGACCCTTCTGGCCTTTATATAGCTTTTGACCTAATTTTCAAAAGTGCTCCATTTTTCATGAAAATTGCACCCCTGGCTAATTTTGATGTTCTAAATCAACTTTTAGGATCAAAATCAAAATCTGAGATTATTTAGTATGTCAAAATCATGATTTAAATTTTTTGGACCTAGGAGGGTCTATTGCTTGCATAATCGACCTTCAATCATCACAGAAATCCAGTATTCAACTTAACTGATTATCTTACATCAAACTCTTGAAATTTCAACTTGGTCAACCATAGTCAACTCATGGTTCACCCTAGTTAAACTTGGTCTTTTGGACCTTCAAATGATGCAGAATGCATTCTTGAACGTGTTTTAACCACTTCTTAAATCAATTAACATGCTTCTGAACTATTCAAATGCTAACTTTTCTTGTCAGATTTCAATTTTTATCTCGAAGGGGGCATGGTATTCCACATCATTCAAAGTTTGTAATCTAATTTGAAATCAAATCTTTCCTCAGTAATTAAGACAACAACCATGTCTAATTATTGATTCATCAAAAAGACCTCATTGCTTGGGGCAAATCAATCATCACTTGGGGCATATCAGATTCATCAAGATCCATATCAATCTAGTATTCTCTTAATCTTATAAAATGTATCAGTCTTTTGTAACCATCGACTCATTAGTGTTATTTCCTTGGTTCTTCATAATTGAAGGGTTCAGATGTGATACCAATGTGATTCTTATCGACAATCAGGTCTGGAATTGGTCACTCACTTCTTCGCAATCATAAGGTTCAGAATTAGGTGTTTTGACACTTTTTCACAATCATCGATTCATTACTGTTATAGTTAACATTATCTTTGGTCGTTCAGGATCTAATATCTTCATATCAATTTCAATCAGTTTCTGCTTCATATCAATTTCAATTTCAAACATCAGTTTCAACATCATACACAGACTGTCTTTGAACCACTGTGCTTCGCACAACAATTCAAAGAGGGGAAAAATGTAATACCCCAAAAATGGGCTATAGGTTCATTAACCTCCTATATCGACACATCAAATGAAATTGACATCAAAGTCCTAACCTAAGGCACATCTGCAGATTATCAAATCTTAATTAATTATCCTAAATTATGCATTGGGGAATATTCCTTATTCCTATTTATCCTAATTATCTTTAATTTGATAATTATTTGGCGATAAATCCTATTTATCCTAAAGTTTGATTAATTGAATATTTAATTAATTAGATTTAATACTGCCACTTAATTATTTAATTGGATTTAATTATATTTATTCCTAAATTGTATTATTTCATTTTGACAATAAATCAAATATCCTATGACTAATTGATTAAATTCTTATTTAATTAATTAATGTCAATTGTTAAATTTAATAATATAGTTTTTGAATAAAAGTTTGATTTAATAATTGATTAACCCATAAATCAATTATTTTATTTTTAAAATCAGTTAAGTTGAGGATAAATCACTTTATTTATTAAATTAATTCATAATTAATTATGCACATCCAAAAAATAGTTAAACTTTAAATCAAAAAATCAATTCAAGTAGTTTTAAAAATAAACTCAACTCTCTTTTGAGTTGAAAGCTGATCTCAACTTTTGATTTAAATCAAAAACCTGATTTGCATGATTTTGTGAGTTAATTTATCTCTTAATTCTTGATAACTCAAAAATCAACCTAAGTTTATCAAGAGTGATTCATGGATTTTTCCATGCACCTCCAAAGTCCTAGATTTCTATAAATTAAGGCCTCGGCTCTTCATTTTGGATTGATCCACGAATTGCATCCTCACGCTAGCGAATTGGTGATCGAAGAATCAATCTTTGCAAATCAAAGCTGTTGTGAGATTTTCATTGTTTTAAGCATTCATATCATTTAGCATATCATTGTTAGATTAATTGCATGTTATATCAGTTTTTCATATAGAATAGATTCATATCAATTTGTTTCATCTTATTGCATAGAAAATCCAAAAATATAGATTAATTTGCATTCATCTCATATCTAGATTCTGCATTCAAATCCTTCGTTTAGGTGTCATCAAGGTCATTGATTTCGGTCCAATCTGAGAATACATACTCGCATCTACTAGAAGGCAGTAAATCACCTGGTTAGATTAGTTTCCATTTCACTGCATGATTTTGATTTTTGCTAACCTCTAATGTTTTATTGAAGTGTTGTGTCTATAGCTAGGTACAAAATTCACACACACAGCAGGGGTCTCAATGGAAGTGCCCCTTGATATTTCAAGTTGCCTAAAAAATTTATGACATGCCTCAAATTTCCTAACATAGCTATATGCATCATTTAAGACACAAGGCCAATAATATCTTGCTTTAAGTATCCTGTGAGCTATGACTTTAGTTGAAAAATGACCCCCACATACCCTACTATGCATCTCCTTCATCACTTCCTCTGATTGGTACTTTCCAAGTTAGAAAAATAGTACACCATCTATATTTTTCCAATACAAGTCCCATTTTATCAACACATATTTGGTCGCCTGTAGTTTTGGTGACCTTTTTTATTCTCATTTAGGTCACTAGGACACTTCATGTGTTTAAGGTAATACACTATATTAGAGTACCAAGGAAATATTTATATGCTGATAACAACATATTTTAGCTCAACATTATTCACTTAAGAAGCCTCAAGATTTGATTTTTCCATCAACCTTTCTAATTTGTTCCCTCTTACTAGCTTTGTGATTAGAATATCAAGTTGAACTCTTGTACCTAGTTTATCCACTTGCATCTTCTACCAATAACTTCATGTTGTTTGAATATATCTTTGAATATTGCATTAGGCACATAGGCTATAACTTCTCGCCCTACAAGGTAGGGTCTAAAAGACTTAACTACTTTAACCAATGCATAAGCCTACTTTTCATTAATGTCATACTTGAATTCAGCTTCTTGCAATGCTTTATTGAAAAATGCAATACGTTGTCCATGACCTTCTTGGTTTTTCTATAAAATGAAAACAATAATGGTAAAGAAAGAGGTAAAAGTAAAAATTTGGAAAGCCTTGGAGAAATCAGGGTAATTCATCGCAGGGTAATAAATGCATCCAAAGCTTCAACATCCCAATCTAGTTTTGTACCCTTTTTCAACATTTTTTAGATTGGTTTCACAAATTCAAAAAAGTTTGAGATGAATCTTCTCACAAAATTTATCTAGCCAAAAAATGATTGACTTTACTACCTTTGGGATAGCGATTCTTTCAATAGTGACTACACATTCTGGATCAGTCTTCACTTCCTCCTTGGAGACAATGTGTCCCAATAGTTTTCCTTTAGTGACACCAAAATGACACTTCTTGGGGTTTAAAGAGATACCTTATTCAAGTGCCTTTAAGAATATTTCTTCCAAGTGATTACAATGGTCTTCAACCCTTTTGGAATATAAGGAGTAAGATCATGTTATTATACAACCATAATTACATTAATCAACTCTACAAATGCAACATCCATGGCTCTTTGAGATGTGGATCTTGTATTTTTTAAACCAAAATGAATTCTAACATACACATATGTGGCCCATGGGGTTCTAAATGTAGTTTTATATTATTATGATTCTTTCACCTTAACTTGATTGTAACTACAGAACCCATCCATCATTAAAAGAAACTCATTTCCTATCACTTTCTCTAATAAAGCCTTCATGTTAGACAATGCATAATTATCTTTTAAGGATGAAACATTTAGGTTTCTAAAGTCTACACATAGTCTAATATCTCTATTCTTCTTCCTGACTAGAACCACATTTGACACCTAGGTAGAATTCTCGATGGGATTAATTATTCACATAGTCTAATATCTCTAGTCTTCTTCCTGATTGGAACCAAATTTTACACTTGGGTAGAAAGTTTGATGGGCTTGATTATTCCTCCATCTCTAATCTTTATCAATTCCTCCCACATCTTTGGGGCTAGAGTTAGGTTAGTTGGCCTTTGTATTTTCCTAAATGGATTGGCATCGGGATTTAGTGGAATCTCATATTGAAACAAGTCATCTTTATAGGCCTTGAACTCATCATAAGACTAGGAAAATACATGCATGTACTTTCTTAACAATATTATTAAATCTGATCTAATTTTAGGACTGATTTCTTTCCCAATGTAGACATCCTTTGGCATATTTTTGGTCCCCAAGTTTTCCCTTTCAACGTCCTCTTATTTTATTAGCACTACCTTCAAATCTGCTATATCATCCTTATCAAAGGCTTCCTCCAATGCAACTAAGCCTCTGGTGATTTTTTTTGTTTTCAACTGAACAATCTCCTTTACAAATACAATGTCTTTTCCATCAATATGTTAACTATGTATGAATTGAAGTCTATCTCTTGTGAGTCATATTTGTCTTCACATTGTAATAATTTCAAAAAATTATCATCATCCTCAAAGAACTACTAGTTATGAATGTTATCAGGGACAGAAGGCCTCAACTTGATTTCAACCTTTGATATACTACTTAGTGTTACATCATTTTGTTTCAGGTCAACATTCACCAAAACATTTTCCATAATGTTTTTTGAATGATCTAACCAATCCATAGGAAATGTGTCAAAGAGATCAATAATATCCCAAACTTCATTTCTATATTGCTTAAAACTTACATTTCTAGTGGTATATTTAGATCTTATTTGTTAAATAATTAAATATAAATCTCCACAGACACTCAATATTCTGATCCCATGTTTATAAGAAAGATTGATCCAGATAAGAAGGGCCTAATATTCTACAATATTGTGTGTGCATTCAAATGCTAAGAGGAAACAATATTTGAAATTTAACCCCTATGATAATATAAATACTACACTTGCTCCATTACCCTCTTTTCTAAGCTCCATCAAAGTACATTTTCCACACTTGATCCTAACTCCTTTGAGTTTGAATGCTTATTGGTTCAATATTTTGCAGTTTTGGTTTTGTCAACTGAACTGTGAAATTTCCAACATTTGAATGATAGAAAAATTTCATTTGATTGGGTCTATATCTTCTATGATGTAAGAAGATCTAGGCTCTCTTTCTAATCTTACCTCCCTTCCATTTATAGGTATGGTAGCATAGAATAGATCCACTTGGACATTCCCTCCAACAAGATTTGATGATTGCATAGATAATAATATTCCATAGTTGGGAGGAACATCAACTACGATGATGTTGGATATGTATGATGCCTTGGGGAAAGAAGCAATTTTGAACTCCATATCCTTCATTATAGCCACTATTGGAACATATCTATTTGTTAGCTTGCGGTGACTGATCAAGAAAGTACTATCCAGGAAAGTACTGTACACTTTTTCCTCCCGACCTCACCGAGGTTCAGGGTCAGGCTGGGCCCTAAGTGGGGGTTTGGGGGGTGTAGCCCCCAAGAGTGGGGGTTCGGGGGTGCAGGCCCCGAGGCAAATTTTTTTGAGGCTGACATTTTTTCAGCTATTTTTGGGCCAACATATTGTAACTAATTATATCCCTAAAGCAGCAAAATATTATATAATATGGCTTAGGGTTAGGGATTTTATCATGTATGATTTTAGTGCTTGAGGTAGAATTGAGTTGTAAGGGATTACAGATTATAATCCGGTTGTAATTGTATACACCTAAAAATGGTCATCTAGACTATTAGCCCCTTGCTAGCATTTTTGCTAAAATCATCAATTGCTTATTCTTGATCAAATTCTAATTCTGTCATTTATTCGATTATATTCTATGGGCTAACCATCTTATTCCTAAGTCTTTATTTATTAAAAGGAATTCCCTCCCCTTTTAATAAATAAAAAGCCCCCACTTTTCCTCTTATCCTAAGTTGCATAAATAAAGCATTATTCTTATTTTATAAAAAGGGAAAAATCACTTTTTGTCTCATATGGACACAAAAGTCAACTCTTATTTTCTCAATCGAGGATACCTGTGCACATGGATTGCTCCTCTTTGATGCTCCACCATTGATTAAATCTTTTGCCTCTTAATCTCCATGGTCCATTCCTTCTCATTTCTTATAAAAGGAGAGCTCTCTTCTTCATTCTAGAACCCCAACTTTTTATGCTAATGTTATGCTGCAAGTTTTCTAGGTCACTTTGGAGCTTTTGAAGATTTGGAGCATTCTTGGCTTTTGCATCTACGTGTTATCATAGTTTCATTTCTTGCATTATCATGGCATTCATAGCTTCATACTTAGCTTAGTTTCATTTATGCTTTAGATTACTTCATCTAGCTTAATTAGGAGGTTTTGTAATACTTGTTCTTTCATTTCCATAGTTTAGCTTGCTTATTCATCTTAATCTAGCTTGCATTGCATTTCATTTGATTCTTGAGGATATTTGCATTCTTGCCCTTGTCTCATTGAATCTCCCATTGCATGGTTTACTAGCAAGGTTATTGGCTTAATAGCTCTAGCTGAGAGCATTCTTAAAACCCTTGCACTCCATTCCTAGGGAGCTCTAAATCGATTTCTCAAGGTTTCCAATCCATGGATTCTCTTGGAAGAAATGATTTAGAGAAGTGCACATCTTAGTGTGTACATTTTTGGTGCCCACTGTGGGGCAAAACAACTCTATTTTGTCCTTCTTTTCTTGCATTTACGTTGCAGGTTTCGACTATTTTTTATTTTTTTGCAATTTTCGTACGCTGTCCGTACTTTTGTGTGTCATTGTCATGGAATCTCACGCGAGGTTTCTCACCATATCATGTGAAGATTTTCTGTCTGTAGCACTTTTGCATGTGATGAAGTACTTTCTCATGTGGGCCTATGTATTTTCTCACACGAGCCAGTGTACTTTCTCGCATGAGCTGGTGTACGTTCTAGCACAGGCTTATGATTTCTTGTGCGTGGTTCTATACTTTCTCGTGAGGGCTTGTGATTTCTCCCATTTTTTTGAAATTTTCACATATGGTATCAAAAATTTAAGTGTGATATATCATTGGAAAGCTCTTTTCGAGCCTATTCCAACCATGTTGGTTTCATTTTCAAAATGTTTCCATTTGATTATCTATTTTACTTGCAGATTATCTGATTTTTGATGTGCTAACCATTGTGGAGCTAACAAGTTGTGCTTGTAGGTGCCTTCATTGCTTGAGAAATTTGCTAAAAAAGATCACATGTCAAAGCTTCAAAGGAAAAGGGGCTACTAATTATGTTTTGCAGGGCTTCCCAATGCCTAAAAACAACCAATTGCTTGTTTATTACTTTCCTTTTAAGTGCGGCATATACTAATTGTTTCATTTCTTAGGCATTTAAGATCTTGTTGTAGGAGTCTTTTGGTGGTAGGAAATTATGATCTTCATCCTTGTGGTGAACCAAAAATCCTGACCCACTTTTAGATTTTGAAAACAAGAAGGTAATTGAACTCTTTGCTTGGTGTGTTTGGGAGAAAGCTTTGAGATAGGGGAGTATGCTCTTCACCCTTGTGGTGAAACAAAAACCTTGAATCTTATAAGTTGATCCATTTCTTTTTTTAGATCTTCTAGGATCCTTTAGCGGGCCTACTCTTGAGCAATCAAGAGGAATGACCCAAGTGGGGACAAGCTAATACCGAGCTATTCCAACCCACTATAATCTCAAGGCTATCAAGGACACAAAACCTTGGTAGACATAGTACTTGTCTTTGCTTGGTGTAAGTACTTGTGGGATTGTGACCATGAGGAAAATGTCAAGTAAGAATGCTTAAGGTACTCTTGTAGCTGTGAGGTCCATTACTTGCCGCAAGGTAAGGAGTCCCTTTGGGGAGCAAGAGGGGTGCTATGAATGGAAGCCCTTACTAAGAACCATAGATAGAAGCCACCCTATTTTTCTACTTAGCTTCTTGGTGCAAGGATTGATCCAAGTGGAATAACCTAGATCACCCCAAGATTACTCACCATCTGTGTTCCTTTGGTTGTGTCACTGACACCTCCATGACAAAGCCAACATCTATTGTGGAAAACCACTTTGTGTGAGGCAATGGAACATCAAGTGTTGGCCAAGTTGCTAAGTATTGAGCCTTTTTCCTTTTAGGCTAGCAAGTGCTTGAATTGTTCTCATTGTTATATACCCATGCAAACATTCTTGAACATACAAACATCACAGTAATGCTCATAGATTTTTAGTTTTGATATCACAATTGCTTGTCTTGGCAAGGTTTCTTTTGCCCTTGTGCAAGTGTTTGATGACATGTTTGATCACCTACTATTTGCAAACTTGTCTACTTCCTGATATTATTGTGCTTGAAACCAAGAAATTGTACTTGCAATCTACAACATTGACCAAATTGCTTTCAAAACTGAGTTTTTCACATTCACTGGTCAAGAGTCGTATGATACTGAAACATCATCGCATACCTTCAACCAAGAATCCTGAGTTATTTTGCTGTCCTACTATTGTTGCAATTCGAAGCTGCTAAACTTGCATTTTAACCTACTATAGAGTGTCTTTTTCTATTCTTATCTGAAGTTGGTTTTTTACCTACATGCTTAGGATTGTTCTAGACTGAAACAAATGAGCTAAAACTATTGGATTTGAGCCTATCAAATGTCACTTTTGATCACTTGTCAAAACACGGTTACCTATCTAGCTAATTGCTAATCAAGCTTCTTGCTCACATCTAGGCTTAAGTCAATTGACTACTGTAAGTTCTTGAGCACTTTGACCAGCCATCTCTATTGTTCTATCTCGACAAGTGATCATCATTGGCTTTTTCTTATCTCAACATCTAAGAAACTTTGTCTCATTTTATTGGTTGAACAACATTCTTTTTTATGCCGATTACAACTTAGTCTCAATTTGAACAAGGGATTCACCCTTTGTTCAATTATACGCAGTTACCTTCTCCCACTAGGTGCTCACAAGTGCTTATTAGCAATGCTAGTTCTAGTTCTAAGGATTCTAAGGCTACCCTGTGGTACAAAGGAGGTTTCCTATTTTTCGCATTTAAGTCTTCCAAAAACACAGACAGTGTCTCACTCACTCTCACTGAACAAGAAAAATTCTTCCATTTGCAAGATCACTTTGAGCATAAGGACCACCAAAAGTGCTTAGACAAGGAATACAGTGAGAACATAATGGATGCTGCTAGGTGAATGGCTATGAGAGGCATGTCTCATGAGTAACCCAAGATTAGTGGTTATGAGCATAGACCACTTTTTGGTACTAATGGTAACAACAGAAATAACACGCCACCAAGGTCCCCTCCAAGATAGACTTTTGATGTACCTTCTTCAGCTCCTAGACCACCTCCCTCTCACCATGAGGAAGAGGCCATTGATGATATTTCTACTGAGGATCTTATTGCATTTGAACAAGATGAAGACTCCCAACGAAAGATGCTTAAGCTTTTAGAGCGCAATGGCGACCAATATTTCCAATATATGACTTCTAGAGGATACAAGCTTCCTCCTGGCTATGATGTTAGACAAATTGTTCAACAAAGAGTACCAATTGAATTAGAAGTCCTTAAGGAAGAACTATGTCAGACAAATCAATGCCTTACCCAAATGGCAATAGAAAAATAACCTCCAAAGGTTTCCTTTGTGGAATCTATTTGTGCTCTTCCATTTGATAGGAGTCTATACATGGTCCCATTTCCTACTGATATTGAAGTTCCTAAATACGACAAGTATGATGGAAATGGTGACCCCCATGACCATGTGCACCACTTTTACGCTCTTAGCATGGACTTCCTTCATGAAGACACATTTTTTCTATGATTATTCCCTTGAAGCTTAAGAGGACAACCTTTAGAATGGTTTGCAAAGTTGACACCTCCTTTGAAGACTTTTGATGAGTTGGCTATGCGCTTCACACAACACTATTCGTACAACATTCAACAACCTATCACTATGATAGATCTAAGTGCTCTAAGGCAAAATCAAGGTGAGACATTTTCCACTTACTTGCAACATTGGAGGTCATTGTATTCTCGATATCCTCGTCAGCTACCCGAAAGGGAAAAGATTGACATTTTTGTCAAGACTCTTGTGCCTGAGTTGTATTATGATCTAAGGAAGCAACTATTCTCCTCTTTCAATGACATGGTTGAAAGTGCATATTGGATTGAGGATGTGGCCATCAGAAAGGGGGATATTGTTATTAATAAAGATACTAGAACCAATGGGAAAGACAAAAAAAAGCCTTGGAATATAAACAAGTATGTTGTCAATGATGGGGTTGTAGATGCCCCTAAAACTAAAGAGCCTACTTTCAACCTTTCTAATGCCATTTACACAGCAAAACAACAAGAGGCTGCTAATGCTCAAAATGCTCCTAAGCCTCAATATGCTGATAAGCCAAAAAAGCAATTTCGATGACGGGTCTATACCCCATTGGCTGAACCATATGATGTGATTCTTAAGACTTTGGTTGCCAATAATTATCTTACACTTCCTGAGAAAACTCATCCCTATGATCCACCAGTTAAGCTTGATTGGTGGAGAGAGGATCATTACTACCACTATCATAGAAACAAGGGACACAAGACTAACAATTGTTTCATGCTTAAAGATGTTATTCAAGATCTTATTGATGGAGGCACAATTATCACAGATGGATTAGTTAAAAATTTTGATCACATAGCTTTCAAAGATCCTCTACCTAAGTATGACAAAGGTGAAACCTCCCAAGCACATAAGAAGATTCATGATGCTAAGATCAACTATACATATACTTTTGACTTGCCTGTGGTCAACATGGTGGAGCCCGTTGAGAGTGTTCTTATGATGAGACCTCAAGATGATAATAAAGCCAATCATGGTATGCCAAAGTTTGTCTTCCAAACACATGGTAGTTCATCTTCTTGAAGTGAGGCACTAAATGCTATTACTAGGGGGCAAGCTAAACTAGTCCTTAAAGCTGCACCTGATTCTAAACAAGCCTCATCTTCCAAACCAGTAGTTCCTTTAGCTTTGTCTATCTATGATCTTGTCCATCAGTTGCAATGCATGCCCGCACAGATATCTATGATCTTGTCCATCAGTTGCTTGAGGTATCCCCTTTGCACAAGGAGATCCTTGAAAAGGCTTTGCGTATAGCTAATGTCCCTAATGACATTGACCCAGATAGGTTCCAGGCTATGGTCAATCACATCTCATCACCTCATTATCTATCCTTTTCTACAGAAGATGACATATCTATTAGTCACCCTCACAATCTTGCCTTACATATTGAAGTTATGGTCTACAATACCTGAGTCTGCTGAGTCCTGATAGACAATGGTGCTGGGTTAAATATTGTTTCTTTCAATGTCATACAACAGTTGGGTTTGTCAGAATTTGTTGTAGATCCTAAATGGAAAATTACTATAAAATCATATGATGAAGTTGAAAGATCTTCCAAAGGTCTTGTCATGCTACCTGTCCGAGTGGGCCCTGTCATGAAAGATATTATGTTCCAAGTATTGGACATCCCACTTGCTTATAACATTCTTTTGGGTCATCCTTGGATCCATGACATGCAAGCTGTGCCTTCTACATACCATTAGTGTGTCAAATTCCCACATAAAGGAGCTAAAATTGTGATCCCCGGGGATCATACTATTGCTATCAATACTCTTGCTACTGCTGAAATGTTTGTTCCTCACAACAAACCCTCTAATGATCCTACTGCATCCCTGGTTGCTTCTGAGAAATTTTTTAAAATGATGAGCCTTGGTGTAATACCCCAAAAATGGGCTATAAGTTCATTAACCTCCTACATCTACAAATCAAATGAAATCAACATCGAAGTCCTAATCTAAGGCACGTCTAAACATCATCGAATCCTAATTGATGATCTTAAATTTTGCATCGGGGAATATTCCTAGCAATATTCCTAATTATCTTAATTATCTTTAATTTAATGATTATTTGGCGATAAATCACATTTATCCTAAGTTTGATTAATTGAATATTTTCATATTTAACTAATTAGATTTAATATTTGCCACTTAATTGTTTAATTAAATTTAATTCTATCTCTTATTAATTGTATTATTTAATTTTGACAATAAATCCAATATCCTATGAATAATTGATTAAATTCTTATTTAATTAATTAAAGCAAGTTGTCATTATTTAATAATATAGTTTTTAATAAAAGTTTGATTAAATAATTGATTAACCCATAAATCAATTATTTAATTTCAAAAATTAATTAAGTTGAGCATAAATCACTTTATTTATTTAATTAATTCATAATTATTATGCACATTCGAAAGAAACAGTTAAACTCCAAATTAGAAAATCAATGCAAAGTGTTGACTTTTTAGAACTCAACATCCTTTTGGAGTTCAAAAAGCTGATCTAAACTCTAATTTGAGTTAAAAAGCTATTTTTGCATGATTTGCATGTTTTTGTGAATTAAATTATCTTTATTATCAGATAACTCAAAAATCAACCTGAGTTATTTGAGTGATTTATGGCTTTCTTTCATGCACCTCCAAAGCCCTGGATTTCTATAAAATCAAGGCTCAGCTCTTCATAATTCATCTCTCATATCTCGCGAATTGCAAACTTACTCTACAAGAATCGTAGCACATCAAATTTGGAGAATTGGAATTGGAGGATCAAAAGCTTATTGCGAATTGAGGCTATTGTGAGATCAATCTTGTTTTTTTGCATTCATATTTCATATCATTGTTAGATAGATCAATTTATAGCATATAAATTTCATCTAGCATAATTTCATATCAGATTCATATCATTCTTATTGCATCATAAAATAAAATAAAAATAGATTAATTGCATTCATATTTCATATCAGTTTGGCATTCAAATCCTTCGTTTAGGTGTCGTCTAGGTCATTGATCTCGATTACAATCTGAGAACATCAATCTTGCACCTACTAGAAGGCAGTAAATCACTTGGTTAGAGTAGATTTCAATTTTGCACAATTTTGATTATAGCTAACCTCTAATGTTTTACTTAAGTGTTGTGTCTACAGATCAGGTACAAAATTCACACACACACTTGGTATGGGTGAATACACGTTGGATTCCATTTCTACTATGCCTACTTCTCCTAGATCATATGCGAGACCTTCTAATAAGATGAAGCCTTCTGCTTTTGCCATGACAATTTTTGGTAATTTTGTTCAAGCGTCCATACCCCTAGAGGTAGAAAGAGAAGAACAAGCTGTTAGAGAATGGATCTATAGTGATGAAGAAGATAGTACCACTATTACTACTCCTATTTATCCTAAGCGCTATGGTAAAGGCTATAAATTTTTGTAGCAAATGGGCTATCAAGGTCAAGGACCTATAAATGATAATGGACACACCCTAGTCGAGCCTTTGAGTCATACTAATGGCCGACCCTCTAATATTACAACAGGTCTAGGATATGGTGCCGATGATGACCTCCCTACATGTTCTAGAAATGCTCCCATAATTAGTGATTCAGGCACAGATACAGATGAGTCACCACTGCACACTATGGCTCAAATGGGCGACAATGTTCCTTCTACTTCACTCCTTTGGGAAGGAGAATACATGTCTACTGATGATACAGCTGAAGCCTCCACATCCAAAAATTTTATACCTAATGAGTCATTGAGCTTTGATAGACAACGTAGAAATATTGCACGCTTAATGAAAAGAGGAGATCTCAAAAATAATGATGCTAAAGCCTCTACTTCTAAAGGTCCTAAACCTTCTTGGTGCAAGCATCCCAGTAGAAGCATAACAATAGATTCAAATGAATATGAATGGGATACTCTCTCTGATGGATCTTCCATAGTGGATATGGAAGTGGATGTGGTTCATACTTATGGTGACCAACCCGACGTAGTTGATGAGTCTCACGTAGGGTCTGATGAGTTTAATCCACATATTGCTTTAGTGGACCATGTTGGTCCTTCTATGACAAGTCTAGATCTTAACACTTTTAGATCTTACCCTATAGGATCAACCTCTCTTGTCACCAGAGATGACATCCCTCGCATAAATTCTATTGAACCAATCACTTCATTTCATCTTGCAAAATCAGATCTCATAGCTTGATCCACCCAGGATCAACATGCCATTGAACCTGTTACTTCTTCTACCAGTGAACCAGCAATAAAAAGGATTGAATAAAAAATCAAGTATCTCAATCATCAAATCAAAAGAAAAGAGCAATGGTTGGATGGTGCAAACCACATTGTGGTGGTATCTGAACCTAAAGAAAGTAGAAATAAAAACCTGCTCCAAAATGATGATTATCAAATAGAAAATGACAAGCTAATTCTCTACAAAAAAATGGTGAACTTTTTCAAGAATTATTTCACATCTATCATATTTCAACATATTCCTAGAACTCAGATCAAAGCCGCTAATGCCTTGGTTACTTTGGCACCCATTTTACACTTGACAAAGTATAAATCCCGCTTCAAGTTCCTGGTGGAAGAATTACACTATCTTGCTCATAGTCCTTACAATGCCATCATATTTTCCTATTTCCAAGATCACGTTATCCTTGAAAATCTCATCCATCACATGTCACACTTTGCCCTCATCTCTAGTGACTTGTATAGGAAGGGTCTAGACAGAACTCTCCTTCAGTGTCTAGAAATAGAGGAGTCAAACAAAGTGCTAGCAAAAGTCCATGACGGTATATGTGGATCACACTTTAACGACCTTGCATTAGGTGGGAAATTGCTTAGGGCTGGTTCCTATTGGTTAGGACCTTGTATTATCACAGTAGCATTTGGGTCCAGTGCCTCCTAGTTATATACATTAAAGGAAGTAGAGCTTACCAAGCCTATCAATGTTCTACAATCGCAGAAGTTCTATGCTTAAGGTCCTTGAGCTCTTTGTACATATTTTTATTGATCCTGAAAAAATTTCAAAAAAATTCATATATGATGCTAAAAAAATCCTAAAAAGCATAAAAAGTACTGAAAAATGAGCATCCTAGTGAAAACCTAGCAATAGGCGCTTTGATGTCTCACCAAAAAAATCAAAAAATTCAAAAATGCAAAAAAATAGAAAAAGTGCCTTGGTGAAAACTTGGAAACAGGCGCCTTGGTAGCAAAAATACAAAAAAATTGCAAAAAGTCCTAAAAAAAATCTATCAAGTGGTGAAAACCTAGAAACAAGCACTGCTTGAGACCCTTGCACCTATGTCTATTAGTCTTGCGTGGCGCTCCTCTGCTCCACTTCTTGCTTTGCCTCCCCTAGACTAGAGTTGACTTTTGTCTTAGTCTTGGGGGCATACATTGTTCTAGCTTATCTTGGGTCTCTTTGTGCATTTGAGTTTCTTAGGCACCTCACAAACAGTGTTTTTCAACACCACCCCAATTGTGTTTTTCAACACTTTCCTACCATCGAGTGTTTCTCAACACTTATTAGATATCCTATCCGTAGTCTCGAATGATGCAATATTTCTCACTGGTAGATGCGATAATCAAAGTTTGACTCTATGACCTACACACACACACTTAATCATTTGACTTGCTGAGACTTGTTGAACTTTCTTTCTTTGTGTGCTATCTATGATGATTTCTTTGCTAAGTGTTCTCTCCCTAATGGTTTTCGATGATGCATAGCTAGAAGACTAGGGCATGAGGACATGTTTTATTTTCTTTTTGCTTGTGGGTATATTTTGTTGATCCTAACTGTCATTAGCATTTATGCTTGTTCCACTTGACATTGGGGTCTACAAGGTATTATCCTTGACTATTTTACGTGAGTGCATGCTTCTAGTCATCTTGACTTTCTTGTGTCTCTATGTGAGCATAATCTTGCTATACCAAACTTAGGGAACCTCACTACACTAGTCATCTTGACCTATATGTCTTTGGTGCCTAGGTGAGATTTCCACATTTTTATCTGATATAGATCATATTCAGATTCACATAGTTATACTAGTGTGTATTGTATGATCTTGTGATGCTACCAATAACACTTGATGATGAATATTAGAGTCTAATGTCTTTGTGACCTTGCAAGTAAACCACTTTTCATAATAGCTTGCATTTTTAGGTTCATGTTAGTTAGTTTTGCACCTTGCATATGGAGAGAGCTCTCCTTTCATTTTTCATGGACCTATTAGTTAAATTTTGCTCACCTTTCGCTTCTTCCTGATCATGTCTTTTGCTTCTTGTCTTACATATCACACCATTTTCTCTTCATTTCAGGATTGAAACTGAAATCCGAGTTCACCTTGATTGTCCAAATCACCTTCCTCCTTCCGCATAGTTGGCTAACCTTTTGAGGCTTGATCCTTCGATCTTTGCTCGGGCATTCTTTCCTTCTTCATTCCCATCTCTCTCACCTTTCTAGTCTTTCATTCATTTCATTTCATCTCTCTCTAAGGCCTTGACTGGGGCATCTATTCACTGCTTGATGGTTATTCTGTCATCTTTCATCTTCGATTATGATTTCTAGTGATTTGATCATGTTTCTCTTGCTTCTTCCTTCCCTCTATCTCATTTCAATTTTGATCTCGAGGGGGCAGACACATCATATCCTATTGGCTATTCTCTAGAGCATATGCTTGACCACTCCATTTTCTCTGATCGATCTATCTTTGCACTTGACATGTTAGTTCTCATCTCGATTTCTGATACTGTCTATCTGTTTCCTAAGTGTTTAGTACTACTTCTATCAGGCTGACCACACAGGATTTTCTATCTCTCTGCACTTCATACTTTGGAGTCAGATCGCTATTGCTTGCCTTCTTAGCTGATCTATTCTTTGACTACATGTGATCCCAAATTGATCTCACATTAGTCAAAGAGGGGAAAATGTATACACCTAAAAATGGTCATCTAGACTATTAGCCCCTTGCTAGCATTTTTGCTAAAATCATCAATTGCTTATTCTTGATCAAATCCTAATTCTATCATTTATTCAATTATATTCTATGGGCTAACCATCTTATTCCTAAGTCTTTATTTATTAAAAAGAATTCCCTCCCCTTTTAATAAATAAAAAGCCCCCACTTTTCCTCTTATCCTAAGTTGCACAAATAAAGCATTATTCTTATTTTATAAAAAGGGAAAACACACTTTTTGTCTCATATGGACACAAAAGTCAACTCTTATTTTCTCATTGGAGGTTACCTGTGCACATGGATTTCTCCTCTTTGATGCTCCACTGTTGATTAAATCTTTTGCCTCTTAATCTCCATGGTCCATTCCTTCTCATTTCTTATAAAAGGAGAGCTCTCTTCTTCATTCTAGACCCCCAACTTTTTATGCTAATGTTATGCTGCAGGTTTTCTAGGTCACTTTGGAGCTTTTGAAGATTTGGAGCATTCTTGGCTTTTGCATCTACATGTTATCATAGTTTCATTTCTTGCATTATCATGGCATTCATAGCTTCATACTTAGCTTAGTTTCCTTTATGCTTTAGATTACTTCATCTAACTTAATTAAGAGGTTTTGTAATACTTGTTCTTTCATTTCCATAGTTTAGCTTGCATATTCATCTTAATCTAGCTTGCATTGCATTTCATTTGATTCTTGAGGATATTGGCATTCTTGCCCTTGTCTCATTGAATCTCCCATTGCATGGTTTACTAGCAAGGTTATTGGCTTAATAGCTCTAGTTGAGAGCATTCTTAAAACCCTTGCACTCCATTCCTAGGGAGCTCTAAATTGATTTCTTAAGGTTTCCAATCCATGGATTCTCTTGGAAGCAATGATTTAGAAAAGTGCACATCGTAGTGTGTACAGTAATCACTAGATAATAATATTGGACTCCTTGTTGGTGGACGTAGCCCAGGGATTGGGTGAACCATGTTAAATCTTTGTGTATTGTGTTCTCTTCTATGTGGTTTATTATTTTTTGATATTGGCTATATTTGCATGTAATTGTTATTTTCTATCTTGTTAATCCTAACAAGTGGTATCAGAGCGAGGTTGTTTTTTTAGTTATCCTCTATAGGAAGATCTCACAGTTTAGTGGGAGTCTCATGGTTGAGTGGGAGCAATGGTAGATGAGGGTAGGCTGAAGGTTGACAAGTTTAATGGGTAGAACTTTTAGTTATAGAAAATGCAAATGGAGGACTATCTCTATCAGAAGGATCTATGGTGGCCATTGGAAGGAAAAGCCAATAAACCGACAAGCATTTCTGATGAGGACTCGGTAATTCTTGATAGAAAGGCTCTTGGTAGTATTTGATTATGCCTAGCACAATCAGTGGCATTCAATATTACACAAGCAATGATGACTGAAGATTTGATGAAAACCCTAGCGAAGTTGTATGAAAAGCCCTTCGCTTCAAATAAGGTATTTGTCATGAAGCGTTTATTTAATATGAAAATGGTGGAAGGTGGGTCATTTGCTGATCATTTAAATGAGTTTAATATAGTTACCAGTCAATTAACTTCTGTTAATATTATTTTTGATGAAGAAGTCAAGGCTCTCTTGATTTTGTGTTCTTTGCTTGAAAGCTGGAATGGCTTGGTAATGGTTGTTAGTAATTATGTTTTTGGTTCTAATACCCTAAAATATGATGATGTTATTGGTGTTATTCTGAGTGAGGAAATTTATAGGAAAAGCATAGGTAGTGTCTTAAATGCACAAAGTAGGGGTATAACTAATGAGAGAGAAAACAACTCTGGAAATCATGGGAAATCAAGAGGAAAATCAAAGGGAAAGAGGTCCAAATCCAAAGGGCCAAATGATTGCTAGTACTATGGAAAACTAGGTCATAAGAAGAAAGATTGCTGGTATCAAAAGAATAAAGAAGGAGACAAACAAGAAGGTAACAAGGAGGTAAATGTGGTAAGTAATAAATTTGAAGAGGATTCTTTGATTCTTTCTTTAGAAAGTATTGATGATTCATTGATTTTAGATTCTGGGGCTTCATTTCATGCTACACCCCATAGAGGTTACTTTCTTGATTATGTCCAAAGGGATTTTGGGCTAGTTTATTTGGGAGATAATGAACTTTGTCAGATAGTTGGAAGGGGAAAAATTAAGATTAAGTTGTAGAATGAGAATCATTGGCTACTACAAGAGGTAAGACATGTTCCAAGGATGAGTAGGAATTTAATTTCAGCAAGGCAACTAGGTGATGAGGGTTGCACAGTTACTTTTAATGATAGAAATTGGAAGGTTTCAAAAGGTTCCTTAGTAGTAGCAAAAGGTGTGAAAGTAGGCACTTTATATCTTTGTACAAGTCATACTATTCCTTCTACTTTAATTTTTTCAGAAGATAATGAATGTTCAGGAACAGTGGCTATAGGTGAGTAGGAAGAACATCAAACCATTGTTGTAGATTCTGACACAGCACTATGGCACAATAGACTCGAGCACATGAGTTAAAAAGGTATGAAATTACTTCATTCAAAGAAATTTTTACCTGGTCTAAAATGTTTCAATATGGATTTATGTGAGAGTTGTGTGTATGGAAAACAAAAGAGAGTTAGTTTTGTGAAGAGTGGGAAGGAAAAGAAAAATGAGAGATTAGAGCTTGTGCATACAGATGTATGGAGACCAGCTCAGGTATCTTCCCTTGGTGGCTCTCTATATTATGTTACATTTATAGATGATGCAACAAGAAAAGTATGGATTTATTTTCTTAGACAAAAATCTGATGTATTTCAAACTTTTAAGAAATGGAAATGCTTGGTTGAGAATGAGACTGGTAAAAGGTTAAAATGTCTCAAATCTGATAATGGTGGTGAGTATTGCAGCACATAATTTGAAAATGATTGTTCCTCTAATGGTATTCGTAGGCAGAAAACTGTACCAAGGACTCCACAAGAAAATGGAGTGGCTAAACGCATGAATAGGACAATAATGGAGCGTGCAAGGAGTATGAGGTTGCATGCTAGGCTGCCCAAAAACATGTGGGTAGAGGTTGTGAACACTGCTATTTATTTAATCAATAGAGGATCCTCTACTCCTTTGGACTATTGTATTCTAGAGGAAGCATGGAGTGGTAAGAAGGTGAGTTATTCTTTTCTCAAAACCTTTGGTTGTGAAGCTTTTGCACATATAGATTCTGAAAATAGAACCAAGCTGGAAACTAAGAAAAAGAAATGTGTATTTGTTGGATATGGCATTGATGGATTTGGTTATAGGCTTTGGGATTTTGAAAATTATAAAATTGTAAGAAGCAAGGATGTCATATTCAATAAGAAAGTATTGTACAAAGATCTATTGCAGCAGCATGAGAAGAAAGAAAATGACTATGTAGTACTGGATGATACTCCAAAAGATGATGTTCCAGTAGTTCCTTATGCTCCGTAACAACAACAACAACAAATACCACACACCCCAGTGAATGTTAGATGGTCAACAAGGCTAAGTAGACCTCCAGAAAGATTTTCTCCATCTTTGTATTCTATTTTGTTAACAGATGTTGGTGAACTTGAATGTTATAATGAAGCTATGTAGGTGGATACAAATATTCAGTGGGAGTTTGCAATGATAGAGGAAATGAACTCCTTGCTGAAAAATCACATTTGGGATTTATGCAAGTTACCTGTAGGTAAAAGGGCTTTACAAAATAAATGGATTTATAGGCTGAAAGAAGAGGATGGAGGTAAGAAAAGATTTAAAGCCAGGTTAGTTGTAAAAGGATTTGCATAGAAAAAGGGTATTGATTTTGATGAGATATTTTCTCCAGTTGTTAAAATGACTTCTATCCATATTGTTTTAAGTATTGTGGCTACTGAAGATTTGCATTTAGAGTAGCTTGATGTTAAAACAACTTTTCTTCATGGTGATTTGGATGAAGAAATATATATGGTCTAGCCACAAGGATTTGAGGTCAAGCGTAGGGAGAATTTGGTGTGAAGATTATAGAAAAGTTTATATGGCTTGAAGCAAGCACCTCGGAAATGGTATATTAAATTTGACACTTTTATGAATGAGCATGGATACAGTCAGTTTCATTTAGACCATTGTGTTTATTTCAAGAGGTTGGATGATGATAGCTACATTATTTTATGTTTATATGTTGATGATATGCTTGTAGCTAGGTCTAACATGGATCACATTAAGGGGTTGAAACAATAGTTAGCACATTCATTTTCTATGAAGGATTTGGGGGCAGCAAAACAAATCCTTGGTATGAAAATTTGTAGAGATAGGAAAAATAGGAAGTTGTCTCTATCTCAAGCTAATTATATTGAGAAGGTGTTGCAACGTTTCTCTATGGAGAATGCCAAAGCTGTTAGCACACCTTTGCCTGATCATTTGAAATTGACTAAGGAGATGTGTCCTAAGACATCAGAAGAAGAGGCAAAAATGTCTAAGGTACCTTATGCTTCAGCTATAGGGAGCTGAATGTATGCTATGGTATGTATTAGGCCAGATATTGCACATGTAGTGGGAGTCGTTAGCTGATATATGAGTAACCCTATTATTGAGCATTGGAATGCAGTCAAATGGATTCTCAAATATTTGAGAGGTACATCCAGTAAGTGTTTACACTTTGGGGGATCTACTACTATTGTACAAGGCTATGTTGACTCAAATTTGGTAGGAGATATAGATAGCAGGTGGAGTACTATAGGATACGTATTTACTATTGGTGGGATAGTAGTGAGTTGGATTTCTCGACTACAGAAGGTGGTTTCTTTATCCACTACAAATGCAGAGTATGTTGCTGCTACAAAAGCAGCCAAGGAGATGATATGGCTTCAATTCTTCATGGAAGAATTGGGACATCCACAGATGGGTAATTTCTTGCATATAGATACCCAAAGTACCACTCATCTTGTAAAGAATTTTGCTTTGCACTTAAAGAAAAAACACATACAGTTGCGGTACCATTTCATTCGCTCAGTTTTGGATGATGAGAAGTTAAAGCTAGAAAAGATTCATATAGATGATAATCCAGTAGATATGTTTACAAAGGTAGTAACAAGGGAGAAGTTGAACTCATGTTCAGCTTCATTTGGTCTTCTAGATTGAATAGAATAAAGGAATAGCTGAGTCCAGGGTGGTTTGATCCATTGGGAGCCTCATATGGTAGCGGTATTGCTATGATCAGTCTCCAAGTGGGAGGTTTTTTAGTGTAGATACTAATCAGTCACCAAGTGGGAGATTGTTAGCTTGTGGTGACTAATTAGGAAAGTACTGTACACTTTTTCCTCTCGACCTCACTAAGGTTCGGGGCCAGGCTGGGCCCCGAGTGGGGGTTTTAGGGTGTAGCCCCCGAGGTGAATTTTTTTGAGGCTGACATTTTTTTGGCTATTTTTCGGCCGTCATATTATAACTCATTATAACCCTAAAGTGGAAAAATATTATATAATATGGCTTAGGGAAGGATTTCATCATTCACTAATCTATTATTGATCAATAATGTCAAGTAGAAAGGATCTACCTGTGAAGGATTTTTAGTTATTGTATTCCCCAAGTATACATTGGGTCTTGCTTCATCCTTTTCCTTCTTGGATTGATGCTCCTACCTTTTTTATTTCTCTTCAAGGATAGTACACATCAACTTCATAGCTTTGTATGTGTATTTAGGAAACCTCATCATTTCTAACAAAGGAACTAAGACTTTCATTTGTGATATCAAAAGGTAATGTATTTGTATATTATATGGGCTTAACCAAATTTATTTTTTTGATATTATTTTTAGGTGGTTTAACCAACTTGGTACAATCATCCTTTGTTTTAGTTATTTTCTCTTGTGGTTTATTTTGTGTAGAGAATGATACCTTGTTTTTGTATTATTTTCTTTTATAAACATTCTTACAAGCTTTCCCTGATCTGGATTTACAACTCTATTTCTTAGGTTATAGTTACTCCTTGCCTAAGCCAAAGCTGAAACTGTTAGTTCCCTACACTCTTCTTCTGTAGGACTCCTTAGCTTTGGAATCTCTTCTTCTTCATTGTATAAAAATACTTTATGCATGTGATACTATTGATTATGTCTTTGAGAACTTACATCACACTCATAATCATCCTTTGATGAATCATAGTCCTCTGCTCCACCAAAAGGGTGAACTAATCATGTGTTTATTTATTGATTAGGGTCATACTCTCCATATGTTTCTTCCTCCTATAAAATTTGAGAAAAAACACACTTTAATTGTGAGTGTGGAAGATTAGATGCATTAGACCATGGGCCATCTTCAACCATGTGGCTATTTTTACTTAATGGATTAGGTGGATCTCAATTTGGATTTTGTTTTGGGATTTATGATTTTCCATCCCTCCAGTTTTTGTTGTAAGGCATGCCTTGAAGCCTCATTCTATCATTCCTATTGAATTGTGGCCTGTCATTTTTGTTAAACTAAGGTTTATCATTTTTACCCACCTTTATTGTTAAGTGTTATAAAAAAATTATGAATTTATCCTATTTGTCTTCCTCCTTATTCTATTTTAGAGCTCTGGGATTATGAAATTTGACATCATCCCTCTTTCCCACTTTATTAGAATCTTTCATGTTGTTATCTATTATGACTGCATCTCTACATGCATCTTGTAAAGTGTGTGGAATTCTTGATCTGATCTCGTAATTGGTTTTTCTATCGTAAGCATCCATGTAAAATACTAAATAAGTTTCATTTGTTGGTTTCATTCAGGAAGGAACTCTATTTAACAATTTATGAAACCTTTTGTTGAATTCTTCCATAGAATAATTATATCCCTTATTTATATTGATCAAATCATGAAGATAAAATGAAGGATCATTATGGTCACCATAGTCTTCAAGGAAATCCTTTATAAAATCCACCGACTTACTGATTGAAGTATCAGGCAGTCCTTTGTACCAGTCCCTAGCATCACCAGTCAAAGACCATACAAATAACTTCATATAGATGTCTTCATGTAGCACCTCATGATTCTCCATAGTGTACTCAAATTCTCTTATGTGGCTTTCAACATTCTCAGAAACACTTCCTCCAAATTTAGGGATATTAGTCTTCCATTCACTCGTTATGCCATAGGGATCTCCAAGTATTTATGTAAAGTTTAATAGTTTGTATTTTTCAGCATTCATGGGGCCTCTTACAAAGGAAAAAGGATCCTATTGGTAAGGATATCCATGATTTTGTGGAATGTAATGATATTTAACAACATAATTCTTAGTGTTTTGAAAATTATGAGGGGGTGGTGGTGGATTACGCATCTAAAAATTTTGATGATGAGGTGGGTAACCAAAATGATCATAATATCATGTATTGTGGTTTCCTCCCTATTGGAAGTGATTAACATTGTGGAGTGGAGGTTGATATCTTGTCCTTCTATCTTAGATATTTTCATACAAGGAATTATTGTGGATTGTATATTTATTTTGATTAACTTCTCTTTTACTTGTCTGATTATCTCTTCCTTCCATGACGTAGACCAAGGGATGGTGGATCCAATTTAGGATAGTCCAAACCTTGCAACTTCAGAACAACACAATGGAAATACACAACACAACAATTATTTCAATAGATTTTCATTAACATTCCTAGTTGTAAGGCCTTCCAAGTTAGGGCCAATTACAATCAGAAACAATTCTGCAAGATCATCAAGATCTAATACAACTCTAGCTAGTTCAGTTCTGAGAAAAATAAAAAATTGATGAAAACCCTAAGGAAGATCTAAACTTGAGCTCGCAAGCCTTCAATAAATCTCCTTGTTTCCAAGCCTCAACCACTAGCTTTGCTAAAACAAACTATCAGAAATCAATCTGATCTGCAAGATCTTGCAGGATCTTTTCCACAACTTCACCTCTCAAATCTGCTTTCATGATCTCTCTAAGTCATGCCTAAACAACTACCCCAAACACCCCTTAAATACTAATCATCAGCCACAAGTCAGTTGGATGAAACCATTAACTCCTACTAACAAATATTAAATGCAATAAAAGTCAGCTCTCAAATTGCCTTACAAACATTAAATTCAACATGTCGGCCTGTAACAATAGCTACCAACAATAAATTCACCAAGTCGGCCCAACAAATCATACATAACTCCAGTCGGTAAACTAGACCTATCGAGCACCAGTGAAATAACCAAGCACGCCAAGCATTATCGAGCACCAGTGTCGACTGAGCACCGCAGGCATCGTTGAGTAACACTTTCACCAAGTGCCAGAGATTACCAAGTTCTCTTTAGTGACTGAGCTTCCTTCAATGACTGAGACCGTCAGTCAAGGTTGCAACTGAGTAACACTGGCCAAACAACACACCTCCATGAAGATCCACCGAATACCAAGAATGCCCTTGCATCATTATATTCTTTCACCTTGATTGGATCTTTGAGAATTATGTTCTAATTCTATGGGTTTGATCAATTGACCAATAATATCCTTTATTTGAGATAAATCTATATTTTTACCTAGAGCATGTAATTCGTCCATGGTCGATGTAAGTCTTGTCAAATGTTCTATTAGCCATTTTTGTATCTATATCTTATGGTTTTCATGATCATCATTCTTAATTTCTTCAAAACCTTTTCCTGATGATCTTGAAGATTCAAAACTAGGAGGATGGGTAGACCTTCGATAATTTTTGTTAGTTTCCCATTGGTGTTATTGCAATCTCTCAATGAACATATTATTCACATGAGTTAAGCTTATTTCTTCTTCAGATTGTTATTCACATCACACAATGAATCCATTATCATTTGTATAATTTTTAGGCATCCCTAATTCTATCTCAGGGAATTTCCTTCTACCTTCAAACCCCATTAGACTGCTTCTATTAGAATTTTTTGATTCCCTTTTATTTCATCTAGTTTTAATTTTAGTTATGTCCAATTCTATATGTTTGTTGGAATCACCTTGAGTTATTGATCTTCTACCAAACATAAAAGGAAGGGCTTTAGAAAATTTAAGAGTTAGATGTCTTGCATTAGTTCTCTTGGATTCATAGTTACTTTCTCATTCATATACTTTCAAGGTTCTTTCATTAGAGTCACCAAATCAATGCGAGGAATGATCTATACTAATGTTATGGGTTCTATCTTCCAGCAGAGTACTTTTCTTATAACACCAAAAATTCCAAAGAAATTCTTTGTTGAACTCCCCAACAAATTTGCCAATCTATTGGTTCCTAGATCAATAGATTGTAAAGTTCTAAGAATATTCCAAATTCTATAATAAATCCTTCCAACTAACTTGGCCAACTGACAAGAATCACCAATTTATGGTTTACTCCCCTATAGTTCAGGCTATATATAGAACCTAGGTGGGTGAACTTATTCTCACCCTATATCTCCTCTAGTTGAAGATTTTTATAGTAGATTCATGTCTTGCTCTATTAGATATTATCTATCAAGATGGCATAAAGTCTTGGAATAGATTTTTTTGCTTGATTCTTCTTTTATCTCTGATTATTCTGTTACTTCCTTTCTAATGTTCCTTCTATGTAGCTATCTATCAATTTATTTTCTACTGATTTCCTCTGAGTCTGATTCTACTTTATTTCTACAATATTCTACGTGCTATTGTATTTGGCATCAATTTTTGATAAATGTTTGTTGAAATATCAATAAAATTTTATCGGATTACCAATGAAACAACCTTACAAATTTTGTTGCAAAATTTTGTTAGAAAATAAACGAGCCTAAATTCATCAAAACTTTGAAGAATTATCATCAGACAATGTCATGGTCATTAGCATTGGTTTTTGTCAGAAAATTGATAAAAACTTTGTCTAAATTGTGATGAAAAAAAACCAAAAGTTCATCAAAATTTTGAGGAAGCACCAAAAGTTCATCAATATTTCGACAATGTAGACCAAACTTTTAGTTAACATTAAAAAGAAATTATCATCACTTGTACAATAACTATGTTAGATGAGTTTTTGTTCGTTGGATGGGTTTTGATGAAACTTGTATGATGCATAGGTAGATGGGCTATTAGGTTATCAATTAAAAATGTCTAAGGTTCTAAGATTGGGCAATGGTCTAAATGGCACCAAAATGGCTTACATGGCTCACACCTCACCCTTATCTTTCCCCAATGCTCCCAATGGCATAAATGGCTTCTAGGAATTGGATTATAAGTGATTCAAAAGGTTTAGAGAATCTATACTTTGGTTTGGGTCCACAACCTCAAGTTTCCCCAACAGGCCTAATTGCCCTTCTACTAGCCCTTTCAACACCGTCTACTTAATTTTTCTCCAAAAACTCCCCCCAAAGACAAAATAAATATATTTTCAAATACCCATTGGGATTCTCTCCAACATATCAAATGATTAGATAGGTTTTTTTTGGAGAATATAACAAAACCTTTGACTGTACCCTATTTTTAGGCTTTGAAACCCCTACATTTACAAAGGAAGTACATAATTACTCAAAAAAAATCCACCAAACCTAGAAAAATATTGTATTTTGGTCCCAATTAAAGGTTTATGCAACCAATTTGTGCCTATGAACTGATTTGGTATTATAGCCCCAAAACCCTCATTAAAATGTACCCAAATCTAGGGCTTCTTGAATCTACACCTTCCAAATGCTTCTAGGATCAATTGAAGGATCCTAAAATTTTTAATTAATATCCTAAGACTCCCCAAGTCATAAAAAATTCATGTTATTTAAGCAAATTGTCTACTGTTATACACTTGCAACCAAACTTCCTTAGTTTTCTTCCAACTCCTTGGTGATCACCTACATTTAACCACTCTATATGCATGTTTAAATTTTAGTGTTGTATTATAAAATTCATAAATATATCATCCCATTAGTATCATTTAGTGGTCATTCATGTAACGATCCCAAACTTCATAGAGTAATCAGAACAATTAAGAAATCTTAAAACTTGTCAACCAGTCAGTAATAGAATGAAGGAAATAAGATACAAACAAGCTTTCAAATAATCAAATTGACTTATTTATATGTCTAATAATTCCCTTTAACCATTGTTATATCTAATATTCAAATAAAACACTCAAAAAATCATGGACATACACCAAATTTGTAGAAATTCTGAAGTTTTTATTGCATTTGAGGCACAGTCCATACAATTGTCCTTCACACCTTTGTACACCCTATGTCTAATTCTTGTACCAGGATTTATAATCCTATTCTCAACTCTCTTAAGTGATCCCAATTGGTTTCAAGTGTTTACAAATTCATTAAAGCCCTTAAACAAGTTTCCCACCCAATTACAAGTAACTATTGTAATTCAAATATTTGAATTTACAAATTCTAAAATTATTAACTCTTAACAAATATAACCTATAAAACTTAGATCTTTGATACTCCTAAAGGTTATTAAACCTATTTAGGACCTTATACCACAAATTTGATCTCATAGGGTACTATTGACCCATTATATAATAATTTGGTCCTAGGGTCCTTACTAGGGCCCTTAGGACATTTGCCTATTACATTGTTCATATCATTACAATTTTCCATTATAGGCTTCAAGTGTTAGAATAAATGAGAGGGAAGGTGAATCAGTTAGATCAGTTATCCTATAGTCCAAATTACAAATATGTAACACTTAAAATAATTTCAATAAATTTTGCAACTCAGTAACATAAACTATCAAACTGTCTGTGCCTTTTACCGATTACCAGTTAATTAACTCACTGTGGTTACCGACCAAATAAAATATGTAGTATGTAAAGTATGACAATAAAATAATTATCACAAAAATACATAACACAATGATTTAATGTGGAAACCCTACTAAGGGAAAAACCACCTGGGACCGGTAACCCAAAATAATTTTCACTCTTTTGAAGTGAGCTCGGTGAAGAGCCAACCCTGTTAAAGGTTACAAACACACTGTTAGGTGTGACCTTGTTAGAGGATTTAAGACTAACAGTTAACTTTCAACCAGTATTCACTATGGGGTCAATAAGATAACAATGTACATTCCTTGAATGACATAGGGGCATAACATAAGACAGTTAAGTCCACTCGGTTAGGAGATTTTCTGTATCAATGGTTAAACTAAAATAGTAGCTGATCTGATTACAATACAACTCAATTTGCAGATGTTCAAATCTATTCTAAGCCCATACAAATCTTCTGATCAATATTTCAATTCACTTCTTTAACTTACTTTCACTTGGTAATAGCTCTCTAACGCTTGGTACTATTCTGCAATTCGGTTCTCCTTCAACCAGTCTAATTAGGCATGCATGAAATTGTATTCACATGAAATCTCTGTAGTCTTCTTTCTTCTGGCATGTTTCAATAAATAAACTCATATCTCTTATATAGACAGATAAACCATTTTCATATCAACCATCAGATTTTGCCTCTTATTCTCCTTTGTTGATTTTGCCTCTTAAACCTTCCTGGGAAGCTGTGTCAATAACATGTTTCAATTCCATCCTTTATATCTTCTCCAAATTTTCTCCATTGTGGATCTCATAACAAAATTTATCCTCAATCTCAAAATCAAAACAATTTCCAGCTCATCATTTTTTGTCAGCTAAACTAAGCATTTAATACTTTCATCCATACTTGGTTAACAATGAAATGCATCGGTGAATACAAGCTTAGTTAATACTGTCACTTGGTATACACTACACTAGCTTGGTGTATACTGAAGTCTTCATTTACCGTCAACATTGTCTTGTACAATTTTGCTTCCATCTTCATAATAGATTAATGCAACCTAATCAAGTCAACAAAATGAAATCATAGACTCATCAACAAGTTACCCAAAGTATTCCTTATCCTCATCTGTCATATCCATCTTTCTCCATGTAGATATCTCAGTTCTTCATCTTTTCTCTCTTTTTATAGATGTTTAGATGTTTGTAACTTACATGATAAGTACTATC
The DNA here is from genome assembly GCA_027943335.1 of Chamaecyparis obtusa. Classification (NCBI taxonomy): domain Eukaryota; kingdom Viridiplantae; phylum Streptophyta; class Pinopsida; order Cupressales; family Cupressaceae; genus Chamaecyparis; species Chamaecyparis obtusa. Next base: position 3,964,867 of record BSBK01002548.1, read on the forward strand.
AAAACTAGTTGACATCAATGACACCATAATGACTGATTTAATTATCTTACATATCATTTCAGTAACTCGGTGATCTCTAATCACTGATCTTCAAGTCATTCAGGTATTCAATCAATTGTAGTCCATCATAAAGATATCCTAGTCAACCTCCTGAGATGTCATTAAGCCTTCCTTCATGCATTTCATCTTCATATCTCTATTCACCTTCCTAGGTGCTCCTACACCATTTTAGTTTTTTAAAAAAAAATGTTAAGATTTATAAATTCAAATATAGTTAAGATTTTACCTAAGCAATGGAAATTAAAAACTAGATAAGAATATAATTGCAACATTCTTCTAGGATCAAATTCATAATTAATTGGGTTTAGATATTTTGGGCCTCTAGTTGATCCATAATCAGAGAAAGGAAATGTAATTTGGCAAGAATTTGAACACCGAACAAAACACTCTTAAATATAAGATGATTATCATTTTGAGTATCAATTATATACAAATCGTAAGACAATAATTTTGTCTATCAAAGAAATAATGGATGTTTCTTCATTACAAGTATCCATCATAATCCTGGCTACAAAAAAAAATCTAATTAAAATCATTTTCTTTGACCAAAATACATTGTACATCAGTATTGAGTAATAAATTAGATAATTCTTAAATGTTTTTCCAATCGGATGGTAACCAACACATTATTAATATGTAACTCAAAGAAATAGGCCTCTAAATGTCAAGTTCGACTTTCTTACATCCTTGTCAATTCTTTAGCTATAAACACTCAATGCATCTTACTGATTCAGTGGAAAAAATAGAGGGAAAAAAATATAGTTGTGATGCCCCTTTCCAGTTATACATCAAAATGTAAGTTATATTAGCCTATCATCTAAACCTCATAGGATAATGGGCAGGGATAGAGGGTCTTCAGGGGCTAAGACTTGATCAATGGAGGTTCCATCATCATCAAAGTTCAGTGGGATGTAGTTTTGGCTTTCATTTGGCTTCATTTGGACTTAATTTTCTATACTTTATATTTATAGAAAGTTGGAGGTTGATCTAGGACCCCTGCTATTTTTAGCAAGAACATTTGGTCATATGGAGAATAATAAGGAGAACTCTAGTTTCAGAAAACTTAGTGTAATGTTGAGTAATTTGGGAGAAATTAATATTTTCATGGCCATAATTAATATTACATCATTGAAATTATATATTAAAAAGTTATAACTTAGCTTTATAATTTCACTTAAGTGAGGGTCAAGTCATCATTAAAATGGGGTCACTTGTGCAATTAAAGTTGGCACGTTTTCTAAGGTTGAGAATTTATAAATATTAAAAATGAAATATTATTTCATTTAAATGAGCATTAATGAGCTTTTAGGGAAGAAGCCAACTTCTCTTGAGAAGAGCTATTTATTATGCTTCAAAAATTGTGCAAGGGCATTTTATTGTGTTAATGTTTTGGTTTTTATGAATTTGTCTCTATAAGAAAGGAGCCAAGGGTTTTAGTCTTTAGCCAGCCATTGGAGAACATTACTTCTTCTATGAGCATCCATTCTGAGGTGGTGAGATATCTGTTGAAAGTGGCCAGTTGAGAGCTTCAATTAGAGGTTCTACTTGTGCAAATTGATTAAGGATTTCTAAGTTATTTCCAGAGCAAGGATTTTGACATTTTAGGATAATTGTTTCAGAGTTTCATAGCAGCATCATACTCCATTCCTAAGGCCGCACTTCTTATGTAATCTGAGTTTTTGAACCAACATAATGTGATACCCTTATTGGGTGAGATTTGAGGCATAGGAGGTTCAGAAAAATCCAAAGGAAGTGTGATTTGAAGCACAAGGTTATGGTAGTCATTGTGGTAGATTGATAAGAAGATAAAGTGCAGATTTTTGAATTATTTTAGACTATTATTCTTTATTTTTGGCCCAGCCATTAGAGTTGTGATAATTCTTTAGATTTTTGGGTATGCATGTATTAGTTAAGGCCAAGATAGCCATAAATAAATTTGATTCTTGCTGCAACAATTCAATATATATTGTCTTTGAATATTTATTTAGTTTAGAATTTTATTTTTTCATCTATGCATTTCTTTTTATGTCAAAACCCCCAAGAAATAATATATATCAAAAAAACAAAACAAAACATACATAAAAATTTAGTAGTATTTCACAGAGTTGGTTTAAGAGAGGACTAGGGGTCTTCATAGTGGTATAAGAGTAGTTTCCTTCCATCCTTTGGGTTTAAATCAGATTGATGCAACCAAGTGATAGAAAAATAAGGTATTATCAGAGAGAATACATAAAAACTTGGCATCCACTACATGTATCAGAAGTGAAGAAAATGTTAGGTTTGATTGATACTCATTAGGAGTCATCCTCTATAGATATTGAACAAGGCACATCTATATGGGTGATAGGAGAGAAAATACTCCACCCTGAGATGTGGACCAAGAGGTGAGAGAAACCATGAGAAGATTATAGGATGGAAAAAAGCGTGTAGCTAATACACTATAGAAGGTTACCGAATCCATTCAATATATGACTAATTATAGAAGACAACATCATGATAAGGAGGACAATAAGAGTGTGGTTGGGACTCCCAGGGCATAGAGATCACCTACTAGAACCTTTGATAGGCGTACATGATTGAAATTTTTAAGAAATGAACTGAAAGAAGAAAGAAGAGGAGACGAGGAGGTTGAGTTTATAGATAATGTTATGATGGTGCATGATGAGTGGATTTTTCTACCACCTGATATCAAAGATAATATGAAATTTTATCAATATATGAGACAAAAGAGAGAGACTACTAGAGTTAAGGAAGACAGAAGGCCTAGGAATTAGCATAGGGATTTAGAGTTTTCTACTAGCAAGCTCACTTTACCTTTCTTTGATGGGAGTGGTAAAGTCACTCCATGGTCCTGGATATATAAGATTGAAACCTATTTCAGTTTGAGGTCTATGATAGAGGGAGATGCAATAAAATTTTCTACATTGCATATTTATGGAGTGGCTCATGAGTGGTGGCATAATGGGATGGTCACTTTGCAACATGATGAGATCAACACATATCAGGAGTTTTCTAACTTTTCTAGTAGAGAGGTTTTATAGAAAGGATACAGAATCCTATTTTAGAGACCTTACTCAACTTAGATAGCTAGTTAGTTTGGAGACTTACATTGCACAGTTACATAAGTTATCATATTTTGTAACCAACATTTCCAATCAGAGGTTGGTGGTTGTGTTCATAGAAGGCCTTTTGGAACCATTGAAGGGATGGGTAAAGGATTTAGACCCACCTACACTCCAAAAAAAATGAAGAAAGCATGGAGTATGGAACTTGCTACTTGCTAAAGAAAATTTTTATCCAAGGGATCCTCCTCCTACAAAGACAATAAATATTTTTCTAAAAACAAAGAAAATCAGACTTTAACAAAGATCAAAAGGGAAAATCACTAGCAGGACCTTTGGATAGGGAAACATTAAATTATTTGAAGAAAAAGAAACTATGTTTCTATTGCATAGGACCCTATGATGAAAACCACGTGTCATGCCCCACATGGGAACTAGGACAGAAAACAAAGATTCTCTTAGGAAAGAAAGCCTAAGAAATGAAATATGAAAATTTTTGAACTTCAAAAAGATAATAACATAAGCAAAGTTTAACTTAGATTACTTCCATGGTTCCCCACTAGTATACTAACAATCCTTTCAAGCTTCATTAAAGATATGAATAACATGGATAAATTTTGAAATTAGTTATATTATAATATTTAAAGATTATTGACAGGAAACATAAATACTTTCTTCCAAAGATTTAACCTAACTCTTAGATCCAACCACGTTCTCTAAATATTCCTGTACGTACAACATAACATTTGAAACTCTAATTCCTTACGAATGAATCATTTAAGACTTTAATAAAAATGTGTATGAAATTATCCCATTTGATTTACTAGCCTTTCTTAAACAACAATAATATACAACATACCACTTTACTTTGAAACTTACTAAATTCCTTTCTTTTAACACTACCATACTTTGCATAAAGATTACAATTCCTCTTCTTTCTTCTTTTTCTAAACCTAACCATTCCAAATTAAATCACTTTGAATTTATAATGAATATCAAATTACATTCATCTCCTCTCATGAGGTTACAATAATAAATTTACATTATGTTTGACAAGAAATGATGAAGGATAAACAAAGAGTCTTTTTTCTTCAAACTGGGACAAGGCATAAGAAGGAATCCATAAGTACTACAACCGCAAACGATACCTTGATAAAATATTTACCACCCAACCATGTGGATACCAAAGAGGCCCACTCCCCCATGCTAGGAGATAAACACCAAGGTCCACAAGGAAGTGATAACAACTAGGCCATACCTAGAGTTGGGGTAATCTTTCCCAAATAGAAACCAAAAGCAGGTCAAGGTACCAACATTTCCTCAAGGCTCTCAGGCTAGGTAGAAACTCTAAACAACAGTCTAAGTGAGTGCCCTTAGGTTTTCTACCCTTAACCAAAACATCACAAACACATCATACATGAAGTAAAACACATCCTAAAGACCTTTGAGAACATGTATCAAAGAATAGGAAAGTTAGAAACATTTAGGAACCTTTAGGAAGCCTTGGGGTAGTCTTAGTCCACCAGACAACCCTAAACCCTAATTCTGATCCCTAACCATACCTAAACCTTATTCAAGCATCTAAATGCACCATCTAACCTCAACCAAACAAGCAATATACATATTTAAAGTTTACACAAAATTCCATGTGCCAAAACACAATGTTCCATAAAAACTCCGAGCCTGAAATTTCACTAAGTCTGATTTTTCTGAAAATTCTAAAATCTAGAAGTTGCATCTTAATTCCTATGAGGCCAAACCTATCTCAAACATCTTGAATGGTACCTAATTTCTTTATACAAGTATAACTTAAAGTATAAGAAATTAAAGTATCAAAATAAAACTTCTAATAAACAAATCTGTTATAACCCTAATTCAGGATTTAAATCCAACTTCTAATATAATTCTACATGTCACCAACATAATACATCACACGTATAAATAGAACCAACTCTAATTTAGGAAATAAATAAAACTTCTAATAAACAAATCTGTTATAAACCTAATTCAGGATTTAAATCCAACTTATAATATACTTCTACATGCCGCCAACATAATACATCACATGAAACAAACCCTAGTTTGAAATACGACATCATACTACTTGTATAAATGACATAATTGTATAAACATGATAGACATTATAAACGACAACAACATTAAGAAACACGACAAAGATTATAAATGATAGAAACATTAATAAACTGCACACACGATATGTACTACATGAACAATAATAAATGACACACACACATAATACATAATATGGTAACATTAAATGGTTGCCAGAATCAGCTGGCATATCACAACAATACAAAATATTGACAGAAAACAATAAGGTATAAATAGCTCACAGAGTGAGATATTATATCATAAACATTAAACAGCTCACACAATGAAATATTATATCATAAACATTAAACATCATATTATAAAGGAGAGTTAACTCTTGGGATGGATTCCAACCTGGAGTCCTGCAGAATTCGGTTGTTGAAGAACAATCCAATCCTCTCAATCACTCCTAGCACTCCTTCCAATCCTTCTTGATGCAATCTCTAGCCTCTACCAATCTCAGAGAATGATGAATCCTCTCCTCACAAATATAATTCTACTATAAACATAATTTTATTAATTCCTATCCCACTCCCTTCACACAGGAGATCCTTCCTATATATAGATTGGGGAAGGTGGTTGCACGGGTAATCCAACCGATGCAACCATCCTAACTATATTAGTTATTTTCTAATTTTATGGTTTTCAAAACCATTCCCATGAAGGGATACATAAATTTTGTTTAATAAGGTTTAAATCTATGTCTCCTCATTTTGAGGATGACAATATATATATATATATATATATATATATATATATATATATATATATATATATATATATATATATATATATATATATTAAAGATTTTAGGAATACCTTTACTAATTACTTACTATGGTAATTTACCAAGGTATTTCCCAAACATAATTATATCATAGACTTACCATAATCTCATAATAATTTTCTCCACATAATTAAATTATTATATAATAATAATATATATTTATATATATGTATTCATAGGCATATGTATGCACCCATATGCTTATGGTACATATACCATAAGTAAGACACATTATTATTAATATTACAAATATTTACATATTAGGAATATTATTATTTAAATCAAATACATTATAATTTGAACCCACTTACTAATTCATATTCTTCACAAAATATAATAGTGATATATATTAGGTAACTACTAACATAAGTTGGAATTTACCACTATTATTAAAACATTATTAATACTATAAATTCTTTATTATTATTGATATTAAAATCACATGATTAAATCACATACTAGCTTATTCTTAACAAGATACACTTGTACAAATAAGTAACTACTAATAAAGATAAATTACTAAATCATACCCTCAAATGAACCATAATTCACATCAATAATCTGACAATAAAAAATTGAACATACCATGAAGACCATTAGAGCTACCATACTCAAAACCTCAAACTCCATAAATGCAAGAAGTAAGCAACACACTCCACATAATCTAACAAACTAAGATAACATGATAATTCACTATCAGCACAAGGACTGACTCAAAAACTCCCCACCTAAGGGACATAAAAGGTTTAAAGGTAGGATTTCCCTCTTGTGGAACCTTGGTGATATCTCCATAACAACAACAACGATTGAGGATTTTGAGGGCTCACTCAGACTTGTGGGACCAGGTGGAGACGATGCCCGGTACCTACAAGCCTGCATCACTGAGAAGAGATACATGTGCATATATATACAATAAGACATTTGCAAATAGATGACCAGGATCAATACATCGTGTGGACCTCAACTAAGTGAGTAACTACGACTTCATCCTGAGTCATGAAAACACATCAATCACATATAAATTTGATGCAGGAGCATCTTGGGTGTAAGAGAAATCTTGCATCACCAGAAAATATTTATGTTTGCTTTTCAATAAGGGCTATCTTGTGCAGAGCTGCTATTTATGGAAACTTACTATTTTTAGTAAGTTGGTCATATGATCTCAGAATGTTTTGATTTCACAGTTGGAGGTTCATCCTAGTCATTTCAGCCTACCAGTTGAGTTTCATCACCACATCATCAGTATTGGTGAAGTTATTGAGATTTTTGGGTACGAAATCTTTCAGGTCAATTTTGAAGGCCTTAGAGGCTCTGGATTGCAGTCGACCCCCAACTGACTAGCGCTAGCACATGTCAAGTGATGTAGATCTCGTCATGGCATTTTCAAAAAGTGGTTACAATAGAAAAATGGACTTACGGTTAAAAAGTTATGGCCTCCGGAAGTTGGGTTACTTAAAATCATATTTTGTATTTCTTTTGAGCCGACCCTATTGTAATAATTATGAAAAATAAATAATTCTATGTCTAGTCGGCCTAAAGGGCTAAATTTCTGGAACCTTCTCGGGTGGTGGAAATTGCCTATATAAGAAAGGTCTATAGTGTTGTCTTAGGTAGTTTGGGACAGTTTTGGGTGGTAGATCTAGATAATAATTTGAAGCTTTGTCCTACAGAATATTGTAAGGGAATGCCCATGTGGCTTGGCATATTGTAATTCTGAAAGTTTGTAATTCCACATTTGTGGAGATAATAAGAAGCCAATTTTCTGTTCTTGCATATTTTTGTTGTTTCTCTATTTCTGTTATGTGTTTGTGGTATTAAGGGGAGCACCCTTCATCAAGTGGTATCAGAGTAGGAGTTCCTGAGTATGTAAATAGATCGCCGATTGTGAGACAATTTGTACCAGGACTGTGGGTTAGGGTTTCTGTGTAAATAGATTGCCGACTATGAGGCAGTTTGCACCAAGATCGTGGTTAGGGTTTCAGCGAGAAGTGCAAAAAATGCCTCCACGAAGGGAATGTGGTGGAAGAGCTGGTGTTGTAACACCTGAGGTTAGGGAACTGTAGAGACAAGTGCAAGCATTGCAAGAGGAGATTCACAAAGGAATGAATCTTAATGTTAGAGATGAAAGTGAGGATGAAGTCGAAGAAGAAAATGATGATCAAGAAGAAGGCAAAATTTTGAATCAAGAAGAAGAAAGGCTTTTCTGAGCCATTTCTAAGATCGGGAAAAGACCTAAGATAGAGGTTAAGACATTTTCTGAAAATCTTAACCTAGAAGAATTGATCGATTGGATCAATGAATGTGAAGAATATTTTGAGTATGAAGATATTGAGGATCCTGATAGGGTCAAATTCATGAAGGCCAGACTGAAGGGTCATGCAAAGATCTGGTGGCAAGAAATTCAATTGGAGTGAAATAGAAGAGGAAAGGATAAAATCACAAGATGGGATCGGATGGTGGATAAATTGAAGCAACAGTTCATTCCTATTGATTATGAGCTTGACCTACTAAAGAAGATGCAAAGTTTGAAGCAAGCAGGAAGATCTATTCAGGAGTATACAGAGGAGTTCTATCGAATCCTCATCAGAATAGGCCATGCGGAAGCTGATAAGGAGAAAGTTGCATGTTACCTTAATGGGTTGAGGCCGAGCATTCAGGAAGAATTGAATCTGGTTCAAATGAACAGTATTGAAGAGGCATACCAGTTTTCCCTAAAAGTAGAGGAAAAGTTGAACAAGAAGTTTGAGAGCAGAAAAAGTGGAAGATATGGTGGACGGTCATATGGAGGCCGAAATGAAGATCTGAAAAACAAGGATGAGGCTAGTAGTAGTCAAAATCAGAGAGGAAACAATTTCAATAATTTCCAAGATCAGAACAATACAGATCAGAGAGGAAGAGGAAGAGGACAAGGTTCAAGAAGAGGAGGCTTCCGTGGAACATATTTTCACTGTGGAGAAGAAGGTCATAGGGCATTTGAATGTCCTCAACACCAAGGAAAGAAAGATAGGAGAAATGAAGGCCAGGCCAGAGTGGCACATGTAGATGAAGATGCCAGATCCTCAAATTCTAAAGATGCTAAAAGAGGAGAAACGTTGATTAACATAAGAGTCCTACTGAGTGGTGAGAATGAACCTGAACAAAGGAGGAGCCTTTTTCGCACTAGATGCAAGTGTGAGGGTAAATGTTGTGATGTGATTATTGATAGTGAAAGCACTAAAAATTTGGTGTCAGAAGAGATGGTGACAAAGTTGAAGCTCAAGAGACAAAAACACCCACATCCACATCAGATTGCCTTGGTGCAGGATGACCACAAGGTCATGGTCAATGAACAATGCCTAGTAAAGTTCAAGATCGGCGGGTACCAAGATGAGGTACTATGTAATATCATATCTATGGATGCATGTCATATGTTGTTGGGTAGACCATGGTAGTTTGACAGATGTGGTGTACATGATGGTCATGCGAATACCTATTCCTTGACAAAAGATGGAGTGCGACATAAGCTCAAACCATTGAAGGAAACAGAAGAAAAAGTATGTGGTAATGCAAGAATAACTTTTGTTGATGAAAGAAAATTCTTAGATGGTATGAGGCATGAGCATGTGTGTTTTTCTTTAATTCTAAAAGTTGGTAAAGAGGAAGTAGAGGATGTACTTGTAGAGGTTGTAGATTTATTGAATGAGTTTCAAGATATTATATCTGATAATGTACCCAATGGATTACCATTGGTAAGAAAGATTAGTCATCAGATGGATTTGATTCCAGGAGCCAGTTTTCCAAACAAGGTAGCACACAGAATGACACTAGCAGAAAGTGAAGAGTTGAACAGACAAGTACATGAGTTATTACAAAAGAGGTTGATTCGAGAGAGTTTGAGTCCCTGTGCTATACCGGTGGTATTAGCACCAAAGAAGAATGGAGAATGGAGGATGTGTATAGATTCCAGAGAAATAAACAAGATCACAATCAAGTATAAGTTTCCATTGCCACAAATGGATGATATTATGGATTGTTTGAGTGGAGCTGTGTATTTTTCAAAGATATATTTGAAGAGTGGATATCACCAAATTCAGATCAGAGAAGGAGATGAATGGAAGACTACCTTCAAGACAAAGGAAGGACTGTATGAGTGGTTAGTCATGCCTTTTGCGCTAACTAATGCACCGAGCACTTTCATGCGGCTCCTGAATGAGGTTCTGAAAGAATTTCTAGGTAAGTTTGTCATTGTTTACCTAGATGATATTTTGATCTTTAGCAAGACATTGGAGGAACATATGATGCATATTCGTATGGTGTTTGAGAAGTTGAGAGATGAGAAATTGTTGATTAATTTGAAGAAGTGCAGTTTTGTGAAGAAAGAGTTAGTGTATTTGGGATTTGTAGTTTCAACAGAAGGTCTAAAAATGGACCCATAGAAGGTACAGGCTATCCTTGAATGGCCTACTCCAAGGAGTGCTACAGAGGTAAGATCTTTTCATTGTCTAGCTAGTTTTTACAGAAATTTTATCAAAAATTTTAGCAGTATTTGTGGTCCCTTGACTAAAACAATGAGAGGGGATAGAAAAGATTTTAAGTGGACTAATGGGGTAGAAAAGAGTTTTCAATTGTTGAAACAAAAAGTTACAGTACAACCTATTTTAGCACTTCCAGATTTTAATAAGGCATTTCAAGTAGACTATGATGCTAGCAGTACTACAATAGGAGTTGTTATGAGCCAAGAAGGAAAACCTATTGCTTATTTTAGTGAGAAGTTAAATGATGCCAAGAGAAAATATTTTATTTATGATCAGAAATTTTATGCTATATTTTAGGCATTGAAGAAGTGGAGACACTATCTGCTTCCTAAGGAGTTTTTGTATACTGATCATCAAGCTTTGCAATAGTTGAATAGTCAAGGAAAGTTGAATCAAAGACATTTGAAATGGGTTGAGTTTTTGTAGAGTTATACATTTGTTTTGAAACACAGAACTGGAAAGTCTAACAGAATTGTAGATGCGCTTAGCAGAAGGCAACTATTGCTGACAGAGATGCAGATTGAGGTGGTTGGATTCAAGGAAATCAAGAATTTGTATCCAAAGGATCCTGATTTTGGTGAAGCTTGGAAAGCTTGTAAAGAACTTGTTACTCTAGACAAGATGAAATGGCTAGATTTTATCATCCAGGATGATATGCTATTCAGAGGGAGTCAGTTTTGCATTCCACAAAGTTCTATGAGAGAGAATCTCATTAAGGAGAAGCATAACGGAGGATTGGCTGGACATTTTGGTTGAGATAAAACCCTTGCTTTGGTTAGAGAAAATTATTATTGGCCACAGCTGCAGCAAGATGTCAAGAAGTTTGTACAGAGTTGTAGAGTATGTCAGATGGCAAAGGGAGTGAAGTAGAATACAAGGTTGTATTAGCCATTATCTATACCAGAGAAGCCTTGAGAGGATATTAGTATGAACTTTGTTCTTGGTTTACCAAGGACATAGCGGGGACATGATTCAATTTTTGTGGTGGTTGATAGATTTTTGAAGATGGCACATTTCATTCCCTGCAAGAAGACTAATGATGTTGTTCATATAGCAAAATTGTTTTTTAGAGAAGTAGTGAGACTACATGGTTTGCCAAAGACCATAGTTTCAGATAGAGACACTAAGTTCGTTGGATATTTTTGGGGTACATTGTGGAAGAAGTTGAAGATAGATTTGAGGTTCAGTTCATCACATCATCCATAGACTGATGGATAGACAAAGGTGGTGAATAGGAGTTTGAGAAATTTGTTGAGATGTTTGGTTGGAGATAAGCCAACAAGATGGGATTTGATTTTACCACAGGCAGAATTTGCATACAATAATTCTGTCAACAGGAGCACTGGTAAATCACCATTCCAGATTGTATATGGGAGTAGTCCCAAAAATGCATCAGAATTGAGAAAGATAGATAAAGGAGAAATAAGTAGTGCTGAAGCTGAGGATTTTGCAGAACACTTGAAGAACATCCATGAGGAGGTGAGGAAGCATATTACCAAGATGAATGTGTAGTATAAGGCTAAAGAAGATGTGAAAAGGAGGCATAAGGAATTTCAAGTTGGAGATGAGCGATTTCTGGTTGTACATATAACAAGTTGAAAATGAAGAAGTTTGGGCAATGTAAGATACTGAAGAAGCATGATTCAGGAAATGTATATGAGGTAGAATTGCCTACTGAGCTGAATATTTCACTAGTTTTTAACGTTTCAAATTTAACAGAGTATCATGAAGGAGGTGTTGAAGATGAGGTTACAGCAGCATAGTGGAGTATTCCAGCAACTAGTTTAGATATCAAGGAGATTGAAGACATACTGGATAGTCATGTTGGCAGAAGCACAAGGAACAGGACATATGAAGAGTATTTGGTCAAATGGAAAGGATGACCTGTTGAAGATTCATCATGGCTAACAAAGGAGGAGGTTAACCATCTTGGTTTTCCTTTGCACACCTGAGTCGTGACAGGGTCACTTCTCAAATTACCCCGGGTGTCTGATGCAGGAGCATCCTGGGTGTAAGAGCAATCTTGCATCACCCAAAAATATGTCTATTTTCTTTTCAATAAGGGCTATCTTGTGCAGAGCTTCTATTTATGGAAACTTACTATTTTTAGTAGGTTGGTCATATGATCTCAGAATGTTTTGATTTCACAGTTGGAGGTTCATCCTAGTCATTTCAACCTATCAGTTGAGTTTCATTGCCACATCATCAGTATTGGTGAAGTTATTGAGATTTTTGAGTACAAAATCTTTCAAGTCAATTTTGAAGGCCTTAGAGGCTTTGGATAGCGGTCGACCCCCAGCTGACTGGTGCTAGCACGTGTTAGGCGATGTAGATCTCATCATGGCATTTTCAAAAAGTGGTTACAATAGAAAAATAGACTTACGGTTAAAAAGTTATGGCCTCCGGAAGTTGGGTTACCTAAAATCATATTTTGTATTTCTTTTGAGCCGACCCTATTGTAATAATTGTGAAAAATAAATAATTCTATGTCTAGTCGGCCTAAAGGGCTAAATTTTTGGAACCTTCTCAGGTGATGGAAATTACCTATATAAGAAAGGTCTATAGTGTTGTCTTAGGCAGTTTGGGACAGTTATGGGTGGTAGATCTGGATAATAATTTGAGGCTTTGTCCTACATAATATTGTAAGGGAATGCCCATGTGGCTTGGCATATTGTAATTCTGAACGTTTGTAATTCCACATTTGTGGAGATAATAAGAAGCCAATTTTCTGTTCTTGCATATTTTTGTTGTTTCTCTATTTTTGTTATGTGTTTGTGGTATTAAGGGGAGCACCCTTCATCAAAATTAAGCATGAGGCATCACATATATATAATGGTTAGCTTCCAAATCCTTGGGTTAGCTCTTTAAATCTTCATAAGTATATACAAGATGAATGATTTCCAATTTAATAAACAATAATCATAGCTGAGTATATCTAAATATCTGATAAGCATATCATCATAACATAAATGTGAATACATAGCTCTAATCATCATAATGTAAAATGTCCAAATCAAATAGTCCAAGTATAATCATCGAAGAGGGTGTTACACCAAGATTGTCCCTTAAGGCCTAACAAAAAGAAAACCATGTTATGTTTTCTTACTATGAGGATTTTGGCTCCAAAAATTCAGACCAAAAGACTAATAATGAGGAATCTAATGTTGGAGTGGTTAAAAATGAACCTGAAAATTTGGAAAAAAGTGGATGCACTTGAAAAAGAAGTTAAACTTAAGGAGTCACGCCTTACAAGGATTCAACAAGAAATCTCTTTTAGGATGTGTGGAGTCTTAACTAGTCAGAAAGTTATTACCCTACTAGATACAGGTACCACTCATAACTTCATTGATGCCAAATTGTTAAAGAGGTGTGGGATTCATACTAAAGATTTTGAAGGAATAAGATTATGAGTTGCTAATGGTTACACTCTTAAGTGTAACAAAATGATTACAGGACTTCCTTTATGCTTGAACAATTATGAGTTCAAGGCTGATTTTTATGTGGTGACTATGGGAGACATTGATTTGGTTTTGGGTATAAAATGGTTGCATGATATAGGAAGGTTCACTCTTGACCTTCATGAGATGGAGATGACATTTAAGGTGGATGGAAAATAACATGTGTTGAAATCCATCCATGGTACTAGTTTAAGGATGATTACATGCAGAAGAATAGAGAAGTTCATTAGATGTGACATGGTTGAGTGGGTAGATGAGTGTAGATTTATGCCAACACAAGAGGGGCAGAAAAAATCAGAATATCATCCATATATACAAGAGTTGAGAGATAAGCACGAGAAAGTATTTAATGATATTCCACCTGGTAGACCACCTAATAGGGGTATTAAGCACATCATAGAGTTAGAAGAGGGTGCAAAACCCATTATGATCACTCCCTATAGGCACCCAAAGTGGTTGAAAGATGAAATATAAAAAAAAACTATTAAAGAGCTTCTTTCAATGGGATACATTAGGCTGAGAAAGTCTCCCTTTTCTTCATTAGTGGTCTTGGTGAAGAAAAAAGATGATACTCTTTGTATGTGTATTGACTATAGGGTCTTGAATAAGAAGACCATAAAAAATAGATACCTCTTTCCATATATTGATGAGATGATAGATGAGATTTGTGGCACCTTTTACTTCTCAAACATTGATTTGAGATTGGGCTATCACCAAATTAGAGTGAGGGAGTAGGATATTGAGAATACCATATTCAGATGTCACTATGGATACTTAGATTTTGTGGCTATGCCATTTAGGCTAACTAATGCACCTGCTACTTTGTGGTCCATAATGAAAATGATCTTCCATTCTCAGTTGAGGAGGTTTGTACTTGTTTTCTTTGATGATATTTTAGTATACAATAGGACATGGGAGGAACACCTTTCCCATCTTGATATAATGTTGGGTATTCTAGATAGGGAATCCTTGTATACCAAGGAATCAAAATGTGATTTGGGGATGACCGAGCTGGTGTACTTAGGTTAAATTATCAATGCAGATGGTGTGCAAATGGACCCCAACAAGTTCAAAGCCATTATTGAGTGGCCTACCCTTGGGAACCTCACTCAGCTTCACAATTTATTGGGTTTGTGTTGCTTCTACCATAGATTTGTCAATGGAAATTCACGACATGCAACACCATTAAATGATTTGATGAAAAGGGGTTATTTTTCTTGGAAATGTGAGGCACATGAGTGTTTTGAGAAGTTTAAACAATTCATGAATACTTGTTTGGTACTTTCATTACAAGATTTTAGTAGGCCCTTTGAGATATAGTGTGATGTATCTGGTGAGGGGATTGGTGGAGTACTTATGAAAGACAAGAATCCTATCACTTTTGATAGAAGGAAGCTTAGAGGTCCTAAGAGGAGATATGTTATTTATGATAAGGAAATGTTTGCTATAATGCATGCTTTGGCCAAGTATTGGAATTATTTAGTGGGAAATTTTTCTTAATTAAAACCAATCATCATAGCTTGAGACATTTCCTATGACAAAAAGATCTTAATGATCACCAGAAAAAGTGGGTCAATATAATGTAGTCATACAACTTTGACATCTCCTATGCAAAAGCTACATAGAATTTAGATGTTGATGCTTTATCTCACCACCCTCATTTGAGCTCTATGGTACAAATTTTAGACGATCGGAGACATGTGATTATAGCTGAGTATGCCAAGGATATCTAGGCCTTTGGCATTATTGAGGGAACATTATTGGACATCTGGTATACAGTTTTAAATTATATTATCATTTAAAAAAGAGAGTTTTCTTGACCCTAGGATCAAATATGAAGAACACATTTATGATAACCTTTCATGGTGTACCTACGGAAGGCCATTTCAAGTAATTTAAAACTTATAAAAAGGTGAGAGAACAGTTTACTTGGAAATGTCTTAAAGCATATGTTCTTCATTATGTTAGAGAGTGTCTTGTTTGTTAGTAGAATAAATATGAACACACATATCCTATAGAATTACTGAACAACCACATCCAATTCCTAAAAGGAAGTGGGAATGTTTGTCTATGGATTTAATTACGAGCTTGCCTAAGGCCAAAGGGAGAGACTTTATATTTGTAATTTTTTATCGGCTCACTAAGTATGGCCATTTCTTTTTTAATATCTTAAGCAACAAAGGTGGAAGATTTGTTCTTTTGTGAGGTGTTCAGATTGCACAGTTTACCTAAGATCATTGCTAGTGACAAAGATAGTAGGATCATGAGTCACTTTTGGTAGGAGCTATTCATATTATGTGGGACCAAACTAACTCCAAGCACCAGTTACCACCTATAGACGAATGGTCAAACATAGATCGTGAATAAATAGCTAGAGGGATAACTCAAAAACTATATAGAAGGGAAGCAAAAGGCATGTGTCAAGTGTATTTACCTTTGTGAGTACTATTTGTGTGTGTGAATTTTGTACCTAGTTGTAGACACAACACTTCAGTAAAACATTAGAGGTTAGTAGAAATCAAAATCGTGTAGTGAAATGGAAACTACTCTAACCAGGTGATTTACTACCTTCTAGTAGATGCAAGTATGTATTCTCAGATTGGATTGAGATTAGTGACCTTGACGACACCTAAATGAAGGATTTGAATGCAGAAACTAGATATGAGATGAATGCAAATTAATTTATATTTTTGGATTTTCTATGCAATAAGATGAGATAAACTGATATGAACCTATTATATATGAGAAAATGATATGACATGCAATTAATCAAACATTGATATGCTATATGATATGAATGCTTAAAATAATGAAAATCTCACAACAGCTTTGATTCGCAAAGATTGATTCTTCGATCACCAATTCACCAGCGTGAGGATGCAATTTGTGGATCGATCCAAAATGAAGAGCTGAGGCCTTAATTTATAGAAATCCAGGACTTTGGAGGTGTATGGAAAAAGCCATAATTAACTCTTGATAAACTCAGGTTGATTTTTGAGTTATCAAGAAATTAGAGATAGATTAACTCAGAAAATCATGCAAATCAACTTTTTGATTTAAATCAAAAGTTGAGATCATCTTTCAACTCAGAAGAGAGTTTTGTTTATTTTTAAAACAAATTGAATTGATTTTCTGATTTAAAGTTTAACTATTTTTTGGATGTGCATAATTAATTATGAATTAATTTAATAAATAAAGTGATTTATCCTCAACTTAACTGATTTTAAAAATAAAACAATTGATTTATGGGTTAATCAAATATTAAATCAAACTTTTATTCAAAAACTATATTATTAAATTTGACAATTGACATTAATTAATTAAATAAGGATTTAATCAATTAGTCATAGGATATTTGATTTATTGTCAAAATGAAATAATACAATTTAGGAATAAATATAATTAAATCCAATTAAATAATTAAGTGGTAGTATTAAATCTAATTAATTAAATATTCATAAATATTCAATTAATCAAACTTTAGGATAAATAGGATTTATTGCCAAATAATCATTAAATCAAAGATAATTAGGATAAATAGGAATAAGGAATATTCCCCGATGTAGAATTTAGGATAATCAATTAAGATTCAATAATGTGCAGATGTGCCTTAGGTTAGGACTTTAATGTCGATTTGATTCAAATTGTCGATGTAGGAGGTTTAATGAATTTATAGCCCATTTTTGGGGTATTACATTTTGCCCCTCTTTGAATTTTTGTGCGAAGCGCAATGGTTCAAAGACAGTCTATGTATGATGTTTGAAATTGAAATTGATATGAAACCAAAATTGTGATATGGGACAGAGGCTAATTGAAAGATTTGAAGATATTAGGTCCTGAATGACCAAAGATAATGTTAACTATAACAACAAATGAACCGATGATTGTGAAGGAGTGTCAAAATGCCTGATTCTGAACCTTATGATTGTGAAGAAGTGAGTGACCGATTCCAGACCTGATTGTTGATAAGAATCACATTGGTATCACATCTGAACCTTTCAGTTACGAAGAACCATGGAAATAACACTAATGAACCAATGGTTACAAAAGATTGATACAGTTTACAAGATTAAGAGAATACCAAATTGATATGGATCTCGATGAATCTGATATGCCCCGAGCGATGATTGATTTGCCCCAAGCGATGAGGTCTTTTTGATGAATCAACAACTAGACATGGTTGTTGTCTTGATTATTGAGGAAAGATATGATTTCAAATTTAGATTACAGACTTTGAATGATGTGCAATACCATGCCCCCTTCGGGATAAAAATTGAAATTTGACAAGAAAATTCAGCGTTGAATAGTTCAGAAGCATGTTAATTGATTTGAGAAGTGGTTAAACACGTTCGAGAATGCATTCTACATCATTTGGAGGTCCTAAAGACCAAGTTTGACTAGGTTAAACCATGAGTTGACCATGGTTGATCAAGTTGAAATTTTGATAGTTTGATGTAAGATAATTAGTTAAGTTGAATACTAGATTTCTATGATGATTGAAGGTTGATTATGCAAGCAGTAGACTATCCTGGGTCCGAAAATTTTAACTCACAATTTTGACATAGTAAATTATCTTAGATTTTGATTTTGATCCCGAAAATGGGTTAAGAATGTCGAAATTAGCCAGGGGTGTAATTTTCATGAAAAATGGAGCACTTTTGAAAATTAGTTCAAAAGCTATATAAAGGCCGGAAGGGTCATTTTCAATTCATTTCAACCTTTTGACTTTAGAAATCTTGTGGAGCCCTTTGAGCAAAAATGGTAGAGAAAGTGGCAGAAGCAAAGGTACCTATGAGTTCGCATTGATTTGAGCGTAGCTGGAGACACCAGAGACCTCAGTAGTATGGACATCCGGTAGGTGGACCTCTTTGCTTCTCTGAAAAGTCAATTTTTCCATGATTTATAGCATTTTTAGTATTTTTCGTACGCGTTTTAATTTTGAATTTTTGAATGCATGGAAACTTG
Source organism: Chamaecyparis obtusa (assembly GCA_027943335.1). Classification (NCBI taxonomy): domain Eukaryota; kingdom Viridiplantae; phylum Streptophyta; class Pinopsida; order Cupressales; family Cupressaceae; genus Chamaecyparis; species Chamaecyparis obtusa. The sequence goes on from BSBK01002548.1 coordinate 3,983,825, forward strand.
TACGACTCTCCAGCTAGACTCATACAACTTTTGAATGGTAGATAGGTTGTCATTTCATTAACCCCCAAGACTCGCATCAGAGGGACCCAAGAGTCGTATGACATTTTGTTAGGTCCCTCATAACTTGTACGAGGAGGATTGCATTGTCGTATCACTATGCTTTGTTGTATGGTATGATAGAGAAACTCGTATGACTTTCCCTACTAGTCTAAAGTGTCATATGGAAAACAGTGAACCTAAAACTCAGTATTAGGTCAAATTTTCAAATTTTCTGATCTTTTAGCCTGATTGCTGACCTTTTAACCTACCTTGTGAAATACTAAACTGTCCCATTTCTGCCCTTGTAACCCGTGCTATGACCAAATTACTGATAGGATTCTCTATTTTGGTACTGTGTAGGTCATATATCCAGATGTTCATGTATGGATTTCACATCTAGCTACTCAGAGATTATGTGTGTCACTGCCAGACCCTATGAGGGTACACCTTGCCTCCTGTGGATTTGAGTACCTCATTCATTTACCCGAGATTAGGGTAAATCATAGACTTCTGACTACTCTGATTGAGAGATTTCATTCAGAGACCTAGACATTCCACCTGCTGACTGGGGAGATCATTGTTACCCCTGAGGATGTGTATCATATACTATGCATTCCTTTCCATGCAGGCCGGCGGCTAGAGTATGTGAGTTTGGGGAACTCAGGTTTATTAGTTTCCAGATGACTCTTTGGAGATGATACTCAGATGACTGGCTCCATTTCCTAGGAGACCTTAGTGCAGCATTATGGATAGATGCACCAGCTAGAGTGCATTATTGTCGGGATGATAGGAGGGATAATCATGTTTGACCATCAGCAGAATAATCTTTTGATGGGCTGGGCCCTGATGGTTGCACGTTTGATGGTGACACCTTCTGAGTTGGCTTGGGGTCAGTGTCTTTTGGCCCATATGTTCTCTGAGATGCACGAGGTAGTGTATCAGGAGAGCAATTATTTTGTAGCTGGAGCATTAGTTCTACAAATCTGGGCATGGTAGCATATCCCAGTGTTGAGACTAGTATGCACCTCACAGAGGTAGCCTCAAGAGCCTGTTATTTATATATATGCCAGATATGTCATACAGGGATGGATGGGTCATGTAGAGTACTGGAGGTGATGCCTCGATGATATGATATTTGTTCAATGGAGACCATATGTGGGTATAGAGCCTTGGCCTATTGCTCAAGAGTAGTTTAGTTTCTTCTTCTAGAGCCATGTGCTAATTGGGAGGTCATCCTCCACTTTAGAGAGATTCATCATCACTAGGGTGTGGTGATAGTATGGACAAGTGCAGGATGCACCAGAGGATTATGCCACTTATGCTTGGATAGCTTGGGAGTAGGACTTGGATGGACCACGAGGCTCTCTTATGCTTTGTGTTCATAGGAGTACAGTGCTATTATCGGTAGAGATTGGGAGTACTGACCAAAGGTACTTGATGCTAGAGTTACAGAAAGATTCATTGCCTAGCTTGCTGACCATCCTATCCACAGGTTCTTAGATCCTACAAAGCTTATACCTTCCATGGAGGAGGCTATGGATGTGACCAGAGCACTATTGAGATAGGGTCAAAGACCCACATAGGTTCCTATTGTGCATCCCACACCTCCAAGACCTAGAGCAATGGCTTTGCTATAGAGACCATCAGGACAAATGAGGCCCCCTCATCCCACTAGTTCCACAACAGGCAGATCTACAGGTTCTCATAGATGGATTAGGGGAGAGGGTGGTACTCTAGGGGGTGTTGGTTTAGCTAAGGAGGTACTTGTAGTAGAGAAAGTTGTGGGTGGTGGTATGGATTCGATAGAGGAGGATACATGATTTGATTTGGGTGTAGAGGTTAGATGTTGTAAGGCGCAGAGAGCAGTGACTACATAGCAGACTGCCCTAGATATTGAGATGCCAGCAGTCGATGTTGATCTTGTGGTTCCTCTTACTCCATAGGAGACTATTAGATGGCTAAGATTATAGGTCAGGGACTTGAAGGTTCATAGTGGGTGGTGGGAGGAGAGATACATAGAGGCTGATAGACAGTGCACTGAGCTTCATGTAGAGGTGCAGAGATTACAGGCCGAGGTGATTCATCAGACCACACAAGTAGCCTACTATGTGTCCACATATTACACTATTGTTCCTACTGCACAGAGAGTCCCTATGTACTCCAAGTACATGATGGCATCAGAGGGAGCCAGAGCTCCTAGAGCAGAGGCAGTGCCAAATGCACCACCTCCACCTCCACTAGATGTAGAGGATCAAGCTGATAGTTGATCTGTTGTGATATGTTCTAATACACTTTACTCTTTTTTATCATTGATATATTGTTCTGACTTTGATAGCTCACATGAGCATATTCTTTTGTACACTATGCCAGTAGTGCACCCCTGACTAGTTCAAGATTTTTGACATATATATGAGATCGATATTGTGGTTATGAGTTCATTTGTACTTGTCATGCTTTTGAGTTATGATGATATCATGTGATGTTTATGCTATGAGTAGAGTAGAATTTATGTATGGATATATGAAATGCAATGATTTCTTTCATATGTATGGATGTAATGCAAATGTGTTTTGATTATGAAAAGATGTATGTATGATTTATGCTTATGCACATGGATGTATTGTAATACAACAGGTGAATTTGATATGAAATGTAAATGCAATGATACACATGATATGTTTTTCAGGAATTGATGAAGACAATTACTCAGTCTTATGTCAAAAAGGATGTTTAACCCAGGAGGATAACTACTTGCGATTCTAGGAAGAGACCTTCGAGGTAGGTTTCAGCTCTTGGTAGATTTGAATAGGTGATTGAAAAATCATTCAAGTGTTGAAGTTTGTTTGGCCATTGTGAGATCATGAAAACATGCAAAATGCAAAGAAACATGTAAAAATGCAATCTAAGACCTAGGACCTAGTCACGGATCATGCGTCGGGTGATTTCATGATTGAATTTTTAGGTAACCAAATAAATCAATACAATGCCCACTAGTTATGAAACCATAGACATATGAATATTGATTTGTATGTGCAAGAATCAATACAACACCCATTGGTTAGGCAACCATGGACATATGAATATTGATTTTGTTTTCAGAATGTCGGATTAGATATAAGCATCAAGGCACAAACGCTAGGATGACCTGAATATCATGTCCATTTTGATATAGCAATTTGTATAAGCATCAGAACATAAATGTTGTGATGACATGAATACACCTTGCATGAAAACACATCAAATAGTCAAGAGATCATTCTAAATCTAGTGTGAATTACTCGTAGTGACCCTTTATTGTTCACATCCTTAGGCAAGATCACATTTCATAGTAGGAGAAAGAACTCATTCAAAAAAGACAATAGTTAGATCAAACTTCCTTGAATTTTCTAGGTATCAATGGTCGAGGTATGCATGGCCATCCAATTTGAGATAGAGGCTCTTACAGTCGGACACCATTTTAATCCATAATTTCCAAAGTTGTTAGATTTTCACATATAAGAAGAAAATAAAGAAAAGATTATGCCCCCAGTCATCACTCTCTAAATCCTATAAAGGACATCATCGAAGAGCTCGAGGGAACATAATATGCAAAAATCTCAATGTGAATCAGTAAGCATAAAAGGAGATAAAAGCATGTAAAAAGCATAGGTTGTTTTTAGTTTTTAGTTTGATGTTTGATTGCGTTGTTGTAGATGCAAAATCCTTTCTCTAGAGGAGATAGACTGACTGACTTGGATAAAGATTCAAAGGACCTTGACTAGATATGACTCATCTGAGGTATACTGGAGACCATAGGATATGACGTTGATTGCCCCCAAGTGTTAAGCATTGATAAGATACAGACACTTGAGCTAATTGGTGTACAGAGCAACTTATTGAAACCAGGAAAGCAGGAACAAACTGGGAGATATGTAGAAACTAAAGCAAGATTGAAAGTTGGGAAAGACCAAGATTGTGCTGATAGATGGAGTGTTTTGAAACAAATGGTGCCCATTTGTCAAGTTTTCACCATCTTGGCAGAGATTCTATTTTTGCTACCAAGGTGCTTGTTTCTAGGTATTCACCAAGGCACTTTTTCTTTTTCTCATTTTTTTTGTATTTTTCATTTTTCAATTTTTTTGTATCTTTGATAATTTTTACTTTTTTTGTGAATCATCGAGGCACCTATTGCTAGGTTTTCACCAAGATGTTCATTTTTTTAGGACTTTTTCCAATTTTTAAGATTTTTTTCAGGACATTTTACCATAGACTAAATGCCTTAGGTGTAGAATTTCTTCAGATGGAGAACGTTGATTAGTTCTCGGAGCTGTTCTCCTTCATTCATCAAGAATTGATAGGCACTAGAGCAAAAAGTAGTAGTGATAACAAAGGGACCCAGTTAGTTGGGTTCAAACTTCCCCTTGCATTCTCGATGTGATTGATTTTTAGGATTTTCTCTCAAGACTAGATCACCAACCTGAAATTCTCTATGTCTAACTTTCTTGTTGTAACCTCTAGACATTCTCTTCTGATATACTCTAAGATGATCATATGCTACTTGTCTGCGCTCATCTAGTAGTTCAAGTTCTTGCAATCTAGATACTTTGTAGTCATCATTAGTTACTAGACCATGCATTTTGATTATTAGTGATGGGATTTCAACCTCAATAGGCAGTACTGCTTCAGACCCATAAACTAAAGTAAAAGGTGTATCCCTAGTGGGCATTTTGATACTTTTTCTGTAGGCCCAAAGAGCTGGATTGATCATGAGATGCCAGTCTCTTCCTATTTTATTAACTGTACGGTGCAAGATTTTCAATAGATTCTTGTTAGAAGCCTCTACTTGTCCATTCCCTTGAGGATAATAGATAGATGACCAATGTTGTGTAATCTTGAATTTAGCACATAAATCATCTAGATCCTTGTCCTTGAATTGTCCACCATTGTCTGTGATTATAGAATGAGGTATCCCATATCTGCATATGATATAGTTCAATATGAACATAGATATTTTTTTTCCAGTTCCCTATGTCAAAGGGACTGCTTCTACCCATTTTGTAAAATAATCTGTAGTTGTGATTATATGGTTATGTCCATTAGAAGAATGAGGATGTATAGCTCCTATAAGATCAAAGGCCCGTTGATGAAAAGGCCACTATGTAGTAAAGGGAATTAGGTCTCTCCCTAGAGCATGAATTAAGTTGCCATGCACTTAGCACTTTGGACAGTTCTTAGCAAACTTGATAGACTCTTTCTCCATTTCAAGCCAATAGTACCCAGCCCTAATAAGTTTTCAAGCTAGTGTTTAACTATTTGAGTGTGACCCATAAATACAATCATGGACTTCCTCTAACACACATTGAGACTCTTCCCATTCTAAACATCTAAGTAGTGTACCATCTAGACCTCATTTGTATAGATCATGACCAATGATGACATATCGGGAGGCATTATGGATAAGGTATCTCTTTTCATGGTGGTTGAAGGTATCAGGAATGATTTGGTCTTGGAGATAGGAGAATAGGTTTTTATATCTGGATGAATCATGACCAACAATAGTGCAGATCATGTGGGTTTCAGGGGAATCATATGCAAGATAAGATAGTGCTTCCACCAGGAATTCGTAGCGTAGGTCATGTTCAGGTAGCCTTATTCTCTGTTCTAGGCATTTTATCAAATGTGATAGATATGAAATACTTCTTTAGATCATCTACCATTCTCTTGTATGGGATGAGATTTTTGTCTTTAGTCTGGTACACATCATTGACTTGATGGATAACAAGTTGGGAGTCTCCATGAATGTGTATCTCTATTACTCTCCACTCAATTGCTAGTTTCATGCCATTAAGAAGGGCTTCATATTTTACAATATTGTTTGTACAAGGGAACTTCAATCTGAATACTTTAGGTATGGAGTATCCTTGAGGAGTTATAAATAATATGCCTGCTCTAGATCCATTATGTGTGTAGGAGCCATCAAAGAATAAATTCCATTCTTTAGAAGAAAGAGTTGTGATAGAGGAATCTAGAAATTCCATTTGCATTGGTGTATCATCAATCATAGGTGCATTTGCTAATTGATCAACAATACCCTATCCTTTTATAGCTTTTCTTTCCACATATTCAATGTCAAATTCACTTAAGAGCATGACCCATTTAGCTAGTCTACCTGTGAGGGCAGCTTTGCTTAGTAGGTACTTTAGTGGATCAATATTAGCTACCAAATGGGTGGTATGTGCCAACATGTAATGTCTTAGTTTCTATGATGCAAAGATCATAGCTAGACAAGCCTTCTAAATCATAGAATAATTCTTTTCATATTCTACCAATGTCCTACTGATATAGTATATAGCTATTTCCTTTTTGTTCTCATCATGTTGTGCAAGCAATTCCCCTAGTGATTTATCGATAGTGGAGACATATAAGATCAAAGGCTTCCTTGGAATTGAGGCATTAAGATAGGAGGATTTGATAGATACTTCTTGATATGGTAAAAGTTGTTCTCACATTCTTCATTCCATGCAAATGTCACACCTTTATGTAATGTTTTTGTAAAAGGCTATGATATGTCTGCTAGCTGAGATATGAAGCATCTGATAGATTGAACTCTTCCTTGAAATGTCCTCATTTGACTAATGTTTTTGGGAGGTTGCATCTCCATGATAGCGTTTACTTTAGTTGGATCAATTTCAGTGCCCTTTTTTGAAACTATGTATACTAAGAGCTTTCCAGAAGTGACACCAAAAGCACACTTCTTAGGATTTAGTATCTTGCTCAAGTCATTTAGATGTTCAGTTCTAACCATAGATTTTGCCAAAGTATCATCAACATAATCCTCCATCGTCCTATGCATCATGTCATGAAAAATAGATGTCATGGCTATTTGATATGTAGCACCAGCATTTTTAAGCCCAAATGGCATGACATTCTAGCAGAAGGTGCCCCATGCACATGTGAAAGCAGTTTTCTCTTGATCCTCTGGAGCAATTTTTATTTGATTATATCTAGAAAAACCATCCATTAAAGAATACATCTCAAATCCCACAGTCATGTCCACTATCATATCAATGTTGGGTAGTGGAAAATCATCCTTAGGGCATGCTCTATTTACATCTCTAAAGTTTGTGCACACTCTGATTGATTTATCAGGTTTTGAAATAGGTACAATATTAGAGATCCATTCTACATAGTCAATAACTCAGATGAATTTAGCTTTTAGGAGCTTCTCTAATTTAGCTTTTACCAAGAGTGCAACATGAGGATGCATCTTTCTTAATTTTTGTTTAACTGGTTTTACTCCAGTAGCTATAGATAAATGGTGCACTATAAGATCAAAATCCAACCCTGGCATATCTGAATATTTCCATGCTAATTTGATCTTCTTCTCTATTAGGAATGTTGTAAATTTTTTCTTTTCTTCTTCTGATAAAGATTGTGCTACATGGATCAACTGTGGTTCTTCTACTATTCCCAAATTGATAGATTGAGTGGGCTCAATTAGAACTGGAGATCTATCTTGTAAATGACTTGGAAGGACATCAAATATCTCATCCTTAGGTGCCTCAAAGAGGTTTTCACCTTTAGATACATCTTTGATTTTTAATTTTGTAGGTTCTGAGACTACCACAATGTGTTTTTCACCCTCAGAACTCTTTTTCTTTTTATTCTTATTCTTATTTTTTTGAATAAGATAATTGATGTCAGACTCTTTCATGCTAATGCTTGGTTCACTGATGGAAGTCCTCATAGGCTCAATTGCATTGAGGTAGCAAGCAAGGGCATAGTCATTCAGGAAGGTATAAATACCATGGCTCAGATTTGTGGAGGTTTGAACAAGAAGTTCAAGATGTTGGATAGTCAAAGTGGTGAAAGATTGGGAAAGAGTGTTTACGGATATCTATCTTTCATCATTGGTCCTAACCCGATGCTCAAGTTCAAAGGTGATATTACAACTTAAGACATTCAATTCATGAATAGGCTCAGTGTCATTGTGATAGTCCACTTCAGCCATCGGTGGATCAAACTCAATAATTTCATCATTTCGCTCTAGACTTACATTGGGTTTAGGTGCATATTGGTGAATAACACCAACATGTTTCTCTATAATAAGTTCATCTTCTTCTGGAATGGCTCCCCATTCATAGTCATTAGATTCTTCATCTATGCCTCTAGGAAATCTAAGAACATGAGTAAAGTCAGGATGAATAACCCAAGAAGGGTTACCCTCAGATTCTGATTTGAATTCATACTCATGGGAATCTATCTCCGAATAAGTACCACCTTCCTCTTTGTCTATTTGATTGTCTTCGAGATTAGCTGGTTCTTGTGTTGCAACTATCTCTTGCTCTATAGTAGGTTCTTGTGTTCTACTACATTAATTCTTTTTATTTGATCATCTTCAACATCAAGGAGGTCTTTGATTTCTTTAGGCAAATGCTCATAAGGAATGAGGTCATCAGTGGTATCAAAATCATCACTATCAGATTGTTCAGTTATTTCCTTCTTTAGTTGATTTGCTAGGGAAGGCTCAATTTGTTCTAGAACATGTGGGGAGTTCTTGCTAAGATGAAAAGGATTCTTCATGTATCCTAGACCTATTGTATTCTTGTTGGCTCTACCATGATGTTCAAGAGGTGACAGAAGACCTTTTCCCTATAGTCCTAGAGGTCCTTTTCCTTTATATCCCATCTTAGCTATCAGTTTATCCCCTGGGCCATATAACTTAGAAGGAACCTTTGATACTTTAGAGTCACTAGGTGGAACAACTTGGGATTCAGGTTGATCTTTGTAAAGCCATGCATGCACAACTTCATCTTCTTCAAATTCTTGCTTAGGTAATTTCTCTGCAACAAATTTTCCTTTATATGCTCAAGAGGTTCCTTAGATTCTGGTTTGACCTATTTTTGAGCTTGCCCATAAGACTTAGGCGAGATAGGGAGAGATGTCAAAGACAAAACTAGCTCTATAGTATATTCTCCCATACCATTTTCTTTGATATTGACCTCTTTTGCAATGTCTTCCATCTTAGATGTGGATGCTACATGTGTTTGTTTAGTGGAAGATTCTCTATTATTAGGAACAAGTTTATCTGAATTTGCCTTGAATGCATTGCAAGTTGTTGACACGTCAGCTGGAATGGTTACCTCTACTCTGTCACAAGGAAATTTCAAGCACTGATTGTATGTGGAAGGAACAACTCTCATCTCATGTATCCAGGGTCTCCCGAGAAGGATGTTGTAAGCCAAAGGTATATCAAGAACTTGACATATAGTATCTCTATTGACAGGACCTATTTTGATAGGCAAGACAATTGTTCCCTTGGAGGATCTTTCCTCTTCATCATATGATTTGATAGTTATTTTCTTTCTAGGATCAATGGTTTTTTTTGAAAATCCCAATTGTGTGATCAAGTTGTAAGAAAAAATATTCAGACCAGTGCCTCCATCTATCAACACATGTTTGACATGCGGTTTTGGATCAAGACTTCAATATGAAAGGGCTGGTTATGTGGATGACTCAAGGATTTATCATCATCCTCTAAAAAGGAGATATACTGTGGAGATGTAAGATGACCAACCATAGCCTAGAATTTGTCTAAATCGAGATTATCAGGAACATTGGATCTGAGTAGTGCTTTGTCTAGAATGGCTCCTATGAGTGGGAGATATCTGAAGTAACTCAAACATGGAGATTTTAGCATTAGTATGTTGGAGTTGTTGAAAGATACTGTATGAAGTAGGCCTCGTGTCCTTAGGATTTGAAGATTTAGATGTTGCCCTCTGTTTAGAAGCAGAAGACAAATTGAAATGCACCTTAGGGACATTTGATTGACCTAGGATTTGTCCTTGTAGGTGTGCCTAAGCTTGTGATCGAGTAACTACGTTAGCTGATTGATTTTCTCTATCTCTTCTTACAATTGTGATGACATTGCAATGCTCAGATAGGGTTGGTTCAACCATATTGATAACAGTATTATTTCTAGGATAGGCATAATTGACCTTAGCACCCACATTAGGCTGAGAAGATGAATCTCCTTGGCTCTTCTTTGGAAATGGTTCGGTGAATGCTGTGTGATCATTATTGCTTTTAGGATTATCAATCCTGATTTCTCCACTATCAATCTTGTCTTGAATGGTATGCTTCAAGTGCAAGAAATTATTAGTTTTGTGACCTTTATGCCGATGGAAATCACATAATTCATTTTCTCTCCACCATTTTGGCTTAGGATCAGGATCAGATTGTCAGATCTTAGGCAAAGAAATGATGTTATTAGCCAGCAGAGTTCTCATAGTTGATTCTAAAGATTCTCCCAGAGGAGTGAACTTTCATTTATTATCAGTGGACCAAGATTTGTATTCTGGCTTCTTTTGAGATGATTCAGACACCTTTTTTTCTGAAGCTTTGATGGCTTGAGTACCAATGGGTAGATTGAAAGTAGGTGCCTTAGATGGGGCATGGAGATTATCAACAATGCCATCTGTGATGATGCCCTTATTCTTGTTCCAATTTTTTTTCTTGTCTTTAGAACTAGATTCATACTTGTCCTTCTGAAGTGTGAAGTCTCCTTTTTTCACAAGTACTTTTTCAATTTTTATTGCATTATCTACCATCTTGTCAAAACATGTATGATTTTGCATTTGTAAAGGGTAGTTGATTTCTGGAACAAGATTGTTGATGAAGATTTCCAGCTTCTCAGTTTCTGGAATAGGCCTAGCATATAGAGAGAATTTCTTTCTCCATCTTTTGAGAAATGTCAGGAATGGTTCTCTGGGATATTGTTTGAGATTGCATATATCAATCATGGTGACTGGATGTTGGATGTTGTAGGAGTATTGCTGATAGAACAATTTGATTAACTCCTCAAAGGTTTTGATTGTAGGAGGCATCCTAGAGAACCAATGAATGGCCACTCCTCCCAAAGATCTAGGGAAAAGATGCATTAGATAGGTTGGTTCATGCATGAACTCCATAGATTGAGTACAGAATTCTCTGACATGATCTTGAGGATCAAATTTTCCATCATACTTATCATATTTTGACATTTCCACCCTTTTAGGGAATGGTGGCATATACAAGTCTTTATCGAATGCAAAAGGACATAGGGCCTCCATGGAGAACTCCTTAGGTTCTTTTTCTTTTTCCATTTTGTTAAGTTTTACTTGCATGGCGTGCATTTGTTTCATCATAGCCAAAATAGGCATTTTTTCCTCATGTGTAATGATATCTTCCACATTAAAATTGGGAGGAAGTTTAGCTCCTTGATGAGATAATTGTAAAAAGTATGTTTCTCTATCTTCTTTCAAGAAATGCTTCATCATTCTTTTGAATTCATCATCATTTTGATACTGAGCAATTTCTTCAGGTGTGGGTTCTTGATCTGCACCATGTTGAGATTGAGCTCTTTGAGAGCCATGGTTTGTCCCCACTTGAGACATGGTAGGAGTTCTCCCTGGGATAGATCAAGGAGGAGTTTGTTGATTACCTTCGTGAGTTGATGGAGGGGATATATAACCAGTTTTTAACCGAAAGTTGCCAAGACCATCATCTTCATAAAGACAAAAATTGTAGAGTTGCTCAAGAGTTGGACCTTTGATAGTGGTTATAGGTAAGGTATGGGATGCTTCTCTAGATTTATTATGAGAGGAAGCTCTAGTTTCCACCATTAACCTTGGGTGAAACAAAAGAATATGATGAAGACAATTGAAGAAAGATTTGATTCAAGAAAATCAAATGACGCAACCTTGTCAAGGTTTGATTGATTGCATCTTGGATTAGACATAAATGAAGGAGAGTGTGCCCTAGATGTATGGGTAGATGCCCAAAAGATAGCGGACATGAGTTCACAACACTTGGCCATTTTGAAGATGGATTGAAGATTGATAGTTATGACAAGGTTTTGACACAAGATGAAAAGGACTCAAATCGATTAAAAAAAAGGCTAAATCAGATTCAAAAGGCCACTTTAGGAAAATGATTGGATTCTCAGTAGTTTCTACTCTATTCCTAACATGGTGATTTCCTTGACAGACTCTGGAAATAGGCTAGAAAAGTTGGGTCTGTATCAGTTCTGACAACTTTTTGGCAATTTTTCAAAATTTCTCAAATGACTTTTTGTAGGCTTGTACGAAAGTGGGTAGGCTATGAAATGACAATTGAAAAACTCATACGCCAGTTGCAAAACTCACATGATAGATGATACTAGGGTTTTTGACTTTTTGAATTGACTGGCAGCAAAACTCGTATGACAATATACCAACTTTGAAGATTGTACTTGATTGATCCATTCTTAGTAACCAGATAGATAAATAGGCATGCAAAACAACAAGCAAGTGATTTCAAGCATGTCTAAAAACAATGAACAGGGGACAAAGCAACCCTGCACATGAACAAGCAAGTGACTGAATGTGCTAATCCCTAGGAGTGCTAACAATGTATGTTCCAAAATTTTTTGCAATAATGCACATATTCCTAGAAAATGAAAATTTGGCCTCACTAGGGTTTTTAGTAATGGTCTGGCTCTGAAACTTTTGTGATCTCAAGAGGGCAAACTCCAATCCAGGTGCACTAGGGTTTTGACACAGTTTGAGAATTTAATCAATCAGGAGCTGCTAGGGAGATCTGATAGCCCAACAAGAGACCACACCTATGAAGATTTGCTCCATAAGGACATTTATATAGTGGCTATTGCTACCACAATGAAAATGGCTATTACCGCTTGAGGTTCTGTCAATGTGGTTGACCTAATTAAGGGAATGTCCACTATAGTTAACCCTCTTTAAAGGTGACTCACAAAAGATACCACATGGAGACTGGTTCCAGATTCAAGGATTTGAGTTTCTGATACTACCCAAAAATGGAGTAGAGCATAGTCCTCTAGCCTTTTCACTTTTAACCCAAACAAAGCAGACAGATTAATCCGACATGCTAAGACCAAGATTATCTCACAAAGATCTATGATGTCAACCACTTATGATCTATCAACCTCTCTAGAGAGAGAATGTATCAATCAGAAGCTAAAGATGGACAAATCTAGTAGAATGTGAGACACTCTCAGTAAATTCCCTACCTACAAGGGTTCCTTCATTGAGAAGAGTTTCACTAGAAACCCACTCTCTCAAGAACCATGAATAGTGTTCATAGGGCCTATTTACTATGTGTAACAAAGATGCTGAAAAGCAAATCTATGTTCATTTTTATAGCCCAAAATGAAATTTGTGATATAAAAGCAATAAAGGTCACACAAGCTTGACACGGAAGAGTTCTTTTTAATCCAAATCAAAACGTTATCAGCTGAGAAAATTACCTGAATTCCTCACAACATGCTTAGTAGATTCTTACCTATTTTTAGCAATTCTCACGCTTTTTCCCAATCAAAAACAACATAAATCAATCAGAAACAACAAATTTCAATTGTTAATGTTAGCTGTCAGTCAAAATCAGGAAAACAAATCTGGAAAACTTCCTAAAAAAGTGAAATGATAATTGAAACCTGGCACTGAAACTCGTATGATAGTGGGTCACATACCAGACGACAATCCAAAAACTCATACAATAATGGGTATTAGATCATATGACAAAAGAGCTTCCAAATGACACTGTGCTTCTGACGGTATGATCCTTGATCAAATCAACTATTGTACGATAGTTGGTACCTCCTGATATGAGTTTCTGACAAAAATCTTACGAAAATTGTACGGATAGAAATTAAAAATCACAACTTGGAATAGAAAATGACAAGAAGATGATAGAAATTGATAGAAATTGAATGCCAACTCATTTCAGGGCCCCATAGTGGGTGCCAGAAATGTGTGTGTGAATTTTGTACCTAGCTGTAGACACAACACTTCAGTAAAACATTAGAGGTTAGTAGAAATCAAAATCGTATAGTGAAATGGAAACTAATCTAGCTAGGTGATTTATTGCCTTCTAGTAGATACGAGTATGTATTCTTAGATTGGACTGAGATCAGTGACCTTGATGACACCTAAACGAAGGATTTGAATGCAGAATCTAGATATGAGATGAATGCAAATTAATCTATATTTTTGGATTTTCTATGCAATAAGATGAGATAAATTGATATGAATCTATTCTATATGAGAAACTAATATGACATGCAATTAATCAAACAATGATATGCTATATGATATGAATGTTTAAAATAATGAAAATCTCACAACAACTTTGATTCGCAAAGATTGATTTTTCAATCACCAATTCGCCAATGTGAGGATACAATTCGTGGATGGATCCAAAATGAAGAGCTGAGGCCTTAATTTATAGTTATCCAGGACTTTGGAGGTGTGTTGAAAAAGCCATAAATCACTCTTGATAAACTCAAGTTGATTTTTGAGTTATCAAGAAATTAGAGGTAGATTAACTCAAAAAATCATGCAAATCAGCTTTTTGATTTAAATCAAAAGTTGAGATCAGCTTTCAACTCAAAAGAGAGTTGAGTTTATTTTTAAAACAACTTGAATTGATTTTCTGATTTAAAGTTTAACTATTTTTTGGATGTGCATAATTAATTATGAATCAATTTAATAAATAAAGTGATTTATCCTCAACTTAACTGATTTTAAAAATAAAACAATTGATTTATGGGTTAATCAATTATTAAATCAAACTTTTATTCAAAAACCATATTATTAAATTTGACAATTGACATTAATTAATTAAATAAGGATTTAATCAATTAGTCATAGGATATTTGATTTATTGTCAAAATGAAATAATACAATTTAGGAATAAATATAATTAAATCCAATTAAATAATTAAGTGGCAGTATTAAATCTAATTAATTAAATATTCAGAAATATTCAATTAATCAAACTTTAGGATAAATAGGATTTATCGCCAAATAATCATTAAATCAAAGATAATTAGGATAAATAGGAATAAGGAATATTCCCCGATGTAGAATTTAGGATAATCAATTAAGATTCAATAATGTGCAGATGTGCCTTAGGTTAGGACTTTGATGTCGATTTCGTTCAAATTGTCGATGTAGGAGGTTTAATGAACTTATAGCCCATTTTTGGGGTATTACACTGTTATAACTCAACTTTCTGTATGCCAATATAGATGACACCATTTATGGAATTATACGATCATGAGGTTCCTAGCTTCCTTGATTTGATACGAAGTGACAACAAAGTACCTAGTACTAGAGATTTATTATAGGAGAATTAGGATATTGTAAAATCTTTGTGTGAGAATATATAGAAGGTACAAAATCAATAGAAGCAATATGGTAATCATAAAAGAATGGAATAGTCTTTTGAGGTTGGTGATATGGTGTATCTATTGTTACAACCTTATTAACAGTCCACTCTTAGAAACAGTGATGTAGATAAGATTAAGTTGTGTTACTACGAGCCTTTCAATGTTATCAGGAAAGTATGATAAGTGGATTATGAGTTATATTTACTAGAAGAAAGTAGGGTACATAATGTGATTCATGTATCACACCTCAAAAAGGCATTAGGACATTGAGTGGTTCCTTTTGTAATTTTACCACCCCTGGATGATGAGGGGAAGTTGATTTTACTACCTAAGGCCATCTTGGATGTTAGAGAAAGATAACTATGGATACGGGTTATTAGGGAATATTTGATTAAGTGGAAGGACTTTCTAGTTGAGGATGCTACATGGGAAGAAGAAGATATATTGTAGCATCCTAAGTTGAGATTTCTTGAGGATGAGCAATTTCAAGAAGAGTGGTGTTTGATGTCCCCTTCCAATTAGACATCATAATTTTAGCTAGATTAGCCTATCATCTTACCCTCATAGGCTGATAAGAAGGGATAAAGGGTCTTCAAGGGTTGAGACTTGATCAATGGAGGTTCTATCATCATTAGAGTTCAGTGGGATGCAATTTTGGCTTTTTTTTTAGCTTTCTTTGGACTTTATTTTCTATACTAGATCTATTTATAGCAAGTTGGAGGTTGATCAAGAAGGACACCTTCTATTTTTAGCAAGAACATTTGGTCACATGGGGAACAATAAGGTAAACTCTAGTTTCAAATGAATTAGTGTAATGTTGAGTAATTTGGGAGAAATTAATATTAAATCATTAAACATATATATTATAAAGTTATAACTTAACTTTATAATTTCACTTAAGTGAGGGTCAAGTCATCATTAAAAGGAGGCTATTTATGCAATTAAAGTTGGTGCATTTTCCAAGGTTGAGACTTTATAAAAATTAAATGGAATGTTATTTCATTTAAATGAGAATTAATGAGCTTTTAGGGAAGAAGTTGACTTCTCTTGAGAAGAGTTATTTATTATGTTTGTAAAATCATACAAGGTCATTCTATTGTGTTATTATTTTGGTTTTGATGAATTTCTCTCTACAAGAAAGGAGCCAAGGGTTTCAATCTTCAGCCATCCATTGGAGAACATTACTTCTTCTATGAGCATCCATTCTAAGGTGGTGAGATATTCATTGAAAGTGGCCAGTTGAAAGCTCCAATTAGAGGTTCTACTTGTGCAAATTGATTAAGGATTTCTAAGTTATTTCTAGAATAAGGGTTTCAACATTTCAGGGTAATTGTTTCAGAGTTTCATAGTAGCATCATACTCCATTCCTAAGGTCGTACTTCTTATGTAATCTGAGGTTCTAAAATAGCATAAGGTGATACCTTATTGGGTGTGATTTTTAGCATAGGAGGCTCATAAAAATCTAAAGTGAGGTTTTAAGTGCAAGGTTATGGCAGTCATTATGGTAGATTGCTAAGAAGATAAAGTGCAGATTTCCGAATTACTTTAGACTATTATTCTTACTTTTTGGCCCAGCCATTGGAGTTGTTACAATTCTTCAGATTATTGGGTATGCATGTATTAATTAAGGCCAAGATAGCCATAAATAAATTTGATTCTTTCTACAACAATTCAATATGTATTGTCTTTGAATATTATTTTAGTTTAGAAGTTTCTTTTTTCATCTATGCATTTCTTTTTTTTGTCAAAACCCCCCAAAAA
Organism: Chamaecyparis obtusa; assembly: GCA_027943335.1. NCBI lineage: Eukaryota > Viridiplantae > Streptophyta > Pinopsida > Cupressales > Cupressaceae > Chamaecyparis > Chamaecyparis obtusa. The sequence continues at coordinate 4,000,830 of BSBK01002548.1, forward strand.
TGATATATATATATAAATAAAAAAATGTACAAAAAAAATCATCTGTATTTCATAGCGTTAGTTTTAGAGAGGACTAGGGGTCTTCATAATAGTGCACTCATTGAAAAAATAAAAAGAGACACGAGAGAAGACATGCACTAGCAGTTCATAAAATGGATGTGGATTTTGTAGTCATAAAAAATGCAATAGTCTATGTAAATATGATCTAACTTGTTACCACAACCTCAGCTTCATTTTCCTTCCAATGTTTCACAATGTTTTTAGAAAGTGGATCATCAAGATTGGGTGCACTGAATAGTGTCTGAATCCTTAATACAAAAAGAAGTGTAACCATAGAATAAATTATTCAATTCTCAACATGAAAATTAGGAATCAGGTGAAAATTGAGAACAATTATAGTTATCATCCTACAAACCTTAGTGAAACTATTTGGATTTAAAGAGAGAGACTCCTTTTATCTTTTAAAATATATAAGCATATTCAACCTAACTATAGAAATGATAAGACTGTTACCTTATAAAAGATAGACCTTTAGCACCTGGAGAAATTGGAGAATGAAAACTCAAGCAAATCAATAAACAATTCCTTACTTGTCAATATTTGGATGGTATATTTTTATCAAAAAGCATACTAGACCATCAAATCTAATTTCATACTAAAGGAATATATCCAGTCCCAATTCACATAATCTTTCTTGAGGGAAACTTGAAGTATGAATTATACACCAACAAAATTATAAATATAAACTCTCAAATGACAAATCAAAAGTCAAGTACCTATATCAAAACATGTGACCATGACATGTGATAATTCAAAGGCACGAAAATTCAAACAAACATGTTTTTGTTCCACGAAATTTTTCTTGAATCCCAACCAAATACAAAGACACATATTTGGGATTTTTGGTTGATTGCAATTAGTCTTGATTAGTAAAAACCCACTCTTAGAAAATGATAGAACTCATCAAATTTATTATTGTTTGGTTTCCATTCTGAACCAAGACAAATCTAAGCTTTTTTACCCTAAATCTATTCAAATTTCAACACACGGCCCTGTGCTAAACCTTTCCACACATAAGAAAACTAAAACTCCATAGCCATTTACTTCAATATTATTTAATATTTCAAGAAAAAAGGAATGGAAGAAGGCTTATTGTAGAACATAAATACAAAATGACAAATAAATATGCACAATCCTATAGTAATCCTACAAGAATATTTTTCCATAAATTCATAGCAGAAATAAATATGAAGCATGGAAAAGAGTATGCATAGCAAGATTATTTCTCTTCACTGACTAATTAAAAAAAATTGTAAATAACCTTTTTATTAATGAAGCTTATATAATCATCTATTCAATTATACAATTATTCAAATTCATTTTTTCATATCTTTCTTTGCACAATATTGGCAAACAAGATAACTATGTTATGGCAGACACCTTGGTAGAAGGGTACAATTTCAAGTGCAATAATGATAAATCATAATCAAATTTTACAAAGTAGATGGATAGAAAAGCTAAAAAATTATAATCACATTCCATTTATCAAGAAGAAATCATACCTTTGGTGTAGCCATTAGATATTATTTAGGTAAGAATATGATGCAAGAGCATTTTGGGTTCCTGAAGATCTTTCTTTGTCTTGGAGGAATTCCTCGGCAGAGGGATGTAGAACTTTGTTTTTGGCAGTTTTCTAAGTTTCTATGTTGTGATGATCTCTAGAGATCTCTGGCTTATGCGATGAAAGATATTTGTTCCTTGATGTATGTGGAAGATATTTCTAAGGTTTCAGCTCTTGAGGTGGCATGGTTTGGGAGATATTGGATGAACTATTTCAAAGTTAGAGTTGTTTTCCTTGCCGTCGGAGCAGTATTTTCTTACAGTTTTGGTGCTGATTGCGCATTGTGGTGACCTTGATCCTTAATGAATCAGCCTTTTCAATCTTAGGGCCTTAAAGAGGACCTAAATTAATATCATTTTGAAAGGGATCAAGTCCTAATTCATTATGAGTAAAATGTTATGACCATTTTTCTCGGGGACCTATTTTCTGCCAGTTTTCATGTGAAACGTGGAGTGTTTCTTCTTGCACGGTTCTGTGTGAGTAGATGGGGCCTTGAGTGGTTAAGGACATGTTTTTGGGTCATTTTTGGACCTAAATCCAAAGGAGCATTATTTTTTTATCATTCTTGCATTAGTTTTGGTTTCTTTCCTTAGACTGGACCTATATTGTAATTAAATGCCTGACTAGCTGACTTGTGGCTTAGCTGGCTATATATTGAGAGCTTGGGTAGATGTTTAGTAGTGAGTTGAGTAGTAGATGATCATTATATCATTAGGAAGAGTAGATTATAAGAATATTTTTGAATCTGGGACTTTGTAGCAGAACTACTGGCCTGCAGACTTAGGACAACAAGGGGTTGCTTGGAAGTGTGAGTACAAGTTTAGATCATGTGTTGGTTGTTCCTATCAGAGGCTTCCTGTTCCAGATCTGAACTAGTTGATGGTTCCTTGGATCTTGTGAGATATTTTTGATACTTTTTTATTTCATTATAATAGGTCAAAACCCATAAGGCCTTATGGTCGGGCATGTTGAATGAAATTCTATTTTGAAACAATATTGTGTTGAATTTCACTATGCTTGTTGTTGTTATAATTGGCAGTGTAGGCTTGGACTGTCCATTATTGGATCCTCCATCCCTATCCTGCATCAAGTGGTATCAAATCTTGAAGATCTTGAGTGTGCAAATTGAGTTGAGGTTGTTTTCACCAGGACCTTGTTGGTGATTTGTTGCCTTGGGTTTTTAAAGATCTTGAAGGATGTCTCCAAGAGGATTGGACCTTAGTGTGATTGCAAAGGAATTTAGAGCTTTGAAGAAATAAGTGCAAGACCTACAAGAGGAATTAAGAAGGAAGACTACAAAGAAGAAGGTTGTGCAAAGACGATGACAGCTTGTGGAAGTCCCTGATGACTTGGCTAGAGTTGATGAAATGTCTATTGGTTCACATGAGTAGATGGATGGATCTAGCATGGAAATTGTAGAGTATCTTGTTGTGCACAATGAGATTGCTAGTGGTGAAGAGATTGGTTTTGATGCTCAGTTGGTGGATTCTAACATGAAACCTACAGAGAAACTTGTGCCTATTGCTGAGATACCTATGGTTGCCAATGATGTTGTTGACCTTGTTGAGGGTGGTGAGAAGATTTGTTTTCATGTTTAGTCAATTGTGTCTGACATGGAGATTGCAGAACATCTGGTTGGGTGTGATTAGACTACTATTGGTGAGGAGTCATCTATTGTTGAACACCTTTATGATGATGGTGTTACCAAATTAATTTCATTTGGTGTTATGATGCAGATCTTATTTGATGGTTGTGGACTTGAATTGTTGGTTGACAGTAATGAGTCTTGTGATGAGTTGCAGATATGGGATGCTGGTGATGAGGGATTTCATATTGATGTGGATCTGACTTTGGATCTACTTATTGGGGAGTTGGATATTCTTGTTACTGATATTGGTTGTGGTGATCAGTGGTATGCTGATTGGATTGTTGAGATTCATGTGATCTTGATGTTTGAATTGATGAAACATAGATGGTTGATTTTCCAATTTGTTCTCTTGTCCTTGATGGATTGGAAGCCTATGGTGAAGATGAAGTTGATTGCAAGTAATTCTCTTGAGATTAAAGTATGGGACATAATTTCTATTTACCTGGGTATTCTGATGCAGGAGCATTTTGGGTTCCTGAAGATCTTTATTTGTCTTGGAGGAATTCCCTAGTAGAGGGATGTAGAACTTTATTTTTGGCAGTTTTCTAAGTTTCTGTGTTGTGATAGTCTGTGGAGATCTCTAGCATATGCGATGAAAGGTATTTTTTCCTTGATGTATGTGGAAGATATTTCTAAGGTTGCAGCTCTTGAGGTGGCATGGTTTGGGAGATATTGGATGAACTGTTCCAAAGTTAGAGTTGTTTTCCTTGTCGTCGGCGTAGCATTTTCCTATAGTTTTGGTGCTGATTGTGCATCATGGAGACCTTGATCCTTAATGAATCAGACTTTATTCTCTTAGGGACTTAAAGAGGACCTAAATTAATATCATTTCCCAAGGGCATAAGTCCTAATTCATTATGAGAAAAAAGTTATGACCATTTTTCTCGGGGACCTATTTTCTGCTAGTTTTCATGCAAAACGTGGAGTGTTTCTTCTTGTGCAGTTCTATGTGATGAGATGTGGCCTTGTGTGGTTAAGGACATGTTATTGGGTCATGTGTGGACCTAAATCCAAAGGCACATTAATTTTTGATCATTCTTGCATTATTTTTGGTTTCTTTCCTTAGACTGGACCTATATTGTAATTAAATGCCTAACTGGCCGACTTGTGGCTTAGATGGCTATATATTGAGAGCTTGGGTAGATGTTTAGTAGTGAGTTGAGTAGTATATGATCATTAGGAAGAGTAGAGTAGAAGTAGATCTATGAATTTGGGACTTTGTAGCAGAACTAGTGGCCTGCGGGCTTAGGACAACAAGGGGTTGCTTGGAAGTGTGAGTACAAGTTTAGATCCTGTGTTGGTTGTTCCTATCAGAGGCTGCTTGTTGTAGATCTAAACTAGTTGATGGTTCCTTGAATCTTGCTAATACTTTGGTATTTCATTGTAATAGGCCGAAACTCGGAAGTCCTTATAGCCGGGCATGTTGAATGAAATTATATTTTGAACCAGTATTGTGTTGAATTCCGATGTGCTTGTTGTTGTTATAATTGGTAGTGTAGGCTTGGACTGTCCATTATTGGATCATCCATCCCTGCCCTACATCAGAATAACTCCAACTTGAAAAACCCTCTTGCACAGATGATTTAGAATGAAAAATTATATTTTCTCTGAATAAATGAAACAATCAACATTTACTTCTTAAAGAAATCATCCAAAAGATAAATATGATAAATATATAGTAATGAACTATAACGTTCCTTTCTTGGATCACCTTGTAATTTTCCCTAAATTCACAAATCCAAAGGAGATAAATAGTATATATATATATATATATATATATATATGTATATATATATATATATACATATATATATATATATACATATATATATATATATATATATATATATATACATATATATATATATATATATATATACATATATATATATATATATATATATATATATATATATATATGTACACATATATATATGTATATATATACATATATATATGTGTACATATATATATATACATATATATACATATATACATATATATATATGTATGTATATATATACATATATATATATATATATATATATATATATGTACATATATATATATATGTATATATATATATATATGTATATATATATATGTATATATATACATACATATATATATATATATATATATATATATTTATATATGTATATATATGTATATATATATATGTATGTATATATACATATATACATACATATACATACATATATATACATACATATATATAAGATGAGATAAATCTATTTAGGAACCTTGTGACTGTGTGTGTGAATTTTGTACCTAGCTGTAGACACAACACTTCAGTAAAACATTAGAGGTTAGCAGAAATTGAAATCGTAAAATGAAATGGAAACTAATCTAACCAGGCGATTTACTACCTTCTAGTAGGTGCGAATATGATATTCTTAGATTGGACCGAGATCAATGACCTTGATGACACCTAAATGAAGGATTTGAATGCAGAATCTAGATATGAGATGAATGCAAATTAATCTACATTTTTGGATTTTCTATGCAATAAGATGAAACAAACTGATACAAATCTATTCTATATGAGAAACTGATATGACATGCAATTAATCTAATAATGATATGCTAAATGATATGAATGCTCAAAAATAATGAAAATCTCACAACAGCTTTGATTTGCAAAGATTGATTCTTTGATCACCAATTCGCCAGCGTGAGGATGCAATTCATGGATGGATCCAAAATGAAGAGCTGAGGCCTTAATTTATAGAAATCCAGGACTTTGGAGGTGCACGGAAAAAGCCATAAATCACTCTTGATAAACTCAAGTTGATTTTTGAGTTATCAAGAATTTAAAGATAGATTAACTCACAAAAATCATGCAAATCAGCTTTTTAATTTAAATCAAAAGTTGAGATCAGCTTTCAACTCAAAAGAGAGTTGAGTTTATTTTTAAAACAAATTGAATTGATTTTCTGATTTAAAGTTCAACTACTTTTTGGATGTGCATAATTAATTATGAATTAATTAAATAAATAAAGTGATTTATGGACTCAACTTAACTGATTTTAAAAATAAAACAATTGATTTATGGGTTAATCAATTATTAAATCAAACTTTTATTCAAAAACTATATTATTAAATTTGACAATTGACTTTAATTAATTAAATAAGAATTTAATCAATTAGTCATAGGATATTTGATTTATTGTCAAAATGAAATAATACAATTTAGAAATAAATCTAATTAAATCTAATTAAATAATTAAGTGGCAGTATTAAATCTAATTAATTAAATATTCATAATATTCAATTAATCAAACTTTAGGATAAATAGGATTTATCGCCAAATAATCATTGAATTAAAAATAATTAGGATAAATAGGAATATTCCCCGATGTAGAATTTAGGATAATCAATTAAGATTCGATAATGTGCCAATGTGCCTTAGGTTAGGACTTTGATGTCGATTTCATTCGATGTGTCAATATAGGAGGTTAATGAACCTATAGCCCATTTTTGGGGTATTACATTTTTCCCCTCTTTGAATTACTATGTGAAGCGCAGTGGTTCAAAGACAGTCTATGTATGATGTTGAAACTGATGTTTGAAATTGAAACTGATATGAAACAGAAATTATGATATGAGACAGAAACTGGATGAAAGATTCAAAGATATTAGGTCCTGAACGACCAAAGATAATGTTAATTATAACAACAATGAACCGATGATTGAAAAAGTGTCAAAACGCCTGATTCTAAACTTTATGATTGCGAAGAAGTGAGTGACCGATTCCAAACTCGATTGTCGGTAAGAATCACATTGGTATCACATCTGAACCCTTCAGTTATGAAGAACCAAGGAAATAACACTAGTGAACTGATGGTTACAAAAAATTGATACAGTTTACAAGATTAAGAGAATACCAGATTGATATGGATCTTGATGAATCTGATATGCCCCAAGCGATGATTGATTTGCCCCAAGCAATGAGGTCTTTTTGATGAATCAACAACTAGACGTGGTTGTTGTCTTGATTACTGAGGAAAGATTGATTTATAGAATTGAGTTACAGACTTTGAATGATGTGCAATGCCATGCCCCCTTCAGGATTAAAATTGAAATCTGACAAGAAAAGTTAGTGTTTATAGTTTAGAAGCATGTTAATTGATTTGAGAAGTGTTTATACACGTTTGAGAACGTATTCTACATCGTTTGTAGGTCTAGAAGACCAAGTTTGACTAGGTTTGACCATAAGTTGACCATCAGTTGACCAAGTTGAAATTTTGATAGTTTGATGTAAGATAATCAATTAAGTTGAATACTGGATTTTTGTGATTATTAGAAGGTTGATTATGCAAGCAGTTGGCATTATAAACGATCTTAGATTTTGATTTTGATTCTGAAAATGGATTGTAGTTGCTATTTTTTTGGATGGACCTTCTTGTAGGATTCAAGTCTTTTTAGAGTCAAAGATGTGATTGATAAAAAAAAAAAATTGTTTAAGTGTTCAAGCAATCTATGAGACCATGCAAACATGCAGAATGCAAAGAGATATGCAAACCTAAGACCTAGGACCTAGTCACTGATCATGTGTCGGTCATTCTCATCATTGAATTTTTAGGTAACTAGATAAATCAATACAATGCCCACTAGTTAGAAACCATAGACATATGAATATGAATTTGTATGCTCAAGAATCAATACAACACCCACTGGTTAGGCAACCATGGACATATGAATATTGATGACTTGAATATCATGTCCATTTTGATATAGCAATTTGTATAAGCATCAAAACATAGACATCGTGATGACCAAAATATGCCTTGCATTACAAACACATCAAGAAATTAAGAGATCATTCTAAATCTAATGTGAATTACCCGTAGTGACCCTTTGTCATTCACATCCTTAGGTAAGATCACATTTCACAATAGGAGAAAGAACTCACTCAAAAAAGACAATAGTTAGATCAAACTTTCTTGAATTTTTTGGGTATCAATGGTCTAGGTACACATGGACATCCAATTCAAGATAGAGGCTCTTACAGTCAGACACCATTTCAATCCAGAATTTCCAAAGTTGTTAGATTTTCACATACAAGCAGAAAACAAAGAAAAGATTATGCCCCCAGTCATTACTCTCTAAATCCTATAAAGGACATCATCAAAGAGCTCAAAGGGACACAATATGCAAAAATCTCAATGCGAATCAGTAAGCATACAAGGAGATAAAAGCATGTAAAAAGTATAGATTATTTTCAGGTTGTGTTTGATGTTTGATTGCGTTGTTGTAGATGCAAAATCCTTTATGGAGATGAGATAGACAGAATGACTCAAATGAAGCTTCAAAGGACTCTGACTAGATATGATACGGCTAAGATACACTAGAGACCATAGGATATGACATTGATTGCCCCCAAGTTTGAACATTGATAGAATACAGACACTTGCCAATGGTGTATAGACTGACTTATTGAAAATAGGAATGTAAAAACAAATTGGGAAATATGTACAAACTAAAGCAAGACTGAAAGCTAGGAAAGACCAAGATTGCACTGATAGATGGAGCATTGTGAAACAAGTGGCACCCATTTTCTAGGTTTTCACCATCTTGGCAGAGATTCTATTTTTGCTACCAAGGTGCCTGTTTTGAAGTTTTCACCAAGGCACTTTTTCTTTTTCTCATTTTTTTGTATTTTTCATTTTTTCAATTTTTTTGTATTTTTGATATCTTTTAATTTTTTGTAATTTTGATATTTTTTACCTTTTTTGTGAATCATCAAGGCGCCTATTGCTAGGTTTTCACCAAGATGTTCATTTTTTCAGGACTTTTTCCAATTTTAAAGATTTTTTCAAGACATTTTACCATAGACTAAATGCCTTAGGCATATAATTTCTTCAGATGGAGAATGTTGATTGGTTCAAGGAGCTGTTCTCCTTCAGTCATTGAGAGTTGATAGGCACTAGAGCCAAAAGTAGCAGTGATTACAAAGGGACCCAGCTAGTTGGGTTCAAACTTCCCCTTGCGTTCTCGATGTGATTGATTTTTAGGATTCTCTCTCAAGACTAGATCACCAACCTGAAATTCTCTGTCTGACTTTCTTGTTGTAACCTCTAGACATTCTCTTCTGATATACTCTGAGATGATCATATGCTACTTGTCTGTGCTCATCTAGTAGTTCAAGTTCTTGCAACCTACACACTTTGTAGTCATCATCAGTTACTAGACCATGCATTCCGATTCTTAGTGATGGGATTTCAACCTCAATAGGTAGTACCACTTCAGACCCATAAACTAAAGTGAAAGGTGTAGCCCTAGTAGGTGTTCTGATACTTGTTCTGTAGGCCCAGAAAGATGAATTGATCATGAGATGCCAGTCTCTTCCCATTTTATTAACTGTACGGTGCAAGATTTTCAACAGATTCTTGTTAGAAGCCTCTGCTTGTCCATTCCCTTGAGGATAGTAGATAGATGACCAATGTTGTGTAATCTTGAATTTAGCACATAAATCATCTAGATCTTTGTTCTTGAATTGTCCACCATTATCTATGATTATGGAATGAGGTATCCCATATCTACATATGATATAGTTCAATATGAACATAGATATTTGTTTTCCAGTTGCTTGAGTCAAAGGGACTACTTCTACCCATTTTGTAAATTAATTTGTAGCTATGACTATATGGGTATGTCCATTAGAAGAATGAGGATGTATAGATCCTATAAGATCAAATGCCCATTGGTGAAAAGGCCATTGTGTAGTAAAGGGAACTAGATCTCTCCTTGGAGCATGAATTAAGTTGCCATGCACTTGGCACTTATGATAGTTCTTAGCAAACTTGATAGAATCTTTCTCCATTTCAGGCCAATAGCACCTAGCCCTAATAAGTTTCCAAGCTAGTGTTAAACCATTTGAGTGTGACCCACATATACCATCGTGGACTTCCTCTAACATATGTTGAGACTCTTCTCATTCTAAACATCTAAGTAGCATACCATCTAGACCTCATTTGTACAGATCATGACCAATGATGACATATCGGGAGGCATTATGGATAAGGTATCTCTTTTCATGGTAGTTGAAGGTATCAAGAATGATTTGGTCTTTGAGATAAGAGAATAGGTTTTGATATCTAGATGAATCATGACCAACAACAGTGCAGATCATGTAGGTTTCAGGGGAACCATATGTAGGATAAGATAGTGCTTCCACCAGGAACTTGTAGTGTAGCTCATGTTTAGGTTGTTGTAATAGATTAGATAGCGTTGCCATTGCATCAACAACCTTATTCTTTGTTCTAGGTATTTTCTCAAACGTGATAGATATGAAATACTTCTTTAGATCATCTACCATTCTTTTGTATGGAATAAGCTTTTCATCTTTAGTTTGGTACACATCATTGACTTGATGGATAACAAGTTGAGAGTCTCCATGAATGTGTATCTCTGTCACTCTCCACGCAATTGCTAGTTTCATGCCATTAAGAAGGGCTTCATATTCTGCAATATTGTTTGTGCAAGGGAACTTTAATTTGAATACTTTAGGTATGGAGTATCCTTGAGGAGTTATGAACAATATGCCTACTCGAGATCCATTCTATGTATAGGAGCTGTCAAAGAATAACTACCATACTCTAGAAGAAAGAGTCATGATAGAGGAATTTGGAAATTCCATTTGCATTGGTGTATCATCAATCATAGGTGCATCTGCTAATTGATTAGCAATAACCTATCCTTTTATAACTTTTATTTCAATGTATTCAATGTCAAATTCACTTAAGAGCATGACCCATTTAGCTAATCTACCCGTGAGGGCAGCTTTTCTTTGTAGGTACTTTAGTGGATCAATCTTAGCTACCAAATGGGTGGTATGTGCCAACATGTAATGTCTTAGTTTCTATGATGCAAAGATCACAGCTAGACAAGCCTTCTCAAACATGGAATAATTCTTTTCATATGCCACCAATGTTCTACTGATATAGTATATAGCTCTTTCCTTCTTGTTCTCATCATGTTGTGCAAGCAATGCCCCTAGTGATGTATCTGTAGTAGAGACATATAAAATCAAAGGCTTCCCTGGAATGGGAGGCATCAATATGGGAGGATTTGATAGATACTTCTTGATATGGTTAAATTTGTTCTCACATTCTTCATTCCATGCAAATGACACACCTTTATGTAATGTTTTTGTAAAAGGTTGTGATATGTCTGCTAGCTGAGATATGAAGTGTCTAATAGATTGAACTCTTCCTTGCAATGTCCTCATTTGACTGATGTTTTTGGGAGGTTGCATCTCCATGATAGCCTTTACTTTAGCTGGATCAACTTCAATGCCTTTCTTTGAGACTATGTATCCTAAGAGCTTTCCAGAAGTGACACCGAAAGCACACTTCTTAGAATTTAGTCTGAGACTAAATTATTCCATTTTGTCTAGTATCTTGCTCAAGTCATTTAGATGTTTAGTTATAATCATAGATTTTTCTAAAGTATCATCAACATAATCCTCCATAGTCTTATGCATCATGTCATGAAAAATAGATGTCATGACTCTCTGATATGTAGCACTAGCATTCTTAAGCTCAAATGACATGACATTCCAACAGAAGGTGCCCCATGCACATGTGAAAGCAGTTTTCTCTTGATCCTCTGGAGCAATTTTTATTTGATTATATCCTGAAAAACCATACATTAAAGAATACATCTCAAAGCCCACAGTCATGTCCACTATCATATCAATGTTAGGTAGTGGAAAATCATCCTTAGGGCATGCTCTATTTACATCTCTAAAGTCTGTACACACTCTAATTGATTTATCTAGTTTTGAAATAGGTACAATATTAGAGATCCATTCTGCATAATCAATAACTCAGATGAATTCAGCTTTTAGGAGCTTCTCTAATTCTGCTTTTACCAAGAGTGCAACATGAGGATGCATATTTCTTAATTTTTGTTTAACTTGTTTTACTCCAGGAGTTATAGATAAATGGTGCATTACAAGATCAGGATCCAACCCTAGCATATCTGAATATTTCCATGCAAAGTTGATCTTCTTCTCTGTGAGGAAGGTTGTAAATTTTTGCTTCTCTTCTTTTGATAAAGATTGTGCTACATGGATCAACTATGGCTCCTCTGCTGCTCCCAAGTTGATAGATTGAGTGGGCTCAATTAGAACTATAGATTTGTCCTATAAATGAATTAGAAGGACATCAAATATCTCATCCTTAGGTGCCTCAGAGAGGTTTTCACCTTTGGATACATCTTTTATTTTTAATTTTGTAGGTTCTGAGACTGCCACGAAGTGGTTTTCACCCTCATAACTCCTTTTTTTTAATTCTTATTCTTATTTTTCTGACTAAGATACCTGATGTCTGACTCCATCATGCTAATGCTCAGTTCACTGATGGAATTCCTCATAGGTGCAACTGCATTGAGGTAGCAAGCAAGGGCATAGTCATTCGGGAAGGTATAAATACCATGGCTCGAGTTTGTGGAGGTTTGATCAAGAAGTTCAGGATGTTGGATAGTCAAAGTAGTGAAAGATTGGGAAAGAGTGTTTATGGATATGGATCTATCATCATTGGTTCGAACCTGATGCTTGAGTTCAAAGATGATATTACAACTTAAGACATTCAATTTGTGAATAGGCTCAATGTCATTGTGATAGTCCACTTTAGCCATTGGTGGATTAGACTCAATAAGTTCATCATTTCACTCTAGACTTACATTGGGTTTAGGTGTGTGTTGGTGAATAACATCAACATGTTTCTCTATAATAAGATCATCTTCTTATGGAATGGCTCCCCATTCATAGTCATTAGATTCTTCATCTATGCCTCTAGGAAATCTAAGAACATGAGTAAAGTCAGGATGAATACCCCAAGAAGGGTTACCCTTAGATTTTGATTTGAATTCATACTCATGAGAATCTATCTCAGAATAACTACCACCTTCCTCTTCTTGATTTCCTTCAAGATTAGCTGGTTCTTGTATTGCAACCACCTCTTGCTCTATAGTAGGTTCTTGTGTTTCTACTACATTAATTATTTTTATTGGATCATCTTTAGCTTCAAGGAGATATTTTATTTCTTTAGGCAAATGCTCATAAGGAATGAGCTCATCAGTGGTGTCTGAATCATCACTATCAGATTGTTTCGTTATTTCCCCCTTTAGTTGATTTTCTATGGAAGGCTCAATTTGTTCTAGAACATGTGGGGAGTTCTTGCTAAGATAGAAAGACTTCTTTGTGTATCCTAGACATGTCGTAGTCTTGTTGGCTCGACCACAATCTTCAAGAGGTGATAGAAGACCTTTACCCTGTAGGCCTAGAGGTCCTTTTCCTTTATATCCCATCTTAGCTATCAGTTTATCCCCTAGGCCATATGACTTAGAAGGAACTTTTGATACTTTAGAGTCACTAGGTGGAACAACTTGGGATTCAGGTTCATCTTTGTAGAGCCATGCAAGCACAGCTTCATCTTCCTCAAATTCTTGTTTAGGTACTTTCTCTACAACAAATTTTCCTTTATATGCCTCAAGAGGTTCCTTAGATTCTGGTTTGAACTATTTTAGAACTTTCCCATAAGACTTAGGTGAGATAGGGAGAGATGTCAAAGACAAGACTGGCTCTATAGTATATTCTCCCATACCATTTTCTTTGATGTTGTCCTCTTATGCAATATCTTTCATCTTAGATGTGGATGCTACATCTGTTTGCTTAATGGAAGATTCTCTATTATTAGGAACAAGTTTATCTGCATTTTCTTTCAAGGTATTGCAAGTTGTTGATACATTAGCTAGAATGGTTACCTCTACTTCGTCACAAGGAAATTTCAAGCACTGATGGTATGTAGAAGGAATAGCTTTCATTTCATGTATCCAGGGTCTCTCTAGAAGGATGTTGTAAGCCAAAGGTATATCAAGAACTTGACATATAGTATCTCTAATGACAGGACCCGTTCTAATAGGCAAGACGATTGTTCCCTTGGAGGATCTTTCTTCTTCATCATATGCTTGGATAGTTATTTTCTTTCTAGGATCAATGGTTGTTTCTGAAAATCCCAATTGTGTGATCAAGCTATAAGAACAAATATGAAGACCAGTGCCCCCATCTATCAACATATATTTGACATGACGGTTTTGGATCAAGACTTCAATATGCAAGGGCTGGTTATGCAGATGACTCAAGGAGTTATCATCATCCTTTGAAAAGGAGATATAATGTGGAGACGTAAGATGATGAACCATAGCCTGGAATCTATCTATATCAAGGTTATCAGGAACATTGGAACTGAGTAGAACTTTGTCTAGAATGGCTCTATGAGCTGGAGATATCCGAAGCAACTCAGACATGGAGATTTTTGCATTAGTATGTTGGAGTTGTTGAATGATACTGTACGAAGTAGGCCTCATGTCCTTAGGATTTGAAGATTTGGATGTTGCCCTCTATTTAGAAGCGGAAGACAGATTGAAAGGCACCTTAGGGACATTTGATTGATCTGGGATTTTTCCTTGTAGGTGTGCCTAAGCTTGTGATCAAGTAACTACATTAGCTAATTGATTTTCTCTATCTCTTCTTACAATTGTGATGACATTGCAACACTCAGATAGGTTGGGTTCAACCATATTGATAATAGTATTATTTCCAGGATAGGCATAATTGACCTTAGCACCCACATTAGGCTGAGAAGATGAATCTCCTTGGCTATGCTTCAGAAATGGTTCAGTGAATGTTGTGTGATCATTATTGCTTTTAGGATTATCAATCATGATTTCTCCATTATCAATCTTGTCTTGAATGGTATGCTTCAAGTGCAAGCAATTATTAGTTTTGTGACCTTAAGCTTGATGGAAATCACATAATTCATTCTCTCTCCACCATTTTGGCTTAGGGTCAGGATCAGATTGTCAGATCTCAGGAAAAGAGATGATGTTATTAGCCAACAGAGTTCACATAGCTGATTCCAAAGATTCTCCAAGAGGAGTGAACTTTCATTTATTACCACAGACCAAGATTTGTATTATGGCTTCTTTTGAGATGATTTAGACACCTTTTGTTCTAAAGCTTTGATGGCTTGGGTACCAATGGTTAGATTGAAAGCAGGTGCCTTAGATAGGGCATGGAGATTATCAACAATGCCATCTATGATGACACCCTTATTCTTGTTCCAATTTTTGTTCTTATCCTTAGAACTAGATTCATACTTGTCCTTTTGAACTGTGACGTCTCTTTTTTTCACAAGTAATTTTTCAATTTTGATTGCATTGTCTACCATCTTATCAAAAGATGTATGATTTTGCATTTGTAAAGGGTAGTTGATTTCTGGAACAAGATTGTTGATGAAGATTTCCAGCTTCTCAATTTCTGGAATAGGCCTAGCATATAGAGAGAATTTCTTTCTCCATCTTTTGAGAAATGTTAGGAATGGTTCTCCTGGATATTGTTTGAGATTACAGATATCAATCATGGTGACTGGATGTTGGATGTTGTAGGAGTATTGCTGATAGAACAATTTGATCAACTCCTCAAAGGTTTTGATTGTAGGAGGCATCCTAGAGAACCAATGAATGGCTGCCCCTCCTAGAGATCGAGGGAAAAGACACATCAGATAGGTCAGTTCATGCATGAACTCCATAGATTGAGTACAGAATTCTCTGACATGATTTTGAGGATTTGAGTTTCCATCATACTTATCATATTTCAGCATTTCCACCCTCTTAGGGAATGGTGGCATATACAAGTCTTTATCGAATGGAAAAAGAAAAAGGGCCTCCATGGAGAACTCCTTAGGTTCTTTTTATTTTTCCATTTTGTTAAGGTTTACTTGCATGGCGTGCATTTGTTTCATCATAGCCGAAATAGGAGTTTCTTCCTCATGTGTAATGATATCTTCCACATTAAATTTGGGAGGAATTTTAGCTCCTTGATGAGCTAACTCTAGAAAGTATGTTTCTCTATCTTCTTTCAAGAAATGTTTCATCATTCTTTTGAAGTTATCATCATTTTGATATTGAGCAATTTCAACAGGTGTAGGTTCTTGTTCCATACCATGTTAAGACTGAGCTCTTTGAGAAACATGGTTTGTCCCTGCTTGAGACATGTTAGGAGTTTTAGGGCTCCCTGGGATAGATCAAGGAGGAGTTGTTTGATTACCTTCATGAGTTGATGGAGGGGGTATGTAACCAGTTTTTAATCAAAAGTTGCCAAGACTGTCATCTTCGTAAAGACCAGAATTGTAGTGTTGTTCAAGATTTGGACCCTAGATATGAGTCAAAGGTAAGGTATGAGATGTTTCCCCTAATTTCTTGTGAGAGGCAGCTCTAGTTTCCACCATTAACCTTTGGTGAAGCAAAAGAATACGATGAAGACAACTGAAGAAAGATCTGATTCAAGAAGATCAAATGACGCAACCTTGTCAAGGTTTGATTGATTGAGGATAAGATTGGACATAAATAAAGGATACTATGCCCTAGATGTATGGGTAGATGCCCAAAAGATAACGAACATGAGTTCACAACACTTAGCCATTTTGAAGATGGATTGAAGATTGATAGTTATGACAAGGTTTTGACACAAGATGAAAAAGACTCAAATCGATTAAATGAAAGGCTGAATCAGACTCAAGAGGCCACTTTAGGAAAATGATTGGATTCTCAGTAGTTGCTGCTCTATTTCTGACATAGTGATTTATTTGACAGATTCTAGAAATAGGCTGAAAAAGCTGGGTATTTGGCAATTTTGATAACTTTGTGGCAATTTTTCAAAATTTCTCAAATGACTTTCTGTAGGCTCGTACGAGAGTGGGTAGGATATGAAATGATAATTGACAAACTCATATGACTATTGCAAAACTCGCATGATAGTTGATAGCAGGGTTTTTGACTTTTTTGAATTGACTGGCAGAAAAAATTGTATGACATTATACAAGCTATCATATGACAATCTGGGGGTTCTGAAATGACAATAGCCAAAATTCATATGACTTTTTGACTTTACAAGACAAATTTTGACTCTAGAAAGGTGTTTGACATCATATTTTGCAATTTTTAGGTTTTCAGTTTCAAATTGTTCACAAAATTGTCTGTCCAGATTTGAAGATTGTACCAGATTGATTCGTTCTTAGTAACCAGATAGATAAACAGGCACACAAAATAACAAGCAAGTAATTTCAAGCACGTCTGAAAACAATGAACAGGGGACAAAGAAACCCTATGCATGAACAACCAAGTGACTGAATGCATTAATCCCTAGGAGTGCTAATAGTGTATGTTCCAAAAAGTTTTTGCAGTAATGCACATATTCCTAGAAAATGAAAATTTAGCCTCACTAGGGTTTGTAGTAATGGTCTGACTCTATAAATTTTGTGATCTCAAGAGGGCGAACTCCAATCCAGGTGCATGGGGGTTTTGACACAGTCCGATAAATTAATCAATCAGGAGCTGGTAGGGAGATCTGACAGCCCAACAAGAGACCACACCTGTGAAGATTTCCTCCATAAGGACATTTATATAGCAGCTGCTGCTACCACGGTGAAAATGGCTATTACCGCTTGAGGTTCCATCAACGTGGTTTACCTAATTAAGGGAATGTCCACTATGGTTAACCCTCTCTAAAGGTGACTCAAAAAAGATGCCACGTGGAGACTGGTTCTAGATTCAAGGATCTGAGTTTCTGATACTACCCAAAAAGGGAGTAGAGCATAGTCCTCTAGCCTTTTCACTTTTAACCCAAACAAAGCAGGCAGATTAATCCGACATGCTAAGACTAAGATTATCTCACAAAGATCTATGATGTCAACCACTTATGATCTATCAACCTCTCCGGGGAGAGAATGTATCAATTAGAAGCTAAAGACACACAAATCTAGTAGAACGTGAGATGCTCTCAGTAACCTCCCTACCTACAAGGGTTCTTTCATTGAGAAGATTTTTGTTGTCTCTCAAGAACCACAAATAGTGTTCATAGGGCCTATTTACTATGTGTAACAAAGATGCTGAAAAACAAATCTATGTTCATTTTTATAGCCCAAAATGAAATCTATGATATGAAAGCAATAAAAGGTCACACAAGCCAGACATGTGAGATGTTCATTTTAGTCTAAATCAAAACATTATCAACTAAGAAGATTACCTAAATTCCTCGCAACATGCTTAGTATATTTTTACCTATTTGTAGCAACTCTTAGGCTTTTCCCAATCAAAATCAGTAGAAATCAATAAAAAACAACAAATTTCAATTGTTAATGTTAGCTGTCAGTCCAAATCTGGAAAACTCACTGAAAAAGTGAAATGACAATTGAAACCTGGCACTGAAACTCGTATGATAGTGGGTCACCTCCCAGATGACAGTCCACAAACTCATATGACAATGGGTATAAGATCATATGACAACAGAGCTTCCAAACGACACTATGTTTCTGATGGTATGATCCTCAATCAAATCAACTATCATACGACAGTGGGTCTTTCCTGGTATGAGTTTCTGACAAAACTCATATGAAAATTGTACAGACAAAAATTAAAAATCACAGCTTGGAATAGAAAATGATAAGAAGATGATAGAAATTGATATAAATTGAATGGAAACCCATTTCAGGGCCCCACGATGGGTGCCAGAAATGTGTGTGTGAATTTTGTACCTAGCTGTAGACACAACACTTCAGTAAAACATTAGAGGTTAGCAGAAATCAAAATCCTGCAATGAAATGGAAACTAATCTAACCAGGCGATTTACTGCGTTCTAGTAGGGGCGAGTATGATATTCTTAGATTGGACTGAGATCAGTGACCTTGACAACACCTAAACGAAGGATTTGAATGTAGAATCTAGATATGAGATGAATGCAAATTAATCTATATTTTTGGATTTTCTATGCAATAAGATGAAACAAACTGATACAAATCTATTCTATATGAGAAACTGATATGACATGTAATTAATCTAATAATGATATGCTAAATGATATGAATGCTCAAAAACAATGAAAATCTCACAACAGCTTTGATTCGCAAAGATTGATTCTTCGATCACCAATTCACCAGCGTGAGGATGCAATTCATGGATGGATCCAAAATGAAGAGTTGAGGCCTTAATTTATAGAAATCTAGGACTTTGGAAGTGCATGAAAAAAGTCATAAATCACTCTTGATAAACTCAGGTTGATTTTTGAGTTATCAAGAATTTAGAGATAGATTAACTTACAAAAATTATGCAAATCAGCCTTTTAATTTAAATCAGAAGTTGAGATCAGCTTTTTACTCAAAAGAGAGTTAAGTTTATTTTTAAAACAACTTGAATTGATTTTCTGATTTAAAGTTCAACTTCTTTTTGGATGTGCATAATTAATTATGAATTAATTAAATAAATAAAGTGATTTATCCTCAACTTAACTGATTTTAAAAATAAAATAATTGATTTATGGGTTAATCAATTATTAAATCAAACTTTTATTCAAAAACTATATTATTAAATTTAACAATTGACTTTAATTAATTAAATAAGACTTTAATCAATTAGTCATAGGATATTTGATTTATTGTCAAAATGAAATAATACAATTTATGAATAAATATAATTAAATCTAATTAAATAATTAAGTGGCTGTTTAAATCTAATTAATTAAATATTCAGAATATTCAATTAATCAAACTTTAGGATAAATAGGATTTATCGCCAAATAATCATTAAATTAAAGATAATTAGGATAAATATGAATATTCTCCGATGCATAATTTAGGATAATCAATTAAGATTTGATAATGTGCCGATGTGCCTTAGGTTAGGACTTTGATGTCGATTTCGTTCGATGTGTCGATATAGGAGGTTAATGAACCTATAGCCCATTTTTAGGGTATTATAGTGACCAATTTAGATAATAATGTAGATATAGCTCAGAAATAAATGTTTGAATTATATAATACTCCTAATATATTCATACTATTTGTATTTTCTATCCATTCTAAGACATAAACTTTCTTCATGATTTGGGCTTTGCTTCCTTTACATGTGCTCTAAACTCAAATATTGTTCATTGCTCACCAAACTCCAACTTATATTTATAGTCAATTCTCTCTCTTAGAGATCTTTCTTTTTCCACACATTCACTCAATTTTTTTAATCTTTTATTAATTCTACCATCTACCCATATAAATCTGCATATAAATATATATCAACATGAATCTAAACACATCATGTTTTTCCTTCTTTAGTCTTCTAATTTTTCTCTATACTCAATCATGAATCTGTTGTATGCTCACTCATGAAGATGCTCATAAATTCATAATATGGTTGTTTACAAAACACAAGAAACACTCCCAAAAAAATGTATTGTCACAAGTACCTCCCAAAATCTGATTTACAATTTGAAACTAGTCTTATCTTTTGTATGCCAAAATATGATTTATAATCTGAAATAAATCTTCATTACAACCTTTGCAAAAAACTAGGTAGGACTAAGAGATTACTATTGGTTTCTTGAATCTTCAAATATAAATACCATGAATAAGACAAAGGTGGTTAAGGCTATTGGATAGCTGAATAGTTTCTCTAAAGGAAACACATTTACTTCTAAATAGATAATCAGACCTCAATTCACTACATAATTTTACAATCAATAATGGGGCATTATTTGCCTCAACCAAATAGCTTACAAGGTTCCTTCTCTTTAACAAATATTTGTTATAGTCTAAAATTATCGCTCATGGTTCTTTCATGTAGAAAGGAAAAATGGAAAGCTTGGTGAGTTCCCTCCACACATTTAGGGTAAAATTTAAAGACTTTAAAGAAGTATCTAGTTTCTAATAACAGCTAAACATTCATTTCATTTGTATCTAGCCTCAATTCTTTCAAATAAATGGTTTTACTTAGATCATTAAAATGTCTACTTTAAGAAGTAATTTCTTCAAACATAATAAGATGAGAAGAAAGATAAAAATTAGTAGGTACTTCCATTTTGATGCATAATTAAAACTGAAATTAGCACTGGCATAGACTGTCCTAATCACTCAAAATACCAAGAAATATTATAAAGATTAGGGCCCAGAGAATAAGACAATTTAGAACATTATTCTAATATGAACTTCAAATTCGAACTCTCTCTAGCTCAGCTCCACTAGAAGGATCGTATACAAGATAATAAAGCACATACATAAAGAAGAAAGAATTCAAATCATTGACAACGAGGAAGTGAAGCTTTAGTACAAGCCTTTTTTCAAAGAAGACAGATGCTACAACAACATAACTCTGCCCATACCTTTATCAATAACAGAATCAAAAGAACTAGATATGAAGGCTGACATATCTCAAACGTCCATTGTCTCAAGATGCTTTGTAGAGGGTGTAAGTGGACTCCCATTTTGCATTTTATTGTGACAGTTCAAAATTTAAAAATTATTGCTTGCCCCTCCAAAAATCTTCCGCGTCATATTGTCCTTTAATGTTGCATATACTCTTTTGTTTAAAAGTTGAGATGCATTTGGTAGAGAATTTATTAGGTTTAGCTTTAATTTGATTTTTTTTTTTAAACATATCCACTCACCTAAATTATAAATTTTGTAATAAAAAAATATATTAAAATGTTAAAGATAGTTAAATTGAATTATACATATAATTGATTTTCTATTTTATAGTTAAAATCATTGTAATCTGCTTGTTATTTGTTGGCCTTCTATTATGTAATCTGCAACCCATTTGACCTTCTTTGTGGTCATTTGTTGAACAGTTTTAATTTTATCTTATCTTATCTAGTTTATTTTTTCACAATTCTTATATTTTTGTTGTAATTTAATTTATGTATGAAAATAAATTTTGCAAAACTCTAAAATTTATAGAATTGTGTTATATAAAATATGTTTCCATTTCTCATTCTTGTAAATATGATCACTTTGAGATGGTTTCCTTTCCTCTACAAGATAGGAATGGGCAGAGTTATCTAGGGACATTGGGTTATGGTTACTGACATATGGACTATGATGGGTTTAAAACTAGGATATGTGAGTAAATGAATAAGGGTATGGCTATATTATATATAAATGTAGTCACTATAAATTGTGGGCACATAATGAGGAATGTTGTTCTATTTGTATACTAGAGTTTCCTAGAATCTATTTTGAAAACACTAAAATAAATATTCATTGAAGAAAATTTAATGGGTGCCAAACTATCACAATCAAAATTAATACAATTTTCATCATGACCAAAGAAACTAAAATAAAACAAAAGTTAGTAACATTGTGCTATTCCTCATTGTTGATGATCATGAACTAAACATAAAATTAAATGTATGCTCAATAAACTCCCAACCATTATAAGAGGTACATCAATATGTTTTATCATCCACATTGAGTTAAGTATTGAGAGTAAGAAGTAGAGTCAATCATAATGATGCCATAAAAATTACAAGATCTCATCAAACTTTTACCTCTTCCAAAATCACTAGAGAACTCTATGCTAATAACTATGAGTTGTAAATAGACCAATCAGTTGCACTCATTTTTCTTTTGAAGCTTACATAATAGACAAAATAACAATATGTTTGAAAACATAAGACTAGAAAATTTTGAATTCCAATGATATCAATAGAAGATTGAAATGCAATCTATGAAAAAGTAAAACTACTACTTTGAGATGGATTCATTTAAAAAATAGTAAAATACCATGTATATCTCAGAAATGCCAAAACAAACATCCATTGATGAATTTTATCTTCATGTTTGATATATAAAAATCTAAGTGTTTGTACAAGATATTAAAAATGGTCAGTCTAAACAAAATAAACACAAATGGATATCTGCACATTTATTATCTAGAGCACCAAGAAGACAATTATCAACATGAAACAATCAAAAGGAAGTTTATGGAGAATAAGTTGTTTTTATTAAAGATCATAAGATATTCCTATAACAGTTTCAAAAAATGTTCTATGTAAACTCATCCTTGGTTGTCATTTCAATGATCCGATCAATAGAAATTTTACCCAAAACAAAAATGAAATTCATGTTGTTTGATATTCAAAATAATGAAGTCAGTTTATTTTTAAAAATTATATATGGATGGACCATGAAGTTACAATCCATTTCTTTTATAATTGGATTACATGTTGTAAAACCCTAACAATTATGTATTTTAATTTGGCTAATTAATTTCTAAGTAGAAAAGTAGAAGTAAGATTCTAGTGATGGGATGTTCTTCTTTTTCATTTTAAAATTACAAAGGAAACATATAGGAATTGTCAAGGAAGGTCATGGTTTATGAATAATGCAAGACTATATCTATTGTCTACAGTTATGGACTCTAGAATAATTCAATGCAGGAAAATAAATACTAATCAAATCTCATATGGATTAGGCTGCTTAGTTTATCAATATAGTTTTGGACCAAATCAATCTTAGAAGATATTGGTGTACCATAGAGATATCAGTACATGATTGCTAGTACTTCCAAGGAAAAAATCTCTGGCAACGTATGCTCAGATCTGCATCATAATTGATCTATCCATCTTAGTGTAAGACCAAAAAGTACTTACTTTTAATTCTCATCTTATATTTCTACACTAATTTTGGCATCCATTCCATTAGTCATGTTTAGTCATCATTCAATCCCTTTTCAAGCCTAATCATCAATCCTAGAAAATATTGGTATGTTGTAGAGGAATTTGTATGCATCACTAATAGTTCTATGAAAAAATCTATAGCAACATACACTCAGATCTGCATCAAAATCCAGCTTAGTGAAAGATTAAAAAAATTACCTTCTTTGTAATTGTAATCTGACATTTTTTACTCACTTATCCACTCCCCTACTCATATTAAAGAAGAATTCAACCCATTTTTCTATATATATATATATATATATATATATATATATATATATATATATATATATATATATATATAGGCACACACACACACATGAAAAAATACACATAGTACAAACAAAAATCCTTAGGATCCCTCCCTCTACCAACAACCCCTAAAGTTTAGAAACCTATTCTTGTAATGACAACAATGCTCTTGGGTGCTCATGTTTACATTCAAAATTCAAATTTAGGCACTGGCAACCATTTGAACCCTATTACATACTGTGTTTTCTAAAATTCATTCATAAGAAGACAATCATTACAATGAACACCAGTCTATTGGAAACTAAATTGAAACAATTTTTGTATTTTCATTGATGTCAAACCTTAATTGGTAAGACTGTTGCTACTTAGGAAAGTACTATATCTATTTGAGTGTTGCTAAGGGGATAAGCAAGGTTCGTAACAATAGCACCTAAGGAAAGGTTGAGCTATCTTGATACTACAAAGTGTACTTGACTATGTTGCACTATGATGAGATAATGTATTGTTTATCTTAGTAAGACTGAAGACTAAACTGGTAGGCTTAACTGAGAAAAGAATGGAAAAATCATGTTTAAGCTGAGTGATGTTAGTGTCAACTGAGTTAGTATATGCTGAGAAAAATTATAGTGTCGACCGAGCATCAATAAATTGTCGAGGAAGATAGTGCAAGCCGAGGAGACAGTTTTAGTATTGACCGAGCATTCTTCATGAAGACTGAGTGAACAATCACAGTATTGACCGAGCATTAGCAATTTTATATTTGAAGAGAATTTAATTTTGGAGCTGACATTGTTGAATTGTTGGATTATGTAAAACGTGTTGACTTTATTTATTGATTGTTTGGAAGCATTAAATGCTTTGTAAAATGTTTTATTGTAAATCTTTAAGAGATTTAAGATGATTCTAGAAAAGGAACCAAAGAACATAAAGCGGGTAGATTCAATGAATCTAATCTAACCCTAAGATCTATGAATGAGATTGAGCGGGAAAAGATGAGTTAACCTAATTGAGAAAAATATAAGGGAACCTGAACATTGTGATATGTATGCACATGGTGAACAGAGAATGCTGGAAGAAGAAAAGTTTTATTGACTGATTAAGTAGAAAAGGCTGAAGGTGGTGATTTCTTGAAGAAGAATTCCAAGCAAATCAGAGATGGAAATGGCAAAGTTTCAAAGTCAGTAAACTAGCATTAGTGTACGGAATCAGATCTAATATTTGCAAAGTGAGTTGTATATTTTTTAGATAATACTGCTACTACTTTCTAACCATTGTAACAGTTAAAATCCTTTTAACAGAGGTTGACCTAACAGTCATATGGTAAATCCTTTGAACAAGGTTGCATTCTAATGGAGTGTATGTAAGTCCTATGACTAGGCTCACTTTTAATAGGGTGATTGAAATCCTTTAACCGGGTCACATTTGACAATGTGTATTGTAACCTTTGATAGGGTTGGCTTTTTACCGAGCTCACTTTAGAAGAGTGAAAATAATAGTAGCATGTTACAAAATGGTTTTTCCCAAATTGGCTTTCCACTATAAAACCTGGTGTTTATACTTGTGTGAATGTTTAGATCTGAACATTGCTATGTTTTACAAGTTAAATTACAGTTGGGAAGTGGACTGCATTGTTAGATGTTTCTATTACTGAATCAGTGATGACCGAGTTTGTTTTGGTTTTGGATCTGATTTAAAGATAAGTTTATGAGATTGTTTTATACATTAGGACCTAAGAACAACTGATTCACCACCCCCTCTCTATTGTTCTAAATCATATTAACAATTGGTATCAGAGCTAAGTTGCTTATTATTAGTGTTGATAGATATCAAGTTTAAAGGGGCTTGAAGCAAATGATTGGGATGTATAAGAAGGAGGTGTCGAAGCTAAACAAATAAAATTTCCCTACATGGAAAAGCTTGATGAAGCTGCATCTAGCCCGTATTGGTGACTCTGCAAAGTACTACATTGAGAACAACTATGTCTCACTTGTTGCACCTTTGACTGCCGAAGAAATGAGAGCTAAGCAAGAACATAATCAGGCAATGCTGAAAATTGCATTTGCCCTAAGCTATCTAGAATTTGAGGACATTAAGGACTGCACAACTGCAAAGGATATGTGGGATACTCTTGCAAGAATCTATGGAGGTGACTTGAATGTGTTGAAAGAAAAGGCCGAGAGTCTTAGAGGTAAGTTTGATGAAATGAGAATGCAAGAAGGTGAAAACATTGCACAATATTGTAGTAGAATAAAAGAAGTTGTGAATGCTATTAGAGGAGCTAATGGGACTATTGATGATGAAACTATAATTGGAAAAATATTAAGAACCCTGCGTCCTATATATGCTATTAAGATCTCAGCTATTCAGGAATCTAGATGTAACTATACTAATGTGCTTACTTTGGAAAGTTTGGTTGGTAAGTTGACTGCTTTTGAACTCTCTAATTATGATAATTTCACTGTTGGAAGTATTGGAAATGTTGAATCTGCTTTTAAGTCACAGCTAGTTCTAAACAAGCCAAAGAAAGAAAAAGAAAGATGCATCAGTGAAAGTGAAAGTGAAAGTGATAGTGAAAGTGACAGTGACACTTCTGATGAAGACCTAGAAGATCTAGAAGCTCTTATGGCTAGAAGATTGAGAAGGGGAAAAGGAAAGTATAAAGGTAAACTCCCTATTATATGTTTTGCATGTAATAAATTTGGTCATATAGCTGCTAGATGTCCTAATAGGAAGGATAAAGATGATGAAAGGAAAAGAAAACACAAAGATAGAAGCTACCGATGGAACAAAGACTACAAGGGAAAAGGTAAGAAATCTTGTTACATTGTTGAAAAAGAGACTGACACTGATAGTGATGATTGTGAAATTTAGGTAGTTTATGTGGCAATCAAAGATGAATCTGATGAGGATGAGAAAATTGCATTGATATCCTATGTGAACAAGAATGATAAATGGATTATTGACAGTGGTTGTTCACATCACATGACTAGTGACAAAAATAAGTTTGAGACCTTACATCATTACAGAGGTAAAAGTGTAAAATTTGGTAATGATGCACCATGTCCTATTAGAGGAAAAGGTTTGATTAAACTAACTGATAAGATATCTTGTGAAAATGCATATCGGTTTGAAGGTCTTAATTACAATTTGCCAAGTGTTGCTTAGCTTAACAAAACTGGTTACCGAGTGGAATTTCATCACAAGCAAGATAAAATATTTAATGCTGTTGGAGAACTGATTGGAAGTGGAGATCAGACCAGAGGTAATTTGTTCTATCTTGACCTATATAAAGAAACATGTTTGATTACACAACTTGATGATATTTGGTTATGGCATAAAAGGTTGTGTCATGTTAACTTTGACAATCTGGTAGAGATAAGTAAGAAGAAAAAGGTAAGAGGTCTACCTAGATTGAAGAAACCTGAGAATGTGATGTGCAAGGAATGCCAGTTAGGAAAAATGACAAAGTCAAGTTTCAAGAGAAAATCCTTTACTTCTGAAAACATTTTAGATTTGGTTCATACTGACCTTTGTGCACCTATGGGTGTACAAAGTTACTGTGGTGCTAGATACTTTATCTTATTTGTTGATGATCATACTAGGATGATGCATGTGATGTTTTTAAAAGAAAAATCTGAAGCTTTCCAATATTTTAAGTGGTATTTGGCTAAGGTTGAAAAGGAGACAGGTGGGAACCTGAAATGTCTTAGATCTGACCGAGGTGGAGAATTTACATCAAATAAATTTAATCTATTTTGCAATTATAGAGGAATTAAAAGACAGATGTCTACACCTAGAACACCTCCACATAATGGTATAGCAGAAAGGAGAAATAGATCTATCTTGGATTGTGCAAGGACATTGATGATTGAAAAGAATGTGGCACAAAAATACTAGAAGGAAGCTATAAGCACTGCTGTCTACACTCTTAACCGAGTACAGATCAAGAAAGGTACAAATTTGACACCTTATGAATTATGGCATGGACATGCACTAAGTGTTAAATACTTTAGAATCTTTGGAAGTAAGTGCTATATATTAAAAGACACTAGGAATGGAAAGTTTGATGCTAAGAGTGATGAAGGCATATTCCTAGGGTACTCCATAAAAAGTAAAGCTTATAAGTGTTTGAACTCTAACACTAACAAAATTGTGGAAAGTGTGAATGTAAAAATTGATGAGTATGCAGAAAGAAATGAAGCTGATCGTAAAAGAGAACCAGAAGATTATAGATCTTTTGTGTACATTGAAGAAGAAGAAGAGGCAAGTAACCAACTTGCACCTGATGCTGAGTCTCGGGTAAGCAATGCTGAGCGACAGATAGAAGCTTCCAAGCGTCAGGAAAATAGTGCCAAGAGAGAACAAGAACATGCTAAGCTACAAGAAAATGCTATTGAATATTAGGAAGAGATTGTCGAGCATTCTAAAGTTGAATTTGAAAATCTTGTAGAGGAACATGATGAAATAGAGGAGAGAACAGCTGAACCTGTTTTGGCAAAATATGTGAGAAGACATCATAAGCCTGAATAGATAATCAGAGACAAAGATACTGGAATCCAGACCAGAAGTAAGACTAAGGATCCAACATGTCTACTATGTGAATTTGAACCAAAGACAACTAGAGAAGCATTGGAAAATGAAGACTAGATACAAGCAATGAATGAAGAAATTGACCAGATTGAGAAGAATGATACTTGGACTCTGGTGCCGAGACTTGAAAACAAGAATGTTATAGGAACAAAGTGGGTGTTTCAGAATAAGATGAATGAAAATGGTGAAATCACTAGGAACAAAGCTAGGCTAGTATGCAAAGGCTACACACAAGAAGAAGGAATATATTATGGGGAAACATTTTCCCCTGTAGCTAGATTGGAAGGAGTAAGAACTCTGCTTGCATATGTTGCTTATAAAAATTTCAAGGTATATCAAATGGATGTCAAGTCTGCATTTTTGAATGGTATACTAGAAGAAGAAGTTTACATGGAACAACCAAAAGGTTTTATTGATCCAAACAGAAGACACATAGTGTGCAAATTGAACAAAGCATTGTATGGATTAAAGCAAGCACCTAGAGCATGGTATGAGAGGTTGCACAACTACTTGATACAGATTGGATTCTCAAGAACAAATGACACAAGCAATCTGTACATGAAGGATGAAGAAGGTAAAGGTATCTTATTGGCAAAAAAAAAATTTGATGACATTATTTTTGGTGGATAAGATGCATTATGCAAAAGTTTCTCAAATGAAATGCAAACTGAATTTGAAATGAGTATGTTTGGTGAGATCAAATTCTTTGTTGGTTTACAAGTATATCAGAGGAAGAATGGAATTTTCATTACACAGTCTAAGTATGTTAATGAAATACTGAAAAATTTTGGGATGAAAGATGCTAAACCAGTAGGAACTCCTATGGTTACTGGACAAAAGTTATCTAAGAATGATGATGCTGTAGAAGTGAATCAAACTCTATACAGATCCATGATTGGAAAATTGCAGTATGTTGTACATAGTAGACTAGATATTGCATTAGCTATTGGGATTGTGGCAAGATTCTCTGCTAATCCTAAGGAAACACATATGATGGTTGTGAAAAGAATTATGAGATACTTGAAAGGAATTGCTGACTATGGTCTATATTATAAGAAGGATGATAAATTTGAACTCTAAGTTTATATAGATGTTGATTGGCAGGAAATGTAGATGACAGAAAGAGTACAAGTGGTGGATCTTTCTTTCTTGGATAGAGATTAGTCTCCTAGACAAGAAAGAAACAAAATTGCATTTCCCAATCTACTGTCGAGGCGGAGTATGTTGCTATTGCAGTGAACTATTCAAACTTGGTATGGATAAAACAATTGTTGATAGGCATGAAAGAAGAAATCACTAAACCTGTTGTTATTTTCTATGACAACACAAGTGCTATCAATATTTCTAAGAATCTAGTGATGCACACTAAGACCAAACACATTGCAATCAAGTATCACTACTTGAGAGAATTAGTACAAGACAAAGAAGTCTAAATGGAATATGTGAATATAAAAGAACAACTAGAAGACATATTCACTAAAGCTTTACCCAGAGAAGCTCATGAGTATTTAAGAAGTCAATTAGGGGTTCTTCCCCTAACTGAGGCTACCTAGACAAGCTAGGAGAACTGCATCAAGTGTGCTACAACAGAACATTTGACAAATTGATGCAAAAGATTGTCACACTTTAGGGCTGGCCTAGAGTTGTGAAGAGAAGCAAAGACAAGGAATCAGTCATAAGCAAGATGACAGAGGGAGAAACACTGAGCTGCACAGAGATTATCTACATCTGATGGATGTATGTTTTAGTTGCTACTTTGGCATTTTTGTCAAAGAGGGAGAATGTACTGATATGATAATAATAACACATGATATTGAAAATTGAGAGTTGATGAGCTGATGGAACTAAAAGAAAAGAGGATGATGAACTGAAATGAAGAATCGGGATAGAGGGAGATCTGGATAGGAGTGAGACTTACAGGATTCTAAATCAGAATGAAGCTTAGGATATTATAAATAAGTTTCTGATGGACAGATAAGGTTTTGGATTGGTTGGTAATCCATGTGTTATCTGGTGATATCATATGGTGTTGCCATCAATGCCAAAGAGGGAGATTGTTGGAAACTGAATTGAAACAATTATTGTATTGTCATTGATGTCAAACCTTAATTGGTAAGACTTTTGCTACTTAGGAAAGTACTATATCTATTTGAGTGTTGCTAAGGGGCTAAGCAAAGTTGGTAACAATAGCACCTAAGGAAATGTTGAGTTATCTTGATACTACAAAGTGTACTTGACTATGTTGCACTATGATGAGATAATGTATTGTTTATCTTAGTAAGACTAAAGACTAAACCGGTAGGCTTAACCGAGAAAAGAATGGAAAAATCATGTTTAAGCTGAGTGATGTTAGTGTCGACCGAGTTAGTATATGCCAAGAAAAATTATAGTGTCGATCGAGCATCAGTAAATTGCCGAGGAAGACAGTGCAAGCCGAGGAGATAGTTTTAGTATTGACCGAGCATTCTTCATGAAGACCGAGTGAACAATCATAGTATTGACCGAGCATCAGCAATTTTATATTTGAAGAGAATTTAATTTTGGAGCCGACATTATTGAATTGTTGGATTATGTAAAATGTGTTGACTTTATTTATTGATTGTTTGGAAGCATTAAATGCTTTGTAAAACATTTTATTGTAAATTTTTAAGAGATTTGAGATGATTCTAGAAAAGGAGCCGAAGAACATAAAGCGGGTAGATTCAATGAATCTGACTTAACCCTAAGATCTATGAATGAGATTGAGTGGAAAAAGATGAGTTAACCTAATTGAGGAAAATATAAGGGAACCTGAACATTGTGATATGTATGCACATGGTGAACAGAGAATGCTAGAAGAAGAAATGTTTTCTTGACTGATTAAGCAGAAAAGGTTGAAGGAGAATGGTGGTGATTGCTTGAAGAACAATTCTGAGCAGATCAGAGATGGAAATGGAAAAGTTTCAAAGTCAGTAAACCAGCATTAGTGTACGGAATCAGATCTGATATTTGCAAAGTGAATTGTATATTTTTCAGATAATACTGCTGCTACTTTCTAACCATTGTAACAGTTAAAATCTTTTTAATAGAGGTTGACCTAACAATCATATGGTAAATCCTTTGAACAAGGTTGCATTCTAATGGAGTGTATGTAAGTCCTATGACTAGGCTCACTTTTAACAGGGTGATTGAAATCCTTTAACCGGGTCACATTTGACAGTGTGTATTGTAACCTTTGATAGGTTTGGCTTTTTACCAAGCTCACTTCAGAATAATGAAAATAATAGTAGCATGTTACAAAGTGGTTTTTCCCAAATTGGGTTTCCACTATAAAACTTGGTGTTTATAGTTGTGTGAATGTTTAGATCTGAACATTGCTATGTTTTACAAGTTAAATTATAGTTGGGAAGTGGACTACATTGTTAGATGTTTCTATTACTGAATCATTGATGACCGAGTTTGTTTTGGTTTTGGATCTGATTTAAGGATAAGTTTATGAGATTGTTTTATACATCAGGACCTAAGAACAACTGATTCACCCCCCCCCCCCTCTTTGTTGTTCTAAATCATATTAACATAGTCATAGTGATATCTGAGATACTTGTATACAAGGATTAGTGTAATAATCAAATAGCTACAAAATAATAAATCAAGGTCTTCATGAGATAGAAGTTGAACAAAGATAAATAGAAATGATATGTTCATATACTCTGAAAGTATAAATCATAAGGGACATTGCTATTATAACCACAAAAAATAAAGGAATAAAGCAACCCTCAAGGAGCAGTTGGTTTTGTTTAAAAGAGTGACTCAACAATGCATAGTTATAGGTCAATAAAAACAAGGTAGTCTCTACTCATGACATATGCAGTAAAAACACTAAGTATGAGAAGCAATGAGTCTAAAATGGAAAAGCCCACAAATTTTGTTCTCTTATTGATAGATGTTTTTGTACAAAGATTCCAAATATGTTAAAACCACTATCAGTAAAGAATATACAGTAAGAAGGTAGACCCACAAAAGAGTGTATACCATGAGGAGTTCCAAAACCCTCAAAATTTTCATATTTACATATATGCAAAGATTTTCCATCAACAACCCAATATCCCAAATAGAAATAAAGTCACAACTATAAGAGAAAACTTTTTTTTTTGAACCCTCCTTGAGCCATTGAAAAAAGTGAAAGCCACAAGCTATATTGATCAAAAACTAGTAATAAAATGACTTATAGCTTTGAATCTTCAAGTTGGGCATATGAAAAAAAGAATGAAGGGGGTTTGAGCATATATGACTAGTATTTTCCTGTACAAATCCACAACCTTCAAATATACAAAAACCCTCAAAAGGATTTTAAAGAGAAAATACATTAGCAATGTTGTGTTATGAAATAGGAGAGGGTTTCGAAAGGAATATGCTAAGGATGGTGGTATACATTTAGGGGTAAAAGCACAATAAGTTGTCACCCTTTTACAAAGGAAAAGGCTAACAAAATCAAAGTTGTTCAACTTCAATAGTATAAAAATGACATTTATGTTTGGAATTTGAAGATGATGGAAACTAATTAAATGTGATAAAATGGATGAAGTTTATGATTAATATTTTTAATAATTTTTTTGAATAATAATTGATGTGTTTTTTAATTTTTAAAGGTGATTTTTCAGTTGCTGAAAATTAGGGGGTCTAGTTCCCACCAAAAAATTATACATGTAAATAAACATTTTTCCCCCTAATTTCAAAATATGTCATAGACTCAACATATAAAGCTAGTGCATGAAGAAATAAAAATTGGTTTGTGACCTATATTTTCTGTTTTATAACAATTCAAATTCCAACTCAGTGAAATTGACAGTTTTCATCTCGCAACATATTTTTCATAACAAATCTATCCCAATCAAAAAAAGAAAAGTATATTCTT
Organism: Chamaecyparis obtusa; assembly: GCA_027943335.1. Lineage (NCBI taxonomy): Eukaryota > Viridiplantae > Streptophyta > Pinopsida > Cupressales > Cupressaceae > Chamaecyparis > Chamaecyparis obtusa. Next base: position 4,034,407 of record BSBK01002548.1, read on the forward strand.
GAAGAGGAATCTCTACTCTAGTGCCCCATATGTTTTTCAAATTTATTTAATATGATTTACTATTTTTTCTTTCTCCAATTCAACATCTCCTTGACTGTTAAAATACCTACTACCGATATTTTTTAATTACAATAAACTATGTCTAATTAAAACACTATAAAAACTATATGAGGATATTATTGACTCTGATCTCTACAAAAGGGTATTTTTTTATTTTAAAAAAAAAATCATTAAAAAGATCAGGAGTTAATGAAATGCCACTTTTCTGAAATAATTTTATTTTTATGGTAATTGGACCCAAAGTGGTATAAAACATGCATTTAATAGATATTTTCAATTGGAAAAGTTAAAGAGCTTATCTAACTTAGCTAGAATGAATCTAGCTAGACCATATGTTTGACCAAAATTAATTTTTAGTTAAAAATAATAAAATTCAGTTGTGCTGATAAGTTAGCCTAAAAGGTAACACTTGATTGTGCTTTTACCCATAGGGTTTGAGTAGGTGCTAAAACCCTTGTGCAATAATCATGACCATAGACATAGGTGAAAGTTTAGATGCAACGAAAGATGCCTTCCCATTTTTTTGAATTCTCTATATCAAAGAAGCAGAACATATGCACAAAAAAAATGGAAAATAAGCCATGTTTCTTCTAGTTTTTTGTTTTATGGAGTATCATAACAATATATTACCCTCGAAGGTACATATTTAAATAGAGAACAAAGAAAACTCTTTCAAGTTTTTCTTCTGTAAAAGAAAAAAAAATGACTCAGAGACATAACAGAGGAGCTTACCCATGTATGAATAAAATGGGGGCCAAATCTGTAGAAGTTTTCAAGTCTTCATCTACTTCTGATTCTACTTTGTTTCTACAATCTTCTACTAATATCCTCCATCTAACCAATTGCTACAACTTGGTTCACTTCTATCTGTGATTCTACTTTTATGTTATTTATCTAATCCTACTGAGAGTAATATTTAATTTTGTTTGAAATTTATATCTTTTATGAGTAATACTAGTCCCTTATCCTTATCAGGAATAGAGTAAACCCTCCTCAAACCCTCATGTAAAAATTTGTGAGACAATATTTTATCCTTTAGATAAACTATCAACCATTCAATCCTATCAATGCAATATGATCAAGTACACAATACATCAATTAGTCTAATTGATTTTAATTTCTCTTTTAGAAAGCCAATTGGACAAGAAACATAAGGAAAACACTTCACAAATGCTTTTTGATATTCGAATTAGTGTGAAGGACAAATAATATGTTTGCACAAGTTTTAAAAATGGTAATTAATTCCTTGAATTGATACAAAGGACCAATCTGACAAGAAGATAATTACACAACCAAATTGCAGAGAAATAAACTAGATCTTTATATTAATCTTCCAAGTATGTGATGCAGGAGCATCTTGGGTCTTGAGAAATCTTGCATCACCAAAAATATTTCCTATTTCTTGTACCAGTATGATGTTTGTTTTGTAGTCATTGCTGTTGTTGGTTTCTTTCCTTGTGAAGTTAATGCAGTCATGTGAACCTAATCTAGAGCATTCTCCTAAGATCGCATGTCCTAGTTTATTTAGATTGGGAAGTTATCACAATTTTCCTCAGGCATAGATTTTCCACCAGTTTTTCTCATGAAACATGTGGTATTTCGGCTTGCATAGTTTCATATGGGAAAATTAGATCTTGTGCAGTTGGGGATCTGGTCTTGCATCATGTGTGGGCGTAAATCCTACTTGGCATCATGTTTTGTTATTTCTTTCTTTAGTTTATGTTTCTCCTCCTAAGTGGACCTATATTGTAATTAAATTCCTGACTAGCCGACTTGTGGTTTTGCTAGCTATATATTTGGAGCTTAGGTTGTTTAGTTAGTATCAGTTGGCAGTAGTAGAAGTAATTGAGAAGTTAATATGTGAGCTCTGACTCTGAATTCATAATTCTCATTGTATAAGGCTGAAACTCGAAAGGCCTCACAGCCAGGCATGTTGCTGGATATTTAATATAATTGCACTAGTGTTGTGGCATGTTGCTTGTCTCATGTCCATTATGTTTTCACTGATTTCATGTGGTTTTCATATTGCTTCCATGTGTAACTCTTCACAGGGCATGTTTATGGGTTTAAGCAGTCTCAATTAACCCTAATTTTTCCTTCACCTTCCTTTCCCTTGCATCAAGTGGTATTAAAGAAAAGTTCTTTCTTGTGGATTGGATTGTGGAGAACCCTATTGGATTGGTTGGAGGGTGGTAGATCTAAAATTTGACCTATAACTTGTAGAATGTTATGATCTTGCTGGAACTTGATTGTCAAGATGGTTCATGGTAGAGGAAATGATAATGCTATCATGGATATGTTGAGGTAGATTGCAACTAGGCTTGAAGCTATAGAGACATCCTAGAGAAGAGGCACACATCTTGAAGATGTTAGTGATGAAGAAGAAGTAGTACCTAATCCTGAACCTGAAGTTGAACAGGATGAGGAAAGACTTTTGAGAGTTTTGTCTAAGGCTAACTCCAGACTTGTAGTTGAAGTTGCTTGCTATGATGAAAGAATTGAGACCGATGCACTTTTGGATTGGATCTCTGAGATGGATAAATACTTTGAGTATAAAGGTACTCCTAATAATAGGAAGGTTAAGATAGCAGTCACAAAGTTGAAAGGTCATGCATCTCTTTGGTGGGACCATTTTCAAATTGAGAGACAAAAGAGAGGAAAAGAAAAGATCAAGACATGGATGAAGATGCTTGGAAAGATGAAGAATAAGTTTCTTCCATCTGACTACCAAGTTAGTTTGATGAGAAAAATGAAAAATCTGAGACAAAGGGACATGAGTGTAAAAGAATATACTGAGAAATTTTACAAATTGGATATCAGATCTGGACATATGGATGATAAAGTTAAGAAAGTGGCTAGATACCTGAATGGTTGAGGACATCTATTCAAGATGAGATTAGTTATGTTAAGATGGAAAGTGTGGAAGAAGCATACCAATTTTCTTTGAAGGTAGAAGAGAGATTGACAAAGAGACATGAACAAAGACAAAGAGGAAGAGGTGGCAGATTTTAGATAAGTAGAGGCAGATCTTATGGAGAAAGTAGAAGATCTGACAATGTAGTACAAGATAAAGGATGGAAAGATGAACCTGCTAGTAGAAGAGGTAATTACTCAAGAGGTACCTATATTGGTTACTCTAGGAATAACAATAGTGGGAAGAGAGAAGAGAAATCTTGGTTCAAAGGTACTTGTTACAAATGTGGTGAAGGACATAGATCTTTTGAATGTACTAACTCTAGAAAGAAGATTAGAAGTAATGATAGAAATAATTTGGCTTGTGAAGAAGTTGAGGAATTGTCTAATGAACCTGAACATGGTGAGAACTTGATGCTAAGAAGGATCTTGTGGAATGAAGAAGCTGATGAGGAACCTATTTTGAGGAAAAGTTTGTTTAGAACTAGATGTAAGATCACTGACACATGTTGCAAGGTAATCATTGATAGTGGAAGTTCTAATAATTTGGCATCCGAAGAGTTGGTTAACAAATTATAGTTGCATAGATTGAAACATCCTAAGCCTTACCATATTTCTTGGATCCAGAAGGAGCATAAACTTCTTGTAAGTGAACAATGCCATGTTAAATTCAAAATTGGGAATTACCATGATGAAGTCTTGTGTGATATTATGCCTATGGATTATTGTCATGTATTCTTTTGGGTAGACCTTGGTAGTATGATAGGAAAGCTTTGCATGATGGTAGATTGAATCAATATACTATTTGGATGGATCGGAAGAAACAAGTATTATTGCCTTTAGTAGAGAAGTCTGATGAAGGTCACTATACTACAATCAGAGTATGCTTGGTTGATGGTAAAAAGTTTGTAAGAGAAATGAAAGAATAGAATGTTTGTTTTTCTTTAACTCCAAGGAAAACTAAGAAACAAGATGAGTTAGAACATGCACCTAAGGTTAAACCTTTGTTGACTAAATTTCATGACATTGTTTCTGATAATGTACCTCATGTTTTACCACCTATTAGAAGTATAAGTCATTGTATGGATTTGATACCTATAGCTAGTTTGCCTAATAAAGCACCAAATAGGTTGACACTTGATGAAAAGACTAAGTTGAATAGACAAGTGCAAGAATTTATTGAAAGAGGTTTGATTAGGGAAAGTTTGAGTCCTTGTGTAGTGCCTATTGTGTTAGCACCTAAAAAGAATGGAGAATGGAGAATGTGCACTGATTCTAGAGCTATAAAAAAGATAACAGTAAAGTACAGATTTCCTTTGCCTAGGATAGATGACATAATGGATAGTTTAAGAGGAGCAAATTATTTTACAAATATTGATTTGAAGAGTGGATATCATCATATTAGAATTAGAGAAGGGGATGAATGGAAAACTTCTTTTAAGACTAATGAAGGTTTGTATGAATTGTTGGTTATGCCTTTTGGTTTGACTAATGCACCTAGTACTTTCATGAGGCTAATGAATGAAGTTCTGAAAAGATTCTTGGGTAAGTTTGTGATTGTGTATCTTGATGACATTTTGATATTCAGTAAGAGTAAGGAAGAACATCTTGAACATATCAGACAAGTATTGCAGATATTGAAGGAAGAAAAGTTGCTGATTAATTTGAAGAAATGTTCATTTATGAAAGAAGAGATTGTGTACCTTGGTTTTATAATTTCAACTAATGGATTTAAGATGGATCCTGAGAAAGTGAGAGTTATACTTGATTGGCCTACACTAGAGAATGTTGGAGAGGTAAGATCATTTCATGGATTGGCAAGTTTTTATAGGAATTTTATCAAAAATTTCAATTCTATTTGTAATGCTATAAATGAAACTATGAGAGGAGATAAAAGGGATTTCAAATGGACACATGGAGCACAAAAGAGTTTTGAAACATTGAAACAAAGAATTGTAGATTACCTACACTTTCTTTTCCTGATTTTCATAAAGTTTTTCAAGTTGAATGTGATGCTAGTGGAAGTGCAATTGGATTTGTTTTGAATCAAGAAGGAAGACATGTAGCTTTCTTTAGTGAGAAGTTGAATGATGCTAAGAGAAAATATTCAGTTTATGACCAAAAATTCTATGCCATTGTTTAAGCTTTGAAGAAATGGAGACATTATTTGATACCTAAATATTTTGTGTTGTATACTGACCATAAAACTTTGCAGTATTTGGGAAGTTAGAATACATTGAATCAGAGACATATGAAGTGGGTTGAGTTCTTGTAGAATTTTTTCTTTTCTTTGAAACATAAAAGTGGATAGTCAAATAAGGTTGTTGATGCCTTGAGCCGAATAAGAAGTTTGCTGACAGAGATGAAGGTTGAGGTACTTGGTTTTGATGTTGAAGTATTTGTATGAAACTGATATTGATTTTGAAGAATGTTGGAAAGCTTGTAAAGAACAAATAGTAAGTGATAAGTAGACTGATTAGTTGTTTAAGGGAGTTTAGTTGTGCATACCTAGAGGATCTATGAGAGAAAATATAATAAAGGAGAAACATAGTGGTGGACTTGCTGGACATTTTAGGATTGATAAGACTGTGAATTTGATTTTGGAAAGATACGTTTGGCCATATATTTATAGAGATGTACCAAGAATGGTTAGAAGTTGCAGAATTTGTCAAATAGAAAAAGGAACTAGTTAAAATTTGGGATTGTATACACCTTTTTCCTGTACCTGATAGACCTTGGGAAGATGTGAGTATGGACTTTGTTCTTGAATTACCTAGAACTCAGAGAGGTAATGATTCTATTTTGGTAGTGGTTGACAGATTTTCTAAGATGGCACATTTCATACCTTGTAAGAAGACATCTGATGCATTGCATGTAGCTGAATTATTTTTCATGGAAGTGGTAAGATTGCATGGATTGCCTAAATCTATTGTTTCAGATAGAGATACTAAGTTTACTAGTTATTTTTGGAGAACACTTTGGAAAAAGATGAATACTAAATTGTAGTTTAGTTCTACATTTCACCCTCAGACAGATGGACAGACTAAAGTTGTGAACAGAAGTTTGGGAAACTTGTTGAGATGTTTAGTTAGAGATAAGCCTGCTAATTGGGATTTAGTTTTGGCACAAGCAGAGTTTGCATATAATAATTATGTGAATAGAAGTACTAAGAGGACACCATTTGAGATTGTTACTGGATTTCATCCTAAGGGAACCATAGAGATGAGAGATTTACCTATTGAGACCAGAAGAAGTGCTGAAGCTGAGGATTTTGCAGTATACATGAGAACTTTTCATGATGAAGTTAAAAGGAATTTGGAGGACAGTAATCTGAAATATAAACAGAGAGAAGATAAAAGAAGGAGACATAAATCTTTTGAAGTTGGAGATGAGATTATGATTCACTTGAAGAAGAATAGATTTCTAGTTGGTACCTATAAAAAGCTGAAAATGAAGAAGTTTGGACCTTGTAAGATTCTGAAGAAGTTTGATAGTGGAAATGCTTATGAAGTGGAATTACCAGGGACATGGATATATCACCTATATTCAACATTGCCAATATATTTGAGTACTTTGAATCAAATGATGAGACTGAAGATGATCTAGATTATCCTAAGAAGAATAGAGACATCATTGTGAAGATCTTGAATAGAAGAGTAAGAAAGAGTACAAGAGGGAAAGACTACATGGAATACCTAGTTCAGTGGAAAGATAAGCTAGTTGAAGATAGTTCTTGGATTACACAAGCTGAGTTGGATCTTTATGACTCATGTTAGAATATGAGTAGTTTCTGATGTGGACATCAGTTCTTTTGTTACCCCAAGTGTCTAATGCAGGAGTGTCTTGGGTCTTGAGAAATCTTGCATCACCAAAAATATTTATCGTTTCCTGTACCAGTCTGATGTTTGTTTTGTAGTCATTGCTGTTGTTGGTTTATTTCCTTGCAAAGTTAATGTAGTCATGTGGACCTAATCTAGAGCATTCTCCTAAGAGCGCATGTCCTAATTCATTTGGATCAGGAAGTTATCACAATTTTCCTTGGGCATCAATTTTCTGCCAGTTTTGCTCATGAAACATTTGGTATTTCAGCTTGCGCGGTTCTGTACGGGAAAATTGGATCTTGCACGGTTGGGGATCTAGTCTTGGATCATGTGTGGACCTAAATCCTACTTCACATTGTGTTTTTTTATTTCTTGCTTTAGTTTTGGTTTCTCCTCCTAAGTGGACCTATATTGTAATTAAATGCCTGACTAGCCGACTTGTGGCTTTGTTGGCTATATATTTGGAGCTTAGGTTGTTTAGTTAGTATCAATTGGTAGTAGTAGAAGTAATTGAGAAGTTAATATGTGAGCTGTGACTCTGAATTCATAATTCTCATTGTATAAGGCCGAAACCCAAAAGACCTCACAACCGGGCATGTTGCAAGATATTTAATATAATTGCACTAGTGTTGCGGCCTGTTGCTTGTCTCATGTCCATTGTGTTTTCATTGATTTCATGTGGTTTTCATATTTCTTCCATGTGTAAATCTTCACAGGGCATGTTTGTGGGTTTAAGTAGTCTAAGTTAACCTTGATTCTACCTTCACCTTCCTTACCCTTGCATCAGTATGGTATACTTCTCTCTCTAGTCTTGCTCCTATTATCTCTTCTAATGTAATTTATCCAATCCCCGATGGTCCTTTTATAAACACAAGGAATCATTTCGATTGGTTACAACATTTGAATATGAAATAGTGTGACTCTTCAATTAGAAATGAATTAGTTTCCCTCATAAACTAATCAATTTATTATAGAAACTAAAAATTAACTTCATTACAATGCAACTATAATTGTTCATTAAATACTTATTTCTTCATGCTTGTATTTTCTCACTTCACCTTCTTCTACTATACTTGCATGACAGTTCCTTCAAGGAAAATCAAGAGTATCGGGCATGAGACAACATGAAAATTATATACTCAAATGTATCATACATTGTATTCACCCTTTTGTTATCCCATTAGAACCCTTTATATCACTCAAGACTTTATATTATTTATCAACTCAACACACTAACGAGGATTTCTTTCTTCTTTGTTGTAATTTTATTTTAAAAACCACGTGTGGTTGCCACTTGTTAACATCATGTGCATTTTTCTTTAGTTTCCTTTTTATCTTTTCCCAAACTTAGCTCTCATAAACATTTCTTCAATAAACCATGCAGTTTCCATGTGTCCATTGTCTGTGGTCCCTATACCATTGATCTATTTAACAAAAAATATTGCTTCTCAAGCATGCATTTTCCACTTGGCAACATAGCGAACATTTTTCTCTGGTCACATTTTTCCCTTCGCCAAAACTTTGTGCTTAAGAACCACATGTCTACTAATATGACTTTGTGACTTTATCGTTGGTGAACCGTGGTGCTACAATGCGGCTTCTTCTATTTTTGGCATCGGTTCCCACACATTCCTTAATGACTTGCTCAAAAACTTAAAACTTCATCTCACATGTTTTTCTCTTGGCAACACGATGGTCATGCTACTTAGGTTCCTTTTTCTTTTACCTAAAAACTCTACGTATTTTCCACTTCACAAATTGATAGATATTATACTTTTGTTCACTTTTTCCTTTCATCCAAAACTCACGAGCAAACACCACGTGTCCACTAGATGCTAACTTGATGGTGATCCTAGATGCTATATGTGGCTTCTTCCACTTTCTCTTATGCTCCACTTAGTTTAGGTTGTATGCATGCATATATCATTCACGTGCTTTGTTTGTGCTTCCACATTTTGCATTCATGTCTACGTGGATATTTTGCAACCATTATCCACTAAGTTTGATATTCAATGGTGATTTTATAACTATTTCAAAGCCTCATTTGGTATAGGAAAGGAATACACTTGCATAAATCATTGTGTATATTTTGTATACATCTCCAGGAGAGAACATTGGTCATGTTCCCATACCATGCACGCCTATCTCCTTAATGACTCTCATTGCCTTCTTTCAAAAATTCTGGTGCAAGATGAAATATTTTGGCAAAGGCTCTGAATTTAGCATCAATCTTGTGCCTATCTTGTGATCACAAAAATCCATGAGATCAAATTTCTTTGAGTAATGCTATTAAATAACTTATCTTCAGTTTTTTGCTCTATATCATGTCTACCAAGGAAAGTACAATTGTAACATTCGATAAAAATCCCCTTTTCATCTTGCTTTTGTTGGATTCTCATACAAGCTCTCATTTTGATTTACACAAACATACCAACTCGCTTTTGATTTGAAGATTTTGATAGAAACCATCATACATTTGGAAAAAATAGGGTATGAAAATATTTTTATCAATGAAACTTGCCTATGGATGAAGCATTTTTATTTTTTGTAGATAATCAATGTTTCATCGATATGAAATTTCCTATGGGAAAAGGGAGGGGCCCACATATTTTATACTTGTAATATGAATTTATTATAAATATGCTTCACAACATTCCTATCTTGGTGTATGTAGACCATTAGGGTAAATATAGGTATTATATTAGGGTTCATGAAAAAATTACTATAGAAAAATTCTATGTGGTTTCAACAAAAGCTCGGTAATGACTATTATGGTTCACTAGAAGGGAATTTTATATTTCAAAATTATATCTAAATTTTGAGATTCCAACACTCTCTCTCTATTTGGTCTTCTTAGGTGATTTAAAAGTATGTTTAATCTCTCTCCCCCCTCTTTCTCACTCTCCTTTAAGTATTCTTAAGTTCAATTTATACAATTCTCAATTGTGAACTTTGTTGTAAATTTTATTTTGTATGTAGAGCATACTCAACAAGTACAAGCTAAAGTAGAATCTCAAGCTAAAGAAGTTTGAGAAGGGTCAACCCAAGCTCAAAAAAATACCTCTCTCTCTCTCTCTCTCTCTCTCTCTCTCCTTTTAGTCTTCTTACCTATGAATCTATATTTTTAATCTTCTTAGTCTAAAGTTAATTAAGTATTTTTATCTTTCCCCTTCATAAATTTTTTTGATTTGTGTGTAGATTTTGTTAAAAAAGAAGAAGCTCAAGCAAATGGTGGACAAAGGGCAGCCCAAGTCCAAGAAATTGAAGTTGGAAAAGGGTCAACATTGCTTCCTTCTACTGGTATGTATGAGAATATGAATCTAGCTCAAAGTGTAAAGAGAAAAAATAATAATAGAAACTTAGATCATTCAATTGAAATGGATATGGAGAAATTAAGATATTATACTAAACAACCTACACATACTAAGAGGAGGATATTGAATAAAAATTCAAATGAAATTATTTCTCAATTTGAGAATCTAGATACACTTGAAAACGCCTAACTATTATCAATTCAACTTCTAAATGATGAATTAAAAAAGCCATTAAAGTTGTTGGGTGTAGATACAACATTGGATATACACACAAAATTAATCACTTTCCTTTAATTTGCAAGTGACTATATTTTATATGTTTATTTATCCACAATACACATACATACATACATACATACATATATATACATATGTTTGTGTGTTAAAAAAATGGTTAGTGCTCCCCTCAAGATTCGTGACATGGCTTAAATGCCTCCTATGTCTTTCATAAGTCTAGTGATTGTATCGAGCATTAATAGGTTGATCTTTTGGTGTAATGACAACCACTACTTGTAACAAGTGGTATCAGAGCTTGGTCACAGGTTCGAATCCCCTTGGGTAACTCTGAGGGAGAGATTGTTGGAAAATGGTTAGCACTCCCCATGAAATTCGTGACATGGCTTAACTACCTCATGTGTCTTCTATAAGTCTAGTGGTTGTATTGGGCATTAATACGTTGATCTTTTGGTGCAATGACAACCACTACTTGTAACAATATGTACATATACATATGTATGTACATAGATATATAGATAGATAGATACATATACATATATGTTTATGCATATGTATACATATATGTATATGTATACATATAAGATGTATATGTACACATATACATATGCATATATGCTTATGCATATGTATACATATATGTATATGTATACATATAAGATGTATGTGTACACATATACATATACATATTGATGCAGGAGCATCCTGGGTGTAAGAGCAATCTTGCATCACCCAAAAATATTTCTATTTTTATATTCAATAATGGCTATTTTGTGCAGAGCTGCTATTTATGGAAAGTTACTATTTTTGGTAATTTTCGTATGTGCCCAGAATGATCTGATTTCTTTCTTGGAGGTTCATTTTGGTCATATAAGTCTGCCAGCAAAGTTTCATGGCTAGATCAGGTGTCGTTTTGAAGATATTGAAGATTTTCGGTATTGGCAGCAGGATACAGAAACTTCGAACTCAGTTTTGAAGGCTTTAGAGGCCCCGGATGAGGTCAAAAATTTGGGTGATGGGCGCTTCCACAGGTCAAGCCTGTAGAGCGCTTCGTGGCATTTCTGAAATGGGGTTATAATAGCCGAGCGGGTCAACTGGTGATGACTTATGGTCTTTGAAAGTTGGGCCACCTCAAATGGCGAAAAATAATTTTCTTCAAAATTTCTGTTCGGGTTTCAAAAGTTATTTTGAGCCGACTATGATGTAATAAAATGTAAAATAAAATAATTCTAAGTTTGGTTGGCCTTATTGGCTAAAATTCTGGAACCTTCCCAGGCGGTGGATAATTGCCTATATAAGGAAGGCTGTATTATTGTCTTAGGCAGTTCAGAATAGTTCTGGGTAGTAGATCTGGGTATTGATTCGAGGCTTTATCCTACAGAATATTGTAAGGGAATGCCCATGTGGCTTTGCATATTGTAATTCTGAAAGTTTGTAATTTCACATTTGTGGAGATAATAAGAAGCCAATTTTCTATTCTTGCGTATTGTTGTTGTTTCTCTATTTCTGTTATGTGTTTGTGGTATTAAGGGGAGCACCCTTCATCAAGTAGTATCAGAGCAGGAGTTCTTGAGTGTGTAAACAGATCGCCGACTGTGAGGCAGTTTGCACCAGGACCGTGGCTAGGGTTTCAACGCGCATCGTGAAAATGCCTCCACGAAGGGAACGTGGCAGAAGAGCTGGTGTTGTAACACTTGAGGTTAGAGAGCTGCAGAGACAAGTGCGAGCATTGCAAGAAGAGATTCGTAGAGGAATGAATCTTAATGTCAGAGACGAAAGCGAGGATGAAGCTGAAGAAGAATATCAAGAAGGAGAAGTTGAAATTGTGAACCAGGAGGAAGAAAGACTTTTTCGGGCGATTTCCAAGATTGGGAAAAGACCTAAGATTGAGGTTCCTACATTTTTTGGAAATCTTAACCCAGAGGAATTGATCGACTGGATCAATGAATGTGAGGAATATTTTGAGTATGAAGATGTTGAAGATCCTGATAGGGTCAAATTTGCGAAGGCCAGATTGAAAGGTCATGCGAAGATCTGGTGGCAAGAAATTCAATTGGAGCGAAATAGAAGAGGGAAAGATAAAATCACAAGATGGGATCGGATGGTGGATAAATTGAAGTGACAGTTCATTCCTATTGATTATGAGCTTGACCTACTAAAGAAAATGCAAAATTTGAAGCAAGCAGGAAGATCTGTTCAGGAGTATACAGAGGAGTTCTATCGACTTCTCATCAGAACAGGCCATGCAGAAGCTGATAAGGAGAAAGTTGCCTGATACCTTAATGGGTTAAGGCCAAGCATTCAGGAGGAGCTGAATCTGGTTCGAATGAACAGTATTGAAGAGGCATACCAGTTTGCCCTAAAAGTAGAGGAAAAGCTGAACAAGAAGTTTGAGAGCAGACAAAATAGAAGAGGTCGCGGTGGACGATCTGGTGGACGGTCATATGGTGGCCGAAATGAAGATTTGAAAAAGAAGGATGAGGCCAGTAGCAGTCAGAATCAGTGAGGAAATAATTCCAATCACTTCCAGGATCAGAATAATAGAGATCAAAGAGGAAGAGGAAGAGGACAAGGATCTAGAAGAGGTGGCTTCTGTGGAACATGTTTTCACTGTGGAGAAGAAGGTCATAGGGCATTTGAATGTCCTCAGCGCCAAGGCAGAACAGACAGGAGAAATGAAGGCCAGGCCAGAATTGCACATGTAGATGAAGATGCCAGATCATCAAATTCTGAAGATGCTGAAAGAGGAGAAACGTTGATTAACAGAAAAGTCCTGTTGAGTGGTGAGAATGAACCTGAGCAAAGGAGGAGCTTGTTTCGCACTAGGTGCAAGTGTGAAGGTAAATGTTGTGATGTGATTATCGATAGTGGAAGCACTGACAATTTGGTGTCAGAAAAGATGGTGACAAAGTTGAAGCTCAAGAGACAGAAACACCCACATCCATATCAGATTGCCTGGGTATAGGATGACCACAAGGTCATGGTCAATGAACAATGCCTGGTGAAGTTCAAGATTGGTGGATACCAAGATGAGGTATTGTGTGATATCATATCTATGGATGCATGTCATATGTTGTTGGGTAGACCATGGCAGTTTGACAGATGTGCTGTACATGATGGCCGTGCGAATACCTATTCCCTGAAAAAGGATGGAGTGTGACATAAGCTAAAACCATTGAAGGAGACTGAAAAAAAGGTATGTGGTAATGCAAAGATAACTTTTATTGATGGAAAAAATTTCCTAGATGGTATGAGGCATGAGCATGTATGTTTTGCTTTAATTCCAAAAGCTGGTAAAGAGGAAGTAGAAGATGTTCCTGTAGAAGTTGCAGATTTGTTGAATGAGTTTTAGGATATTGTATCCGATAACGTGCCTGATGGATTACCACCAGTCAGGAAGATCAGTCATCATATGGACTTGATCCCAGGAGCGAGTTTGCCGAATAAGGCAGCACACAGAATGACACCTGCAGAAAGTGAGGAGTTGAACAGACAAGTACATGAACTGTTACAGAAAGGATTGATCCGTGAGAGTCGGAGTCCCTGTGCTGTACCAGTGGTATTAGCACCAAAGAAGAATGGAGAATGGAGGATGTGTACAGATTCTAGGGCAATAAACAAGATCACAATCAAGTACAGGTTTCCATTGCCACGAATGGATGATATTATGGACTGTTTGAGTGGAGCTGTGTATTTTTCAAAGATAGACCTGAAAAGTGGATATCATCAGATTCAGATCAGAGAAGGAGATGAATGGAAGACTGCCTTCAAGACAAAGGAAGGACTGTATGAGTGGTTAGTCATGCCTTTTGGGCTAACCAATGCACCGAGCACTTTCATGCGGCTCATGAACGAGGTTCTGAAAGAATTTCTGAGTAAGTTTGTCATTGTTTACCTAGATGATATTTTGATCTTTAGTAAGACATTGGATGAGTATATGACGCATATTCGTATGGTATTTGAGAAGTTGAGAGAAGAAAAATTGCTGATTAATTTGAAGAAGTGCAGTTTTGTGAAGAAAGAGTTGGTGTATTTGGGGTTTGTAGTTTCAGGAGGTCTAAAAATGGACCCAGAGAAGGTACAGGCTATCCTTGAATGGCCTACGCCAAGGAGTGCTACTGAGGTAAGATCTTTTCATGGTTTAGCTAGCTTTTACAGAAAGTTTATCAGAAATTTTAGTAGTATTTGTGGACCCTTGACTGAAACAATGAGAGGGGATAGAAAAGAGTTTAAGTGGACTAATGGGGCAGAAAGGAGTTTTCAATTGTTGAAATGAAAAGTTACAAAACAACCTGTTTTAGCAGTTCCAGATTTTAATAAGGTGTTTCAAGTAGATTGTGATGCTAGTGGTACTGCAATAGGAGCTGTTATGAGCCAAGAAGGTAAACCTGTTGCTTATTTCAGTGAGAAGTTAAATGATGCCAAGAGGAAATATTCTGTTTATGATCAGGAATTTTATGCTATAGTTCAGGCATTAAAGAAGTGGAGACATTATCTGCTTCCTAAGGAGTTTGTTTTGTATACTGATCATCAAGCTTTGCAATAGTTGAATAGTCAAGGAAAATTGAATCAAAGGCATTTGAAATGGGTTGAGTTTTTGCAGAGTTATACATTTGTTTTGAAACACAGGAGTGGAAAGTCTAATAGGGTTGCAGATGCTCTTAGTAGAAGGCAACTATTGCTGACAGAAATGCAGATTGAAGTGGTTGGGTTCAAGGAACTCAAGAATTTGTATCCAGAGGATCCTAATTTTGGTGAAGCTTGGAAGGCTTGTACAGAACCTGTTACTCTAGACAAGACAAAATGGTTGGATTTCATCATCCAGGATGATATGCTATTCAGAGGGAGCCAGTTGTGCATTTCATGAAGTTCTATGAGGGAGAATCTCATCAAGGAGAAGCATAGCGGAGGATTGGCTGGACATTTTGGTCGTGATAAAACCCTTGTTTTGGTTGGTGAGAATTATTATTGGCCACAATTGCAGCAAGATGTGAAGAAGTTTGTACAGAGTTGCAGAGTATGTCAGATGGCGAAAGGAGTGAAGCAAATACAGGGTTGTATCAGCCATTACCTATACCAGAGAAGCCTTGGGAGGATATCAGTATGGACTTTGTTCTTGGTTTACCGAGGACTCAGTGGGGACATGATTCAATTTTTGTGGTGGTTGACAGATTTTCAAAGATGACACATTTCATTCCCTATAAGAAGACTAATGATGCTGTTCATGTAGCAGAATTATTTTTCAGAGAAGTGGTGAGACTACATGGCTTGCCAAAGACCATAGTTTCAGATCGGGATACTAAGTTTGTTGAATATTTTTGGCAGACATTGTGGAAGAAGTTAAAGATAGATTTGAAGTTCAGTTCATCACATCATCCACAGACTGATGGAAAAACAGAGGTGGTGAATAGAAGTTTGGGAAATCTGCTGAGATGCTTGGTTGGAGATAAGCCAACAGGATGGGATTTGATTTTACCACAGGCAGAATTTGCATACAATAATTTTGTCAACAGGAGCACTGGTAAATCACCATTCCAGATTGTATATGGAAGTAGTCCAAGAAATGCATCTGAATTGAGGAAGATAGATAAAGGAGAAATAAGTAGTGCTGAAGCTGAGGATTTTGCAGAACACTTGAAGAACATCCATGGGGAGGTGAGGAAGCATATTACCAAGATGAACGCACAGTATAAGGCTAAGGCAGATGAGAAAAGGAGGTATAAGGAATTTCAAGTTGGTGATGAAGTCATGGTTCATTTGCGGAAGGAGCGGTTTGCAATTGGTACATATAACAAGCTGAAAATGAAGAAGTTTGGACCATGTAGGATACTGAAGAAACATGATTCAGGAAATGCATATGAGGTAGAATTGCCTATTGAGCTAAATATTTCACCAGTTTTTAACATTTCAGATCTGACAGAGTATCATGAAGGAGGTGTTGAAGATGAGATCACAACAGCACAGTGGAGTATTCCAGCAACTAGTTTAGACACTAAGGAGATCGAAGATATACTGGACAGTCGTGTTGGTAGAAGCACAAGGAACAGGACATATGAAGAATATCTGGTCAAGTGGAAAGGATGACCTGTTGAAGATTCATCATGGCTAACAAAGGAGGAGGTTAACCATCTTGGTTTTCCTCTGCACGCCTGAGTCGTGACAGGGCCACTTCTCAAATTACCCCGGGTGTCTGATGCAGGAGCATCCTGGGTGTAAGAGCAATCTTGCTTAACCCAAAAATATTTCTATTTTTATATTCAATAAGGGCTATTTTGTGCAGAGCTGCTATTTATGGAAAGTTACTATTTTTGGTAATTTTCGTATGTGCTCAGAATGATCTAATTTCTTTCTTGGAGGTTCATTTTGGTCATATAAGTCTACCACCAAAGTTTCATGGCTAGATCAGGTGTAGTTTTGAAGATATTAAAGATTTTTGGTATTGGCAGCAGGATACAGAAACTTCAAACTCAGTTTTGAAGGCTTTAGAGGCCCCGGATGAGGTCAAAAATTTGGGTGACGGACGCTTGCACAGGTCAAGCCTGTAGAGCGCTTTGTGGCATTTCTGAAATGGGGTTATAATAGCCGAGCGGGTCAACTGGTGATGACTTATGGTCTTTGAAAGTTGGGCCACCTCAAATGGCGAAAAATAATTTTCTTCAAAATTTCTGTTCGGGTTTCAAAAGTTATTTTGAGTCGACTATGATGTAATAAAATGTAAAATAAAATAATTCTAAGTTTGGTCGGCCTTATTGGCTAAAATTTTGGAACCTTCCCAGGCGGTGGATAATTGCCTATATAAGGAAGGCTGTATTATTGTCTTAGGCAGTTCAGAATAGTTCTGGGTAGTAGATCTGGGTATTGATTCGAGGCTTTATCCTACAGAATATTGTAAGGGAATGCCCATGTGGCTTTGCATATTGTAATTCTGAAAGTTTGTAATTCCACATTTGTGGAGATAATAAGAAGCCAATTTTCTGTTCTTGCGTATTGTTGTTGTTTCTCTATTTCTGTTATGTGTTTGTGGTATTAAGGGGAGCACCCTTCATCAAGTGGTATCAGAGTAGGAGTTCTTGAGTGTGTAAACAGATCGCCGACTGTGAGGCAGTTTGCACCAGGACTGTGGCTAGGGTTTCAGCGCGCATCGCGAAAATGCCTCCACGAAGGGAACGTGGCGGAAGAGCTGGTGTTGTAACACTTGAGGTTAGAGAGCTGCAGAGACAAGTGCGAGCATTGCAAGAAGAGATTCGTAGAGGAATGAATCTTAATGTCAGAGACGAAAGCGAGGATGAAGCTGAAGAAGAATATCAAGAAGGAGAAGTTGAAATTGTGAACCAGGAGGAAGAAAGACTTTTTCGGGCGATTTCCAAGATTGGGAAAAGACCTAAGATTGAGGTTCCTACATTTTTTGGAAATCTTAACCCAGAGGAATTGATCGACTGGATCAATGAATGTGAGGAACATTTTGAGTATGAAGATGTTGAAGATCCTGATAGGGTCAAATTTGCGAAGGCCAGATTGAAAGGTCATGCGAAGATCTGGTGGCAAGAAATTCAATTGGAGCGAAATAGAAGAGGGAAAGATAAAATCACAAGATGGGATCGGATGGTGGATAAATTGAAACGACAGTTCATTCCTATTGATTATGAGCTTGACCTACTAAAGAAAATGCAGAATTTGAAGCAAGCAGGAAGATCTGTTCAGGAGTATACAGAGGAGTTCTATCGACTTCTCATCAGAACAGGCCATGCAGAAGCTGATAAGGAGAAAGTTTCCCGATATCTTAATGGGTTAAGGCCAAGCATTCAGGAGGAGCTAAATCTGGTTCGAATGAACAGTATTGAAGAGGCATACCAGTTTGCCGTAAAAGTAGAGGAAAAGCTGAACAAGAAGTTTGAGAGCAGACAAAACGGAAGAGGTCGCGGTGGATGATCTAGTGGACGGTCATATGGTGGCCGAAATGAAGATTCGAAAAAGAAGGATGAGGCCAGTAGCAGTCAGAATCAGCGAGGAAATAATTCCAATCGCTTCCAGGATCAGAATAATAGAGATCAAAGAGGAAGAGGAAGAGGACAAGGATCTGGAAGAGGTGGCTTCCGTGGAACATGTTTTCACTGTGGAGAAGAAGGTCATAGGGCATTTGAATGTCCTCAGCGCCAAGGCAGAACAGACAGGAGAAATGAAGGCCAGGCCAGAATTGCACATGTAGATGAAGATGCCAGATCATCAAATTCTGAAGGCTTGTACAGAACCTGTTACTCTAGACAGGACAAAATGGTTGGATTTCATCATCCAGGATGATATGCTATTCAGAGGGAGCCAGTTGTGCATTTTACAAAGTTCTATGAGGGAGAATCTCATCAAGGAGAAGCATAGCGGAGGATTGGCTGGACATTTTGGTCGTGATAAAACCCTTGCTTTGGTTGGTGAGAATTATTATTGGCCACAATTGCAGCAAGATGTGAAGAAGTTTGTACAGAGTTGTAGAATATGTCAGATGGCGAAAGGAGTGAAGCAGAATACAGGGTTGTATCAGCCATTACCTATACCAGAGAAGCCTTGGGAGGATATCAGTATGGACTTTGTTCTTGGTTTACCGAGGACTCAGTGGGGACATGATTCAATTTTTGTGGTGGTTGACAGATTTTCAAAGATGGCACATTTCATTCCCTGCAAGAAGACTAATGATGCTGTTCATGTAGCAGAATTATTTTTCAGAGAAGTGGTGAGACTACATGGCTTGCCAAAGACCATAGTTTCAGATCAGGATACTAAGTTTGTTGGATAGTTTTGGCAGACATTGTGGAAGAAGTTAAAGATAGATTTGAAGTTCAGTTCATCACATCATCCACAGACTGATGGACAAACAGAGGTGGTGAACAGAAGTTTGGGAAATCTGCTGAGATGCTTGGTTGGAGATAAGCCAACAGGATGGGATTTGATTTTACCACAGGCAGAATTTGCATACAATAATTTTGTCAACAAGAGCACTGGTAAATCACCATTCCAGATTGTATATGGAAGTAGTCCAAGAAATGCATCTGAATTGAGGAAGATAGATAAAGGAGAAATAAGTAGTGCTGAAGCTGAGGATTTTGCAGAACACTTGAAGAACATCCATGGGGAGGTGAGGAAGCATATTACCAAGATGAAGGCACAGTATAAGGCTAAGGCAGATGAGAAAAGGAGGTATAAGGAATTTCAAATTGGTGATGAAGTCATGGTTCATTTGCGGAAGGAGCGGTTTCCAGTTGGTACATATAACAAGCTGAAAATGAAAAAGTTTGGACCATGTAGGATACTGAAGAAACATGATTCAGGAAATGCATATGAGGTAGAATTGCCTACTGAGCTAAATATTTCACCAGTTTTTAACATTTCAGATCTGACAGAGTATCATGAAGGAGGTGTTGAAGATGAGATCACAGCAGCACAGTGGAGTATTCCAGTAACTAGTTTAGAGACTAAGGAGATCGAAGATATACTGGACAGTCATGTTGGTAGAAGCACAAGGAACAGGACATATGAAGAATATCTGGTCAAGTGGAAAGGACGACCTGTTGAAGATTCATCATGGCTAACAAAGGAGGAGGTTAACCGTCTTGGTTTTCCTCTGCACGCCTGAGTCGTGACAGGGCCACTTCTCAAATTACCCCGGGTGTCTGATGCAGGAGCATCCTGGGTGTAAGAGCAATCTTGCATCACCCAAAAATATTTCTATTTTTATATTCAATAAGGGCTATTTTGTGTAGAGCTGCTATTTATGGAAAGTTACTATTTTTGGTAATTTTCGTATGTGCTCAGAATGATTTGATTTCTTTCTTGGAGGTTCATTTTGGTCATATAAGTCTGCCAGCAAAGTTTCATGGCTAGATCAGGTGTAGTTTTGAAGATATTGAAGATTTTCGGTATTGGCAGCAGGATACAGAAACTTCGAACTCAGTTTTGAAGGCTTTAGAGGCCCCGGATGAGGTCGAAAATTTGGGTGACGAGCGCTTGCGCAGGTCAAACCTGTAGAGCGCTTCGTGGCATTTCCGAAATGGGGTTATAATAGCCGAGCGGGTCAACTGGTGATGACTTATGGTCTTCGAAAGTTGGGCCACCTGAAATGGCAGAAAATAATTTTCTTCAAAATTTCTGTTCGGGTTTCAAAAGTTATTTTGAGCCGACTATGATGTAATAAAATGTAAAATAAAATAATTCTAAGTTTGGTCGGCCTTATTGGCTAAAATTCTGGAACCTTCCCAAGCGGTGGATAATTGCCTATATAAGGAAGGCTGTATTATTGTCTTAGGCAGTTCAGAATAGTTCTGGGTAGTAGATCTGGGTATTGATTCGAGGCTTTATCCTACAGAATATTGTAAGGGAATGCCCATGTGGCTTTGCATATTGTAATTCTGAAAGTTTGTAATTCCACATTTGTGGAGATAATAAGAAGCCAATTTTCTGTTCTTGCGTATTGTTGTTGTTTCTCTATTTCTGTTATGTGTTTGTGGTATTAAGGGGAGCACCCTTCATCACATATACAATGTATACGTATACATATATATGTACACATACATATACATATACATATACATATACATATATATATATATATATATATATATATATATATATATATATATATATATATATATATATACATACACACACACACACACACACACACACATTCTTTTACTTTTCTTTTATATTCACATCACTATATTTTGTATCGTCATGTATCCATGATATATATGTGTGTACATACATACATACATACATACATCCATGCATGCATGCATACATACACACACACACACATAGATATATATATATATATATATATATATATATATATATATATATATATATATATATATATATATATATATATATATATATATATATATATATATATATATATTTGTGTACAATTTCATTCACTTTCCTTTATATTCACATATGACTATTTTTTGTAGGGTAAGTGCACAAAGTGGGGGACCAAAAAGGGGGTATAAGATGCCACTTTTTTTTTTTTCTAAAATCAGAAAACTCTGAACTTCAAAGAGAAATTGAAGATAGTTAGACTCAAAATTTTATGATGTGACAAGAACAAGAGTTGTAATACTCTGAATGTTGTTTCTAAACTACTAATTTATTTTGAAAATGGTGCAGATTAATAACCTCAAAAAGGGTGAGCATAAAAAGTGGTCCTATTTTTTGTGAAAAAACATAACATAGCGTCTGGTGTGCTCCCCCTAAAATGTTAACTTTTTTTTTGAATTTTTTTAATCGCTCCAATGAGAAGTTAGCTAACACCACGTAGTTTATCCCAGATTTCTCTACTAATTTTTTTGATGAATTTATAAATTTTTTTGAATTTTTGAAGTGCACACATCCTAAAAATGTAAAATTTCCGTGTGCTCCCCCTAGAAATCATTGAAAACTAATCAAAAATTAATTTTTTTCTAAGTGTGTATAATTGAGTCTAGTTTTTAAAAGAGTAACTTGTTGCAAAATTCGACAAACAAACCAAAATCTATGCCCAAAATACTACACATTATTTTTTGACAAAAATCAGACATACATACAAAAGAAATTAGAGACGAAAAGCTTAACATAATCAGAATTCAAAATAAGTTATATAGTTAGATAGCTAACAGAGAGATCTACAATATCATGTCATCTGATTTTAATGTTATTGAACCATGAATAAACCTTACGAGGAGCACACAAAAAAAGATGTGAATCTTTTGTATGTCTGCTGGAAAACATGTCTTAGGCCTAGTTGAATCTTCCAAGCCTTTGGGTTGGATCTCCAATGAAAATCGAAGCCTTAGGCTTTGTGGATTCTAATGTATTAAAACACGTGTACACTCTATGGTGCGTACATGTTATTCAAATTTATGGCTTCAATAGCACGTGCACACTATGTAACATCCAAAAAATGCTTAAGGAAGTGAGAGCAAAATAGTGAGGTGGTAGGGGTTGAGAGAGGAAGAGAGATTGAGAAGGTGAGAGAGAGAGAGAGAGAGAGAGAGTTTGTAATAAGTGACTGCAAATGGTTTGTATTAAAAAAGTGTAGGAGTTTGTTACACCTTCGATAATCATATTATTGTGTCGAATACATTTCATGACCCTTACATAATTCAGAATCCTTGAGAATTCATAGAATATAGAAGATTGATTTCCATCTAGTCCATGCCTAGTGCACTTGTTGTTGCCTAATGAGTCGTAGATGGTCCTAGGACCCCTTCCTTACCTTCTCTCTCTCTCTCTCTCTCTCTCTCTCTCTCACACACACACACACACACACACACACACACACACACTATCCCACCTTCCTACCCTCTATATCACCCCCCACCCTCTCTCTCTCTCTCTCACACACACACTCTATCCCACCTTCCTACCCTCTATATTTCCCCTCTCTCTCTCTTGATGAACTACAACTGATTTAGAACCTAATTGAATATCTGTGATTAGAGATCACTAAGTTGTTGATTAGATATGACATATGATTAAATCAGTAATATGTTGTCATTGATGTCAACTAGTTTGACAACACTTATTTTGTAAGTTACTATAACTAAACATCTGTAGAAAAGGAGTAAAAGAGATGAAGAACAAAAATATCTACATGAGGAAGGTGTATATGATAGATGAGGATAAGGAATACATTGTGTAACTTGTTGATGAGTCTATGACCTTATGTTTTTGACTTGATTATGTTTCATTCATCTATGATGAGGAAAAGAACTGAAAGACACAAGGCAGTGTGGTCAGTTGATGAAGCATTTCAGTATACACCGATGGGATGTAGTGTATACTGAGCATAGTATAAACTGAGCTTGTGTTCATTGATGCATTTCTTTGTTAACCGAGCAGGAGAAAAGAACTAAATGATTAGTTTTAGCCGTTAAGGATTGATGAGCTATAAAGTACATTGAAATCAGTGATGGAGATAATGTCTATTATGAAGATCAATGACTAGCATAATTTGAGGAAGATCTAAAGGATGAAATCAAAATGTTTTACTGGCACACCAGCCGATGAAGGTTTAAGCAAAAAAATAGATGAAGGAGAATAAGCGACAAAATCTTATGGAGGAGAAGAAAATGGTTTACTTGTTTATTCAAGAGACTAAGGTTTCATTATGAAACTAATGCTAGAAGAAGGAGACTACAGAACTATCGCATGAACAAGCTTCATGTATGCCTGATCAAACTGGTTAAGGAGAACCAAACTACAGAGTTTACCGAGCATCAGAAAGCTATTACCGAGCGATAGTAAGTCATTGATTATTGTTGATATAGAATTGAAATACTAATCAGAGGATTTGTATGGGCTAAACATAGATCTGATAATCTACAATTAAAGATGTATTGTAATTAGATCAACTGCTGCTACATTTTAACCATTGTAAATAGAGAAATCTCTTAACAAAGTGGACTTGAAAGTCTTTTATGTATCATTCATAGAATGAACATTGTTATCCTATCAACCCCATAGTGAATGCTAGTTGGATAATAACGGTTGGTCTTAAATCTTCTAACAAGGTCACACCTAACAGTATGTTTGTAACCTTTAACAGGGTTGGGTCTTCACTGACCTCACTTTAGAAGAGTGAACATTTTTGGGTTGTCGGTCCTAGGTGGTTTTTCCCTTCACAGGGTTTCCACGTTAAATATTTTGTGTTATGTGTTCATTGTGGTGATTGTTTGTTATCATACTTTACATATTATATGTTGGATTTGGTCGGTAATCATTAGTTGTTATTGACTGGTAATCGGTAAAAGCACAAAAGTATAGTATTTTAAGTTACCAAGCTGCAAAAGTTTAAGTAAATTGTTTTGGATTATACATTGTGATTTGGGACTGTGGATAATTGATTCACCCCCCTCTTAGTTATTCTAACAATTGGTATCACAGCATTGGTTGCTTGGAACAGAGTTTTTAAGGACTTTAGCACAAAAGTCTCAAAATGTTTAAGAGGGAAGTGCCAAAGCTAAACAAAGATAACTTCACAATATGGAAAAATCAAATGAAGCTGCATATATCTGGGATTGAGAATTTTGACCTAGATCTGATGGAGAATGGATACCTTGCACCACCCACTGGTCCCTTGACCCTTGATCAACTAAGGGACAAGCATGAACATAATGTTACTATGATGGAGATTGTTGTTGCATGTTTAGATGTCAAATTTGAAGACATCAAGGACTATACTATTGCTAAGCAGATGTGGGATAAACTTGCTCAAGTTTATAGTGGTGATGCAAATGTCAAGAGAGCAAGAGTCGAAAGCTTAAGAAGAAGATTTGATGATATGAAGATGAAAGAAGGTGAAAACATTGTGTAGTACACAAATAGAATAAAAGAGGTAGTTCATGCTATTAGAGCATCAGATGGAGTCATTGATGAAGACACTATGGTAAGAAAAATTGTAAGGACCTTATTTCCTATCTATGCCATCAGAATATCTGCAATTCATGAAAATAGGTCAACACCTAACAACACACTCACTTTTGATAATCTGATTGGAAAGCTTACAACATTTGAACTGAATAATTATGATAATAGTGTTGTATTGTTTGTTGATTCCACTTTTATGTCTTCTCTGAAGATTGGTAAGTCTAGAAATAAGAATGATGATAGTGATAGCAATACTGATGATGAGCTTGATGAACTTGAAGCTCTTATGGCCAGAAGGTTACCTAAAGGTAAAGGAAGGTATAGAGGTAAATTACCTTTAACATGCTTTAACTATAAAGAAGTTGGCCACATTGCTGCTAGATGTCCACACAAGAAAGATGATGATAGAACCAAAGACCGATCTGAAGGAAGCTATGGTAGAAGATACAACAGAGGCTACCGACACTACAACAAAGACAACTGAGATAATAATGAAAAAGGTAAGAAGGTATGCTACATTGCTGAGGAAGAAGATATCACCGATACCGACACTGATGATGATGTGGAGGTAGTATTTGTGGCAATAAAGGATGATTTCAAAGAAGATGAAAGGTATGTAGAGACAACATTTATCTCTAAGGTTAATAAAAATGATACATGGATTATAGATAGTGGTTGTACACATCACATGACTGCTGATGAAGAAAAATTTGATTATCTTGAAGAATACAATAGAGGATTTGTAAGAATGGGAAATGATGCACCCTGTATGGTAAGAGGTAAAGGATCCATGATGATAAATGATAGATTAAAATGTGAAAATGCTTATTGGGTAAAAGGATTGAACTATAATTTGCTAAGTGTGGCACAACTGAACAATTTAGGCCACCGAGTTTCTTTTGAGAGCAAAAAGGTGAAAATATTTGATGATGGAGGAAGACTTATTGGAATTGGTACAAAATCCAGAGGTAATCTATTTTATCTTGATAATGGTCAATCTTCTTGTTTATTGATGAAAAATGAAGATGCATGGTTGTGGCATAAAAGGTTATGTCATGTGAATTTTGATAACATGATTAAGATTAGTAAAAGGAAAAGAGTTAGAGGTCTGCCTAACTTATCTAAGCCTGATCATGTTATGTATCATGAATGTCAGAAAGGTAAGATGACTAAGTCTAGTTTCAAAAGCAAAGACTATTCAACAAAGAAGATACTTGAGTTAGTGCATACCGACCTATGTGGTCCTATGAGAACTTAGAGTTATTATTGATACATATATTTTATTCTTTTTGTTGATGATTATACTAGGTTGATGACTGTCATGTTTTTAAAAGAAAAATTTGAGGCATTCAAGATGTTTAAGTGGTATAAAGCAAAAGTAGAAAAAGGGATTGGTAAAGATTTGAAATGTTTAAGATCTGATAGAGGAGGTGAATTTATCTTTGATGAATTTACTAATTTCTGTAATGAGCATGGTATTAAAAGATAGGTCTTTGCACCGAGGACACCACAACAAAATGGCATTGCTGAAAGAAGGAATAGGTCAATTGTTGACTACACAAGGATATTAATGATAGAAAAGAATGTTTCCCAAACATACTAGAGAGAAGTTGTTAGCACTGTAGTTTATGTGCTAAACCGAGTACAACTGAAGGACACCAATAAGACACCCTATGAGTTATGGTTTGGACACAAACCCACTGTAAGTTATTTCAAAATTTTTGGAAGCAAGTGTTTTATTCTGAAAGATGAAAGAAATGGAAAGTTTGACTGAAAAGGTGATGAAGGGATATTTCTAGGATATTCCAGTAAAAACAAAGCATACAAGTGTTTGAACAGAGTAACTAATAAAATGATTGAAAGTACTAATGTTCAAGTTGATGAGTTTGATGATAAGAATGCAGAGGAAAGCAAAAAGGAACCAGAAGACTATAGTAGATTCTCTTACATTGAACAACTTGAGTATCTACCAAAGCCATAGATAGTGACAACTGGTCAGCAGGAAAATAATACCAAGGAACGGGAAAGAGAAGCTGACGAGCAGGAAGGACCTACCAAGAAAGAAAATGAACCTGCACAGGATGAACAAGAAAGAATAAATCAAATACTGGAAAGTTTTGTCAAAAGACACCATCCTGAGACACAAATCATTGGAGACAAACAAGTTGGCATGCAAACAAGGAGTAAAGCAAGACAAGGTACATGTCTAGTTTGTGATTATGAACCGAAAAATGTAAAAGTTGCATTAGAAAATGATGAATGGGTTAATGCAATGAAAGAGGAAATAGAACAAATAGAGAAGAAAAAAACCTAGACCTTAGTACCCAGACCTAAAGATAAGAAGGTTATCGGTACTAAGTGGATATTTAGAAACAAGCAAAATGAGAATGGAGAAGTAATAAGAAATAAAGATAGATTGGTATGCAAAGGATATGCACAGGAGGAAGGAATTGATTATGGTGAAACATTTGCACCTATTGTTAGATTAGGAGTCAGAATGTTACTTGCATATACTACACACAAAAAGTTTAAAGTTTACCAAATGGATGTCAAGTCAGCATTTCTGAATGGGATAATTGAAGAAGAAGTCTACATAGAACAACCTGAAGGGTTCGTTGATACAGAAAACAAAGATATGGTATTAGATTACATAAAGCTTTATATGGTTTGAAGCAAGCATCGAGAGCCTAGTATGAGAGGATGCATACTTATTTGTTAAGTATTGGATTTGTTAGAACAAGTGAGAACAACAATTTTTATATGAAAGGAGATACTAATGATACTATTCTTATTACTGAAATGTTTGTGGATGACATTATATTTGGAGGACAAGATCAAATATGTAAGTCATTTACTGATGAAATGAGAAGTGAATTTGAAATGTCTATGTTCGGAGAGATTAAGTT
This sequence comes from Chamaecyparis obtusa, assembly GCA_027943335.1. Lineage (NCBI taxonomy): Eukaryota > Viridiplantae > Streptophyta > Pinopsida > Cupressales > Cupressaceae > Chamaecyparis > Chamaecyparis obtusa. The sequence continues at coordinate 4,062,052 of BSBK01002548.1, forward strand.
CTTTCTAGGACAACAAGTGATTCAACAGAATGATGGTATATTCATCACACAATCTAAATATATCAAAGAAGTATTGAAGACATTTGGCATGGAAGATGATAAACCTGTGGAACACTGATGGTTACTAGATGTAAATTGACCAAGGAAGATGAAACTACAGAGGTGAACCAGACACTGTACCAATCTATGATTGGTAAGTTAATGTATGTAGTGCATAGTAGACCAGACATAGCACATGATGTGGGAATTGTTGTAAGATTTTTTGCAAACCCTAGAGAGTCATACATGGTTGCTACAAAGAGAATCCTAAGATACCTAAAGAAAACAAAAGATTATGGATTATGGTATCCTAAGGAAGGCAAATTTGAACTCAGAGTCTATAGCGATGCTGATTGGGCTGGAAATGTGGATGATAGAAAAATTACCACTGGAGGAGCATTTTTCTTTGGTGAAAGACTTGTAACATGGACAAGTAAGAAGCAGGCTTGCATTTCTCAGTCTACAACTGAAGCAGAGTATGTTACTACTGCTACAAACTATTCAAATATTGCATATATTAAGAAACTATTGGAAGGTATGAATGAGATAATCATTGAGCCGGTGATTATATACTGTGATAACACAAGTGCAATAAACATTTCAAAGAATCCAGTGATGCACTATAAAACAAAGCATATATCTATTAAGTATCACTACTTAAGAGAACAAGTATAGGAGAAGTAAGTTAAGCTAGAGTTTGTTACATGAAAAGAACAACTTGTAGACATCTTTACAAAGCCTCTACCAAAGGATACATTCGAGTACTTGAGGACTAGACTTGGGGTCTGTCCCCTGTCTACCGGTCACTAATGTAATTTGGATGTTGCATCAGCCTAATCTTATCAGAAGATCATTTATGTTGATGCAGCATAGTTCACACTTTGGATCATGTCTAAGGTTGTGAAAAGTTTGGAGAACTGGAACAGATTGGTATATCAGTATACAAAGATATAGATAATGCACCAGACAATAGAGAGTTACATGGCTACTACAAAGATGCATGTTTATTTGTTTCTTTGGCATTGTTGTCAAAGGGAGATATAAACAATATGAAATAAGATGCACCGATGAGAATACTAAAACATCTATCTAAGGGAGAGACAAACTGAAAGAAAGGGAGAGCACTGAAGATCAGTTACTAAGAATAGAAGAAGGAATCTTAAAGTTGAAAGATCATATCTGCAGAATGTCAAAGTTGCATTGGTAATGTTGTTGAGTAACATAGTGATTAAACATATTAAGCTAGGGAGAGCTTGTACAATATTTGTTCACAGAGTTGTAGAATACATGTTTGGTATGTGTATGGTATATTTCATATTACTTGAGTTGCCATCAATGCCAAAGGGAGAGATTGATGAACTACAACTGGTTTAGAACCTAATTGAAGATCTGTGATTAGAGATCACCGAGTTGTTGATTAGATATGACATATGATTAAATCAGTAATATGTTGTCATTGATGTCAACTAGTTTGACAACACTTATTTTGTAAGTTACTATAACTAAACATCTGTAGAAAAGGAGAAAAAGAGATGAAGAACATAAATATCTACATGAGGATAAGGAATACATTGTGTAACTTGATGATGAGTCTATGACCTTATGTTATTGACTTGATTATGTTTCATTCATCTATGATGAGGAAAAGAATTGAAAGACACAAGGTAATGTGGTCAATTGATGAAGCATTTTAGTATACACTACATCCCGTCGGTGTATACTGTGCTTGATATACACTACATCTCGTCGGTATATACTATGCTCGGTATACACTACATACTGATGGGATATTTTAAAATTAGTTAGAGATATTTGGAAATGGGTAAGCCTTTTTCTATGAAGATAAATCACACACACACACAACTTGTTGTTGTAGAGTACATATTGAATTTTCTAACTATTTTGATGTTTATAGGAATATGATGCGGGAGCATGTTGGGTCCTTGGCAATCTTGTGTCACCAAAAACATATTTGAAGTTTTTTGTGTTGCTCGGTTCCTTCTTTGATCAAGTTGCTCGGTTTCCTTTATTGATCGAGTTGGTTGGTTTTCTCTCTAGCGCTTGATAATTCCTTGGCACTCGGTGATGCTTGTTCTGGCACTCGGTTTCCTTGCTTACCGAGTTGTTTGTTTTGAATTTCTGTGGAGGCCGACTTGGGAATTTATTTTGGGTCACAGATTTAATGTTGGTATCCATCATTGGGAAGTGTGTGGACCTAGATCTAGTCATCCCTTCTATTAATTATGGATCTAAAGGCTAACTTGGCTGAGTAGCCTCTTGTATAAATGTAGTTGTTTGGTTAGAGTTTAGGAGTCAGTTTTGATAGAAGATAAAAGATAGAAGTTTGGGGATTGTTGAGGAATTCTATACTTGATTATAATATCTGGCCTAAACCGGGAAGGCCTTATAGCCTGACATGTATGAATCAAATTGAACATAATATATATCAAATTTTCTACATTCTCTCTCTCATTTTTATGTATTGTTGCTTCTACAAGTTGTTGAGCAAGGTGGATCTGGTTAGGGTGTGCCTTTGGCCCCTCTCCCCATCCCCCCTTGCATCATAATATATGTGTAGATTTGCACTCTAACAATGTTTTTCAGGATTGTAACATAAATGTCCCACCTAGATCTTCAAGGGAATTAATATCTACTATTTTATGTGAAAAAGCGGATTGTCAACAATTTTACAAGCTCTCATGCTTGAATGGTACATGCATAGATTGTGAAGGTTTGCAACATTTGCCAATTTGTCAACATATGGAGAGTACGCATGCACTTGGTAATGAAATAGTAGAATTTGGAAAATATAAGACCATGACATACAATCTAAAAGATGGAAAAGAGGCTAAAATATGTGATTTAGTAATTGAAAATATTCTAGTGTATCAATTCATGGAAATTTTTCATAAAAAAATTATTTATGACTATGCAAGGCATACACATAGAGTGTGATGGTTGGATATGCAATTCAAGTTGTACAAGGACACATTCCCACTTGATACCATTATTTCAGTTATGAAATTTGCAGAGAACTACACACTGCAAGCATAGAATGAGGTGCAAGCAAAGTATTACAGCTCTCAACAGGTTGTTATATTTGTTCATATAACATTCATAAATTCACCTGATAGTACATAGGAGAATAGGAAGATATTAAGGGAGTATCATTTTTATATCAAAAATGATCACTCACATTCTATAGAGTTTGTACACGGTTTCTTTCAACTATTTTATGGTGATTTGGCTAACAGGGGCATATCATATCATATGGTTAGATAATTGTGCATCACAATTCAAGAATTCTTAGATGTTTTATTGGTTGTGCATGATGCATAAGATTACTAGAATTCAATAAATGTGGAATTCCATAGAGGATGGTCATGGAAAGGGAGAGAACAATGGTGCAGGTGCATGTATTAAAATATCCTTAGCACGTGAAGAATTAAAGTACAAAGGGCAAGAAACATTGTTAGATGCGAGATGTATTGTCTAGTGGTGCTACAATGGGTCTAGGTCATGAAGGTGAATATACGATTCATATATTTTTTTGGTTGATGGATGAAACTAACATTGCACCATATGAGGATTGTTCTACACTGACAGGATCGAGTGACCTAGACTATTTTAGAAGTTTTAATGCAAGTTCATGGAGTATCCACATACAACATATGGCATGCTTTTTTTCATCATGTGTAGATGAAGATTGGGATGGGTGTGAGTCAAAGGAATGGGTTGATGAATGGTATACATGTATTTTGATCCCACTTGACTCCTATCATCCCCATGAATCACTACAACTGATAGAAATGGAATTATCCATTGACTTTGATCACTTATCTGATCTAGTACAACCAGGTAAATTGTCCACATACAAATAATCTCAAATTTAGTAATTTATCACAAATATTCAGTAAACTAATGTCCTCATTATGTTTATATCATTACAGGCCATGTTTTTGTTGTTATTGGACCTGAAGACAATGAAGAAGGGACAAATTATTATTTGTTTCATTGTGTTGAGGCAAAAAATAAATTGGATCACTTGGTTATCAATGGTGAAGAATTAGAATACTCTATAGGAGTAGTGGTTGTAACTGGTACATGGCTTGGGCGGTATCTTATGAAGAACCCTAGGTTGTGGTTGTTCAAGGATTGGGAGACAATACTTGAGACAATAAAGGGTAGGGAAGATCCAATTGGTTCATTGGACTAAATGGAGATACAAAATATTGTAATGTCAAATCTATTTGAATACATGTGCATATAACATGCATATTTATATAGCACTATAAATTGGGTGGACTGTAAATTGCTCATGCATTACCCTATATGTATAATGAGAAGTTTGTAAGATTTAATGAAAACATTTCTATTTTATTTTTTGGGGCAATATCGAAGGTTTTCTCTACTCATCTCTTTCCTCCTGGTGCTCCTAATGAGCTGAGTTGTAAAAATATTTCTCATTAATAATAAAAAACACTTTATAATGTTATGCCAATGACTTGTAGGCACATAATACTTGGAAGGCCATGGAAGCACCTTAGGAGGACTATTCATGATGGTTTCACAAATAAATATATAGTGCACAAAGATGGAAACAAGTACAATGTCAAAATTCCACCACATTCCTTAATTGAAATGAGCAACATTGTATATCTTTCAAACCATCAGTCGTAGCATCAAACCATCTGCACCAATAGCTCCAATTGGTTGGGTTAACGCTAGTGGAAACCTCATTTGGCACATAGACTCACTCAAACATTGCCGACCACTCCGGGCTGAAGTGTCCATAAATGTGCACTCAGCATGAAATTGGTGATCTTTACAGGGTCATATCTTGTAGCTCGTGTGACGTATCATTGAACCCTCAGGTGCTACAAGACTATGTTGTCGAGGTCTACAATAACCTATCTCAATTTTTAGAGATTCAAATTCATTTAAATTTGACAACACAATCTCGGTTGATGTCAAAACTCAAAGTGTTCCTTAGTTGAAATGAGCAGCATTACGTATCTTTCAAACCGTCAGTCGTAGCATCAAACCGTCTGTGCCAACAAATCCAATTAGTCGGGTAAATGCTAGTGGTGACCTTGTTTGGCACACAGACTCGCTTGAACATTGCTGACCACTCCGGGCCTAAGTGTCCCTCAAGGTCCCTTCAGCATGAAATCGATGATCTTTATAGGGTCATATCTTAGAGCTCATGCAAGGTATCATCAAACTATCAAGTGCTACATGACCATGTTGCCAAGGTCTACAATAACCTATCTCAGTTTTTAGAGATTCAAATTCATTTATATTTGACAACACAATCTCAGTCGATGTCAAAACTCAAAGTGTTCCTCAGTTGAAATGAGCAACATTGCGTATCTTTCAAACCATTGGTCATAGCATCAAACCATCTACGCCAACAACTCTGATTGGCTGGGTAAATGCTAGTGGAAACCTCATTTGGCACACAAAATCGCTCAAACACTGCTGGCCCCTCTGAGCCAAAGTGTCCCTCAAGGTCCCTTCAACATGAAATTGGTAATCTTTACAGGGTCATATCTTAGATCTTGTGCAAGGTATCATCAAACTATCAAGTGCTAAAAGATCTTATTGCTGAGGCCTACAATAACCTATCTCATTTTTTTGAGATACAAATTCATTTACATTTGGCAACACAATCTCGGTTGATGTGAAAACTCAAAGTGTTCCTCAGTTGAAATGAGCAACATTGTGTATCTTTTAAACTATCAGTCGTAGCATCAAATCATATGCACCAACAAATCCGATTGGCCAAGTAAACACTAGTGGCAACCACATTTGGCACACAGACTTGCTCAAACATTGTCAACCACTCCGAGCCAAAGTGTCCCTCACGGTGCACTCAACATAAAATTGGTGATCTTTATGGGGTCATATCTCAGAGCTCGTGCAAGATTTCATTGAACCATCAAGTGCTACAAGATCATGTTGCCGAGGCCTACAATAACCTATCTCAATTTTTAGAGATTCAAATTCATTTATATTTGGCAACACATTCTTGGTTGATGTCAAACCTCAAAGTGTTCCTCAGTTGAAATGAGAAACATTGTGTATCTTTCAAACCATCAGTCGTAGCATCGAACCGTCTATGCCAACACCTCTGATTATCTAGGTAAACACTATTGGAAACCTTGTTTGGTACACAGACTCAATTGAATGTTGTTGACCACTCCGAGCCGATGTGTCCCTCAAGGTCCCTTCAGCATGAAATTGATGATCTTTATGGGGTCATATCTTGGATCTCGTGCAAGGTATCATCAAAATGTCAAGTTCTATAGGACCATGTTTCTGAGGCCTCCAATAACCTATCTCAATTTTTAGATATACAAATTCATTTAAATTTGACAACACAATCTCGGTTGATGTCAAAACTCAAAGTATTCCTCAGTTGAAATGAGAAACATTGTGTATCTTTCAAATCATCGGTTGTAGCATCAAACCGTCTATGCCAACAACTTTGATTGGTTGGGTAAATGCTAGTGGCAACCTCATTTGGCACACAGACTCACTAGAATGTTGCTGACCACTCTAGGCTAAAGTGTCCCTCAGGGTCCCTTCAGCATGAAATTGGTGATCTTTATGGGGTCATATCTTAAAGTTTGTCTGAGGAATCATCAAACTATTAGGTGCTACAAGACCATGTTGTCGAGGCCTACAATAACCTATCTCATTTTTCAAAGATTCAAATTCATTTAAATTTGACAACACAATCTCGGTTGATGTCAAAACTCAAAGTGTTCCTCAGTTGAAATAAGCAACATTGCGTATTTTTCAAACTGTCAGTTGTAGCATTGAACCATCTATGCCAACAACTCTGATTTACTAGGTAAACGCTAGTGGCAACCTTGTTTGGCACACAAAATTGCATGAATGTTGCTTACCACTCTCGGTCAAAGTGTCCCTCAAGGTCCCTTCAAAATGAAATTAGTGATCTTTATGATGTCATATCTTGAATCTCGTGTGAGGTATCATCAAATTTTCTAGTGCTACAGGGCTGTGTTGCTGAGGCCTACAATAACCTATCTCAGTTTTTAGAGATTCAAATTCATTTAAATTTGGCAACACAATCTCAGTTGATGTCAAAACTCAAAGTTTTCCTCAGTTGAAATGAGCAACATTGTCTATCTTTTGAACCATTGGTCATAGCATCGAACCATTTGTGCCATCATTTTGAAGCACTTTAGATTTAGTTATTAACCCTTTTGAGTGCATTCTACGTGATTGACCTGTAGCAGCAGTGGGTTTGTGCATTGAACAAAGGATGAATTAGGTGGATCCATCTACTTTATGTGGTTACTATGGCTGTGGGATGGATCCAACACTTGTATATTATGTAATTTTCCCTTATTATGCATGATTTTAATAAATATGTAGGGTAATTACCAAATTGTACAAGTTGACATGGTGAAAGGTGCATGAAGTAAGGGCCATGGGTGTAGCAGAAGGAGTTTGGGCTGTATGAGAGGGTTTTTTCCTTTGGAACATGTTAGGACATGTTGAGGACATGGTCTACAATCAAAGAGTGGATCCCAGAAGAGAGTTTTAAACAGTTTGTGAGAAAGTCCTAGTTATAGGCTTGATTTGGTGAGGGTTTGTGAGTTGGGGTATGTGCAGAGGTTCCATGGCCTAAAGGATGTCAAAATCCTTGATTATAATTCATTTTAAGATACTTTATTAAGTGGTAAGGTTAGGGGATATGATGAAGGGTGCTCCCTTTAATACCAAAAACACATAATAGAAACAGAGAAACAATAACAAATTGCAAGAATAGAAAATGGGCTTCTTATTATCTCCACAAATGTGGAATTACAAATTTCAGAATTACAATATGCAAAGCCATATGGGCATTCCCTTTACAATAGTCTATGAGACAAAGCCTCAAATTATTACCCAGAACTAGTCTAAACTGCCCCGAACTGCCTAAGACAACACTATAGCCTTCCTTATATAGGCAACTTTCCACCGCCTGGGAAGGTTCCATAATTTTAGCCAATAAGGCCGACCAAACTTAGAATTATTTTATTTTAAAATTTATTACATCAAAGTCAGCTCAAAACAACTTTTGAAACCCAAACATAAATTTTGAAGGAAAATCATTTTTTGCCTTTTCAGCTGACCCAACTTTTGGAGACCATAAGTCATCACCCGTTGCCCCAATTGAGTATTATGACCCCATTTTAGAAAGGGCATGAAGTGCTCTACAACACTTGAATAAGCAAACTTCATTTAGCCAAAGTTTCAACCTCATTCGGGGCCTCTAAAGCCTTCAAAAATGAGTTCAAAGTTTCTGTACCCTGCTGCCAATACTGAAAATTTTCAATATCTTCAAAACTACACTTGATCTGGCAATGAAACTTTATTGGCAGGTTGATATGACCAAAATGAACTTCCAGGGAAGAAAATAGACCATTCTGAGCTCTAACGGAAAACATACTAAAAATAGTAACTTTCCAAAAATAGCAGCTTTGCACAAGATAGCCCTTATTGAAAAGAAACCAGAAATATTTTTTGGGTGATGCAAGATTGCTCTTACACCCCAGATGCTCCTGCATCAGACACCCAGGGTAATTTTAGAAGTGACCCCATCACGTCTCAGGTGTGAAGAGGAAAACCAAGATGGTTAACCTCCTCCCTTGTCATCCATGATGAATCTTCAATAGGTCATCCTTTCCACTTGACTAGTTATTCTTCATATGTCCTGTTCCTTGTGCTTCTGCACACATAACTATCTAGTATATCCTCAATCTCTTTGGTATCTGAACTAGTTGCTGGAATACTCCACTGTGCTGCCATGATCTCATCTTCAACCCCTCCTTCATGATACTCTGTCAAATCTCAAATGTTAAACACCGGTGAAATATTAAGCTCAGTAGGCAATTCTACCTCATAGGCATTTCCTAAATCATGCTTCTTTAGTATCTTACATGGCCCAAACTTCTTCATTTTCAACTTTTTATATGTACCAACTAGAAATCTCTCCTTCCGCAAATGAATGATGACTTCATCTCCAACCTGAAATTCCTTATGTCTCCTTTTCTCATCTGCCTTAGCCTTATACTGCGCATTCATCTTGGTAATGTGCTTCCTCACCTCCTCATGGATGTTCTTCAAATGTTCTGCAAAATCCTCAGCTTTAGCACTACTTATTTTGACTTTATCTATCTTTCTCAACTCAGATGCATTTCTTGGACTACTTCCATAGACAATCTAAAATGGTGATTTACCAGTGCTCCTGTTAATAGAATTATTGTATGCAAATTCCGCCTATGGTAAAATTAAATCCCATCCTATTGGCTTATCTCCAACCAAACATCTCAGCAAATTTCCCAAAATTCTATTCACCACCTCTGTATGTCCATCAGTCTGTGGATGATGTGATGAATTGAACTTCAAATATGTCTTCAACTTCTTCCACAATGTGTGCAAAAAATATCCAACAAACTTAGTGTCCCGATCTGAAACTATGCTGTTTGGAAAACCATGTAGTCTCACCACTTCTCTGAAAAACAATTCCGCTACATGAACATCATCATTATTCTTCTTGTAGGGAATGAAATGTGCCATATTTGAAAATCTATCAACCACCACAAAAATTGAATCATGTCCCCGCTGAGTCCTTGGTAAACCAAGAACAAAATCCATACTGATATCCTCCCAAGGTTTCTCTGGTATAGGTAATGGCTGATACAACCCTGTATTATGCTTCACTCCTTTCGCCATCTGACATACTTTGCAAATCTGTACAAACTTCTTGACATCTTGCTACAACTATGGCCAATAATAATTCTCACTAACCAAAGCAAGGGTCTTATCACGACCAAAATGTCCAGCCAATCCTTCACTTTGCTTCTCCTTGATGAGATTCTCCCTCATAGAACTTCGTAGAATGCACAACTAACTTCCTCTGAATAGCATATCATCCTGAATGATGAAATCCAACCACTTCATTCTGTCTAGAGTAACAGGTTCTTTACAAGCTTTCCAAGCTTCACCAAAATTAAGATCCTCTAGATACAAATTCTTGAGTTCCTTGAACCCAACCATCTCAATCTGCATCTCTATCAACAATAGTTGCCTTCTGCTAAGCACATCTGCAACCCTTTTAGACTTTCCACTTTCATGTTTTAAAACAAATGTATAACTCTGCAAAAACTCAACCCATTTCAAATGCCTTTGATTCAACTTTCCTTGACTATTCAAATATTGCAAAGCTTGATGATCAGTATACAAAAAAAACTCCTTAGGAAGAAAATAGTGTCTCCACTTCTTCAATGCTTGAACTATAGCATAAAATTTCTGATCATAAACATAATATTTTCTCTTGGCATCATTTAACTTTCCTTGAAATAAGCAACAGGTTTACCTTCTTGACTATAAACTTTCTATTTCAATAGTTTAAAACTCTTATATAACCCAGTAGTCCACTTGAACTCTTTTCTATCCCCTCTCATTGTTTCAGTCAAGGGTCCACAAATACTGCTAAATTTTTTGATAAAATTTTTGTAAAAGCTAGCCAAACCATGAAAAGATCTTACCTCCGTAGCACTCCTTGGGGTAGGCCATTCAAGGATAGCCTGCACTTTGTTTGGGTCCATTTTTAGACCTTCTGCTGAAACTACAAATCCCAAATACACTAACTCCTTCACAAAATTGCACTTCTTCAAATTAATCAACAATTTCTCTTCCCTTAACTTCTCAAACACCATACGAATATGCACCATATGTTCCTCCAATGTTTTACTAAAGATCAAAATATCATCTAGGTAAACAATGACAGACTTACCCAAAAATTCTTTCAGAACCTCGTTCATGAGCCACATGAAAGTGCTCGGTGCATTGGTTAGCCCAAAAGGTATGACTAACCACTCATACAGTCCTTCCTTTGTTTTGAAAGTAGTCTTCCACTCATCTCCTTCTCTGATCTAAATCTGGTGATATCCACTCTTCAGATCTATCTTTGAGAAATACACAGCTCCACTCAAACAGTCCATAATATCATCCATTCGTGGTAATGGAAACCTATACTTGATTGTGATCTTGTTTATAGCCCTATAATCTATACACATCCTCCATTCTCCATTCTTCTTTGGTGCTAATACTGCTGGTACAGCACATGGACTCAGGCTCTCCTGAATCAACCCCTTCTATAACAACGCATGTACTTGTCTATTCAGCTCTTCACTTTATGATGGTGTCATTCTGTGTGCTACCTTATTTGGCAAACTAGCTCCTAGAATCAAGTCCATCTGATGGCTGATCTTTCTTACTGGTGGTAGTCCATCAGGAACATTATCAGATACAATATCTTGAAACTCATTCAACAAATTTGTAACTTCTACAGGTACATCTTCTACCTCCTCTTTACTAGCTTTTGGAATTAAAGCAAAACACACATGCTCATGCCTCATACCATCTAGGAACTTTCTTCCATCAACAAAATTTATTCTCGCATTACCACATACCTTTTCTTCTGTGTCATTCAATGGCTTTAGCTTATGTCGCACTCTATCCTTTGTTAGGGAATAGGTATTCACATGACCATCATGTATAACACACCTGTCAAACTGCCATGGTCTACCCAACAACATATGACATGCATCCATAGATATGATATAACATAGTACCTCATCATGGTATCTGCCAATCTTGAACTTCACTAGGCATTGTTCATTGACCATAACCTTGTGGTCATCCTTCACCCAGGCAATTTGATATGGATGTGGGTGTTTCTATCTCTTGAGCTTCAACTTTTTACCATCTCTTCTGACACCAAATTTTCAGTGCTTCCGTTATCGATAATCACATCACAACATTTACCTTCACAGTTGCACCTGGTGTGAAACAAGCTTCTTCTTTGCTCAGGTTCATTCTCCCTCGGCTTCATCCTCACTTTTGTCTTTGACATTAAGATTCATTCCTCTGCAAATTTCTTCTTGCAATGCTCACACTTGTCTCTGGAGCGCTCTAACCTTAGGCATCACAACACCAGCTCTTCCACCACGTTCCTTTTGTGGAGGCAGTTTCACGCTGCTTACTGAAACCCTAAATCATGGTCCTGGTGCAAACTACCTCACAGTCGGTGATCTATTTACACACTCAGGAACTCCCGCTCTAATACCACTTGATGAAAGATGCTCCCCTTAATACCAAAAACACATAATAGAAACAGAGAAACAACAACAAATTGCAAGAACAGAAAATGGGCTTCTTATTATCTCTACAAATGTGGAATTACAAATTTTAGAATTACAATATGCAAAGCCACATGGGCATTCCCTTTACAATATTATGTGAGACAAAGCCTCGAATTATTACCCAAAACTACTCTGAACTACCCCAAACTGCCTAAGACAACACTATAGCCTTCCTTATATAGGCAACTTTCCACCGCTTGGGAAGGTTCCAAAATTTTAGCCAATAAGGCCAACCAAACTTAGAATTATTTTATTTTACAATTTATTACATCAAAGTCGGCTCAAAACAACTTTTGAAACCCAAACAGAAATTTTGAAGGAAAATCATTTTCTGCCATTTCAGGTGACCCAACTTTCGGAGACCATAAGTCATCACCCGTTGACCCGATGGACTATTATGCCCCATTTCGGAAAGGGCATGAAGTGCTCTACAACACTTAAATTAAGCAAGCTTTATTCAACCAAAGTTTTGACCTCATCTGGGGCCTCTAAAGCCTTCAAAAATGAGTTCGAAGTTTTTGTACCCTGCTACCAATACCGAAAATTTTCAATATCTTCAAAACTACACTTGATTTGGCAATGAAATTTTACTGGTAGGCTGATATGACCAAAATGAACCTCCAAGGAAGAAAATAGACCATTTTGTGCTCTAGCGGAAAACTTACTAAAAATAGTAACTTTCCAAAATAGCAGCTCTGCACAAGCTAGCCCTTATTGAAAGGAAACTAGAAATATTTTTTGGGTGATGCAAGATTGCTCTTACACCCAGGATGCTCCTACATCAGGATACAACCATGATAGGGTTGCTTTGTAAAATTGGGCTATTAGGCCTATACATGAAAATGGAGCAATGGTTTTTGGAGAAGTTATGAAAGAAGTGGACTTGGTTTCAACATATGTTTAATAAATTGGAAAAGGGTATTTGAATCCCTAATTTTTTTGGGGAGTCATTTGAAATGATTTGGAGAAATATGCAAATTTCTCACTGGATAGGGCTAGTAGGACATGCCTAAAGAGAGGAGTTGGTTATGGGAAGATAACCACTAAAGATTATGAGTTTGAATATGGGAGATGAGATGTTTGGATTATGTTGAGAACCTTTTAAGATTTTGAGCTGGGTCTTGGAGTTAATCCTTGGTTCAAGGAAAGATTAAAGTGTTGTTACAAAATAAAGGAGAAATTTGATACTCTCCTATGAAGATTACAAATCCACGACTAGCCTCTGCATCAAAATGAATTATACATATTCTAATAAAGTATAAATCATACAATAACAATATACATTGATAACATACAAGCATAACTATAAGGCATGGGAAATTTACAAAGCATAAGACATCCACATAAACATAAATTAGTATACATCAATATGCATGGCACATGAATTGCATACCTAAAACATAAACTATATATATTCATAGGGCGTGAAGCCAAATATATATGTCCAATAATGTCATACATCAAATATATATCCAATACAGTTAAACTGGCTTCCTCAAAGCCAAATGGATGTACAGTGTGTCACTTATACAATATACAAAAAATATGTCCACTAATACCATATAGGCATACAATCTATATCCCTAATCTAGTCCTTTCCCTCCAGGGGAAGAAAACAAATCCCGAGCTTTCTTCGATCATCACGTCGATGGAGATGTAGTAGTCTTTTGAGTGCACTCACTAGTCCTCCTGTCTAGACTCTTCTGCAGCTCGAGCTAATAAAAAAATATAAGCATCAATAACTAATATACATCAAAATTGAATTATACAATGACATAAAATAGAATATTTTCTTATCACTAGCAAATAGTCACTATGTACATCCATCAAAGGCGCATGCTGATGATGTGGAGTAATAAGTCCCTACAACAATGATCAAAATAATAATTAAAATACATACATGAATATCATTAAAAAATTCAATACAAACTATTAAAATAATAATTAAAATTAAGTGATCTCTTTCATACCTCAGTCAGTGCTTCAGAACTAGCTACTGCTGCAGCTACTCCATGATCCAAAGTATCACAAACATAAGGAGTAGTCTCTAATGTCAATAACTGAAAATGAAATAACAAAAGTATTATGTAGTTATAAAGATTACATATATTTGTTACAATCCTACTAATGAATAAATGGTACCTCTGTAAAGGTTCCACCACGTCCTTCGGTGTGCGGTGTCAATGTCAAAGCTCCAACATTAAACTAGTGCACATGTACATGAAAATTTATAAGATAACCATTCATATAAGAATGTACTACTAACATGTTAATTATAATGCATTATTACATATATACATGTGGACTCAATGATGACATCACAAAGCTAGGTGAAGGAATGTGATCACTGCAATGACCACTTTGCATCTAGATTTTGATCATAATTTGTCTAGTAATTTAGTTATTCATTCATTTATTAATTAAATATAATAAAGTAAATAAAATTAACATGAAAATAAAGATACCTCAAGGAAAGTGGCATGATGCCCTTTGTTGTCTATTGTGAATGTCGATGGTCCACCGATGAACTAATGCACATGCACAATAAGTTATGATACAATTATTCATATAATTACATAATAGTAAAATATATTAATTAAAATGCTTTATTCGCTACATACTTGTGGAGTTGACGACGGTGTAGAAGGGGACTAGAGGATCATTGCCACTGCCACTGACACTCTTACCCTAAATTTTGGTCATAATCAATAAATACTAAATTAATTAGTTATTCTTTTATAAATGAAATATGATCAAATAAATTTAATGAACTTGAAAATATTTACTTGTGTGTCAACACCAAATGTCATATTTAGAAAATCATCATTCATCATTCCATGATCCTCTTCCTCTCTCTTGGCAATACCAAATGTGCACAAGGATCCACATTACTGACAAATATGCCCCCTCAAAGATTGACCATGGTGACCCTCAACTAAAGGAGTGGCACACTGAATGAGAGTCTTTGTTAGAGCACTAATCATGCCTAGTGTGTCCACCTCTACATGTTCCTTCACAAAAGAAGGAATACTAACATGATCCACTTGTGGCTTGCCAATAGGAACCCTAGGTGCATTAGGGTCATGATGTGCCCCCAATTTATCAAATGATGACCCCCCTCCTCTACCTTGAGAATCTAGAAAGTCAAAATAATTTGGCACCTCCTTGAGTACAAACTCGTAATAGAGTTTCCTCAATAAATATATAGGAACCTCATGATTGTTATAGGGAGGGAAATCAAAGACCATCTACCATCTCTCCAAAAAGTTTTTTTTTATGTCTTCATTCAAGCACCAATGAATTGTGAACCTCTTTTTTGTAGTTCTAAGAGTATCAATGTCCCTTGGCTTTTTAAAGAGTTTACAAATGTCATCTTTTGTGATTTTTTTCCTTTTTATGTCCTCATATGACAATTTATTTGCATAATATTATTTTTGTTCTTCTCTTTTATCATGTCATAAATTAAGTTATCCACTAACTGAGCCTATGTGGGTCAAGATTGATTCCAATGATTTTGCAAGTCTTTCCCTTCTAGGATTTGTAGCAATAGAATCTTTTAAGCTCCTAATTAAAGATTCTAATTCTATTTTCCCTCTTCCAATTTGGTTGATCAATTTTTCCTATATTCCAGGAGGAGGTTTCTCGATTGGTGGAGGCAGTTGAGGTTCATTTTCTTGGTTATTTTCTTCATTCATTTGTTCATGAGGAGAAGATGGAGGGTCTGGTTGAGGGTTTTGTTTAGGGAGATCATTTCTTCCTGGAAATTAAAACAAAATCAATTTTAAAATTCTAAATACACTTAAAATATAAGAAAAGAAATTTTGACATAACAATTTTCTTCAAAATTGAAATTTCAATACAATAAGATGCATGGGCTGTAAAAACACTTACCTCTTCTTCTGGTTCGAACTTGATGATGTCGTGGAGCCATTCTTTATCTAATTTGATGAATCAAACAAGAAGAATGCCTTTGTGTACGTGTTATGGGAAGCCCTCTTTGGTTGCAAACATGGGTTTGTGGGATAAAAATGAGCCTTTGAAAGGAAAACAAGACAATTTATATATTTTACATAGCGCATGCGCACTATAGTGCACATGCGCTATGTTTTGAATTGCCCAAGCCTACGGCTTGGGCAACCCAAGCCATAGTGTGTGTGCTCTATAACAAGCACATGCTTTAGTGCATACACAGTATGGCTGTTGGGGGGCCAAAAAGGAATGTGGCACCTTTTTGGTCCCCCATCTTTGTGCATATACCCTGTATGTTCATGTATCCACAATTTAGTTTGATATGCCTATTTTCTTTTTTGTAAGTACTCTCTCTCTCTCTCTCATTACACAAGCATATATATGCATATCATCCTATTCTTGTTTATAGATGCCATATATATTTTGATATGGCTATAAATGTGGACAAAATAATTTGTCATACGTTTATATTTGTATATATTTTCTTATCTATACCTATGTTATTTCTTATTATATGCTTACATTGTCTCATACCCCACTGCCCTTCCTCTCTCTCTCTCTCCACACACACACACAATCTTTCACTTTGATGATATTCTCTTATAGAATACTTTTTCTCTCATTTTCTTTCTTTTTCCATACATACATACATGCATGTTCATATTTAGTTTCACCATGCAATTATAAAAACATGTTATATATAATCTTAGTACAGTAAGATGTATATTTATGCATCTATAGACACTTACACACATTCTAATGTTCATATGTATGTCTTATCATTCATATATGTTTATATTTTTCATATGCATGTACTTTTAATACTTATAATTTCACATATATCTACTCATTTGTTTCACATTTCTATATCTTATATATTCTATAAATTCACTTTTATGAACACTCATATAAATTCACACACACACAATTATACATTCTATAATAATAATAATATATATTTACACATAACTTCACATATCACATATATACAATTATTTATATATTTGTATATTGTTTAGGCTTAGAATTGTCACCCTAACTCAGGCATTAGGGCTACACAATAATTCCATACTAACAATGGAAACCTCCTCGAGCTGTAGGTGGACTCTGATTGAGGAGGAATCTCTAGATTCTAGGTTGGTTCCTATTTGATTCAGAATATCACCTCCTAACTAAAACTTGATTGGGAAAAGGGAGAAAGATTTAAAACTGAATGGGAAAAGGGTGATACACCAAAACATACTCTAGATCTATCATGATTTTCAAACCAGTATTCCACAACTACAAAATTACTGAGCTGTATTTATCATTCTCTATTCAACATAAAGGTTGACTAGAATCCACTATTAGGGTTCATACCACAAATAGTAAAAACTGACAACAAACTTACATATTCTGCAAAAAGGCCTCATTTTTTATAACATAGGAAAGGAATTAGAAACAATTCACTTTACCAAATCACATAAAACATGCAAAACTTAATATAGAAAGGAAGAATAGGATTGGATCCAATACTCATAAATTGATGTAATCAGAAAAGCTTGCTCTTATTTCCTTCAAAAACCTCTAAAAATGGTTACAAACTGCAAAAAAGGGGCAGAGGAATGGAGATGTTCACTAAGCCTCACCTTTTCACTATTTCGAACCCCTAAAATTAACAATAAGCCTCACCTAAAAATCCCTCCAAGCTCTAATCCGAAAATCCAATCACCCCTAGAAATCCTCCTAAAATTACTCAAATTTGCTAAAAATAGCTCCTCCAAAATAGCCAAAAATCATGTCAAATTCCTAGCCTATCACCATTTCACTAATGCCCTTTAATATTGGTAATTTTTTAATATATCTTTTAAAAGATATTACCAATATTATTACAAAATGTTATTGAAATAAATTCAATATTAACACCTAGCCCCTAAAAATAAAAATCAAACCTAAGCCCATTATTACAAAATGTTATTGAGATAAACTCAATATTATTGCCCAACATAAAATTATTTAAACCTAAGTTTAAACAATTGAGAAACTTGAACTTGGGTCAACATGATCATTCAGATAGAAAAAAAAAGTCATAAAATATCCTCAAAGCATATGCAAGTTGGCAACTCCGAATTCGATGCACAGGCTGACAAGGTTCTCGCAGCATTCAATGGCATTGATTTTCTCTGCCATGGACTTCAGAATTTTATCAAAACCACTGCTTTCTCAGTCCTTGAAGTCTTCTCTATGTTTGCATTTTTATATTTTTGGAAAACACGTATCTGGCTGTGAATATTTTAATATGAAAGTTATGCTGCAATGAAGCTCTCCTCTCTGTGATCTCCTTATCTTCAACTGTGTTTGTTGAAGTCTTTTCTTGTTCTTGAACTCAACTTTGACTGAAGTTTGCTTATTTGGAAAAGTTTTTTGTCTTTTTATTGGTAAATATAAGCTTGATTGAAGATCACGGGTAGTGATTGGCACTTGTCTGTGACTAGAAACTCTACGAGTTTTAGACTCGAGCTTTTATGCATGGCTTAGCTTCATTGACTATTGAAACTCGATTTATATTCACGGGTTGTAACTGGGCTGACAGCTATCTAACCGATAGTTCACGGGCTGTAGATTTAGTCTTGACTGCAAATAGTTCGGTCTTGACTTCCATTCATCGAACTCGAGCTTGATGTGGGAGCTCTCAACTTTTATAGACAACTTTAGTCTTGAGCTAAATAGAAAACTCATGGCTCTGCTAACAGATAAGTAACTCACCTTTCCTTCTTTTCTTTGTTTTATGCAAAAAAATGGGCTGTATTATTCAATAAATTTTGGGTCTCTTTTGTTGTTTGCACTCGAACCTTTCTCTTGGATGTTGGAGCTGTTACAACTCCATACACTGCATTAAGTTAGGGCTTTCCCTTACTGTAATAAACTCAAAATGAATAATGCTTAGCTCTGTTTTCTTGGTGTTGGTTGATATACCACAACAAAGAGCTCATCCTTCATTGCATAGATAGCTATCTTTTATTCTTTTCATTGCCTGATGAACACTTGACTCTAAATATGACAGTGATCTCTGTGATTTTGTACCCTTTGAAATCTAGAATTTATTTTAAAATTTTGAGACTTTGACTTGGGGTTTAATTGCATTTGAAATTCAATAGTTTTATCTACTATTGAAGTCGATTTGTACTGATTCTTCCATTTTGATTAAAACTAGTAATCACCACACTATTGTCGACTATTGCTAAATATAGAGATTGTTGAAATGATAGAAAATACCTCATGTTGTCATGTTCATAATAGCTTGGTCCCTCTGTTAATGCTGGCACTTGATGTCTTTTTTTGAAAATACGAAATGCAAAATAACAAAGTACTAAAATTTTAACATACATTTCCTGTAGCATATAATCAGCATGATGAATATACAATCATCTTAGCATTTAGCACTGTTGTTTTTATCATATCCTGCCAATAGCACTCCTTGTATCATTTAGCATTCTTTTACAGTGAGCATCACAATCTGTGACTAAATATCATTTGATATTTTGTTGTAGTAGATCCATGAATCAGATATAACAAGACTTATAACACAAATTTTTATTTTCAACAATGCAATATATTTATGGGGTTCAGGCACAAGCTCGTGACACCCATAAAAAGATTCATGTATTCTTGTACTTGATTTTTTTAACATCTTTTCAACAAATGAATAAAAATCTGAACCACACACTGATTCTGTGAGCACCATAATGAAAAGTATACTACATCTCTTTTGATTTTAACTGTAACACAGTTTGTTTAAACAATGCACCTCTCTATTCAGCTTGAAAACATTGAAACTAATGCATTAGGTTAGTGAACATGATCCAATGGTCAATTTTGGGCATCCATCAGACTACTAGTGTGCTCACTAACATAATGCTGAACTGCTATCGTTTAACACTGTTTTTGATTTTATGTGCATGCTCATTTTGTTATTGCATTGAATATCAGAAATATATGCAGCTATGAAAGAATTTGATATTGTATGATGTTCTCATTCTTTGCATTGCTTAGATCCAGTTGGATCTATCAAACTCTTAACCATATTGCAGGATGGACCCCTAAAGACCTAGAACCAGACAGATGCAGACTCTAGCTAAAAACTAGAGGAGTAGGACCAGATATGACAACTAGCTCCAGATACGCAAAAGACTCTTCAACGTAATGCAAAGGACCCACTCATATTCCTAGCTCTTCTTTCTATTCTGCACTTGTACTCTATTTATTGAAATATGAGAGAACATGTGTAAATTACATTCAGTATGAATGCACAATGTAATGATCAATTATGAATTTAAAATTTTAACATTTGATCAATACTTAGAGTACAAACAAAAATCTGACATGAATGCAATAACAATATGATGATTCACATAACCTGAAAAGCAATGTTTGAATGAAAGTACCTCTATGCACCCCTTTCCTATTTGTCTATTATTTTGCATGATGAAAAATAGGGTAACAATTTTGGTGACTTCTGCTGGATGTCTACCTGCTAGACATGAACTCAAACCTTATCATTAGGCAATAGGAGTCAGATAACTGGAACATGCATGAATGCAACCTTATTGAAATGAAAATGCACCTAAACCTAAACCTAGACTCATACAACCTAAAACCTAGTGTTGGACTGCACTTATTGAAATGAAAACCTAAACTAACCTACTTTAACCAGCTTGAAGCCTGGCTAAACAAAACCATTCACTGATTGTGAAAAATAACTTCCCATCCTTTTTAGCTCACAATAATCAATATGATTCTGGAAAGCTATTATAAGATGAACATAGGAGATATACATGATCATTTGCTTGACAAGGACCTGATTGATATGAAATTTACTTACTTGATCAAGCTGATTGTAAACACCATCATTCTGAAGAGAAACAACAACCAGCAATAGGACTTTACTTACTTGATCAATAGGGACAACGAGCTACTATGATCCATTCCCAGCTTCATCTTTTGGCAGAACTTCATGCAGAGGTGGTAGAACAATTTGATCTTCTTTGCTAGCCTCCATTCTAGCCAAATGCCTAATAGGACAACCATGAGAGATGATGAACTTGAAGCTTTCCTTAATAGATTCAAGTTCTTGAGAGATTACTTTAGTTTGATAGACTTCCTCTTTATGCTGGCTGGAAATAATCTCCTGTAGTTTGTAGGTGCTTTCAAGAAGTGCGGGCTTGTCATCAAGATGCAAGCAAAACTGCTCCATCTCATCCCAGAAATGATCTTCTTCTTCATCTTCCTCATTCTTTTGTAGGAGAAGCATACTCTTATCAGTGCAATCATCATGATTTGTTGAAATCTTCTTTATTGTCTCATCTTGCTCAGAAAGAACCTCCTTTAGATCAACAACTTCCTTTTCAATGCTCTCTTTTTCTTCATCCAGCCAAGAACACTTTTCAATCTGCATCTGATAGCCTCTCTTGTATGTTTCAGTTGTAGAAGCTAGGAACCCTATATTTTGATTGAGATTCTGTAGCTCTTTTTCATGGGACTCCTTCTGAGATTTGAATTCTTTTTCTTTCTCTAACTAAAATTCATGACCATGATTAAATATGGCAACCATCAACTCTTGAAATTTCTCATTAAATTCTTGATGAGCTCTTAGCTCCTTTTCAAAAGCATTCTTCTGAACTTCTAACTCTTTATAAGCATACTTTTGAGCTTGCAACTCTTCATGATGAGCCTTCTTTTGAGCCTCCAACCCTCCTACAAGCTTGGCTTCATTCTTCTTGTATTGCTCTACCAGATACCTCTTGTAACCTTGATCTTGTTGAGCCAATGCTTGTTGGTTTTGGATCTGGGCCTGATAAGCATGCTCTTCTAGCTACCTGTCCAGCTCTTGTTGGAATTCAAATTCTTGTCGCCTCTTAATATCTTCAATCTGCATAAACATATTCTGCAACATACTTGCAGTATCTCTATTTTGTATATCATTATTATTTGTAGAATAATGGGAATCATATTGGGATTGCTGACCTTGATGGGGCTGAAAATGATTTTCTTGAACATAATTCACTTGAAATGATGGAAAACAGCTCCTGATCTTTGCAATTAACTCATCTTCCTCCATGGAACATTAGGTATGTGAAATATGACCTCTTTCAAGTCTGAATCTTGTTGATAGCACACCAGAACCAGAAAGTGATACAATGCAATTTGACCTATTCGTTGAAGAACGTGTCCCACCAGGTGTGCCAAAAGCTATTCAGGCTTAGAATTGTCACCCTAACTTAGGCATTAGGGCTACACAATAATTCCATCATAACAATGGAAACCTCCTCGAGCTGTAGGTGGACTCTGATTGAGGAGGAATCTCCATATTCTAGGCCGGTTCCTATTTGATTCAGAATATCACCTCCTGACTAAAACTTGATTGGGAAAAGGGAGAAAGATTTAAAATTGAATGGGAAAAGGGTGATACACCAAAACTTACTCCAAATTTATCAGGATTTTCAAACCAGTATTCCACAACTACAAAATTACTGAGCTGTATTTATCATTCTCTATTCAACATAAAGGTTGACTAGAATCCACTATTAGGGTTCATACCACAAACAGTAAAAACTGACAACAAACTTACATATTCTGCAAAAAGGCCCGATTTTTGATAACATAGGAAAGGAATTAAAAACAATTCACTTTACTAGATCACATAAAACATGCAAAACTTAATGCAAAAAAGAAGAATAGGATTGGATCCAATACTCAGAAATTGATGTAATCAGAAAAGCCTACTCTTATTTCCTTCAAAAACTTGTAAAAATGGTTACAAACTGAAAAAAAGGGGCAGAGGAATGAAGATGTTCACTAAGCCTCATCTTTCCACTATTCCGAACCCCTAAAACTAACAATAAGCCTTAGCTAAAAAGCCCTCCAAGCCCTAATCTAGAAATCCAATCACCCCTATAAATCCCCCTAAAAGCACTCAAATTTGCTAAAAATAGCTCCTCCAAAATAGCCAAAAATCATGCCAAATTCCTAGCCTATCACCATTTCACTAATGCCCTTTAATATTGGTAACTTTTTAATATATCTTTTAAAAGATATTACCAATATTATTACAAAATGTTATTGAAATAAATTCAATATTAACACCCAACCCCTAAAAATAAAAATCAAACCTAAGCCCATTATTACAAAATGTTATTGAGATAAACTCAATACTATTGCCCAGCATAAAATTATTTAAACCTAAGTTTAAACAATTGAGAAACTCGAACTTGGGTCAACATGATCATTCGGATAGAAAACAAAACTCATAAAATATCCTCAAAGCATATGCAAGTTGGCAACTCCAAATTCGATGCACAAGCTGACAAGGTTCTCGCAGCATTCAATGGCATTGATTTTCTCTGCCATGGACTTCAGAATTTTATCAAAACCACTGCTTTCTCAGTCCTTGAAGTCTTCTCTATGTTTGCATTTTTATATTTTTGGAAAACACGTATCTGGCTATGAATATTTTAATATGAAAGTTATGCTACAGTAAAGCTCTCCTCTTTGTGATCTCCTTCTTATCTTCAACTGTGTTTGTTGAAGCCTTTGCTTGTTTTTGAACTCGGCTTTGACTGAAGTTTTCTTATTTGGAAAAGTTTTTTGGTTTTTTATTGGTAAATATAAGCTTGATTGAAGATCACGAGTAGTGATTGGCACTTGTCTGTGACTGGAAACTCTGCGAGTTTTAGACTCGAGCTTTTATGCATGGCTCGGCTTCATTGATTGTTGAAACTCAATTTATATTCACGGGTTGTAATAGGGCTCATAGCTATCTAACCGATAGCTCACGGGCTGTAGATTTAGTCTTGACTGCAAATAGTTTGGTCTTGACTCCCATTCATCGAACTTGAGCTTGATGTGGGAGCTCTCAACTTTTATCAACAGCTTTAGTCTTGAGCTAAATAGAAAACTCATGGCTCTGCTAACAGATAAGTAACTCACCTTTCCTTCTTTTCCTTGTTTTATGCAAAAAAATGGGCTGTATTATTCAATAAATTTTGGGTCTCTTTTGTTGTTTGCACTCGAACCTTTCTCTTGGATGCTGACGCTATTACAACTCCATACACTGCATTAAGTTAGGGCTTTCCCTTACTGTAATAAACTCAAAATGAATAATGCTTAGCTTTGTTTTCTTGTTGTTGGTTGATATACCACAACAAAGAGCTCATCCTTCATTGCATAGATAGCTATCTTTTATTCTTTTCATTGCCTGATGAACACTTGACTCTAAATATGACAGTGATCTCTGTGATTTTGTACCCTTTGAAATCTAGAATTTATTTTAAAATTTTGAGACTTTGACTTGGGGTTTAATTGCATTTGAAATTCAATAGTTTTATCTACTATTGAAGTCGATTTGTATTGATTCTTCCATTTTGATTAAAACCAGTAATCACCACACTATTGCCGACTATTGTTGAATATAGAGATTGTTGAAATGATAGAAAATACCTCATGTTGTCCTATTCATAATAGCTTGGTCCCTCTGTTAATGCTGGCACTTGATATCTTTTTTTGAAAATAGGAAATGCAAAACAACAAAGTACTAAAATTTTAACATACATTTCTTGTAGCATATAATTAGCATGATGAATATACAATCATCTTAGCATTTAGCACTGTTGTTTTTATCATATCCTGCCAATAGCACTCCTTGTATCATTTAGCATTCTTTTACAGTGAGCATCACAATCTGTGACTGAATACCATTTGATATTTTGCTGTAGTAATCCATGAATCAGATATATATAACAAGACTTGTAACACAAAATTTTATTTTCAGCAATGCAATCTGTTTATTGGGTTTGAGAATGGGCTCGTGACACCCATAAACAAATTCATGTATTCTTGTACTTGATTTTTTAACATCTTTTCAACAAATGAACAAAAATTTGAACCATGCACTGATTCTATGAGCACCATGATGAAAAGTATACTGCATGTCTTTTGATTTTAACTGTAACACATAGTTTGTTTAAACAATGCATCTCTCTATTCAGCTTGAAAACATCGAAACTAACAGATTAGGTTAGTGAACATGATCCAGTGGTCAATTTTGGGCATCCATCAGACCACCGGTGTGCTCACTAACATAATGTTGTACTGCTGTCTTTTAACACTGTTTTTCATTTTATGTGCATGCTCATTTTGTTATTGCATTGAATATCAGAAACATATGCAGCTATGAAAGAATTTGATATTGTATGATGTTCTCATTCTTTGCATTGCTTAGATCCAGTTTGATCTAACAAACTCTTAACCATAATGCATAACAAACCCCTAAAGACTTAGAACCAGATAGATGCAGACCCTAGCTGAAAACCAGAGGACTAGGACCAGACATGACAACCAGCTCTAAATATGCAGAAGACTCTTCAAGGCAATGCAAATGACCCACTCATATTCCAATCTCTTCTTTCTATTCTGCACTTGTACTTTGTTTATTGAAATATGAGAGAACATTTGTAAATTACATTCAGTATGAATGCACAATGTAATGATCAATTATGAATTTAAAATTTTAACATTTGATCAATACTTAGAGTACAAATAAAAATTTGACATGAATGCAATAACAAAATGATGATTCACATAACTTGAAAAGCAATGTTTGAATGAAAATACCTCTATGCACCCCTTTCCTATTTGTCTATTATTTTGCATGATGAAAAATAGGGTAACATATATATATATATATATATATATATATATATATATATATATATATATATATATATATATATATTTCACTCCTTTAAAGCTTATATTTTTATATTTATTTGCATACATTTATAGACATATACTTTTTGCTTTATCCCTTTACATGCATACCCCTACATATATTTATTCTTATATATTTTATATACACACTTATTTACTTATCAATATTTAATCATTTGATTATATAATTTCATGTGTATATATACTTTCTTTTATATTTTCATTTTTTTCATTTTCTTCTTTTCTCTTTTACTTACTACTCTTTTTATTTTTTGTCATGTCCTTTCTTTATGAATCTTTAGACCGGAATCACTAGTTTGTCTTTTCTAGCAAAGATAAAGTTGAAATCGAGTGACACTTCATCATAGGGTGTGCAACATATGAGGATATACGTGGGTAGTTTGAAAATACTTTCAAAGTGGACAATCTAAACAAATTCTTTGAAAAGATAAGACTTCAAAAGTCAACAAACTTTTGGTCATGATTCATAACAGAAAAATTGACACAAATTAATATGAAAATGTAAGTCAACAAACTTCTTGATCAAGATCCATAATAGAAAAGCTAACACAGAAATAAATATAAAAATATATTAATATTGTAACTTTTATTTAATTAAATTACTTAATCTCCCACCATTAAAATTCCTTCATTCAAAATATATATATATATTACAAAAAACTTTATTATCAGCCCGACCTTTTAAGAATTTACTATAATTTTTAATTCTGTTGAATGAATGATTTTTAATCTTGGTCGAACCAAAGAGCAGCACAGGACCGTCGCGCACCCAAACCCAATAACATTTGCAAACTCCTCTGAAAATCAGATCTGTTGCAGTGAATTTTGACGATTAAATTTACAGTTTTTTTCTTGACCTAACGAAACGTAGTCAATCAATCTAACACGGCACCGAGCAATCCGTGCTCTATATTGCAATGATGATCTTTAACTTTCTAACTTGACTTAAATGAGTTCTGTTCCTCAACTAATGGCTGCCTCCTTCTACTCCTCCTCTTCTGAAGAACAATATATGGTACATCAAGACTGCGGAGGAATTGTAAGAAAAAGGGCAGCTGCATATCCGAAATCATACGATGTATTCATTAGCCACCGTGGCCCTGATGTCAAAGAAACTCTGGCTAAACAAATATATGAGTCCCTTCGTAAAAGCGGACACCGAGCGTTTCTTGATTCCGACGAAATGCAAGGTGGTGAGTGTATATCTTGTACGATTCAAGATGTGATCTGCTCATCTTGCGTTCAAATTGCCATCTTTTCCAGAGGATTTGCAGAATCCAAGTGGTGTATGGACGAGCTGGTCTTAATGTTGCAACAGACGGAGGCGCTGTTTATTCCTGTGTTTTACCAAGTGGAACCTTCAGAGCTTCGCCACATCGATCGGGGAACCTATGCTAAAGCATTTTCTCAATACAAAAGGAAAGGGAGGTATCTAGACAAATTGGAGCAGTGGGAAACAGCTCTCCACTCTGCTTCCCATTTCGCTGGTTTTGAACTCAAGAAGCATAACAAGTATGATATTTTTATTTTATTTTATTTTTCATTTTTCTAAAATAAATTACTGCTCAGTGTTCTCAGATTTACATAACAGTCCCCCTAATGCTAATTTGTAAAGCTATGTGATGGATACGCTTGTTCTCCACTTATTCTGTGCTTCATTCTGGTTTTCTCTACTATTTAATATGTTTGGGCGTGGGGAGTTGTTGTTTGACGTTTTTCTTCTCGCTTTCTGTAACTTAAATTCCATTTGTTTCAATATTTCTTTTATTTTTGTTTTAAATTTTATTATTTTCATTTTTTATTTTAAAAATAAAGGCTTATCTGCCTTCCTCTGTCCTGAATTGACTGTATAATAACATGTTTATACCTGAGTCATACCATTTAATATTTTCTATCACACGGAATTTTAATCTCATCAATCTTATCAATCGCAAAGATCATAGATCTTTAAAATTGACTGCAATCATTTTTCGCAACTGAACAATTGTTTTACAGTTTTCTAGATTTTTTCAATTTCAAAATTGTTAACAACCCCTTTTACAACTGAAAAAAATGCTCCCAGCTCAGTATTGTTTATCAATTTCATAAATTGCCAAAATTAATATGATTTTTTAGTAGATGAATGAATGAGTTATATCCGAGAGTAAACCATCTTTACCTACTCTTGAGTGTTACACACTACTGATTCACATATGCACATTCTTATACAACAGGTTTTTTTAACCTCCTATTTTCTTTCTTAACGCTTTGCCTTGGAATAACAATCTCTGTTTCAGCAATCTGTGTCAGAGAATAGTGGCTGCTGCCGTGAAGGAGATCCAAAAGAGAAAACCTTTATATGTAGCGAAACATCCGGTAGGACTTACTGAACTCGTAGAAGACTTTGAAAGGAATTGTGGACAGGCAGAGGAAGAGGAAGTCAAGTTGGTTGGCATCTTCGGACTGGGAGGATGTGGGAAAACAACCCTGGCAAAAGAGTTGTTCGATTCTAAGCGTTCAGACTACAATGCATCATGTTTTCTTGATGATGTGAGAGAAGCATCGAAACAAG
Source organism: Chamaecyparis obtusa (assembly GCA_027943335.1). NCBI lineage: Eukaryota > Viridiplantae > Streptophyta > Pinopsida > Cupressales > Cupressaceae > Chamaecyparis > Chamaecyparis obtusa. Next base: position 4,090,603 of record BSBK01002548.1, read on the forward strand.
GTAAATTGCACCTCCTCCAAAGTCAGCTTCTGAGAGAACTCCTGGATGAGGATCGCAAGTTTGCAAATATAATTGAAGGAACTAACTATCTCAGACATCGTCTGTCCAGATGCAGCAGCTCACGCTTCCTTATCATCATAGATGATATTGATCACCCAGACCAGTTAGATGCTCTCTTGACTAAAGTTGTTGTGAGTCCTGGTAGTCTGGTCATTGTCACAACCCGTGACCAAAGAGTGTTAATACGTGCAGATATCAATATTTGTTACAATGTTAAGGGAATGGATACCCATCATGCCAATGAGCTCTTTTGTTGGCATGCTTTCCACCAACCATATCCTACTATTGGCTACGAGGATTTGGTGCAAAGCTTCGTACAATTCTGTGGAGGCTTGCCCCTCTCCCTCAAAGTTTTGGGCGCCCATGTTTATGCTAGTAATAAGAGTTATTGGCGGTTAGAATTGAACAAAATTAGGAAAATCCTTCCTCACGATTTAATGCAAAGGCTCAAGATCAGCTTTGACGGTTTGGATAATGAGGAGAAACAAATTTTTATGGATATTGCATGTTTCTTCCTCAGAACAGAGGGAGATTTTCAGTTATTCTCTTCTTCTAGAGATAAGGATGTGGCTATCAGAATATGGAAGTGGTCAGGATGGAGCGCTGAACATGCACTTCAAACCCTGCAAGATAAGTGTCTGGTTGAGCTGCTGGAAGATGGGGTTCAACATACTATGTGGGAGTTAGAATTTCCATTCAGAATGCATGACCATCTCCGTGATCTAGGAAGACAAATGGCAAATGAATTGGGTCCTCCTCGGCTGTGGCAACACCAAAATTCTACACCTATGGTATGATTTTTTAGTTTATGTTTTAAAAATTAATTAATTAATAGCCAAGTGGCTTTTGGTATATTGGTAAAGTTGAATGACTTAGAAACAACTCATGGAGGATCAAGTATTCCTCAGTGGCAGAATGAATATCCCCTCACTCTTGAATGCAAAGGCTTGACCCTCTAAAGGGATGAGGCTAGGATTATTGATAAAAATTTCTGTAACCAAGTTGACAACACAATTAGTGTGAGAACCTTTAGATATCACTTCTGGATCTATCTTAAAGGATACATGAACCCATCTTCAATGATAAACAGATTGAGTTAACATAATTAGTGTGAGAAGCTTTAGATCTCACTTCTGGATCTATCTTAAAGGATAGATGTCACTGTTAGATCTGTCTTTGAGATAGATCTCACTATTGAGTCCGTCTTCAAGGATAAATGATTTGAGTTAATTTTCCAGAAATATCTAACATGTAGCATGCTTCCAAGAAGGTATCCTGAATACTAAATCATTTCAATTTCTTTTTGATCAGCAAAGAAAAAATTTAATGTTGATCCTTACATGCAGGAAGAAAAAGGATTCAGAGAACTCCTAGAAGAGACAAATAGCAGGTGTTTCCATTCAATTTGGGACAAATCCATGGGTTGTAGGGTTAGATATTTTAAGGGAAACTTAAGCAGCAGTGCTGAAAAATCAAACGCTCTCCTGTGGCTTCAGCTTGATGGTGTGTTAAAGAGCATTCCTGTATGGATTCCTCTGCGACAATTGCATGGTTTAAGTGTTGATGGACCTGTAGAACAATTGTGGAGTAGTCCTCTGCAAAGCATGAATGGTTTAAGTGTTCTGAGACCTCTGGAACAATTATGGACCCTTCTTCCATCAAGGTTGCATGGCTTTAGTGTTAAAGGTCTTCTGGAACAATTGTGGAGCATGATACAAGGAAACCAAAATAGAAACCAGCACAGTGATACCCAGGTATGCTATATTTCTTTATTGTAAACTGAATCTCCCTTTTCTCTGCCCAATCAATTTGAAAACACCAGTAGGTCTGCACGGTTAATCACTGACCATATTTTATCACTGGAAAATGTGATCAGCTGTTCACTGGGCAGCCTACTTAACTGTTTCCAATATTAAGAAATTGCAAACTCATGTGATGGCTACCTAGACCTTGTTGGAGAATATACATTTCAGAAATGTCATTTTGGAAAGATTTTATAGATAACTAACTTGTTTTTGGAAATGAATTGTGAATTCTAGGCCAGTTTCCAATTGAGAGAACTGGAGGTTAATAATTGTCCCTCATTGCAAAGGCTTCCAGACTTAATAGGAGTGCTAAATCATTTGGAAGTTCTACAAATAAATGAATCCTTCAAGACCACAAGCACTGAAGGGAGGTTCTTCTCACAGTCACTTAGAAAGCTCAACAGTCTTAAAAGATTGGTGTTGCGGAATGTCTCATTAAGTGGGGAATTGGGTCTGAACAATAGTAGCGATTCAACTCACTGCAAATCTCGTACAAGCAGCTGCTTGAATAGCCTTCAAATCTTACATTTTGACAATTTACCTTTGTCAAAGTTGTTAATCAGTGCAGAGATCTGTCCCATTCTTGAATCACTCAAGCTGTCACGCATGTATAATTTAGCTGAAGTGGACTTAAAGCTGGTAACGAATCTGAATTTTCTTAGTTTGTCTGATTGTGGCAATTTGAAAACAATATCAGGGTTAGCTAATCTGACAGGGCTTGAAAGCTTATCCATAGACAGCTGTAAAGGGATAAGAGAGTTGCCAGGCCTTGCACATTTACCTTGTCTCCAGCACATCAAGATTAGAGAATGTAATCAGCTGCAGAGTATGGCGGGTATAGAAGAGTTGAAAGGATTGAAAAGTTTGGTAATTGAAGTGCATCACAATCGAGATGTAGGTCTGTGGAATTGCATTAGTGGACTGAAGGTAAGCAATACTGTGTCTCTAACCAGAAAAGAGGATGTTCTGAAATTTTCTGCTACAAAAGTTTATATCTTTCTCATATTTAACTGACTCTGAGAGTCTAAGAGTTGGTGACTGTGAATTTTACTGCTTGATTGAATGATTCAGTAGATCTTGTTGTTCAAAATTTAGTACCAATTTTTCTTTTACTGTAAAGGATTACAAAGGCCTATCGCTAAATTAGTTATTATAATTGCAATCTCTATGATGGGAATCACACACATCAAGTGAGACCAAAATATATAAATAATGTCTGCATCTGTGGAAATAATCATGTTCATTACTTCTCTGCAAGCCCTATTGTAAGCTGTCCTAATATTTCCTTGAGCTCATCATTAATGGGATCATTTTGTCAAGTATTATGTTTCACAAAGGACTTAATATGCACACGAGTTCCCAATTATTTGGAAAGTAATATTACCACTGGCTAACATGTAGTGACATTTTGCTTGTTGGCCAAGCTGCCCTGCAAATACTTATTCCTTTTTAAATAAATAATCAAAAGGCTTTCTTTTGAAGGCATTTCAAGTTGAAAAGGAAAATAGACAACCCTCTACTCTAACTGAGAGGTAGAATAAAATGCCTTGGGGCAATAAATAAATAGTATCTAGTTGGAAAACTGTGACATGTCAAATGATGATTCGCCAATGGCACATAAATATTAGTGAAAATCAGACAGATGCCTTGGAATTAGTTAAATGCTCTGTCTATTGATTTAGATAACTTCTGTGGCTTCAAATCTGATCTATCTTACAGATTTGTATGTACCTATGGATCCAGTCTATGCAAACTTTTAGAGTTTCACTTTTAGCCTGCCTTGATGTTTTGAGTTTCTTCTCGCATAAAAATTGGTTCTTGTATTTTGTAGTTTGCAATTAGCAAGGATAATTGTTTCCCTTTTGTCAAACCAAAAAGAATGCCAAGTCAATGATTAGATGAAAGATTGAGGACAGCACTCAAACATTTGAGATGCCTCAGATGCTTGTGCAATGTAGATATTCTGTTAAGGTACTCTAATTATGCATTGGCATGGTAATATGATAGCTCTAGGAGTAGGCCTATCATGCAATGACTGGATGCCTAGGATGAACTAGGGTTAACCTTTAAACACAACACCAAGGATGACATGAAATGCTTCTGCAACTTGAGTCAGCACACAATTGTCATAAGGAGAGGTAAAGTTGACCCCAAATTAGGATTTGGATTTTAGAAGCAAATTACTCATTTTTGTGAATGTAGATGTAACCTAGGGCAGGAGAACTGTAAACCTAGGATCAAGACTAGTCCTTCGGAATGAGTACAACTAGGAATAGATAAGGTCGACAATTTATGTTTCCCTCCATATTAAAAGCATAACTAGTAACTAGATTTTGCACATTAACTCTCATTGTTTCCTACCAAAATAATGGAACAATTTGGATTCAGTTTGCAGCTACCAAGTGTTAGCCAGAAAGACTACTTTATTATATGTCGTGTATTAGTTATATTGTTCCGACAGTAATTAGTTATTACCGAAGGGCATTTGGGTCGAGTGGTGATGTTTGGTCACATCCCTTCGGGTAGATAAATATGTACCACCTACGAGTGAAGGAATTATTATGGATATAATGTGAATGCACTCATACGTTGGAATGATTAATAAAAGCATCTATTATTCTCTGATATATTCTGTGTTTATTATATTTCCTGTACTATGTCTATGCAAAACTAAGTGTACCCCAGTGGGAAAACATCTGGCGCCGTTGCCAAACGAATCTAGCAAGTGACAGAATGAGTGGATAGATGAGAATACTATTGGAGGAGAATATCAATGTGAGGACGAATGAGGACAGAATCACAAAAGTTTTTGAAGAAGAACATGCTCTGACAATTGATGATTGAATAGAATTTATGCCCAATCTTTTAAATAAAGATAGAAATAAAAAGGCACGAGATGATGACGGCGAGGCCGCATAGAGGGCTTTGATTTCCGCACAACAATGTGAATGCCGACATAGGCTGAGGCAACTTGCCTAGGACCAGCTTGCAAGAGGGTTGCCCGTAGGGGACCTCGGAAGTGGTACGGAAGGTGCACAGGCCGACGAGGAACAACTCACTTCGTTGGAGCATCGGAGAGTGCACAGTAGGGAGGAACTACTTGCGGAAACACGACTGAGGAAGGTTTTTCTTCAAGAAGAGAAAGATCGGTTTGAGGGTCTAACCTGTACACCAGGTGCGGAGAACCAAGCCCAAGGAGGGGACGGTACGGCTGAAGGTGCTATTGATGCACAGGCGAACCCTCCATTGGAGCCAACAACTCCACATAGTATGGTCCCACCAGTTACGCAAGTGCCACAAGGGAAATTCCCACGGGGTAACACTGCACACAATAATCAAGGAAGTGCGGGTACGAGTGCTGGCACAGGCGGTGCCGAAGCACCGAATCCACCATCGATACAACAAGTAACCATGGCCGCAAGTAAATAGAAATTGCCCAAGTTCACGGGCCAAGCAAAGGAGGATCCTGTTCGACACTGCCGAACTTGCGAAACTATATGGACCACCAACGAGGTTACGGACCAGGATGAATGGATCCAACAGTTCCCTGCAACATTAAGGGAAGGAGCCATCGACTGGTATTTGGATGTAGATAAATCAGGTTTGACGTCCTGGGACAACGTGAAAAAGGCTTTCCAGACTGAATTTCAGTTGTCGAGGGATGACAATGAGATTTTGGCTGAAATTTATAATACAAAGCAAACGAAGAATGAGTCAGTCCGAGCCTACGAGCGGTGAGGAACTCATCGGGAAGATGGAATCAGCCCTAGCGGACGAACTCAAAAAATAGTGGTTCGTGGAAGGACTAAAATCTTCCCTCCGGAAGAAAATGAAAATTGTACCACCCACCTCGTATAGCAATGCATACAACCATGTGATGGACTTGGAGAGTGAATGCAAGACCTCCAAGAAAACTAAGTCTTCGGATGATGAATCGGAGGCGGAAAGTAGCGAGGGAGAATCCAGTAAGAAAGTGCTTGCCCTACAGAAAGATCTCGAGAGAATGATGAAAGAATATTAAGGCCACCAAGGGAAGCTCAAGCAAAATTGAGGAAGATGCCATGTGGTGCATAGACTGTAAAGAAGTGGAACACACTAAAGGTTCTTGTCCCAAGAAATCCTTTTGTGACATCTGCCAGGACATTCCACCAAAGAATGCCCCTACAATTTGAGGGCTAGGAATCAACAAGTGCTCTTCACCCAAGAGAAACCCTCCACATCAGGAACCGGCGGCCAACAAAATGCTGCATCATTTGGCGGTTATAGAAATAACTGACGGGGAGGCAGAGGAAATAATGAGAACAATAACAATTGGCCTCAGATCCAGTATGATGCAAAGGGGAGACCTATGATACAGTGTAGAAACTGTAATCAATAGGGACATTTTGCTCGGGATTGCCAGAAAGAGGCTCCTGCTCCACAAAAATTGTGTCGGTGGTGCAAACCGGGGGACCATGAGGAAGCTAACTACCCGAAGCCCGACTGCAACATCCTTGACATGGAACGAGGGGGCACCAAAAAGATTTTGGCAATCACACGCGCACAAACCAAGAAGGCCACTTATCCTGACCCACGGACGAAGAAATAGAGGGTGCTCGAGGTGAAGGCCAAGATCGAGAAGGGAATGCAGGACTGAAGGGACTCCACAAATATTGACACTTCTACCCGAGCCATGGCAGAGAAAAATATCTTGAGGCAGATGATGCAACTGGAGATACCGGTAAAGGTCAAGGACCTACTGGAAACAATGCCGCATTTGAAAATGACCCTATTCTTAGGACAAAACGTTCCAACAAGTGCATTTGAACAGACTGAGGTTCTTGGCGGCTCCGTGGCCGACCCCATGACGTTGTCAATAAATAGTGGGCAGAACCCTGCAGTAGTGGAGATTGGGTATCTTGGGTACCATCTTCACTAACATGATTATTGACGGTGGATCTAGGGTGAATGTTCTATCGGAGGAAACTTGGAAGAGCTTGGGGAAACCAACATTGTGGCCGCCAACCTTCAACTTACTAGGGGCCGATCAACACGGCATCAAACCCCTTGGAACCTTGATGGAACAACAGGTAACTATCGAGACCCAACCGTTCATCTTGGACTTTGTGGTAATTCCCCTGAAGAAGAAGGGGTACGACGCCATCCTAGGGAGAGGGTGGCTCGTGACTGCCAAAGCGAACCACAACTGGAAAAGAAACATTCTATCATTTGAGAAAGGGGGAAGGAAGTTTGTGATAGATCTCACAACGCAGATGGTTAGAGAGGAAATGGCATCCTCCTCGGATTCAGAATCGGATGATAGAATAGATGAAGGAAAAGGAAGTATGGAGCCCAACGCGGAAGGGGTATTGAAACTGGAGGATGCTACAGACTCCATGGACGGCCTCATCCACTGGCAAATAGAGGACTACAAACTCTTCCGACCAGCATGCAATATACTAAGTATTGAGGAAGAGCCAGAAGCATTTCCCTCGGAGTACAGTGAATACAACGAAGGGGATGCGAAAGTAAGCAAAGTCCAGACACATAAATTTGATGAGCAAAACCCCATGAAGTATAAGGAGCCGTTTGTCAAACCGATGAATCTGGGCAAGGAAGAGGAACCTAAGATCATTCCTATCCGCGACGATTGGAATCTTGTGTGGAAGACCGCAACCTTCAAAATCCTTATTCTCCTTCTTCTTATGTACTGGCAAGAGGCCGTGGTCCTTGTAGAATTTATGGTTCCAAGCCTTTGGATGGCCATTGAAAATAGACTAGGCGATAGGGAAATCTTGAGGGAATGGCTGCACACTCTAAAGAATGAGATTAAGTCAGGGAAATTTTGGGAAGTCAGCTACGACAGGGTTGTCAATTTGTGGCCTCTCCATGGACTGGAGATACATGAGGCCATCAATGGGTCCAAATTGAAACCTTACCTGGAGAGGATGGACCCAAGAGGAGGGACAAAACAACCGAGAGGATGGAAAGGAACTCGAGAGATCAGGAAGGCAACCCGAGAGCTATCCATATGGGCGACTGGAGAAGCATCCAGAAGGCAATTAGATTAAAAAATGGAAAAAAAAAATGAAAAAAGAAAAAGAAAAGGGGAACCTGCCGTAGAACGGTGGAATGTCACTGAACGGTGGCATGACCACCGAACAGGACGTGCAAAAACAGACATAAGACCACTGTGTGGGTCGCACATTAGACCACCGCACGGGATGCGCAAAAACACCATGTAGGTAGAGGAAAGAAGGCTACTGCACAGAAAGGAGACCATCGTACGACAATGAAAAAAAGCTAGAGAACACCGTACAACAAAAAATAGGGAAATGCAATCGTATGGTAAAAAGAAAGTAATAGATCCCACACGGAAGGAGACCGTACGACATGTAAAACCCACATGTTGATGATAAAAAGAGAAGTCCGTACGGCATTAGCGAAAGAGTTTGGTGGAGAGAGAACCTCCATATAGATCGTACGACCTCAAGAGAAAACTCACCGTATGGCCTTGGGAGGAAAATTGTCGTACGACCATCGAAAGTGCTCAACGTTATTAAAAAAAGTCACCGTATGGCCTAGACACATTACGGCTTCACATTGAGAGTAGAATACCGTACGACATAAAGTATTTGGCACATGAACAAATAGGAGACGACTGTATGGCTCCCAACAGTAAAGACCGTATGGTATGACTAGAAGGAGAGGAGACAACATGACCAGAAAAAAGACCATACGGTCTAAGCATGGTGGATATCGTATGCACTAGCTGGAGGACAAGACCGTACGGTGGAGAGAAATAAGAAAAAAATAGAAGGGCAAGGAAAGAGTGGCAATTCCGTATGGCTGAGAGCAAATAAGAAGGGTATGGTATTAAAATAGAAGACAATTATTGACGGCAAGGAGTGACAACAGCGACGGGAAGGTTCTCTAAAAAAAAAAAGACGAGAAATAAAAACAATTCACAGTGAATAACATATGGTACCAAAGGGAAGGACAAAAGCAAGTAGTGAAGAAAACATAAGCAATTGGCAGAAACAGTATGGGATCGGAAGAAAATCAAGAAAATGGTGTGCCCCATAGACTTTTGTGTGGGTTTGAAGGTCCTAATTTGGTCTTGGCGGCGGGGCGTTGCCCCTCGACCCCATTGGGGGCGTTGCCCCCTAGACCCCATTGTATTTTTGAGGTACACTACAATTGTGAGTTGGGGCATCGGAATGGCATGAGGGAATTATTGAGTTCAGTTATCAGCCTTTGGAAAGTGTGACTAGTAGATGAGACCTGGAGCTGTTGCAGGCATGGAGTGTCTGCATGCCAAAGGTGGAGAGGGCACTGGAGAAAGCCTTTCGAGAGGGGTACTATGCTTTGAGGCACTTAGAGTAGGTGTTGGCTAGACGTGAGGCTGTCTTGGTGGATGCATAGAGAGCTCAGAGGAGTTGACCACCCGGTTGGAGGCAGTAGAGCGACACTTGGCTCAGCGAACCCAGGAGTTGGAAGCGGAGAAGGCGGCACGGGTGGCTATCGAGGTCAAATTGGCTAGGGAGACAGTATCTTTTGAACAAGAGTTAGTGGGGGCTACAACTGAAACATGTTTTTTGGAGACCAGTTTGGTGTAGGCACAAGAGGAATGTGATGTGATGGAACAAGAACTACTCAAAGCAACATTGATGGGGAGGGTGGCACTCCAGCTTTTTCAAGGACTGCCCCTCCACCCCTTCTCAATGATTTTCTTATTTCTATGTGGTGTATTTCATCTCCCTTTTGTTGTGAGTCGCCGGAGATGACTTTCTTTTTGGGGGGGATGATGTTAGCCGGAAAGACTACTTTATTATATGTTGTGTATTAGTTATGCTGTTCCGACGGTAATTAGTTATTACCGAAGGGCAGTTGGGTCGGGTGGTGATGTTTGGTCACACCCCTTCGGGTAGATAAATATGTACCACCTGCGGGTGAAGGAATTATTATGGATATAATGTGAATGTACTCATATGTCGGAATGATTAATGAAAGCATCTATTATTCTCTGATATATTCTGTGTTTATTATATTTCCTATACTATGTCTGTACAAAACTAAGTTTACCCCAGTGGGCAAACACTAAGGAGCATTATAATGACAAACATCAAGTCTTTTTTCTAAAGCACATATCTGAGCTATATGTGGACAATGGTATGATGTTGAACACAATTAAATAAATTTGTGCTATCTACAAGTAGGTCACTACCCAAAATTCTGATTTTACTTGCTACTTAAAGACTAAGTTGTTGGTAGAGGTATGAGAATTGGGTACATGGGTACAAACAATTTTTTTGGCCCATGGGTATGTGGGTTTGGGTATATATATATACAAAAAATTTAAAGAAATCTACAAAATTGTAAACCAAATGCATTTGATAGTATGTTACTATGTACTATGATACTTTGTCATTGATCAAAGTCAAATGCCAAAATGGTAGTGATAAAGATAAATATTAAATGTCAATTGATAGTTAAATATTTAATGTTTTTCTTTATCAATTGGCATTTAATAGTGATAATTTTAGTTGTCAAAGTTCTTGATTCAGTCTCCACTCCTAGACCCTCTTATTGTAATCAAATTTCTTATATGACTAGGGATCCCACTAACTATTAAAAAGAGAGTAAAAACATGTCTTTTTTCCTTTCTTTTTGTCACTTAGTGCCTTTAGGTGCACTCTGGTTTGTACCTGAGCATACCAAGATTCCCGGGTAAATACCCAGGGTGTACCCTGGGCGAACCCATACTCACACGTACTTGATACGAGTGGAGGACGCCTTAAGGGTGTACTAAGTAACTTAGATTAAAGATATTTCTCCATAGACCATGCCACATGAAAATTTTTGTCATGCCTTTTGAACCAATTACATTCACTAAATGAATTTCTTATAGAAATTCTTTACTTTCGCAAGCTCGCTTTAATTATTTCCATGTAAAATATTTACATTTTGTGTATCCTCCATCTATATGGCCAAATGTTCATCAAATGAATTTTTACAAGAGAAAAATACAATATTAATAAAGCTACACTATATATTTTATAACATACACAACATATTAACAACCATATGGATTTTAATTGAATTTCTTCCCATAACTCTTTCACTCAAAAATACTTCAAAAGGACTTGGTGATAAATTTTTTTGAAGTGATGTTCTATTTACAAAACAACAATAGGAGGATTTTCAACTATGTTTATATTTCTGCTCTATATGCATTCCTTGAATTTATTGGGGCTTGAGTTGATAAATATCAAGTCACTTTTTTAACAACCAAATCCTACTAATATAACTAAAATTAAAATAAAGCTAATCTTATTGAAAAGGTAACTGAATAACAAGTAACTTTCATTTTCCTAAGAGCATGAAAAGAATTACAGTTAACGTTTCAATATAGTTACTAACTGCTTTTCACATGAAGTAGAAATTAACTTTCTCAAATACTTTCTAGGAAATAAAATCTTTTAAGAAAATAAATATTGCTTTAACAAAAATAAACTAAAAAAATCAGAACCTGAACATGCTGATCTTTTCAATTGTTCCTTCCTGGAAATTCCTCCATCATGGGTGAAAGAGTATCATTGGGGGTTTTTACCATCCAACCATGGATCTTTCAATCGTGACTAATTGTCACCCACACAACTTCCAATGGAAGTGGCCTAGCCCTTCCTAGGAGTATACGAGTACGGTGTCCATTTTTTTACCATCTGAGACTTGGTGTAGAACCCACAACCATCTTAGCCAGTCATCCTAAATACATCCTTGCCTACTAGGTGACCTTCCTAGCTAGACATTGTACTGTTGGTTCTAGTGATTGATGTATTCTACTTGTAGCATAGTACCACCTTGGCCAAGGTTTTGAAAGTACAAGCACATACCCTGTGCAGTCAATGCCACCACCAAATTTGTTCCATGTGTTGACTTGGTGGTCAGCACCTCCTTGGAGATTTGTGACATGGCTTAACCGCCTCCCGTGGATCGGGTTAAATCTGGCATTTGTATCGGCCATTGATAGTTCGAACTTTTGGTGTAACGGCAAATGATTCCAACAATTGGTATCAGAGCCTTGGGTCACGGGTTCGAGTCTCCTTTCAGTGGGTGCTGGAGGCTTAGTCGGTGCTGAGGGGGAGATTGTTGACTTGGTGGTCAGCACCTCTTTGGAGATTTGTGACATGGCTTAACCGCCTCCCATGGATCGGGTTAAATTTGGCATTTGTATCGGGCATTGATAGTTCAAACTTTTGGTGTAACGGCAAATGATTCCAACACCATGGACCTCTTGGTCCGTTACATCGAATATCTCAATCCTAATGGCAATAAACTTCGCTGGTAAGACACTATAAAAGTCTATTTTCTACCCATCCCAGGGATGTACCTTAACTAGTTTAGTCCATTACAGGTTTAAGGAGATTTAAAAAGGTTCAAACATGAAACCCCATAGACTTAGGTTCATACACAAAACTTGATTGTAATCTAGATAGAAAAATTAAACAATCCAAAAGGGACTTGGTAGGGAAAACCATAACTAGGATCAATTTGTAAAATCTTAACCTCATTGATTCTATCCTAATGGAGACTTGGATACATTACAATCACAAAGATTATCAATTTCTTTACTAGAGATAAGTTATTACTTCTTTGATAAGTACAAATCATAAAGACATGCATGAGGAATTTACACAAGATTTATAATCAGTACAAACATTTAGCATGTAGATTAATCTACTATAGAATGAGGCCCCAAATAAATAACAATGCCATGATGCAGAGGAAACCTTTCCCAACAATATGCAAACTCAGAAGTAATTATACAATGATACAAATAATGCTGGCAGAGATTCTATCTTGTTAACAAATCAAAATGTAGTGCATACATATATTAATCATGACTCAGGCATGCATCTTTTATGTATATAAAGAGACAATTGCATAACATCTCAGAAAGAAGACATCAACTCAACCATACCCCACATTATTTCATTGTCGTCCAAAAAAGAAATGTAATATTACTTCAAGCATCCTTTGATAAATCTATCATTCGAAGTCAAAGAGAAATGACAACAAGAAGAACACATGCCTGCTTGCTACGCACGATCAAGGAGAAATCGAGCAACAAGTTATAACAACCAGCTCAGAGTCGTAACAATAGTTGTAGCAAAAGACAAAACAAATGATGCTCCACACACCCTGCTTTTCCCAAAATTCGCAAGAAAGCATGAGCTCTCCTTAGCCAATCCCAAGCTTCTTAGCTTGGAGTGGCAAGGTAAATCCTTCTTGCCCAGGTAGAAACAGGGAGTTACTCTTGACACCCTCAGCAAGAGCTCCCTAACAAAAGACATATGCGATGCATAGCATCCGATTACTACATGGTTGGAAATTAATTTCATGAGAATGCAAGATGCGAGCAAAATAATAATAATTCATATCTTTATACACACACACACACACACAAAAGGAAGTCTGGTTCACTTGTGGGTTTGGACAGGGTTCGAACCCAGGCAGGCTGGTTCATCTAGGTTGAACCACGACAGACCAAGTGCAAACCAGTTATATTTCCATTGAGAAAGATTCTATAATTTAGTGCAGGAAACAATTATTACAGAATTTGAATAAGATCTTTAACATTACAAAACAAAATTTGCTGAAGTTCAGATATTTTTTACATCAAATTAAACTAGCCCTCAAGATTTCTTCTTATGAAATTTTTATATCCAGTTGCTGATAATGAACCCTATCTGATTAATTGCAATCTCTCTACTTGTGATAAACTATATTTTAAACATTGAACAATATCTTCAATAGGTGAAGGGATTTGCAAGCTACTTTTTTAACATTTTTCAAGTACAATGTTAATTATGAACAAACAAGCTCTATGTACAGTAAATAAGTAATAAGCATTTGAGGACTTGGAAAGTGAGATGTTATTGGTGCAGCTGATCCCATTTGCATTGGTACTGTTTGTGAATCAACTAATGCCTTTGATGAAGAAAAAGAAGATGAAGATTTAGATAATCCATTAGATGATTGAAACTTAGTATAAAGTTCCAATTGTTGAAAGTCAAAACAATGATACTTGAACTCAATATTATTATTTTAATATTTTGATGTTGATATGGTGCTATGATTACAAGTTTATGGTGTTTTTGTTGTTTTTGTGATACCATGCCCCATTCTAATCTTAATTCTAGGTTGCATATATATATATATATATATATATATATATATATATATATATATATATATATTTGTGTGTATAATTTTGACATGTTTTTGTACTAACAAACCCAAATTCCATTTCAAAATTTTTCCGTACCAAAAAAATATGAGATTACATTAACATAAAGGTAGTATTGCCAAACACGTAATACAAGGTAAATCAAAATGCTAAATTAATTTATTTATATATATACATATATAAATATATTTCCAAAGGAATAAATAAATAAATAAGAAATACAAGGATAATTAAATAATGATTACCAAGGTTCTTTATTAGAATTGATGATAAAACTCTACGCCTAGGACAACTAGACCACCTAGACATCCAATTACCACATGCCCCTTTCTAAGGAACTGACAACAGTCAAGGTTCTAGCTTGGATGACATTCTTGATTTTCACTGTTTGCTTGTGCACTCCTACGTTGATGATACTCTTTCCCCACTTGTAGGATGGTTCTCCTCCTAGATCCACTGACATGGAAGGACTAGATATCCATGTCATTGTAATAATCTCATGCTATCAGAGTAACATAAATATGCATCAACAATTCATTTCCAATTACTCACATGAGAAAATACAATTCGTCTTAATATTATTTTCATTAACAAAACAAAATATACATCTCTATTCTCATTAGCTAATCAACATAACCAAAATTAACTAAAATCCGTTAACTGCCATCATCACACTTCACAGGAAATAGTTATTACGGTTATAAAATAAAATGGTCACGAGGAAGGGATGTAACAACTTTTTTATTTATTGCTATGAAAATGATTAAGGTGTTCTAATTGTGTTATCATATCTAGCAATTCATTTTTGCATATATGCTAATAAATATTAATTTCTCTTAATCGAGATTCAAAACATATCATTTGGTAATATAGTTTGTCATTGAGAAGTTGTAAATGTTGTTGCAAATCTACAATTGTCACAAGTGCACCATTTTCTCCATATTGTTGCAAATTGGCTTTGGTGTATCATCATCATGTTCAACAAAAAATATCAATATCTAGGGTGACTTTTGTAGACACCTAAAAATGCCCTCATGAAATCAGTAAAATTCATCTATTAATTAAATGAATATTTTCATTTATTTAATTAATTAATTAGCCTCTTCCTCTATTATTTAAATAAATAATCCTATTTATTTATCTAATTCACTAAGCCTTTCCTATCCTAAAATTAAATAAATTCTCATTTATTTAATTACCCATTTACCATCTCCATTTTCTCCTATCTATAGAATAAATACCTTTATTTATTTTATAAATTCATTAATTATCTTCTTTCTAACCCTACTAATCACTTCCAATCACATTAATTAACTCCACAAATTTTGAGCTTTTGACACATGGTGCTTGTCTCTCTATTTGACTTTTCCACCTTCACGTGTCTAGATTCCATGTATCTTGTGATGTATTACCAAAAAGTCAATATCCTATACCTACCACTTCATTTCAACCACTCATTTCCTAATGCCTCTTAATCTCTTTTATTCACAACATTCTCTACCTACTCCTCATTATCCTCCACATTATCCTTACTCTCCAATTCTATTCATGCTCCTAGCATCTCTTAATCCTAGCCCTTTATTTTCATGAGACTTCTATAAAACAAGACTTTCTCCTCACATTTGAGATTGATCAACTATTGCATACTTGAGCTTTTGGAGAACTTGTGCCCTCGCATGCTTGAGATCTTTGAGAGCCCATAGCTATCATCCTATCATCATCATATCATTATCATTGCCTCCATACCATCATTTGCATAGTTTCATACTCAATCAACCAACCTCCATTCTCCCATAGCCTCGAGCACCAACATTTTATATACAAGATCTTGGAAGATAGGAGGACAATGGAGTCAAGTGTCTCTTGAGTGCATTTGGTATACTTGTTTTATTTTTATTTCATGTTTTATGCATTCTTGAGAAAGTGCTCTATTGGATGATGTTGGTTTACTTTGTGTAACTAGGGCTTATGGTTGGGCTTAGTGGGTTCAAAAAATAGGTTGTCCAATTCCATCATCGTCAACTTTCAAACTTGTTATCATAATACTTCATAAGATGGAATGTATATTCATGTATAGAGATACTCTTTGCATAGAAGCAACCATTTTACTTCATTGATAGAGAATATAGTAGAGAATCCCATGTCATATAATCCTTTCATGTTGTATTTATTAAATGATTGGAGCCTACTATGAGGCTAATTAATATTGTCAATTGAATTTTTATCACTCCCCACTTCTTTTATTGCTCACCATGTTGAACCTAACCTAGCCACAAAAGAAGGTTGATAAAGAGGACAATTGACTTGTGATCACTCCTCACTTCTTCCATTTTGCACCATGTTGAATGAAACCTAGCCACCACAAAACAAGGTTGATGTAGAGGCTAATCAACTTCTTTATTAACTAGATTATCATTTGGTGCATCTAATATGTATGCATCATCAATATTAGACAATTCAAATTGTAGGGTACTAGAAACATACATCTTTTGAAACTTATATAATTTAATGCATTCCTTTCCTTTTTTTTGTTGCGATTTGGGTTTGACTAGAGGCATTGTGTTTGGTTTTGCCAGGGAAGGGGCTACGCCAGTATTTTTGTTTGGTGATTTTCTTGGGGCGAGTTGCGAGACTTTTTACTGGTTTTGAGGTTTGTAGCCATGCCATTCCTTTGTTTTTGCATTTTGAGGGAGCTTTCAAGGGTGAGTGGTGTTATTTCTACTTGGGCGTAGAGGCAGTTTAGCGTGTACGCTAGGTTGGGGATTGAGTTGTGGTGCTCTCTTTGAGTTTTTGTTTTCTTAGAAAAGGATTATGGTGGGCAAGGTGACACTTTTTGATGCAACTAGGGCTTCTAGTGATGGGGTTACTGGAGACTTTGAGGAGGACGAAGAGGATGTTGAAGAAGATGATTTTGTGCAGGCCTTTCATGGTTTTTCTGCAATTGATGGAGAGTAGGTTCTCGTTGTTGATGCTTCAACTTTTGTGGAGGCAATTGTTGTTTTTGGGAGGGTAGACTTGATGATGAAGACCTAGGTGTTGATGTGAGTTTGTTTATGGTAGATTCGACTATTGGCTATTCTTTTCTTGAGGGATGGGAGTGCTTTTGAAGATTTGGAGGTTCTGTGGGAGTCTTCTTGGAATAAGGAGGCTCTTGTTTCATTGGAAGAAGATCTTTCTTACCCTTTGTCTTCTCTGAATTTTTCCCCTTTTGATTGGGTTGATGTTTTTGATGAGGAGAACAAGCTTCTTATGGACATCTTATTGGAATCTTGTTTGACGAATAAGAGAGTTGCAAGTTTTGATTTGGAAGCCTTTGATTGTTGTAAGTTTTTGGGTTTGGAAAAGGATTTCTCCCACCTTCTTTGGGAGATACTTACTGTTAGCAATTTAAGTTGTCATTAGTGTAAATTCACAAACACCATGCACCGGTAAAGGTTCACCGGTCACTCACGTTACTTAGAAGACACCGGTAGACTAGAAACAAAATGTATGCACCGGTAGATGTAAGCACCGGTAGACCGATCTAAGTACATAGTACCGGTCTCAGAGTGCATACAGAGATGAACTTGGTATAGGATATACCAGTCTAACTGCATAAAGATCTGATCCGGATTCTATGGAGCAGTTTGAGTTAAAACTGTATTATACGGAACATCCACCGCTCAGAAGTGGAGTTAGCTTTTTAATAGGAGTTAGCTTTATTTCTACGGATGTTTTAAAGGTAAACTCCAAATCACAATGCACAACTTTTTGCTAGTTGCATGATTTATTGTTGAGTTTACAGCCTAACAGTTCTATGAGTTAGGGGTTTCATTAAGGTGAACTCTTGTATAAATACAGGTCATAGGACGAAAGAAACAAGGTTGTTGAGAATTGTTGAGTAAATAGAGTAGTAAAGAGACATCTGCGTAGAGATCACAGTCACTAGAGGTGAAAGGCAAAGAGGCAGAAAAGATTCAACAGCCAGGCAAACCGGGGAAGAGATCAACATATATGATCTGATCAGACAATCAGTGTCATAGAAGATCATTGCTTTTGTAAGGTGTGAAAGCAAGTTGAAATCCCTTTATCAAGGTGGACCTAATCGGTTCTTTGTAAAATCCCCTAATAGGGTAACATCATTGTTGATGTTTAAAGTCCTTTAACTAGGCAACTCCTAACAGAGTTAAGATCTTAACCGATCTTCCACCAAATCCTTAACCGGGTAGCACTCTAACAAGTGTTTTGTAAGCTCCTAACAGGGCGCTTTCATTCTGCAGTAGTGAAGTTGTGAGCTCTGTCTCACCATGGTTTTTTCCTTCTAACCGAGGGTTTCCACGTATACATCTTGTGTCGATCTGTGTGTTTCTATATATGCTTATAAATGATTGTTTATATTGTTATTGCTTAACGGTTACTGAGAGGGGGGGTGAATCAGTAACCGCTCCTACTTTAGTATAATTCTCATCTTTTTGTCATCCTTATGGATAAATAGAATATAATAGTCATTCACAAGAATAAATAGAATCACACAAATTAACACAGGTATTTATATGTGGAAACCCTCGGTTAGAAGGAAAAAATCACGGTGAGACAGAGCTCACAACTTCACTAGTACCAAATGAAGGCGCTCTGTTAGGAGCTTACAAAGCACTGGTTAAGGTGTTACCCAATTAAGGGATTTTACAAAAGATCGGTTAAGATCTAAACCCTGTTAAGAGCTGCTTGGTTACAGGACTTTGAACGTCAACAAAGATGTCACCCGATGTGAATGGGGTTTGTGAAATACACTAATGACAACTCATATTGCTAACAATATTCCCCTTTGTCATTGGTGGCAAAACTATACACAAACTTCACTCACTTACTAATCACAGTGCCTTGTATCGGTAGAACACTACTTCCCTTGATTGAGTGCTCCGGGTGAAAGTTCTACACTGTCCTGTTCTTTGTTGCCTTTGCACTAATCCTGTCTGCTCATTCCTCCTGTTTGCTCATTCCTCTGTATCTTCCATCTTCCCCTTTTTGCCTCCATAGGACAAAGGGTTAAGGTATTCTAATAAGATTACATTTGTAGCGTTGTGAAGATGTCCTTATAGATGTTCTTTGCAGAATGTAGGAATGGTGCCCATTGACCAGTTATATTTTCAATGTTCTTTTGGGCCACTTTTAGAGAAACAATGATGGTTTCCATATCTTCTACAGTTTTGTAGTCCGGTTCTTTGATCAGAGCATCTGTACAAATAGATGTTTGATGCATGATATCCAGTATTGGGGCCAGAAGCATCTAAAATCCTATGACATCTTGGATTCTCTTATTCTCTTCTTCAGTTGTTCCTCAGGACTAGAGCAAGACTAGTCATTTCTCTGCTGAAGGTTGTTGCAGTTTTATTTTTGATGTCAAATTGTGTTGACAAAGCTCTTATGTCTTCTGAGGTCTTTGCAGCTTTTTCAGTTAAATCTTGCAAGAAAATCTCAAAATTTGAAGTTCTACTCATCAAACCTTCTGCAACTTGTGTCTGTTGTTGAAGAACTTTTAAGTTGTCTGATAGAGTAGCCTTTATATCTGCAGCCTGTTTATTAAGAATCTTCACTCTTTTCTTCGCATAGTGGTCAATTGCCACTATTTTTGGATCAGTTAGATCCTCACCGATTGTTTGTGCTAACACTTCTAGCTAGTCGATTGCCGGTTCGTCTTCATCTATATCAGCATTCGGTACAAAGTTGTCTAGGATATCTTTTACTTTGATCAGAACCATATCTTGTTTTCTTTTAGTAAGCTCTTTTAGCTGTTTTGTTGACATTTTGCTGATATCAACTATTGTATCGGTTGTCTTCTTTTTGCTTCAGATTCTTCAGAGGATGAGAGCTTTCTTTTAGAGGAGCTAGGAAGAGTTTCCTATTCCTTGTCTTTTCTTTGTTCTTGTGCCTTTGGAGCTTGCTCATGTTCTCTTTTATCCTGTTCGTTTGGCTTGTTTCCCTCTTCCGGTTGTTGAACTTGTATTTCAGGCATAGCATTATCTTCTTGATGCGAGGGCTCTTCTGGTGGGACTTGTGCTTGTTGCTACTCTTTAGCTATATGAAGATCACTTGCAGCGATTCCTTCATCTCCTTTAGCTGTTCTGTCAGTTGGAATATTGACAGAAGTTTGTCCCAATTTGACCGGTTCACCAGAGGTGAACATTTTTGTGAGAACTTCCTGTTCTCTAGTTATTGGAATCTAAGTTGCAGTAAACTAAACAGGTGGATCTTCAATTGTTGCGGTGTGATCCTAAGGACCTGTTGCTTCAAGAGTATTAAAGTCATACTGTTGCCAAAAGTCTAGAGTCTCCTTGAAGACTTCATTCTCATACCCATTGAGAATCTTGGCAATTCTGTAATTTGTATCCAGATTCATAGATACTTGGCAATTCTGTAATTTGTATCCAGATTCATAGATGCTTCCTCTAATAGAAGCTTTACTCTCTTGTCGCTTAGACTAGGTCTAGCTTTTTCCAGTGCTTCCCTATTGATCTTTGAATTTATTTTTAGACCGGTTCTCCATTTTGTTTGAAGTTTACTGTTTAACTCAGGAGGAAACTTCCCCCTATAATCCCTAGGAGTCTTGATGAAATCTAATAGACTTTCAACAAGAGCTTTTTCAATTTTCTGTTTGTCCTCCTCGGCTAATACACTATACCATTTGGCTGCATTATCTATCTCTCCAAAATTTGTAATTTTAGCTACAATATCATTTACAGCCATAGTGTGAGCCTTACCTTTTTCTGGAGATACTAGGAGTGTTGGATTTGTTGGTTCATCAGTTATGTCAACAATAACCGGTTTGTCTACTCCAAGTACACCTTTTCCTTTCCCAGTTTCACAGACCGGTGAAGTTGTTGCCTTTTGTCGTGCTTCTTTTGCTTGTTGCTGAGCTTGAAGAAGATTGGTCCAGATGGCTACTCCATCATGTACTTTCTCGGTTTCTCCAATCAGCAAAAGGCTTATCCTTCTTTTTGTTAGGAAATTTTGCTGATGTATTTCAGCTTGTTGAGTTGCTTCTTCTAGAGTGAGATGATTCTGAACTTTTAACAGAGCTAGAATCCTCAATTCCTTTTCTCTGTTCATTGAAGCTTTCCACTTATCTTGAAGAATATCCAAGAGATCCTTAGGTAATACTTTATTAAGTTCCGCAAGATGCAAATTGAACTTATGCAGGCATACAACTAGAGCATCTTCAATCTTCCTTCAGTCTTCATCATTTGCCATATTGTATCTTCTTTCGACACCACCCATTCCTCCACGTTCTTTCAACCCTGACACAAATTCATCAATTGTTGGCTTGCCTTTTCTTGGTGGATCCTCCTTTGCTGGTTTACTGGTTTTATTCTTTCTTTGGATGAGTGGAACTGTGTCTTTAGAATCGGTTTCTTCAACTTCTTCCTCCTGTGTGCTTGCCACCGGTTGAGCTTTCTTTTGTTGTGCTTTTGGTTGTGTAGTTCCTGGTTTCTTCTTTGGTGTAGACGTTCTTTTCACATACACGTTCTTGATTGGTCCCTTTTTCAGATTTTTCTCTATTTCCTCATAGGTTCCAAACCATTGAGTGCCGAGGTCCAGGTGTGCTTTACCCAAGGCTTCTACATATGCCATTGCAATCTTTGCAGTGATTTCGTAACCAAGCTCCGGTGCATACTCATCTCTTGGTTCTACTACTTGAATGATGCAGAAATTAGTTGATACCAGAAAACATACCTCCTTTTTGTACTGGTCAATGATAGTTGACGGAATTCTTTGTCTGACATGCATTTTCAGCTGAAGGGCCTTGAAATGATCGGTCATAGCTTTGTCAAACTAGTCACCCAGTTGGTTAGCATAATCACTGATTTGCATAATGACCAGTCAATCTGTTGTCCATGTCACTTTTCTTATTCCAGGGAAGGAATTAGAATAGTAAAAGTAGAGACATACCAAGAGTGTGCCAAATTTCAGTGATTTCTTTTAGACGATGCTTGGCTTCTTCATATTCTCGAAGATTTGTCCTCTTAGCATTTCGCATATATCATATTGTGCATTATCATGTATAATTCTGTAAGCTGCATGTATGCCTCCACCCGGTATGCTATTTAGGTTGCTGGATTGATATACTTTGTAACCTATTATAGCGATGCGAACCGAACAACTGGATCTTCAATATTAGTTACGGTCATCAATCGTTTGTCGGATTTAGACTTTGTTAGATTGGCCACCACTGCATTGGATATGGTTCTCAGGGTTAGGGCTTCCCCTTGATTGCCAAATCCGATTACCCTATGGAGATCGTCTTTCGTGATCGGATTGCAGACTCCTCTCGTGACCCAAAATCCCGGTTCATGCACTCGACTAACCACCATTCGAATCCATTCTGGTCTGAATATGGTTGGATAGGAGACTCCATTGATAATCCCAGATGATACCAGCTTTGTGTAACTATTGGGATAATTTCCATCCTTGCGTAGCGAGCTATCCTCACTTTGTATGTATGTCTCATCCAACTCTTCTTGCTTTGCATGGATGAACACAGTTACATCTTCTGTTAGGAGCACTCCTTTAGGTATTGAGGAGAGTGCACTAGCCATGTCGATCTCCTTGTTCTGATTCGACAAGATATCATACGGAGGACAATTAGCTTGATTTGTTGGAACCAACTTAGCTTCGTATGACAAAGATGCCATTGATCTTAATCGGTTTCTTGGAAAGAAGATTAATCGGTTTAACAGACAATCTCGCTCGATGATCAAATCGCAAGAATATTACTCAAGCAGAAAAAGGATAAACATAAAATTACAAGGTAAGAGTAGATGAGTAATCCTTCTTTGCTTTTATAGGATTAGGGCATAATGTTAATTACCAAATGGTAACTTTTGTTAAACGGCTATAGTATTAAATGCCTTACCTAACCTTTCTTTCCTCTTTTGCTAACCGGTAGTCTAACTTTTTCGGTTAGGCAAGCCCTAGTTGATCACCTCATATCTTTCCGGTCTGACCTGTAGACCAAGTGAGATTAGATTCACCAGTCCTACCGGGAACGGTAGTTGCACTACCGGTTCCCCCTAAGCCTTGAAGGCTCAGTTTGCAGAAGAAATATCACCATCTTATGATGATGATCTTGTCTCTGTTTTCTCCTCGGCAGAGTTCTTTGATTCCTTAACCAACCATATTTTCTTCACCTCTTTCTTGGTCTCCTTATCTCTGTTGTTCTTCTTATTAGAAGTCAAGGTCTTCATCATTGGTTTGTCCGATTCTTTGCCTTTGTTCCTAATTCGGTTCCAGTAGTCCTTAGCTAGGTGACCAACTCTGTTGCAGTAATAGCATACCATACCGGTTGCTTTCCATGGGTTCATCCCTCTTGGATTAAGGGATTTGCTCCATGATTCACTGTTGCAATGCATCACTTTGTTTGTATGAATAGTTGCGTTCTGGTTTTTGCTTTCTTGGAGAATACCGGTCTTCGTGATCTAAATGCCATTGTGTTTGATCTGCATTCTTTAGCCTTGTGTCCGAACTTGTTGCAAGCATAACAGTATCCCTTGAAGCTTCCCCTGCTTCCACTAAACACATAAGGGGCTGGACCAACACTCATTGGTCTTGTGGCCATTTTTGCAACAGTTCTTACAGTAATTGCTATTGGTTCTTATCGGTGCATTTCTGTAGTCATTGGTGTTATGACCCAGTTTTCCACAATGCTTACAAGAAGTGTTGAAGGTTTTCTTACCTTTTTGTGCTAGTGTCTTCCTCTTGTTCTTCTTGCTCGACTTTGCTCCAACTGACTCACCATTCTCTTTGGTGACTGCACTGAAGAATCCAAGACTGGTGTGATCATTGTGCTTTCTTTGAGCTTTGAGTTGCTCATCAAGCTTGACCGAGCTTTCATTGTATTTTCTTAGCATTTCATTCTGTTTTTAAAGGACTTTCTTTTGTTCCTTGAGTTGATATATCTCGATTGCCAGCTTCTTGCATGCTTCATCCCTACCCTACCATGCTTTGTGCATATTGACATTTTCTTGGGTGACAATCAACATGTCTTCTTGGAGTTGCATAATGAGGAGTTCATTTGCCCTTACAGCTTCCTCTGCCTGGTTCATTGCTTTTTTTGAGGCTGTTGATGACTTGACTGCTGTGTTTCTTTCACTTTCAGTTTTCTGTTTCTGCTCAATCAGTTCAGTCATCCTCAGAGCATTTACTTTTTTCTCTCTTTTGAGATCAACAATCTGACCGGTTAGGATCTGATTCTTTTCCGTAAGCTCAAAGATTGCCTCCTCAGCCTCATCAGATCCACTCTACCCAAAGAGTTCATCGATGGTTTCATTGCTCTCGTTTAGTTGCAGAGCCAGCTCCTTCATTTTTGCAAGTGATTTCCTCAGTCTATTCTCTAGCGAGACAATGATGTCGTTGGCTTCCTCTAGCTGTTTCTGATATCGGTAACCCTCCATGATCTTTTTCTCAAGCTGTTAGACTTTGTTGTATAGAGAACCAATGCTTTGATACCAATTGTTATTGCTTAACAGTTACTGAGAGGGGGGGGGGGGGTGAATCAGTAACCGCTCCTACTTTAGTGTAATTCTCATCTTTTTGCTGTCCTTATGGATAAACAGAATATAACAGCCATTCACAAGCATAAACAAAATCTTACAGATTAACACAGGTATTTATACGTGGAAACCCTCGGTTAGAAGGGAAAAACCACGGTGAGACAGAGCTCACAACTTCACTAGTACCAAATGAAGGCGCCCTGTTAGGAGCTTACAAAGCACTGGTTAAGGTGCTACCCGATTAAGGGATTTTGCAAAAGATCGGTTAAGATCTAAACCATGTTGAGAGCTGCCTGGTTACAGGACTTTGAACATCAACAAAGATATCACCCTGTTAGAGGATTTTTACAACGAACTGATTAGGTTCACCCTAATAGAGGGATTTCGATATGCTTTTAACACTTTATAAAAGAAGTGATCTATTATGACATTGATTGTCTGATTAGATCATACCTGTAGATCTCTTCCCCAGTTTGTCTGGCTGTTGATCTTTCTTTCTTACTTCACCTCTGTGCCTGTAGCACTCCTCAGAAGATATCTCTTCTTTGCTCTATGCAATCTCCAACTATCAACAACAACAACAACATATCTTGCGTCCTATGCTCTATATTTATACAAGAGTGAACCTCTTGACTCATAGAACCGCAAGGGAGTAAACTTAACCATAAATTATGCAACACATGAAAACTGTGCATTGTGATCTAGAGTTTACCTTGAGATCATTCGTAGAGTTAAAGCTAACTTCTGTTACAAAGCTAACTCCACTTATGAGCAGTGGATGTCTCGTATAATCATGCTTTTAACTCAAACTGTAACTCAGACTGATCCACAAAATCTGGATCGGATCTATCTTGCAGTTAGATCGGTGTACCCTTGTACACAATTTGTCCTTGTATGCTTCATAAGACCAGTACTGAGTACTTGGTTCAGTCTACCGGTGCATCTATCGAAATAGTCAACCGGTGCATACACTTTGTTCTTCATCCACTGGTGTTTTTTGAGTAATGTGAGTGACCGGTGACCCTTTACCGGTGTGAATGGGGTTTGTGAAATACACTAATGACAACTCATATTGCTAACATATATTTTTCTTAACAAGAAAGGATAACTGAACAACTTTTGAGTTATATTAGAAACACGTATTTATTGATTCACCCCCCTTCTCAGTAACCGGTTAGTAATAATAGTTCCTTCGATTTGAATCTCAGTTTAGTGGATACGTCTGTTGACTTGGTGGTCAACACCTCCTTGGGGACTCGTGACATGGCTTAACTGCCTCCTGTGGGTTGGATTAAATCTTGTTTCTAAATCGACAATTGACAGTTTAAGCTTGTGGCACAATAGAAAATGATTCCAACAATTGATATCAAAGCCTTGGGTCACGGGGTTTGAGTCACCCTTTAGTGGGTGTTGAAGGCTTAGTCAATGCTGAGTGGGAGATTGTTGACTTGGTGGTCAACACCTCCTTGGGGACTCGTGACATGGCTTAACCACCTCCCGTGGGTTGGGTTAAATCTAGTTTTTGTATTGGGCATTGACAGTTTGAGCTTTTGACGCAATGGCAAACGATTCCAACAATTGGTATCAAAGCCTTGGGTCATAGGGTTTGAGTCTCCCTTTAGTGGGTGTTGAAGGCTCAATCGGTGCTGAGTGGGAGATTGTTGACTTGGTGGTCAACACCTCCTTGGGGACTCGTGACATGGCTTAACCACCTCCCGTGGGTTGGGTTAAATCTGGTTTTTGTATCAAGCATTGACAATTTGAGCTTTTGACGCAATGGCAAATGATTCCAACAATTGGTATCAAAGCCTTGGGTCATAGGGTTTGAGTCTCCCTTTAGTGGGTGTTGAAGGCTCAATCAGTGTTGAGTGGGAGATTGTTGACTTGGTGGTCAGCACCTCCTTGGGGACTTATGACATGGCTAAATTGCCTCCCATAGGTCGGGTTAAATTTGGTGTTTGTATCGGGCGTTGACAGTTCAAGCTTTTGGCTCAGCAGCAAATGATTCCAACAAGGTCTTTTCCCTCTTTTTCTTTGGATGAAAATGGGTCTCAGTTTGAGGTAGTGGATGATGAGATGGTTTGTTGTCCTCCTTTCACCCCAAATTTTTCAGAGAATGTTTTGAAGAATAGTATGGGAAATACACCATACCTTTGTTATATCTATCATATCTCATTTTAAAAAGTAATGCAGCCAATACATGTGACATTTTGACACGACGGTAATATCTGAAATGTGTAGTATGCCTTCTCACAATCACAATCAAAATGGTAACATATTAACCAACCTTTCTGGCAGTCAAGATTATTGAATTTTCATAGTGCCATGCTAGTTAACAGTAAGATATGTCAAAGTGTTGAATTTTAAAATGACCCTACAAATCTGATTTTCAAGTTGAGTCCAACATATGGATAATGGATGCAGAACAGTCAATAGTATTTTGGCATGAAAGTATGGAGTTAACAGTCAATGGTATTTTGGCTTAAAAGTTTTTCAGTCTATTTGAACTCTAAATTTATAAATAACCATATGTTCCAAGAGATGTACAATTTGCACACTTAAGATATAAATGAAACTAGATTCTCAAAACAATCTTCACTTGCAGATACATTGAATGCTTTAATAACCAGGGCTGCAATGCGGCTGTGATTTATCAAAATAAGGAGTTTAGTATTCATTGACAAACTCGAAAACAATATATTCTGAATTATATAGTTCTATTTGCATTCTGCGTACAGTCTTGGTAGTGCCATGAGTATTTGACATTAGCCATAATAGAGAGCATATCTTTAATCTCTCTTAAAGTAAGGAGGAAGTCACAAATCCATCTCTGAATACCTAAAACCTTGAAATACACCAATTCAAAGCAAGAATTGAGAGTTTCTTGATTGATCAAAGACATCTTGTGAGCTTGAATGATCATGTTATGATGGTGAATGAAATCTCTTGCAATGTCAGACAAACAGGTGAGGCAAGGATGAGCCATTTTGATTCAAAAGAGAGCTAATCACCGAGCTCCTTGAAAAGGACTGAAAAAATGGTTCCTATTTCAGAGAAGTGCAAATGAACACAAAATTGAGCTTCCTTGGTTGCAGAGTCTTCAACACTAAATATTTAGTATTGAAGCTTGGTAGATTTTATCCAAGTGGTGGTGTTCAAAGTATCAACTTCTAAAAAATGTAAGTGCTAGCATTTCTTCCTAAGGGATAGCATTCTTGTCCTGTTTTCTAATATGAGCAATAGCAGAGTCCATTGTTGCAAGAACCTAGGAAACATAAATCTAGATATCAACATTTGAATGACATTGATAAGAGTAGAGAGGTTGTGAAACCACACACTAAGCATGACAATTTGGCATGGGAGATACTGTGACGTAAACTGCCTCAACCTGGTGTTTGCTATTTCTTGTTTCCTTTGGTGCTGGCAGTTACAAACTAATCTAATAATCGGTATTTGCTGCTGTTGCTATTATTTATTATGAGATGGAGTCTGTATGAAAAATTAGATTCAGCTTTTAGTAGGTCCCATTTTCTTCTATTTTTAGTCTTATTGTTTTTTTCTTAGACAGGTCTGTAGAAGACATTTATTGGCTGTTAATTTTTGTTTCATTTTGGAGTTAGTGGTCTTTGCTGGAAGGGGGGGGTTTACTAATCTTTTATACAGGAAAATAAAGCTCTTTTTTGGTAGGTGTCTTTGTTGGAGTAGGGGAGGGGGGGGGGAGGGGCGTTTACTAATCTTTTATACAGAAAAATAAAGCTCTTTTATGGTAGGTGTTGGGCTGGAGATAGAAGGATATAGGATACACACAAATTTTGTAACAATTCATTATCTGAGTTGCCAGTCCCGGTTCAGATTTGGATTCAGGTTCGAGATCTGGGTTCGCAGCTTCAACCAAGATTTTCTTGGGGAGAGCGGGGGGAGGGTGAGGGTTCACTTTGGGTTTGTCCGTACAAAACATATAAAAATAAAAGATACATACATATATGAAGCAACAAATAAGTTCATAATACACCACTATGCTAATAGTAAAGTAACATAACAAAATAGACCACCATATATATCAATGTTTTAGTCCAAATAACATTGAAAATGCCAAAATACTCCACCATATCAATGTTTCAGTTCAAAAATAATCATGTCAGCTTTAACAGTCAGCAATTACTAATCAAATATCATCAAAAGTCTTCAAATTCTTCACTAATTCTTCACTAAGTCCACAAACTTTTCACTAATTCTTGCTGCCGAACCCACAGGGTTTTTTCAGGGCCCTGTTCAAACCTAGGGTGAACCGCATCTGGACCCATATTTGGGCCGGACTAGACCAAAACCCTGCACATTTCCAGAAGAATCTGGTAACTTAGTTTATTATATTGTTTTGATCTATAATAAAATTATGGTGCTGTAGTTTTAGCATTATTTTTTATTGGTTCTCTATCAATAAAAAGTGACTCTATTCATTATTTAGTTTGCTAGTTATAAATACATATTTGTAATAAAATCCTTAGACTTCTATAAGAGCTGATTTTCTGTAGCATAGGTTTCATCTGCATCAGTTTTTGGTATCAGAGCAATCCATGATTGCTAGAGGGAATCTGAGTGAAAACAAGGAGAAGGAGGAATGCAGGCCCTCAAAGGAACACTAACAATGTTTTTAGAAGGATAGAGGCCCTTGAAACCAGATTACAATTGGACAAGTCCAAAGAGGAAGCAAACAGCTACATCAATGGTGCTAGGGTATTAGACCCTAAGGAGAGGCTTATTGAAGCATTGGCTGAACTAAGTTCCAAAGTAAAGCTGGATATTTCAGATTTTAAAGGCGAGTTCAACCCTGGTATATTCCTAGACTTGATGTAGGAGTTGAGTGCTTTGAGATGGAAGACATGGACAAAAATGATCCAATAAGAGTAAAAATTACTGCCTTCAAATTTACTCGCACATTTTCCATTGGTGGAAACATGTGCAAAGTTAAAGAAGAAGAAAAGGAAAAGAAAAAAAAATTAAACATTGGTCTAAGATCTCAAAACATTTGAGACCTTGATTCTTGCCCTCAAATCACCAACAAAAGTTGTTTAAAGAATTTCAGAACTTTAAACAAATGGATCAATTAATAGACTTATATTGAACAAATTATGAGGCTTCAAATTTAGATGGATATATATGAGAGTGAAGGGCAAGTGGCAGCCCGCTATGTGAATGTACCAAACTTTAAACTTCAAGATGAGCTTGCATTAGTGCAAGTTCCTACTATAGATCAGGTTTATAAATCCCCTTTAAAGATAGAGGAGACATTGAACACAAAAAAACAAAATAGTGAGTAAATGGGGTGATAGAAAAGAAAAGGGAAGGTGTTTCTTTAGAACCTGCCATGAGTGAAGAACTAGAAGGTGAAAATATGAAGGTTGACTTCATAGTAAGGGGAGGATTTGGAGGCAAGGGAAGCGGGCGTCAATCTTTTGGAGATTGGAAGCCCTTGAGATGATTTATCTGTAATGAAAACCATAAGGCCATAGACTGCCCTCAAAACCCCAAAAGGTGATGGTGGCCCAAGAAGAACCCCAGTCAAAAGTGACTGAAGAAGAGTTAGGAGAGAACATAATGTTGAGAAGAACTTTACTATCTAGGGAGAAAGAAAGCCCCAAATCTGATTGGAAGAGGCAAATCTGATTGGAAGAGGAAGAGTGTCCTCCAAACAAATGTAAATGTTAGGACAAGACGTGTAAGGTGATCATAGATAGTGGATCTACCCAAAATCTAGTGAGTATAGAAATGGTTGATAAATTACAGTTTGCTTGCATTCCAAAAGCTGACCCCTAAGATTTCTTGGTTAAAGAAAAGTCATAGTCTACTTGTGGATAAAATCATGCCTTGCTGCCTTCAAACCTGGTCCATATGTTGATGAGGTGCTCTGTAATATGGTGCCAATGTATGCATGTCACTTGTTGGGTGGGCCTTGGCAATATGAGCAAAATGTAATCTACTGAGGTAGAGAGAATACCTATGAGGTTAAGCATGAAGGAAGGAAAAATATCTTAAAACCATGGAAAGTGGAAGGAACATTCTAAGTGGTAGCTTTGTCTCTTATAATAGAAGCTAGATTTGAGCTTGAAGAGAAAAGTGAATTCTAGGTAAGCCACGATAGAATTTGAGGGAAAATTGAGAGCGAAAGAGACAAATTATTTGAAGAGTAAGATACAACCAAAATTTAATGTGGAGCTGCAATGGGATTCAACTAACAAGATTATAGATGAACCTCAAAAGGTTGATGAAATTTTAGTTGACTTTAATGGGGTTGAAGGGAATAGTGAATTGTGGGGATATATGAGCAGGATTATAAAAAATCTTCCGTGGATGTGATAAAAAATTTAGTCAAAAGTGACTGCCTAACTCATTATGAGAGCAGTGAGGTGAAGCATAAAGTATAATTGGAATGAGGAGAAATTTTTATGTCTATTAATAGTTACAGTAGTGATTATTCTGTTGATTCTATATTAGGGACTTTGCCTAGCTTTACTGGTCCAACTGAATGGTAGAATCAACACTGGATTTCTGATCCTAGAAGCAGAGTAGCCGGAAACTCCTCTCTCCTTCCTTGGGTGTGCATA
The DNA here is from genome assembly GCA_027943335.1 of Chamaecyparis obtusa. Classification (NCBI taxonomy): domain Eukaryota; kingdom Viridiplantae; phylum Streptophyta; class Pinopsida; order Cupressales; family Cupressaceae; genus Chamaecyparis; species Chamaecyparis obtusa. Next base: position 4,121,828 of record BSBK01002548.1, read on the forward strand.
TCCCCACATCCAATGTGGATATGTATCCGATACGGCCTGGAGACATGTCAAATACTGTACCCATGTGTGCCCAAAAAACCTTGATTTTCTAACTGTGCCAAATATGGCAATTTGTTTTTTTAGAACTTTGATGTAAATCTTCCTAGATTTAATTTAGAAAAGCTTCATCCATGCAATTTAAAATTTTTTTTTGTTATAAACAAAACCTACGCCAAATGAGAAAGACAAAAGAAATGTTTTTCTATTTCAATGACCCATTTCTTTTGGGTTATTTTCCAATGCAACTCTACTATTTTTATATATTGTGAAGTGGAAAATTAATTTATAATTATTTATGTAGCATTTATGTGTCTATATTTCTTTTGAAGTAATGAAAATCTGCTCTAATAACTTAGAAAATTGTGTTAAATATATTTGTATGTGTTTTTAATTAATGTCATATCCAACTGAATCCATATTGGGGGTCTAAAAAAATGGCCATATCCATATCCGATACTATATCCGTATTTGTATCTATATCCGTGTCCATGCAACTTTTCCTAGAACATGAGGTGAAAGCTTTAGTGGTGGCTTGATGTAATGACCCTTACTATAAAGGCCACTAAAAACCCCCAAATCTGAACTGAGACAATTCGTCAAACACTTGGCAAGCAACTGACTTGTTTGTTTGAGATGTTGTGTTTCAATGTGATAATCGTTTTGGGCATCAAATGCAATTGAGATAACAATACCAATATGCAACAATAGAGAACAATGCAAGGACCTTTATGAACTTACTAAAATCTGATTACAATGTTCAATAGACTGATTATTCTGAATACATATAACTGTTCGTGAACAATGGAAATAGCAAGTTTATTCACTGCACTTCTTTGACTCCCTACAAGTACTATCTCAACTATGACAGTTCAATTACAATGGATTAATATTCTGAGACTGATTATAACTAATTCTGGACTGAATATAACAGTGACAGTACATATGCAATTACACACTAATTTGACATCCGATTTCAACACACAAAAACCTGGAATGTTTGCACCTTGGAAGACCAGAATTGATGATGCCAATAGCTGATGTAGTCACCTCCAACTGTACCCAAACCGAGCCCAAATGCTGCTGCTGTGCCAGAACTGGACAGGACCGTACCAGGCCGTACATGTACGGCTCCTGCAGAAAATAAATGCAGGGTTTTTGGAACCCCAAAATGATATGAATCTGATCGCCAATGATGTACTAATGTCCTCACCCAAGCATAAAAATTATCTCCAAAGGGTTTAGGAGATATGAGTAAAAATCTGATTCCAGGCCCTGATATGGAAAGTCTGAAAATGTGCCAAATGATCTTCAACTATCACCAAAATGATGCACCAATGCAAGAGGTGAATTCAAACCCTTATTTCAACCACAAACAAACCCTTTCAACAATTTCTCAATGAAGCACCAATGAGATGGCTGAGTACCAACTCCAACTTGCAACCCTTCAGTAGATATTTCACTACCTCAGTTATGCCAATCTAGGGGAGTGATCGTTCCCAAAGATCGAATAGTATTTGCAAACCCAAAAGACTACAAATTGCTTCACAATGAAGAAGTAGAAGAAATCCCAAATCCAAGCATGTAGAAATGATAGCCCAAGCCCTCTATTTATTCTTTTTCTTGAGAAGTTACTAGAACTTTTAGAAACATCTAATTATAAGGTACTTTATAGTAAAATAACATTATAATAATAAAGTACATTTCTCAACTCAAAAATATAACAATGTAGGCCAAGATGTCTCATAACCGAATATAGGCCCAACTAGACTGAATGTAGGCTCGAACTGGATGTAGGCTCACTTCTAGACGTAGGCTCCACTACAACTGCATGTAGGCCTCAAACTGGATGTAGGCTTTGTCAGCAATAAGCAATCAAATGATCCACACAATGACTCTCTCTCCAAACTATTTGCCTACGAGAGTCAATGATAGGCAAACCCGTCATGAAAGAACATGTCTCTAGAAAGGGGACATGACAGTCCGCCCTTCCTGAAATTGCTTGCCCTCAAGCAATCTCAAAGCTGGATGCTGCAAAATCTCCTCAGACTCCCAAATAGCATCCTCAACAGGAAGATCTCTCCACTTCACCAAATACTCCCTGATAACTCTCCTGCGAAGCTATTTCTCCCTGCTATCCAAGATAGACTCTGGCATCAAAACCAACTTCCCCTCATCATCCAAGGGTGGTAACACTGTAGAAGGCACAACATGCTGCCCTAACACCTTCTTGAGGCGCGACACATGAAACACATTATGCACTCTACTATCAGCTGGAAGCTCAAGCTCATAAGCCAACTCACCAACACGCCTAATGATCCTGAAAGGCCCATAGTATCTCGGCTTAAGCTTCTCCGACCCACTCTTCTTGAGAGTAGACTATCTGTATGGCTGAAGCACGAGGTAAACCATATCATCAACCTCAAAGCTCCTCTCAATCCGCTTCTGATCTACATACTGCTTGTACTGATTCTGTGCCCTGACTATATTATCTTTGAGAGCATCAACAATGTCTTTGCTCTCCTGAAGCAAATCCCCGGCACGTGGAACTCTAATATCAGACATAAGCAAATCAATGAAACTAGGCGCATCATACCCATATAGAGCCCTGAAAGGTGACATCTGAATCGACATGTGAAATGTGGTATTGTAACAATACTCACACAAATGTATCCATCTCACCCATGCCCTTTGCTGACTAGCTACGTAATTCCTCAAATAACCTTCCACCCACTTGTTAACTATCTCTGTCTGTCCATCCGTCTGCGGGTGATAACTGGTGCTAGGTGTAAGCTCAGTGCCACAAAGTCTAAATACCTCCTGCCAAAAGTGACTCAAAAATTTGCCATCCTTGTCACTCACTATGCTGCGGGGTATCCCATGCCATCTGAAGACCTCTCTGAAGAAGACCTCAGCTACCTGTACTGCTATGTAAGTAGTAGTGATGGGAAAGAAGTGTGCATACTTCGTCAGTCTATCCACCACCACGTAGATACAATCACGCCCTTGGGCCTTGGGCAAGCCCGTAATGAAATCCATGGATATGCACTCCCACTTCTGATCAAGAATGGGAAGTGGCTGGAGGAGCCCGGTTGGAAAGGTGTGCTCTTGTTTGTTCTGCTGACAAACAGGGCACTCACGAACATACTGCAATACATCTGTCTTCAGTCCTTTCCAAGTGAACCACTCCCGCACCTGTCTATATGTCTTGAAGTACCCGGGGTGACCAGCTGTAGGTGAATCATGAAGAGCTCTCAATATAGATCGCTTCACCTTCGATCCTGGGGCTAGAAAGATCCTGCTCTTGTAGATAATCAAATCATCTACAAGTGTATACCGGGTATCAACAACTGACCCATCAACTACCCCTGACGCCCATGGGTCTCTAGCATACTCTGCCACTATCATATGTCGCCAATCCTTTGATATCTCAATCAATGCACTGAGATGTGGTCTACGTGACAATGCATCTGCTACCACATTCTGAGTCCCTCTCACATATGATATATCAAAATCGTAAGCTTGTAACTTACTTACCCACTTCTGCTGCCTATCGTTGAGATCTCTCTGACTAAGGAAATGCCTCAAACTGTTGTGGTCAGTTTTAATGCAAAACTTACCACCCACTAGATATTGTCTAAACTTAGCCAATGCATGCATGATGGCTAACATCTCCTTATCGTAAATGCTGAAAGATCTCTCAGGTCCACGGAGTTTCCTGCTCTCATATGCAATAGGGTGCTTGTCTTGCATCAACACAGCACCTATACCATCTCCGGATGCATCACATTGAAGCTCAAATGGCTTCGAGAAATCAGGCAAAGCTAACACCGGACATGAAGTCATGATCTCCTTGAACCTGTCAAAGCAAGCCTGCACCTCTGGTGTCCAAACAAAGGCCCCCTTCTTCAGCAAATCTGTCATAGGGGCTACATGACGTGAATACCCACTCACAAATCTGCGGTAGAATCCACATAGGCCTAAGAACCCTCTCAACTGTGTCAGGTTCTCTGGAATAGGCCACTCCACTATAGCACGGATCTTATCAGGATCCATCCGCACTCCATCTGCACTGATAATATGACCCAAGTACAAGAGCTCAGTCATACCCAAATCACACTTGGACTCCTTGGCATACAAGGACTCCCTCTGCAATATACTCAATACAGTCTCCAAATGTACTACATGCTCCTGCCATGTCCGACTGTATACCAAGATATCATCGAAGAAAACCAATACAAATCTCCTCATCTGATGATGGAAGACCTTATTCATCGTAGACTGAAAAGTGGCTGGTGCATTGGTCAACCCAAATGGCATGACCACGAACTCGAAGTGTCCACAATGGCATCTAAATGCAGTCTTCTCTATATCCTGCTCTCTGACTCTGATCTGATGATACCCTGATCTCAAGTCTATCTTGCTGAAGTAGCAAGCCCCATGAAGCTCATCTATCAGCTCATCTATCCGTGGGATGGGGTACCTATTCTTAATAGTCCTCTTGTTTAGTGACCTGTAATCAATGCACATACGTAGAGAACCATCCTTCTTCACCAATACTACTGAAGAAGCAAAAGGAGACTTACTCTGTTGAATATGCCCCATCTCAAGCAGCTCCTTGATGGTTTTCTCTATCTCATCCTTGAGCCTCTTAGGATGCCTGTATGGTGTGATCATCACGGGTTTAGCACCCTCCTCTAGCTCAATGATGTGCTCAATTCCACAGTCAGGTGGTGCACCAGGTGGAATGTCACTGAACACCCTATCATACTGCTCTCTCAATCTCTGAATATCAAGGTGATACTCTATCATCTGATGCTCCTCCTGTGTAGGCATGAGAGCACACATGGCTGCCCATCCGATCCCATCGTGTCTAACCATCCTCTCCATGCGCCTGAAAGAAATAGTCCTAATATCACTATTTCTGATAGCCCTCAAGACATATTGCCTACCATCTGCCTCAAACTTGATCTCCATGTCCCTGAGTTTGAAAGTGACCTCACCCAATGAATGCAACCAAGTCATCCCCAATACAATATCTAGGTCACCCATGTTAACTACATGGTAATCCGCTTTGAACTCATAATTGCTCAAGCGTAAGGGCATATCTCTGATCATCCTGTTACACTTAAGAGTGTAACCATTAGCAACCTGTACTCGGAGACCCTCAAACTCCTCTGTCTCAATGCCACGGTGCTCAACCAAACGTGCATCAATGAAATTATGCGTAGCACCTGTGTCAACTAGGGTAATCACCTTTTGTCCTGCTAGAACTCCACGCAATCTAAAGGACCCCTCCTGCTGAATACTAGATAAGCGTGCCTGTTGCAAATGTAGCTCCGGCTCCACCTCAGGCTCTGAAGCCTCTGCCTCTACCTCAGGCTCTGTGTCACTGTGCTCATCCTCATGTGCTGTGCTATCTGAATTTGAGTCCTCATAGTACGCTCACATAACTCTATTGGCCTTCCCCTTAGGCCTCAAAGGACAGTCATGATCCCTATCATATGGACCTTTGCAATAGAAGCATAGCTTCTTCCTGCGTAGGTCATTAAGTGCCTCAATATCCAAGGGTGGAGTGGATTTCCCCTTGGTATCAACCTTCTTCCCCTTCCCCTTATCAAACTTCTTATTATCTCTGAAAGAAGTAGAACTCCTAAGGGTGAATCTGCTAGAAGGCGCTGTAAGCTCCATACTACGAGCTTTCCTCATGGCCTCCTGTAGTGTCGATGGATCAAATGCCTTGATCCAACCCTTGAGGGGTTCAGACAATCCCTCAGTGAATAGGATAACCAACCGCCTCTCCGATACATCCTGGACCATAACTGACAACCTCTGAAACTCACTGATGTAAGTCTCTAAGCTGCCTGTCTGTCTCAACTGTGCAAGATCACGGAAGAAGATCTCTGGATCCTTCCTATCAAAATGCTCCACCAGCCTATCCACAAAATCCTGGTACGATGTCACCTGGTTGTGCTGCAAGGTAACCATACCATGTGACCACCAGTCATGAGCTGCGCCCTCCAAATGCAAGGTGGCATATCTGATGGCATCTATCTCTGACATGGGTCTCAATGCTAAGAAAGTATCCAACTTATGTATCCATGCCTGTGCTGTCATCTGTCCACTACCATCAAAAGAAGGTAAAGTGAGCTTGCTAGCAGCTCACTGCAACTCACTGTCATGGCCTCCTCTAGGTCTCCTGTTCTGCCAGGTATTTCTCATGTGCTCTCTCCTCTGGTTCAAGTAGCGATCAAAGTTAAGTAACTCACGCACATGTGGTGGTAATGCCTGCCATTCTGCAGTAGCAGCTCTAAGATCATCCTGAAACTCATCCTGTACATCACCCTCTCCTGCCTCCTGAGCCTCCTCTCTAAGGAAAGTAGGACGAGTAGGTCTATCCGCTGTCCAAGACCTATGCCTAGGAGCACCCTGTGAACCTGCCACGCTCCTATTATCATGATCAAGTGTACCTCTAACCTGTTCCTGTGCTCTGGGCTGAACCACTCTCTCCATCATAGTGGTCAAATTACGCAAGCACTGGACCATCTCCTGCTGTCCCGTAGTCATAATCCGAAAGAATTCCCTCTCATCATCAGGAATTCTAGGTGGGCTCTGTGACTGTCTCTCACCCATGGTAAGAGTATCTTCGAACTCCTATTCAACGTCTAGTGCTGCTCTTCTTCGTGTGTAGTACTTGTGATGTCTAAATGCTGAAGGATGCATATAGGTTTCTTACCCAACAGGATGGCAAGAACACCGCTCTGATACCACTGTAATGACCCTTATTGTAAAGGCCACTAAAAACCCCCAAATCTGAACTGAGACAATTCGTCAAACACTTGGCAAGCAACTGACTTGTTTGTTTGAGATGTTGTGTTTCAATGTGATAATCGTTTTGGGCATCAAATGCAATTGAGATAACAATACCAATATGCAACAATAGAGAACAATGCAAGGACCTTTATGAACTTACTAAAATCTGATTACAATGTTCAATAGACTGATTATTCTGAATACATATAACTGTTCATGAACAATGGAAATAGCAAGTTTATTCATTGCACTTCTTTGACTCCCTACAAGTACTATCTCAACTATGACAGTTCAATTACAATGGATTAATATTCTGAGACTGATTATAACTAATTCTGGACTAAATATAACAGTGACAGTACATATGCAATTACACACTAATTTGACATCCAATTTCAACACACAAAAACCTTGAATGTTTGCACCTTGGAAGACCAGAATTGATGATGCCAATAGTTGATGTAGTCACCTCCAACCGTACCCAAACCGAGCCCAAATGCTGCTGCTGTGCCAGAACTGGACAGGGCCATACCAGGCCGTACATGTACGGCTCCTGCAGAAAATAAATGCAGGGCTTTTGGAACCCCAAAATGATATGAATCTGATCGCCAATGATGTACTAATGTCCTCACCCAAGCATAAAAATTATCTCCAAAGGGTTTAGGAGATATGAGTAAAAATCTGATTTCAGGCCCTGATATGGAAAGCCTGAAAATGTGCCAAATGATCTTCAACTATCACCAAAATGATGCACCAATGCAAGAGGTGAATTCAAACCCTTATTTCAACCAAAAACAAACCCTTTCAACAATTTCTCAATGAAGCACCAATGAGATGGCTGAGTACCAACTCCAACTTGCAACCCTTCAGTAGATATTTCACTACCTCAGTTATGCCAATCTAGGAGAGTGATCGTCCCAAAGATCGAATAGTATTTGCAAACCCAAAAGACTACAAATTGCTTCACAATGAAGAAGTAGAAGAAATCCCAAATCCAAGCATGTAGAAATGATAGCCCAAGCCCTCTATTTATTCTTTTTCTTGAGAAGTTACTAGAACTTCTAGAAACATCTAATTATAATGTACTTTATAGTAAAATAACATTATAATAATAAAGTACATTTCTCAACTCAAAAATATAACAATGTAGGCCAAGATGTCTCATAATCGAATGTAGGCCCAACTAGACTGAATGTAGGCTCGAACTGGATGTAGGCTCACTTCTAGACGTAGGCTCCACTACAACTGCATGTAGGCCTCAAACTGGATGTAGGCTCTGCCGAATGTAGGCTTTGTCAGCAATAAGCAATCAAATGATCCACACAATGACTCTCTCCAAACTATTTGCCTACGAGAATTGATGATAGGCAAACCCGTCATGAAAGAACATGTCTCTAGAAAGGGGACATGACACTTGAATAGTGAGAAGGGATCCCAGGAGAATACTTTGAAGATGAAACTACTAGGTCTACACTCTAATACTGGTGTCAACATAGTGTTAACCCCAGCTGATGGTGATGATGATGAAGACCAAGATCAGAGGTATACAAGACTGTAGAAGGATTAGATCAGTTGTTATTTTGTCATTGATGTCAAGCAATTGATTTTTGGTTTATATTGAGCTGCCATATCATTAGGAGTATGATATAAGTTGAGTGAGTTAAGGAAAAAGAGAAAGTGAAAAGTTGTGCAGGAGTTAGTGAAGTTGAAGAACTTAGTTGGGCAGCTAATACAGATCAGACAATGATAAGGTAATAATGGTTTAGTTGTTTTCTACTTTACATTTGATGATATCAAGTTGGTAAAGGAGATTGGACAAGTCACCAAGGTTAGAAAGTTGACAAGGCAAAGAAATAGATTAGTTACCGAGCAGGAAGAAGTCATTTGGTAAAAGGAAAGTAATTTTCGGTAAAGAGAAAGGAAGCCAAGACACCGAGTGCAAGGAGTTAGTTACCGAGCGAAGAAAATAGAATTTCGATTGAACGAAAAGGAAGGGTACTGAGCACAGAACAAAAATTAAATACAAGGATCAGAACGACATTTAATGAAGAGCCATAGTAATTTGGAAGATTCCAAGGATGAAGAAGAGTTAGTTAAAGAGATCTACGATCAAGAAAATTCAAGGTGATGATCTATGGTAAATATTTAAGCAGCAAAAAGTGAAGGTACAAGTTCCAAAAAAAGTTTAAGTTCTGAGGGGATGATAACAATTTTTACCATGTGCCAAGTTCATTGAATTAGTTCAAGAGGATGATCTAACAGTTTAGAATAAACAAAGGAAAACCTAATCAAGCAGATTAAGAGGCAAAACATAGTCTATCTAAAGGAAGAAATTGAATGAAAAACAAGTTGGCTAGTTGAAGTGTTGATGTGTTGTCGAGTAATGCAGTGAAGAAGAAAAAGGTGGAAATCCAAGTCTACAGAAAATATTGATGAAGTGTTGAGGCTAGTGAATACTGAAGGAATGAAGTGAAGACAAAGAGAGAAAAAGGGATTTGACTAAGAAAGCGGTAGTTGCAGATTTATAGATCAAATTTTATATTGTTGCTCATTAACATTTGTAGTAGGAAAATCTCTTAACCGAGTGGACTTAACAGTGTTATTGTAAATCCTTGAGAGAGGTGACATTCTAGAAGAGTGTTCAAAGCCCTTTAACTAGGCCATTCCTAACAGGGTGAAGATCCTAATAGATCTAAGACAAATCCCCTAACAGGGTCACATTTAACAATGTGCATTGTAATCTTTAACAAGATTGGCTCTTAACCGAGCGTACTTTAGAAGAGTATTTTGATTGGTGGGTGACAATTCCCATAATGGTTTTTCCCAAATTGGGTTTCCCCGTTAAATACTGGTGTCAAATGTGTTGAATGTTTATTGTGTATGTTATTTGCTGATTACTTAAAGTTGCTGATTGAAAAAGTTAATTTACTGTTGTTATCGGTTACTACTGGAGTTTTTCTTACCGAGTTGAATCAAAGTTAAAGTTTTTAAGGTTTAAAGAATCACTAATTACTGATTCACCCCCCTCTTTGTAATCCAACACATAGTCCAGTTCTTTTGAACCAGGAGGTTAAGTTTTTACTTTTAAAATGTGGGGAGAATGATATGAACTGCCTTAAACTGGTGTTTGCTATTCTTGTCTCCTTTGGTGCTAGAAGTTACAAACCAATCTAATAACACATGTTTTGTTGTTGTTACTATTGTTTATGTTGAAATGGTGATTAGCCTTTATGGAAAATTAGATTCAGTTTCCAGCAGGATCCGTTTTCTTCTATTTTTAGTCTTTTCTCTTTTGTGGCAATTTTATGGGTGCTATTTACTGGCTTTGTATTTTTTTGGGGGTAGAGTTAGTGTAGTTTGGGGGCAGTTTTGTGGGTGTTGTTTATTGTTTGTTGTCAATTTTCTTTATAGTGGAGTTAGTGGTGTTTAGTTGGGTGATGGGGTAGCTATCTTGTATATAGGAAAATAAAGCCCTGTTTTGGTTAGATGCTGAGCTCGAGATAGAAGGAAATTTACACACAAATTCTGTGACAATTCATTTTATTCTATTTTGATCTATAATAAAATTATAGTTCTATAGTTTTACCTTTTCTTTTTTTGGGTTATCTACTATAAAATATGACTTTATTCATTATTCAGTTTATTGTTCTGAATGCATATTTGTAACAATATAATTGTAAAAATATTGCAAAGACTACTGTCAGAGTTAACCATTATATTAAGGGAGGTAGTGGATGAAGCAACATCAAGATTAAATACAAATTTGTTTACTAGACTGATCGGTGCTGATGAAGTTGGTGAAATTCATATGAATGAGAATGGCATCTTGGAGGCATCCCTGGAGATGCAACCTCATTGACTGCCATCAATATTTATGGTTTACTTGTGACATCTAATCGTGCTTATTTGGAAGGCATTGGTCATACTCTTTTACAGGGAAATTGGTTAGTTACCATTCTACATACCAGCCCAAAAGAAATGTAGCCTTTGTAAGTTCCTTCATGTTCTTGTTTAAGTTTAGGTAAACCTGTCACCATTTTCTCCAATGAAGGTAAAGCAGGAAAATGGAGGTTCCCTAATCTTCTATCCCAAATCTCACATATATTTCAAGATTCATGAATTAGGGCTTGAGAAGGAGTAGTGCAAAGCTTATATAAACATCTATGTCAAACTCCTATGGTGTGAGCTTTTTTGATATTTGACTTCTTGGGCCATGCTAGGATTTACCATCCATGAAGGTAATTCGGTATCCTTTGTCTTCCAAAGTTGATATGGAGACCAAGTTTCGCTTGATTCTTAAAACAAATAATACACCTGTCAATTGAAGGGAGATGCCTGATTTTAAGTGTATAGTAGAAGTTCTAATTCCTTTCACTAGATAGTTAAAATCATCTCCAATGGTAACTTCCTCATCTGAATTTTCCACCAAGCTATCTAGGTGTTCACTAAATCCCGTAATTTGGTGTGATGCCCCACTAGCAATAACCCAAGTGTTATGGCTGGTTGTCACATGACTTAACAGGGCTAAATAAAATACAAGTCTCTTTGAGTCCTTTTCCGAGCCTCCCTTACTAACTTCAGCAATGGAGGCGCTAGGTTTAGGCCTATCAGGACATTTCATTGCATAGTGACCATAGTTGTCACATCTAAAACACTGTACTTTGGACATGTCCCTCTTTTTCTTGGATGAACATTTTCTATTTGATTCTTTGTCTTTCTTCCTTTTGAAGTTTCCTCTCTTACCCTTCTTGTGTGAATGAGAGGTTAGAACTTGTATGTCTTTATTTGTGGAGTTTTGTCCAATCCCTCTTGTGACTAGCCTTGACTCTTCTTGAATGCAATCAGTTTTTAAACGATCAAACTTATGAAGTTTAGATTGAGCACTTATCCCTTGAATGAATGCTTCCCAAGATGTTGGAAGTCCATTGAGAGCTAACAAGGTTAATTCTTTGCTATCAACTGTGTGACCAATTGTGGATAGCTGATCTCTTAATTCTGTTATCCTCATGAAATAGGATGTGATGGATTCTCCTTTGATCATTTTCACATGGTGGAGTTTGTTAGGAATGAATGTTGAATATGTCCTATGGGGAAGTATTCAGAGTCATTCTATAGCAGTTGTATGTTGCATTCATTACTGCAATTGTCATTGATGTCAATGCAGTGATCTACTGGAGATTAGCAGAGAAGCAAACATTGTTTGAATTAGCGCACGTGGAGTATTGTAGATCAAGCTATGCGAAGTTGAGGATTTATTCTACATTGTGTCCTGAGATTGTGGTCAAGAGCGCGTACGGAAATTCAGTTATTCATAACAGTTATGTGTAATTTAGTGGAAGGAGTATTCAGACAGTGTTCCTAAGAAGCGGCTTGTGGTAACTGGATTATATCTCCTAATCGGGATAGAATCTGGGCATGCGAAGTTATACAGTTGATGAAGACATTTTGGTGGTGACTTGGATGAGACAACATGGTTGGAGGTCGCACGTGTGAAGAGTTATTTTGTTTTGAAGCCGACAATTTCTATGTAATTGTGGATAATTATGTAATGTGTGAAGGTTTATATTTTATATTTGGTTAAGCCTTGTTGGCCGACTCATTTGTAATTATTTGAGTGTGGTATAAAGGAAGTATTGTTTTTCTTGATTTTAATATGGAATATGATGAGATATAGATGTGAATTGCGAAATTGAGCAATATATGTTGTAAGAGGATATGGGAATTGCAGAGATCTGGTGAAGTAGTTGGTGTGGTTTGGCACATGCAGAGGAGAAAAGATAAGTTGCTGAGATCAATATTTATTAGTATTATTATGTTTGGATAATACATAGATCAGTTGGATAGTGTGTTCAGTGATCTTGCCCTTGAAGCTGTTTGGTCAGTGGATCTTTCTGTCTTCCATAACTCTTAACCGGGTTAGAATCTTTTAATAGGGATTCAAAGTCTCCTAACAGGGACTCATATGTACTGAATGTATTTCATAAGGCTCCTAACAGAGTCCATCCTCTCACAAGGAATTTTCATATTAGTGCATCTTTTGTGGGCATCATTCCCACCAGGGTTTACTCTCTGATCAAGAGGTTCCCTAGTTAACATATCTTGTGTTATTGTGTTGCTGTGTATGTTTATCTTTCTATGGTTGTTGCTTATATTGATTATATGGTTGAAATATGTTAATGGTAATAAAAGTTGTATTTATCTGATAATTGATTCACCCCCCCTCAGTTATCTTGGTGGACTTTACTTTCTAACAATTGGTATCAGAGCGGCAGGTCCTTGAAGGAAAAGTTTAACAACTTAAGGAGATCTATGGCGACTCATTTCAGGAAACAAAGCCCTAAGTTTGATGGAGTAAACTATGACAGCTGGAAAGAGAAGATGAAGACACATTTGTTATGTTTAGGACCAGGATACTAGTTGATCACAAAAAATGAGAAGACTATCATTGAAGAAGATAAAATTGAAGAATGTACTGATATGGAGGGAGATCTATTCATGTGTAACATACTTGCCAGAGAAGCACTTTTGTCAGCACTTCCAGAGAATGAATACAGTTAGGTGAAAACTCTAAGGACATCTCATGAAATTTGGTTAGCTTTACAATCTACTTTTGAAGGTGATGTACATGCAAAAAGAGTTAGATTACAGAATTGGATATGTTCATTTAAAGATATAAAAATGATGGAAGATGAATCTGTTAGAAGTTATATTGGTAGGATATCAGAGATTGTTGTAGGTATTAAAGCTTGTGAAGGAAACAAGACCGAGGATGAAGTGATATGGAAGATCTTAAAGAGATTGACCCCTGTATTTAAGTAGACAACGCAAATGATTGAACAAGTTATACCTTGTACTGATAAGTTCACTAGAAAAACTCTTCTTGGAAGATTAGAAGCAGCAAAGATAGGCTTGAGACAGACAGGAGATCTACCTAGAATTGAGACAACATTTAGCACACTTAGTGTTCGCCCTACTTTGCCAAGAAGCATTGGTGTAAGTGGAGATTATGCTAGTTTCACCAGATCTAAGACCGAAGAAGATAGAAAGATTGAGGAAGGAATTGCCTTGCTTGTGAAAAGAGAACTAGAAGGTAAGAAAATCTTTAAATGTTAGATTTGTCAAGAATATGGTCATTTTGCATCTAAATGCCCTAAGAGAGTAAATAAGTATAAGAAAAAATTTAAACCTAGAAGATCTAAGGAGTGTTACTATACTAATGATGAAGAACTTGAAGCTAGTGTTGAGAAATTCTTAAGTGAAAGTGATAATGAGAATGATGATATAGGATTTGTAGCAATAAAAGAAGAAATTTCTGAAACTGAAGTTAGAGAAGAAAAAGCTTTAGTTTCCCAAGTAGAAAAGAAAACTGATTGGATCATAGACAGTGGTTGTTCACATCATATGACTGGAGATATGAAGAAATTTATAAAGTTTAACAACTATGATGGAGGAGTTGTTAGAGTTGGAAACAATGCACCTTGTTTGATAAAAGGAATAAGATCTATTACTCTTGATGGAAAGACTAACACTGATGATGTTTATTTTGTGGATAGATTGAAATATAATCTTTTGAGTGTTGGATAGTTAGTTGATAAGGGATATCAAGTTTGGTTTACTGAGAAAACTTGTGTGATCAAGGATAAGGATGGTAATTTGATTGGAACTAGATCAAGAACAAGAGGTAATGTATTTCAGTTGAATCCTGCTGAGATGACATGTTTGATTACTAAAATTGATGACAGCTGGTTATGGCACAGAAAGTTTTGTCATATAAACTTTGATAACATTGTGAAAGTAAGTACTACATTTGCAGTAAGAGATTTGCCTAAGATTATGAAACCTACTAACATGATTTGCAAAGAATGTGTTATGGCTAAGGAGAAGAGAAGTTCATTTCCTAGTAAGAAGTTCACAACAACAGAGAAGTTAGAAATTGTTCATACAGATTTGAGTGGTCCCACAAGGACTAGAGGATTCTATGGTGAAAGGTATTTTATGATTCTTGTTGATGATTTTACAAGAATGATGTGGATTGCATTTCTTAAAGAAAAATCTGAAGCATTTGATAAATTTAAATTGATTAAGAACAAAGTTGAGAATGAATTTTGAATGAAGATTAAATGTTTAAGGTCTAATAGAGGTGGAGAATTTACTTTGAAGGAATTTAATACTTTTTGTGAAGTGAATGGTATTAAGAGATAGCTTTCAGCCCCTAGAACACTTGAACAAAATGGTATTGTAGAAAGAAGGAACAGATCAGTAACTAAAGTAGCAAGAGCTATGTTATTTGAGAATGATTTGGAGAAGACATTCTGGAGAGAAGCAGTGAATATAGAAGTATATACAATGAACAGAGTACAAATCAGAGAAGACACAAACAAGACACCTAATGAATTGTGGTTTGGACATGCGCCATCAGTTAAGTATTTCAAAATTTTTGGAAGTGTTATATTAAAAGAGATGATGATATTGGAAAGTTTGATCCTAGAAGTGATGAAGGTATATTTCTTGGTTATTCATTGAAAAGAAAAGCTTATAGATGTTTCAATAAAAGAAATCAGACTATTGTTGAGAGTGCAAATGTTAAAGTTGATGAAAAGTTCAAAATTCAGGAAAGAATGCTTGATTATGGATCTGATGAAGAAGTTCATCCTAGAACTGATCAAGAAAATGTTGAATTGTTTTTTGAAACAGACAGTGATTTGCAGAATGAGAGTCACATTGAGGAGATAAGAGAAGAACCCAGAGCAGAACATGGAGTTGAAGCAAGAATTGAGACAGTGACACCTAATAGGAATCTAGCAAGAAATCACCCGGCTGATCAGATTATTGGAAGCATAGAAAAAGGAGTTCTGACAAGGAACAAGGTACAAGAAGAACTATTTTTGATTTCTCAAATTGAACCTAAAACTACTGATGAAGCTTGTAAAGATGAAAATTGGATTAAAGCAATGAAAGAAGAACTAGATCAAATTGAAAAGAACAAGACTTGGGAGTTGATCCCTAGACCTAAAGATAAAAATGTTATAAGAACTAAATGGGTATTCAAGAACAATATGAATGAACAAGGAAAAGTTGTAAGGAACAAAGCAAGATTGGTATGTAAAGGATACTCACAGCAAGAAGGAATTGATTATGAAGAGACTTTTGCACCTATTGCAAGAATTGAAGTAGTAAGAATGTTTTTGGCTTATGAAGCTTATAAGAAATTCAAAGTATATCAGATGAATGTGAAGTCAGCATTTATGAATGGAGAATTAGAAGAAGTCTACATTGAGCAGATTGCAGATATATTTGCAAAGCCCTTACCAAAAGATACATTTGAGTATTTGAGAATATGCTTGGGGTTATGCCCCAGCCTACTTTTGAGAAGTGATGCAGATTGTTGCATCAGTCCAGTGGTATATGAGCTCTATCTTTTCTGGACTGTATGTTGGTACTTCCTCTATGGGGGAGTATGTGTGTTTTGAGCTGAGTCATAAAGGACTCTTGTGAATGTATTTTCTGAAAATTGTCTTTTGACATTGAGGTTTTTGTAATAGATTGACATAGTGATTCTTTATCTGTCATTGATGTCAATGGGGGAGAAGGATACATGAAAAACATCTGTTGGAGGAGATGAAGCAATATAAAATGGAAAAACCTGTAAGATTTGATTGATGAAGAGGTTTTGAAAATATCTCAGAGCAGTAGTGTTGCAGTCTGGTATTCATGGAACTTGGATGTTTTTTCATCTATGTTGTCATAAATGTCAATGGGGGAGATTGTTAGGAATGAATGTTGAATATGTCCTATGGGGGAGTATTCGGAGTCATTCTGTAGTAGTTGTATGTTACATTCATGACTGTGATTGTCATTGATGTCAACATAGTGATCTACTGGAGATTAGCAGAGAAGAAGACAATGTTTGAATTAGCGCACGTGGAGTATTGCAGATCAAGCTATGCGAAGTTGAGGATTTATTCTACATTGTGTCCTGAGATTGTGGTCAAGAGCGCGTACGAAAATTCAATTATTCATAACAGTAATGTGTAATTTAGTGGAAGTAGTATTTAGATAGTGTTCCTGAGAAGCGGCTTGTGGTAACTGGATTATATCTCATAATCGGGATAGAATCTGGGCATGCGAAGTTATACAGTTGATGAAGACATTTTGGTGGTGACTTGGATGAGACAACATGGTCGGAGGTCGCACGTGTGAAGAGTTATTTTGTTTTGAAGCCAACAATTTTTATGTAATTATGGTTAATTATGTAATGTGTGAAGGTTTATATTTTATATTTGGTTAAGCCTTGTTGGCCGACTCATTTGTAATTATTTGAATGTGGTATAAAGGAAGGATTGTTTTCCTTGATTGTAATATGGAATATGATGAGATATAGATGTGAATTGTGAAATTGAGCAATATATGTTGTAAGAGGATATGCGAATTGCAGAGATTTGGTATTGAGATCTAGTGAAGTAGTTGGTGTGGTTTGGCACAGGTAGAGGAGCAAAGATAAGTTGCTGAGATCAATATTTATTGGTATTATTATGTTTGGATAATACAAAGATCAGTTGGATAGTGTGTTTAGTGATCTTGCCCTTGAAGCTGTTTGGATAGTGGGTCTTTCTATCTTCCATAACTCTTAACCAGGTTAGAATCTTTTAACAGGGATTCAAAGTCTCCTAACAGGGACTAATATATACTGAATGTATTTCATAAGGCTCCTAATAGAGTCCATCCTCTCACAAGGAATTTTCATATTAGTGCATCTTTTGTGGGCATCATTCCCACCAGGGTTTACTCTCTGATCAAGAGGTTCCCTAGTTAACATATCTTGTTTTATTGTGTTGTGTATGTTTATCTTTCTATGGTTGTTGCTTTTATTGATTACATGGTTGAAATCTGTTAATGGTAATAAAAGTTGTATTTATCTGATAACTGATTCGCTCCCCCCCCTCAGTTATCTTGGTGGACTTTACTTTCTAACAGAGTTGTTGTTTTAGTGCAAGAGCTCTGCTTGTATTATTTATTTTATAGATGCTCTCTAATGTTTTGAACATGTGGTAGGCTGAATCCAAATTAGAGATGATTGGTACAATGTGGTCTTTCACAACATCCACCAGCATCTTCAT
This sequence comes from Chamaecyparis obtusa, assembly GCA_027943335.1. Taxonomy (NCBI): domain Eukaryota; kingdom Viridiplantae; phylum Streptophyta; class Pinopsida; order Cupressales; family Cupressaceae; genus Chamaecyparis; species Chamaecyparis obtusa. The sequence goes on from BSBK01002548.1 coordinate 4,139,794, forward strand.
GGCTTTATTATTCTTTTTCATCCATTGAAGTTTCTCACTTTCTCCATCAAGTTCAGGTATGACTCCTTTCATAAATGTATCTAATTTTTTTGCCCTTAAGACAAGGATGCTTTTGAATTTCCAAGATATGAAATTTGAGGCCCCTTCTAGCTAGTCCTCAAATCTAACACCATTCATCAATTTTTTTTCAGAATATATAAAGAATTCTAGAAAATATTAATGGTAGTTAGATGATCTCTGCCTATACAAATCTGATGGGATCTTCCTTATGCTAGCTCTGCTACCATGTTAAAGTGGATCAGATTTATATGTTAAGGAATTTTAAATTTATATTTTCTAATGTTATGCAGATATATTATTATCAAATATTGAACTCTACATAGTTCAATTGATCTGAAGGTAATCATTGCTTTGTTCACCACAAAGTATCGCCGAGATATTTAGTATTGATCTGCAGTTATTATTACACAGTATGTATTCACTGTTGTCACTTGTCTACAATTATGATTCACCGTATTACCAATGAGATGGTGCAATATCAATACATATATTTTGTGAAGCATGTTGTCTCACGTAGAGTCACAGCTCTACATGAAACCACATGGTTTCACATAGAGTCCTGCCTCTATGTGAGGCAACTCATTGGTAACAATGTTTAGCGATGACAACACGGGTTATCGTTTTGTGATAACGATACTGTTTGTTTTGCATTATCATTATCGATACCCATCAATAGCTTGGAACAATATAATTATTAAACATTAATAATTATATGTATATCTAGTAATATAGCTATTACTGAATATTCATATAATTAGTGATGTTTATTATTAGTAATAAATAATTATACTCAGCAGCAATATAGTAATAATATTATATTATGATTATGAGATAAACAAAATCATAATATAATATCATTTATTGATAATCAGATCTCCACTAGGTAAAGGATAGAGATCAAATGTTCAAGGCCGATAGGCCACTTATACATTTGATTATATCGGTCAGAGTAATCCGACCGAAGCTAAATATCTTTAACATTGTGAAGTGTAAAATTAACTTATAATTATTTATGTAGCATTTGTGTCTATATTGCTTTTGAAGTAATGAAAATCTGCTCTAATAACTTAGAAAATTGTGTTAAATATATGTGTATGTGTTTTTTATTAATTTCGTATCCAACCGTATCAATATTGGGGGTCTAAAAAAATGGCCATAACCATATCCGTATTTGTATCTGTATCCATGTCCATGCAACTTTGACTAGAACATGAGGTGAAAGCTTTAGTGGTGGCTTGAATAGTGAGAAGGGATCCCAAGAGAATACTTTGAAGACGAAACTGCTAGAACTACACTCTAATACTGGTGTCAACATAGTCCAGTTCTTTTGAACCAGGAGGCTAAGTTTTTATTTTTAAAATGTGGGGAGAATGATATGAACTGCCTTAAACTGGTGTTTGCTATTCTTGTCTCCTTTGGTGCTGGGAGCTACAAACCAATCTAATAATTCATGTTTTGCTGTTGTTACTATTGTTGGTGGATTAGCCTTTATGGCAAATTAGATTCAGTTTCCAGTAGCATCCGTTTTCTTCTATTTTTAGTCTTTTCTTTTTTGTGGCAGTTTTATGGGTGCTATTTACTGGCTTTGTATTTTTTTTGGGGTGGAGTTAGTCTTGTTTTGGGGCAGTTTTGTGGGTGCTGTTTACTGTCTGTTGTCAGTTTTCTTTATAGTGGAGTTAGTGGTGTTTAGTTGGGTGATGAGGTAGCTATCTTGTATATAGGAAAATAAAGCTCTGTTTTGGGTAGGCACTGAGCTGGAGATAGAAGGAAATTTACACACAAATCCTGAGACAATTCATTTTATTCTGTTTTGATCTATAATAAAATTATAGTTCTGCAGTTTTACCTTTGCTTTTTCTGGGTTATCTGCTATAAAATATGGCTTTATTCATTATTCAGTTTATTGTTCTGAATGCATATTTGTAACAATATAATTTTAAAAATATTGCAGAGACTACCATCAGAGTTAACCATTATATTAAGGGAGGCAGTGGATGAAGCAGCATCAAGATTAAATGCAAATTTGTTTACTGGGCTGATCGGTGCTGATGAAGTTGGTGAAATTCATATGAATGAGAATGGCATCCTGGAGGCATCCCTGGAGATGCAACCCTCATTGACTGCCATCAATATTTGTGTTTTACTTGTGACATCTAATCGTGCTTATCTGGAAGGCATTGGTCATACTCTTTTACAGGGAAACTGGTTAGTTACAATTCTACATACCGGCCCAAAAGAAATGTATCATCATGGCAAGAAATTGGATGACAGTCAGGTTAAGATCAGAAATGCTGTAGTGCATAAGGGGCTTATAGCTACTGTGAACAAAGGTGAAGAATGGAAAGCCTTAAGTGTATTCAAAAGAATTATTGAAAAATTGTATCGATCAGGTACACCACCACTCTTGTTTGGAGACAGTAATGAAGGTACACATGCACGCTTATTTGGAAGACAGTGATGAAGGTTTGCTTATTTCTATTCTTATGTAATCTTTGCTTCTTAGTCAACATCATCTTTGAGAAGGTGTATTTTTTTCACAATACCAATATTTAAATAAATATGTACAATTTTTAATTAAAAATTGTTTTAAAACAACAATTTGCTGTTGGCTGTTACCTAAGTTTCTATTGTTGTAGCTGGAGATAATTATTAATGTTTAGAAGTCTGATCCCAATAAACTTCAAAGCGTTTATTCAATAATTGCATGAAGTGGCCTAAATTTCCTGTCAAATATATCGAATGGGGTGGCGTATAAGCACTCCATGCTATATGGAGCTCACTCGAAGCTTTCAGCTATGAATCTGCACGTGACATATTTGGAATCTATATATTCAGAATTGCATAAATGGATGAATTGAAATCTATGTATCAGAGAGCATGGATTACATGTGCACCATCCTATTTGAGAGAACTAGTAGGAAATTTGAGCTACTTTACATAATTTTTTCACCTCCTCCAAAGTCTAAATGAATTTATGCCTGGGCAACTGCAGGAAACTGTATATTGCTTATTAATGTTTATTTATCTCATATACTTCCAGATTTCCATGAAGGATTAAAGGATTTGTTAAACAAGGGAACTTCTGTTGTCGTTATGTAAGTTATCAGTGAGATTACCTATTTTTGTTTCCATCAGAACTACTATTAAATATTTTTGGCAGCATAGTTGAAACTTTTCATGACATTCCTTCTCTGTACTAAAAAAATTTAAATTTTTTTTCCGTCATGAGCTATTTTTATCAGATTTAGGCAGAGTAGTTCTAAACACCTCTATCCCTCCCTGGGCGCATGTATCCCCATATTTGATATGGCCAGGATACACATCGAATATTGTACCCATGTAGACCCAAAAATCCTTGATTTTCTAATTGTGTTGGATATTGTGTGATTTGTTTCTGTATTAAATTTGACGTAAATCTTCCTACATTTAATTTGAAAAAACTTTATTCATGCAATTTTTAAAAATTTTTTGGTATAAACAAAACCTACACCAAATGAGAAAGAAAAATGAAATGTTTTTCTATTTCAGGCTTCAGCAATCTATTTTCTTGGGATATCTTCCAAATTTTTGCATATTGTATTGTTGAACCAACTCTAATTTTTTATGTAGCAATTATGTGTCTATATTGCTTTTGAAGTAATGAAAATATCCTCTAATAGCTTAGGAAATTGTGTTAAATATGTGTGTATGTGTATTTTATGAATGTCGTATCCAGCCCTATCCATATTGGGTGTCTTAAAAAATGGCCATATCTTTATCCAATACCACATCTGTATTTGTCTCCGTATTAGTGTCCATGCAACTTTGGGTTTAGGGTGTAATAGAGATCAAACAGCACAAAGAGGTTCTTGTTAAGAGAAATTCAAGTGACTGCAATGTGTTTTCTTCTTTCTTTCTACTTTTTCTGAATATCCATTTAAAACTGCATGTTTGTTTCGTAATCAGTTTCTAATAATGATGTATGGAATGACAATGATCAGATATCATCTTTATAGCTGGTTCCGTTTCTAATATTCATTGATTAATAAAGAGCTGCAGACTTCTGAGCTTGCTTTTGACTGGTTTTGTTGTAAAATCAAGATCGTCCTATAGAGAATATATATAAGTGATGTGTGAATAGATTACCATTGTGATTGATCTTTTCACTAGCCATCAATATGCATTTATATCCTTTGAATAGTCATGTCTTGAAGAGCCATGACCATACGTGGCTTATGCTACGTAGGGTTATGAACCGATTAGTAATATTAACTATATTGTAACATGTACAAATATCAAATGCTCTTAATATATATATATAATCGACTATTAGATTAATATAATAATTTCAATCAATTCGATGCTATATTTCAATAGGTTTAAGTATTTTTCAGCATCAAAATTTTCATGGACCGGCTAAGAGTTGAGCCTTGGACCTCTTATTGGCTGCTGGGGTGCTCTACCACTGAGCTACCTGCCTTCTTGGTGGTCAGTTCATCTTTGATTTAGGCGAGGCTCATTTTAGGACACCCCCTTGAACCACACAGCAAGTGCTTAGGGATCTAGCTCGGCCTGGCTCTGCTGACCTTGCCCTCTTAGTGACTGGTCCATCTTTGGTGCAGGTATGGCTCATTTTCCAAGACTGTGTGTAGGCTTTCATTTATGTTGCATTATGTTTTTTATGTTAGTTTTATGTCATTGTTGATCTTTTCGCTGTTGTTTGTGAGGTCTATGCCTCAGTTGGACTCCCTGGCTTGACATTTGTTAATCTTCTCTGTGTACTGGACTTCCTGTTTGTCTTTTTTGCCAATGTGCTGTCTGCGGTACACCTGTCTGGTTTTAGTAAAGAGACACTTAACAATCTCTGCAAATGATTGGATACTATTCTGTGTGACTCTTTTTACCATTTGTTGAGGATAGTGGTCAAGCAAAAAGACGTTAATGTATTGTTGATGCTGGTAGCAGTCTGACTGACATTCCTCTATTCTTCATGTCAGTTTCAAATCATCGTATACAGATGCAGACAAAAACTAATATCAGCTATTGTGCGCCGGTGTGTATACAGATGCATTTTTTTTGGAGGTGTCTAGTTTTTGAATGAAGTCAGTTTTTATAGATTGCTGTAGACATGTGTCTCATACAGGTGCGTAGGTGTTAGAGGAAGAGCCTCTGAGCTATTTTAGAGAATATAATTTCAGCCGTAAAATATATAACACGTTTTTTTAAAAAAACCGTCTTGAACTGCAAATTACGGAAATAGTTCTCGATGATGAAAAATGCATGCAGCAGCAGTGCGACACAGTTTTGAAACATAAGGAAATAGTTGCTGTTGTTTCGTATATGCTCGGGTTGTAATGTATCAACATGATGAGGTGTGACCAGAAAGTATCGGGCTGTATTGAAGTCTAAACAGGGACATTAACGGCTCTGTAGAATTTTTTTTTTGGACGGATGAGGTGAATAGAATACCGAAAAAATACAGGTGTGCGATCAAGAAGATAGGGTGAGCCGTTTTGAAAATAACCCGGAAACACATATGCAGTTGTTGTAGAGTTTTTTTTTTTTTGTGTGTAGCAAAGTCGGGGATAACGTGAGAGTGAAATAAAGAAAAAAAAACGGCAGTCAATCTGCAAATATATGATCAAAGTGTATGCAGAGAATATATAGTGTGCGGGATGTATTAAAATTGAAAAATGAGATGCGTACATAGAACATAAAAAGGGGTTGTTGCAGCACCAGAAACATCTAATCCAATAATGCAGACAGGAGTTGCTTGGTAGATTGGCAACTGGTTCGGGGCCACTCTTGAACATCATTTTTTCTGTTGGGAGTGCTATGTGAAGAGAAGAGACAGTGTGTTATAAGATTAAGTGCAGAGTTATTCATTACAGGCTATGCAAGTGTGACAATGAACGAATCTTTCATTATGGTGTGAAGAAATATAGGTGAACATTGACTGTTTGCAGTGTGTACTCTTTAAAAGGGAACAGGGATATACAAGATACAAGACTGTGGACTGTGTAGAATAGTGAGAGAATCTAAAACAGCAAGCACAAACCAGTGAGTTTCCAGTTTTGAAGAGGCACATGATATATTCAGCGAACAGGTAGTGGCAATATCTGTGAGTAAAAAGGGGGAGCTATGCTGAAAAGTTACTTAATAAGTCCTTCTGTATTTTGTGATTTGATAGACTGAGATTGTCTTAGGAGTCTTCATACTTCAGTGAAGGCAAGGAATTCCTTTTTGTATCATCTGTTTGATATCTTACTGATAAGGTTGTAGCCTTATTGTTAACTGGTTGAAGCTAGTTCTGATTTGATTTGAGGAGAGTTGTAGCTCTCAGTTGTAACAGGGTAGTTGCCCTTTTGGATAGTGATGCCGTGGTTTTTCCCGTTTTGGGTTTCCACGAGATAACTTTGTGTGTACTGTCCTTCTCATCTTGTGTTCTCTGGTTTTCAGTTTTTAGAATTAAAAGTTTGTGTCAATACTGATTCACTCCCTCCCCTTCTCAGTATTGTTCGTTTTTCATTTGGTATCAGAGTAGGTCACTCTCTCCACGTGCTTAAAAACTTGAGAGTTCGATCCTTGTGTCCAAAATGAGTGCCCTAGAAGGTCTAGCAACAAACCGAGCTCCTCTCTTTGATGGAAATAACTTTGCATTTTGGAGTGTTCATATGAAAACCTATATTATGTCTCTTGGCTGCGATGTGTACCTCAGTCTTGAGAATGGCTATAAAATCCCTGCCACTCCTCCAAAAGATGCTGATGATAAGAAAGAATTTGAGAACAATGTCAAGGCCATGAATGCAATTCTGTGTGGTCTAACTGAAGCTGAGTTTGTAAAGGTCATGCATTGCAAATCAGCTAAGGAAATTTGGGAGAAATTGCACAACGCATATCATGGAGATGACAAAGTCAAAAAAGCCAAAGTTCGAACTCACCGGGCTGTTTTTGAAGGTCTTCGAATGAAGGACAGCGAAAACATTGCTGCATATTTTTTATGTGTTGATGAAGTTGTCAACGCTTTAAGAGGTCTTGGTGAAGATGTTGAAGAGAAGACTGTAGTTTAGAAGATTCTTCGATCTCTTCCCATGAGACTTGATGCTAAAGTCTCTGCAGTTGAAGAAATGGCTGATTTAGACAAACTTACTGTTGATAAGCTTCATGGCATCTTGATTGCATATGAAATGAGGACCATGATTGAAGGGTCTTCTAAAACTGAATCTGCATTTAAGGCTTCTAAAAGAAGCAAGGACAAAGAGACAAGTCTAAGTGAAGGCTCGGATGAGGACTCAAATGAGGAACTAGCCTACCTTATTAGAAGGCTGAAAAAAAGATTTTTTAAAAAGGGTGGCAAGTATGGTCTGAAATGTTTTAATTGCGGAAAGCTTGGTCACTTTGCCTCTAAGTGTCCATTTGATAAAGATGAGGACAACAATGATGAAAAGGATTTCGAATCCCGAAAATCTAGAAAGTTTACCAAGAAAAATTGGAAGTCCGGAAAGGGTAAGAAGGTGTTGCTTTCAAAAAATGACAACGATGACTCTTCAAGTAGCGAGAGTGATTCAAGGGTAAGTGAAGTTATGTTTATAGCCATTGATGATATAGCTATTGATGATGCTAGTTCTGATGATATTGGAGATGTTGAAGATGATGAAGTTGACCTTGAGCTTGAATTGATCTCAGCCCTTTCTGAGATTAAAAAATTGAAAAAGAAAAATTTGAATCTTGTAGATCTTCAAGTAGAAAGTGCTGAAAAATTGAAGATTGCTACGTCTCTCAAAGAAGCTGAAACTTAGCTTATTGATATTAAAATTCAGAAGGAGGAGGCCAAGAAGATTCGTGAAGATTTAGAAAATCAGATTCAAATAAAAGAAGATAACATTGCTAAGTTGGAAGCCGAGATTGTTGCTATGAGAAACATTGGTAAAATTTCTATACTTTCTAGTGAAGAGCTATCTTTCAATAATGGCAGTCACTTTAGATGATGTTCTTGGCTCTCAAAGACCCACCAAAGATAAATGTGGAATTGGCATGCAATCTGAATCAAACACTTCACCACCGGATAATAATCAGCCTACTTCCGTCAAGGTAAAGAAACCTTTTTTCTATGGCTATTGGTTTGCTTGTAATTATTTTGGACATAGGGCTGCTGAGTGTAGAGTTGTCCCCTACAAAAATTATTATCAACATGAAAGAAATGGTTTTAGGAAGTATAATCTGATTTGTTACAACTGCAATAGATTTGGACATACTTCTAGATTTTGTAACAGCTACTATGCAGATTCATTTTATAATAGTGAGCCTAATAGAAGAGCTAAAGTGACTAAGGTTTGGAGGAAAAAGGTTCAAGAGACTCCTCTCAAAGCTCTTGTTGTTCAAACAACCTTTCTAGCTAGCAATGAAAAAGACATTTGGTATGTTGATAGTGGCTATTCTCAGCACATGACAGGTGACTTGAAAAAGTTTCATTCCCTTAAGAAGATGAATGGTGGTAAAGTTAGATTTGGTGGTAGCTCTTCCGCTAAAGTTGCTGCTATAGGTACAGTTCTAATTAACCATGATGAAGCTATTATAGAGAATGTTCTTTATGTTGAAAGGCTGAAGCATAATTTGCTAAGTGTGAGCCAGCTATGTGATCAAGGTTATGATCTCAGTTTTAACTCTAATGCTTGCTCTATTAAAAAGGGGACTGATGTTATAGCGAAAGCTACTAGAGCTACAAATAATCTTTACATTCTTGATGATTCTAATGTTGAGACTTGTTGTTTAAGCAAGGTTGAAGATGCTTGGCTTTGGCACAAGCGTTTTGGGCATGTTAATTTTGATAATCTTGTTAAGATCAGCAAGAAGGAGGTTGTTAGAGACATGCCTATGCTAGAAAAACCAGCAGACATTGTTTGCAAAAATTGTTAAGAAGGCAAACAAACTAGAGCTTCCTTCAAACCAAAAGATGAATTTAGTAGTAGGCCACTTGAGCTCATCGATACGGATCTTTGTGGACCAACAAGGGCAGCAAGCTTACAAGGTGAGAAATATTTTATGCTTCTAATTGATGACTATACACGCATGACTTGGGTTACATTCCTAAAGAAAAAATTAGAAGCTTTAGAGAAGTTCAAAATTTTTAAGAGTCTAGTTCAAAATGAAATGGACATGAAGATCAAATGTTTACGTTCTGATAATGGGGGAGAATTTACCTCTAATGAGTTTATCAAATTTTGTGAGTTGCATGGTATTAAGAAGCAGGTTTCAGCTCCTAGGACTCCACAACAAAATGGTGTTGTGGAAAGGAAAAATAGAACAGTCCAAGAGATGGCATGGTGCATGATGAATGAGAGAAAGGTAAAATATGTGTTTTGGAGAGAGGCTGTCCACACAACAGTTTATATTCAGAATAGAACTTTGTTGAGACCAAAGCTCAAAAAGATTCCTTATGAACTTTGGAAAGGTAAACCAGCAACTGCCAAGTTTTTTAAAATTTTTGGGAGTCTATGTTACATTAGAAGAGACGAAGATAATTTGGGTAAGTTTGAATCTAGAGCTGATGAAGGCATCTTTCTTGATTATTCTTCTAAGAGTAAGGCATACAAATACTACAATAAGAGGTTGCATAAATTAGTTGAAAGTGCAAATGTTAAGGTTCATGAAGTTACTAATCAAGTTGATAAGAATGATGATAGCCCCGAAGAAAGTGAAGCTCAAACCAGCATTGTAGTGGCTCCTAAAATAAAATCCAGCACTGTTGTACCCTCTTCTCCTCCACATGTTCATGTTGGAACAACTAGCAAGAGTGGTGAGAATGACCAAGGTAAAGTGCAATCTGCTCATCAAGAATCAGTCCCTATTTTTATTGATGTTGATGATCTACATGATAATTATGGAAATGACTCTCAAGATGAACATGATGTTTCTAAATTCAAAACTCCTTCAAAGTTTGTGCAAAAAATCATCCTATTGATCAGGTCATAGGTGAAAGAAAGTCTAGAAATGTTAGGAAAGATGTCAACTACTTTGAGGGTGATGATTTCTCACTTATCTCTTTGATTGAGCCTAAGTGTTTTGAAGAAGCAGCTGTAGATAAACATTGGGTGGCTACCATGAAAGAGGAGTTGGATCAAATCAAAAAGAGCAATACTTGGGAACTTGTTCCAAGACCTACCAACAAGAACGTGATAGGTACAAAATGGGTATACCAGAACAAGGTAAATGAAGATGGTAAGATTATTCAAAATAAGGCATGCTTAGTTTGCAAAGGTTATTCTCAGATTGAAGGTGTAGATTTTAGTGAAACATTTGCACCGGTTGCAAAGTTAGAAGCAATCGGAATTTTTCTTGCTTTTGCTTCTTTTAAAGGCTTTAAGGTTTTTCAAATGGATGTAAAATCAGCTTTCTTGAATGGAGATTTGGTTGAAGAAATTTATGTTGAACAACCGGAAGGTCTGATTTCTAAAAATATAGACTATTGATGAAAATTGTCATTGATGTCATGATGTCATTAATACATTATAAGAACATATTAATATGCAGTGAATAATATAAAGAAGATATACATAATATCACAGCTTACAGATGATTACATCATTGCATGTATAATGAAGATTATACAGATGATATTGAGAACGCAGTTATATGTATATTTATCAATATGATCATAAGGGAAAAGTCAGATATTCTAAAAATCCAGATTAAGGGACAATAAAGAACATACAAATATATATTTATCAAAGATGTTACAGTAGCATACAGATAGATAGCATTCAGATATGTATAGCATATACAGCGTATCAAATATATATTGTTATGCATCTGTTTATGTTAATATATGAACAGCATATCAGATATATAACATAAATGTATCAGATATATAACAGAGTTTTTTTTCACAGCAGTTAAAACAAACGTATATATTGGTTATCGCATATGACAAACAGCTGTCGATATATAATTATCGAAGACAATAATTGCAGAGCATTATCGACTTCCACACGTAGCACGTGATAAAAGACGGAATGGGCAATACATCGAGTTTAAAACAGAGATATCGAGTTCTAAAAATGGATATTATCGACATATATCTGGGCACGATACATTTGATTCAAAAATTTCGAAGACTCATTCGCTATCTGTCATTTATACAGGAACTTGAAGGAGGTTTGATAAATTTAGTTATTGACAATTGGTTGCCACCTGTTCATATCGAAGCAGAAGATGTTATTTACAGAGTACGGAAGGCGGCATTGATACTAGCAGCGGTCGATATATTTAAAGTTTCATTGATTATTTTAAAAAGGGAGAATGCAGCGTCAGAGATAATTGAAAACAGAGATTCATTTTGTTTTTATCGAAAGTTCAATTAAAAGCAAATAAAGATTATCAAAAGGTTGAAAATGTTATGCAGCGCTTACCGCATATACACAGCATGCTACGAAGGATGATATTAATATATATCATAAAGAATTAAACAGCAAACATGATATTATGCGATGGTTTTTAAATATAGCAGCGGTCATCGAACACGAGTATTATTTGCAGCGGTCTTTGTATGAAGACTTTCATTTTTTTATTATTATCGAAGGTTTATATCAGAAGGACAATATATATCATTAAGGATATATATTCAAAAGAAAATAGTCATATAAAGATATTAATTATTATTTTTAAAAATAATAATAATAAGATTAACTTTAAAAAGAGAGTTAACAATATTTTAAAAGAGACACCTCTTCATATTAAAAAGACATGATGTTTCATATGTACATAATATATATATTCAATTATTTTTGAGAATGAAAAAATCAAGTCAGCATGGAATAAATTGAAAAGAAGAGCAGAGATAGATATAAGAATTCAAGGCTTATATATGCAGAATATACATTGATATAAGATATATTTTTGAAAATAAAAGGAAGAACAGCAATAGAGTAAAGGAGAGAAAAATTACAAAATTATTCAGATATTGGCTGACTTAAAAGAGCAGATTGCATCCATCATCAAGTTGAATAAGCAACTATATAAAGGTGGAAATTCAGAATTATAATCAGAAGTGAAGTAGGTGCTTTGCTTCAAGGTTGGTGCCTTCAGATAGTGGGTTGGTGCTCACAGAACAGCGTTTGGAGGTTAGTGCTTCCAGTGGGTTGGTGCTCACAGAACAGTGTTCGGAGGTTGGTGCTTCCAGTGGGTTGGTGCTCACAGAACAGCGTTTGGGGGTTGGTGCTCACATAAATTGTAAAAGAACATTATTATATAAATAAAATAAACTATTTGGAGAATTATTTTCTATGTGCACAATTGTTAAAGTTACGTTTGAATAAAGTTTTTTTTTTAAAGTTAAAAATTGTTAATATACTGATTCACCCCCCCCTCTCAGTATATTCGTGTGCTCTTCAAATGGATGTAAAATCAGCTTTCTTGAATGGAGATTTGGTTGAAGAAATTTATGTTGAACAACCGGAAGGTCTGATTTCTAAAAATATAGACTATGTTTGCAAGCTGAAGAAGGCATTGTATGGACTCAAACAAGCTCCTCGAGCTTGGTATGACAGGTTGGATAACTATTTGCAGCAGCAGGGCTTCAAAAAAGGATATGTTGATAGCAACCTATATGTTAAAGAAGAAGGTAACAATATTTTTATTGTTATTGTTTATGTTGATGATTTGATTTTTGAAAGTGATTGTGTCAAGATGTCCAAGACATTTGCTGCGTGCATGAAAAATGAGTTCGAGATGTCTATGATGGGTGAGTTGACATATTTTCTTGGGCTGCAAATTAATCAGTCTTCTAGAGGTATTTTTATTTCCCAAGCCAAATATGTTAGGGAGTTGCTTAAAAGATTTACAATGGAAGATAGTAATTCAGTTAGTACCCCCATGGAAACTGGTTGCAAACTGAGTAAGGAAGATGTGTCTCCTTCAGTTGATTAATCTTTTTATAGATCTATGGTAGGGAGTCTACTGTTTGTGACAGCCACTAGACTGGATATTATGCAGGTTGTTGGATATGTAGCCAGATTTCAAGCTTCTCCTAAACAAACACATGTTTCAGCAGTTAAAAGAATTTTTAAATATCTGAAAGGTACAACTGATTTTGGTCTTTGGTTTCCAAAAAGTTCTGATTTTCTTTTAACAGCATATACAGATGCAGATTGGGGAGGTTCAGTGGATGATAAGAAGAGTACTAGCGGGTGTGCCTTCTTTTTAGGTGGCTGTTTGGTTTCATGGCTAAGCAAGAAACAGTCTTGCACTTCACTATCCACAGCTGAAGCTGAATATGTTGCAGCAGTTTCATGTTGTACTCAGGTAATTTGGATGAAGAATACTTTTCATGATTATAAGCTTGTGTTTATTGATCCTATTTGTATTTTCTGTGACAACACAAGCGCAATTGACATTTCGAAGAATCCAGTGATGCATTCTCAAACCAAGTACATACCAATTAAGTATCACTATCTGAACGAGCAAGTTGCAAACAATGTAGTTAAGTTGAATTATGTTTGTACTCAGGAGCAAATTGCAGATGTGTTCACTAAACCTCTACCCCGAGATCGCTTCAAGTAACTTCAAAGCAAGCTTGGTGTTATTCCACCTCAATGAAAGGTTTGTCTCCAGCACTTCATTGCTATATCTTTCGGATTATGGTTCAGTTTCAGTTTCATGGTCATTGATGACAACGGGGGAGTAGAGCTTAAGGGGGAGATCCATTCCGACTTGGTAGATTTGTTTCAGTTGGTTCAGTTTTATGGGGGAGTTGTTTCAGACTTGCAGTGCTTTCAGATTAGTTCATCTGCTCAGGTGGAGCTGTTTTAGAATTGTTTCAGATTTTGTTTTCCATTGGTTTGCCATCAATGACATAAAGGGGGAGATTGTTAGTTTTATGTCATTGTTGATCTTTTCCCTGCTGTTTGTGAGGTCTATGCCTCAGTCGGACTCCCTGGCTTGACACTTGTTAATCTTCTCTGTGTACTGGACTTCCTGTTTGTCTTTTTTGCCAATGTGCTGTTTGCGGTACACCTGTCTGGTTTTAGTAAAGAGACACTTAACAATCTCTACAAATGATTGGATACTATTCTGTGTGACTCTTTTTGCCATTTGTTGAGGATAGTGGTCAAGCAAAAAGACGTTAATGTATTGTTGATGCTGGTAGCAGTCTGACTAACATTCCTCTATTCTTCATGTCAGTTTCAAATCATCGTATACAGATGCAGACAAAAACTAATATCAGCTATTATGCGCCGGTGTGTATATAGATGCATTTTTTTTGGAGGTGTCTAGTTTTTGAATGAAGTCGATTTTTATAGATTGTTGTAGACATATGTCTCATACAGGTGCATAGGTGTTAGAGGAAGAGCCTCTGAGCCATTTTAGAGAATATAATTTCAGCTGTAAAATATATAACACGTTCTTTTAAAAAAACGTCTTGAACTGCAAATTACGGAAATAGTTCTCGATGATGAAAAACGCATGCAGCAGCAGTGCGACATGGTTTTGAAACATAAGGAAATAGTTGCTGTTGTTTCGTATATGCTCGGGTTGTAACGTATCAACATGATGAGGTGTGACCAGAAAGTATCGGGCTGTGTTGAAGTCTAAACAGGGACATTAATGGCTCTGTAGAGTTTTTTTTTTGGACGGATGAGGTGAATAGAATATGAAAAAATATAGGTGTGCGATCAAGAAGATAGGGTGAACCGTTTTGAAAATAACTCAGAAACACATGCATTCGTTGCAAAGTTTTTTTTTTTTTTGTGTGTAGCAAAGTCGGGGATAGCGTGAGAGTGAAATAAAGAAAAAAAAATGGCAGTCAATCTGCAAATATATGATCAAAGTGTATGCAGAGAATATATAGTGTGCGGGATGTATTAAAATTGAAAAATGAGATGCGTACACAAAACATAAAAAGGGGTTGTTGCAGCACCAGAAACATCTAATCCAATAATGCAGACAGGAGTTGCTTGGTAGACTGGCAACTGGTTCGGGGCCACTCTTGAACGTCATATTTTCTATTGGGAGTGTTGTGTGAAGAGAAGAGATAGTGTGTTATAAGACTAAGTGCAGAGTTATTCATTAGAGGCTATGCAAGCGTGACAGTGAACGAATCTTTCATTATGGTGTGAAGAAATATAGGTGAACATTGACTGTTTGCAGTGTGTACTCTTTAAAAGGGAACAGGGATATACAAGATACAAGACTGTGGACTGTGTAGAACAGTGAGAGAATCTGAAACAGCAAGCACAAACCAATGAGTTTCTAGTTTTGAAGAGGCACATGATATATTCAGCGAACAGGTAGTGGCAATATCTGTGAGTAAAAAGGGGGAGCTCTGCTGAAAAGTTACTTAATAATTCCTTCTGTATTTTGTGATTTGATAGAATGAGATTGTCTTAGGAGTCTTCATACTTCAGTGAAGGCAAGGAATTCCTTTTTGTATCATCTGTCTGATACCTTACTGATAATGTTGTAGCCTTATTGTTAACTGGTTGAAGCCAATTTTGATTTGATTTGAGGAGAGTTGTAGCTCTCAGTTGTAACAGGGTAATTGCCCTTTTGGATAGTGATGCTGTGGTTTTTTCCGTTTTGGGTTTCCATGAGATAACTTTGTGTGTACTGTCCTTCTCGTCTTGTGTTCTCTGGTTTTCAGTTTTTAGAATTAAAAGTTTGTGTCAATACTGATTCACCCCCTCCCCCTCTCAGTATTGTTCATTTTTCATTTTAATGTTCCATGTGCCTATGATGTTGCAATTTCTAATTCTTTTAATTTCTATGATGGGTTTTATGCTATGTTGCATGGGTATTTGTACCCATACCCCTAGGATGCATACCAAGAACTGGTACACGTACCCAAGTATCATGTAATGTACTATGATGTTGCAATTTCTAATTCTTTTAATTTCTATGATGGGTTTTATGCTATGTTGCATGGGTACTCGTAACCATACCCCTAGGACGCATACCAGGAACTGGTATACATACCCAAGTACCGGGTAATGTACCATTTCGGTATGGTACTTTGTTCCTGCACTCTCACCTTGTATGACAGAATGAACTCCTCCGTACGGTCCCTCTCGACCTTTACCCATACAGTACATGCAGCTTTCCTATACGGTAAACACCTTCCTCACCCCTCTAGGTGGCAACACTTCTACACAATAGTCTGTATGGCACAATCACACCGTACACCAAGCTTCCCTCCAATGTACGACAAATAGCCCTCCACTCCCATATGTGTATGGTCTCCATCTCTCCTTGTACGGTATTCAATGAGATCTTGCTTTGGCTCAGCGTTGTATTATAGATGATAGAAGTAACTCAATCTTCAATGCAAACTATTGCCTTTATTGCCAGAACCTATCCTAGATCAACACAGATGTAATAGGAATGAACAATTGATGATAATTGGATAGATAATATAGATATATCTCAAAGTAAATAAAGATAGATCCTTGATTACAAAAATTTGGAGGTGAAGTACAAAGTGAAATATCTGAAGCAATATCTCCAACAATAGACTAGGGTGGCTGCTAACCACCAAAATTGCAATTAAAGACTAGGGATGGTCTTCCACCTCCAAAATTGCACACAAGACTCAATTCTAATTGGAATGGCAAACGCACAAGAAAAGATAACTCCACCATGATTACCTACGGTGCTAGCCAACACCTTATAAAGTGATGTAGTCAAGAACGTAGAGAC
The DNA here is from genome assembly GCA_027943335.1 of Chamaecyparis obtusa. Lineage (NCBI taxonomy): Eukaryota > Viridiplantae > Streptophyta > Pinopsida > Cupressales > Cupressaceae > Chamaecyparis > Chamaecyparis obtusa. Next base: position 4,156,522 of record BSBK01002548.1, read on the forward strand.
CTCCAAAGGAGATGTCCAATCTTACAACAAGAGACAACACAGTGGAAAACACAAGCAACGCGACAAGTTGCAACCAAATAACAACTCTTTATTAGTAGGAAAACATCCAGTTACATCAAACATGCAGGTTGTAAGGCCTTCCCGGTTACGACCAATACAAAGAAATCAAACTATGATCTACATCTCGATCTATCCCAGCTACTCTGCCTCCCAAATCCATGCCACACAAATCCCACTGCCTAAACAAGAACTACTACCTAGCTTAAATACAAGATCACCAACCACAAGTCGGCTTATCCGATCACAACCCCCAAGATAAAGAAAACGGTTTACAACATATAGTTCAAGACCCAAATCCATAAGAACATCCACCAATGAATATAACATGTGCACGATCATACAAGGAATTCGGCAACGAACATAAGAACATCGAATAATGTGCCATGAGCAACTACGACCCAAGAATCTTCACTACAAACCAGATCTTGCCACCTTGACTATTAGAGTAGGTAGCCAAAATAGGACCAGACCCAAAATGTGAAACAACAATCACATAAGGAACATAAGGATGCATATTGATCCAAGGTATAGGTCCACACGAGTTTAGTAACCACAATCCATGACCGCACACGCTAAAACCCAAGGATCACCAACCGCGTGGTAATCTCCGCTACAATCCCCAACAATCAACTAGTGACATGATGAACACAACCAGTCAGCAAAGAGCATGCCAGATCTCACAATACACATCGCTTGAAGAGGTGCTATCATAGACATAGCCTCCACGATCACAAAGGAACAAACCATTTTCATCGCATATGCCATAGACTTCCACAGATCTACCACACAGAATCTTTGTAAGCTACCCAAAACAAGGAACTCCAACAATCCATAAGGAAATTCCTCCAAGAAGCTACAAAATCGCGAGGGACTCAAGATGCCCCTACATCAGATAACCAGGGTTAATAGAAAAGTGTGTCCCACACTTTGTTTCCGTAAGAAAATTAGAATTTAACCTCATCTAAAGCATCAATTTCCCAATCTCCAAAAGCAAGAAGATAAACCGGTACACAAGCTTCCTCCAATCAAAAATCTGCATAAGAACAAACAAAACAAAAAATCCAATGACAAGTCCAAACTGATTATTAACACAATTAAGCATTGGATATGTACTCCACTTCACAAATCCTCTCAATGTCCACAACCACTTATCACCATCCATGTCAAACATCTAACCACACTTTTTCATCAGTCCACCAGCAAAAATGAATACATTAACCTTACTGAATTCACTTCCTTTATCCTTTACCAACCTTTCCTCCTTTAGCATCAATAATTCTATCTTCATTTCAACCTCGACATATCCATTCTCATGCACACATGCTTGTTCCTATCAAAAGAATACTACCCCTCCTCCCATAACTGCACTGTGACATATGCAACAACATCCACTTTTACAAAATCAATTTGATCAGTACCAACATCAGGCAAGAAAAACATGTCTTCTCTACCACACTCTCTGATGCAGAGGCCCTAGGTGGACTTGCAATCATTCATGCTATGAGGGACTTCCCAAGGGTTTCTACAACACCAACTAACATCTTCATAGGATCATTCTCCTTGATCCAATCAACTCCAAACCTTATCAGAGTGCACACAATGATTTGTGCCACCATAGGCTCTACATCTTATTAAACATCACCAATGTCCCTCAACTACATTAGTGTCTTCATCCAAGCAACTATCTATTACTAAGTATTCACTAACCCAATCACCCAAAATATGCCTCCTTGCTGTCTCTGGACAGACCCGTACACAAATAAGTGTAACTTTTTAATAAGATACAAACTTCTCGATCGCTCCAGTGAGAATGGGCGTAATTAGTTTCTCACTAACATACTTCAATCTGAGCAAGATCCAACGGTTCAATTGGGAGGTATGTCCCCCGCACTGACTGGTTTTTCTATGACAGTCATTCCTCAACTTTCTTCAACATTGTTTAAACCTTTCTTTAATCTCCCATCCATCCCTGCAAACCCTGCATACAAACATGTATGGATACATTTATTACATGTTTTAGACTCTCCCCACAGTCACATTAACCACAGTAAGTGGGGGAGTCTAATTCGTTATTGAAACTTCAAATGAAACTTTTGATTGCACACTAAAATCTGGTAGGAACAGTCAACAAAATGACTGTGATTCGTGGCTTTACAACTCACAAAACCATAAACCAAAGAATGGGAACTAAAAATACTCAAACCATTACTATCCTTATTCATTCCCAATCAATATAGAATCCAAAAAAAGAGTTTAACAATCCAAAACAAGGGACTGTTCCCTCACGGCAGCAGCCTGACAGTTTTTAGAGAATTAAAATTTTATTGCTTTGAAACTTAGTACATGTCATCCTTTCGACCCAAAACTATCACCAAATGTCCTACAACTCTTCTCTCCTCTCACTCATGCAAACACAAGGCAAATAAGCCTTTCCAAAACCGTTTTACAACTCCTAACCGGCAACTAGTCAGTTATTGACTGTTATGTTTAGTTTGTGTTAACTGTTAACCCATTAGTTTCTTATATCATTCCTATAACCTTTTTAAAGGTTTATCACACCTTTAAACACCTTAAACCTTCTAAAACCCTCCTACAAGCTTCACTAGGCCTTATTTAGCCAATATAGGAAAATTACATCATTTTAGCATTTTTAGTGCTTTTGACTCTTTTAAAAGGCTCTATTGGCCACATTACAAATATTATAGACCTTATAGGTCTTGACAACTTTATTTACACTCTTGGATCCTCAAATGACCCAAGGTGCACTCTAACCTCTAAAATGCCATCATGGCTTACATCATTTGATCTTATAACAAAATGATCAAAACATAATCCAAACACATTTAAATGACCATTATAGGTCTTATTACGATCAAATGACCCAACATGGTCATGTTCATCCTTTTCTCTCTTGTAGGATCTATACAATGACCCTAATTTCTTCTAGGCCTTCATGCTTTGTCCCTGGTGCTCCTGCACCACTCTCTCTGCAAGATGTCATCATCACTACTAACCTCAACCACAATAAATTATCCAACTAGCTCAAATAGGTCATTAGATTCAACTAAAGGGTTTTTATTTCCAACTTCAACAATATCAACATCCTCATTATTCATCTAAAAAACTAGACAATCCTTAACTTCCTCATCAGATCCAATAAAATGATTATCAAAACTTACCTACATCCATATCTACTTTGTCCTTAGAAAACTCTTTCATACCTGATGTCAAAACTTCCATAGATTTGTTTACCTCTTCAACTTTTACCCATGTTATTGCTGCAACCCTTGTTTGTCTCTTCTTCTTTTGAATTATCTTTCTGATAGGCCATGAAATCTTCTTCTTGATTGGTAAGTTCCATTTCTGCAGTGCCAACTATTGATGCATGTTTTATGAATCAACAAACAGTAGAACAAAATACCAAAATATCTTATCCTCTCTTGAACAAAGTACCGTGTATGCTAAGATTGCAAGAAGATCATACGATAACTACAAGGTTCCTCAACTCGTGGATAAACTCGATGGTAAATGTGATTCGCTGATGATCACAAAGGGCCTTACATTTTCAATTCTTGAAAATATTTCATGTCATATAAAATGGGAGCTAACGAAAGATTTGCAGTGAAACACCCTTTTGGATTTTTACTGGATATGAGAAAATAAAAAGGATTTAGGGTTTAGGGATTCTAATCTACTCATAAGGGTAATGATAGAAAAAGAAAGTATTTTGATGGATGAATTCTCCAATTATTAAGTTCCGCTTTGCCAAGTCAAGTTACAACTACACGTGAACTGGTGAAATCTTCAACGGTTTGCACGAATGATAGAATTTAAGCACATATAGATACGGGTTCAGACTAACTTTGCACAATGATTTAGAATCACTAAAATGTCAAAAGTATGAACCGAAGGAACTCATCAAAACACCATCATATTCGCCAATACAATCACAACACTTTGTCTACTAAACTTAATCTAATTGAGGGAATTATGAAACTAAGAAAACATCAAGACACATAAAATTATCACCACACTTAAATGAAATTTTTATTATCTCAATAGCTCTTAGGCAACAATCTCACAATTCGCTCTCTTTACAAATGAGAAGAAGAGACCCTTATATAGGTCCTTGAAAACAACGAATGGCCCAGATTGAAACAATGACTGATGGCCTAGATTTTGCCACATAAGCCCTAATTAAGGTTAGGGCATACAAAAGGGAATCTACATTAATATGAGAAGGAAACCATCACTCTAGTGGGTAATAAATACCACTACACATGCATGCTCACGAAGAGAGTGGGGTGTCATAAATAGCGACTACACAATATGCATTAAATGCACCTATCTTTGACCTCAACATTTGAATTCCCGGAACCTAATCAATATGGCCTCCAACTCATCAATGTTGACAATCAGTGTCGATTTTTGCTTGAATTCTAGGGCCATCACTGCTCGCTCAAATTTTCTCAAGTTGTCCTCCCACTCTAGCAATAGATCTTGAGTTGTATGCATGTTGCTTGAGAAGGCAGAGAGGTTCTCAAAATCATCTTTCGTTAAAGAGTTAAGTCCAAAGAACCCTCCAATTTTCCTTTCATGTTGTCCATCGTTTTCTCTTCTTCATCCAACCTTTGTAACCACAATGATGCAATGATATTGGAGACCTCCTACCGGATATTCTCAGCTATACCCTTCAGTCAAGCTAACTCCCTAGTGAAATGTTCAAGCATTTCCTTCGCCATGAAAATTGCACCATACCATCGAGGGAAGTCATACATTCCTTCTCCGATGACTCTATCGTCAACCAAGATCTGCCTAGGGGTTTCCATCAGCTCCTGCAAGTCAAAGATCATCTCATCCTAATAAATATGCTCATTTTCCCAAGTCTCCTCCATGCAACAAATTTGAGAAAGGATGGCTAGCACCTTATTATGAATCTGAACTAATTCCTCATTGTGGCTGTATGCCTCATTCTAGATCCCCTTAATCTAGACCTCTACACCTTGTGCAATTCTCCTAATCCTATCGATGGCCCAAACTGATTCAGTTGGAATAGTTGGTGGGGGAAAACATATGGATCCTCTTCTCGAATTGGGCGAGACAAGCTGTCGATGTATGCACACAAGGCCCTGATCTCTCCCTTTTGCCTCTAATATTTTCCTTCCAACTTACTCATCTTGTCCTTGATAGCTTGTGTCAAATTAACAAATTCTTCCATGACTTGCACTTGAGAGGCCTGACCAAGATCAATTTCTGTTACGTGATACTTGTCAGGAGCAATTTGATTCTCGGTCTTGTCGACTGCTAGAGTTTCTATATATAGAACTATGGATCCTTATTCTCCTCTCACAACCTTGGTGAATTTCTTGGCTTTTCCTTTTTCTCTTGATCATTGAATTCGATCCAAAATTTCTTGTAATTCAACTGCAGTGTGAACCTCCTCCTAGACTCTCTAAATCCTCTACCTAAGCCATTCTAGAATATCTGTATTCTAGTCCCTCTGCACCGCCATCTTCTCTTGTCCTTGCATTGCTCTGGTATCAATCTCCTTGGCTCCAAGACTCCCTACCATTAGCTTAGGAGCTAGCGTCTCTATTGTGGGAATTTCTTCCTTGCTGCATTCTTCTTTTGCTCGCTTTTTCATGCCTGGCAAATGATTCTATTTCTTGCACATTGGGAGTCCAGCTTAGCAAATAAGGCACATTCTCGAACCTCAATCTCTTCTTATGTGGTTCTTCAACATGAAGATCCAATCTTCTTTTCGTATGCATTTCTTGAGGTGCACCTTGTTGGCATATATAAGTTGTCATTGGATAAGTTAAAAGCAAACATCAATCCCATCGGTAAATTGGTAGACTAATCTTACTCCATAATATGTACTTGAAGACCAAACAGAGTATATGTACCGGTAGACCAAACAGTGTGACAACAATTGGTCTTATAAAAACATACAGGGGATGTATGAACAACCAGGTACAAGATTGATACTGGTCGACTACATGATAATCCGAACCAGATTATGCGGAGCTGATTCAGTTAAAACTGGATTATATCGAGTATTCATAATTAGAAATGGAGTTAGCTTTATTTCTACGCAGATGTTTCAAGGTAAACTCAAGATCATTTTGCAAGTTCTTTGCATGCATGATTTATGGGTGATTTTATAGCTTGGCAAAACTGTGAGAAGTATTCTTTAATAAGATTAATGTCTTATAAATACAGGTCACAGGATGCACAAGAAGTTTTGTTGAATATTGACAAAAGGAGAGAGAGATATCTTTTGAGAGAAGCTATGGTCACAAGAGGTGAAAGTTAAAAAGGTTCAATAGTCAAGCAAAGCAGAAAGGGTAACAGGTATGATCTAATCAGATAGAAAGTGTCATTATAGATCACTATTTTTACATTATTAAACATATTCAAATACCTCTATCAGAGTGAACCCTAACAAGTTTGTTGTATAAATCCCTTAACCGGGTAACATCTTAATTGGTGTTGAAAGTCCTTTTGCAAGGCGACTCCTAACAGGGTCAAGATCTTAATAGGTCTTCTATCAAATCACTTTACCGAGTAGCACTCTTACAAATGCTTTGTAAGCTCTTCATAAGGTACCTTTATTACTACAGCAGTAAAGTTGTGGGTTGTCCCACCGTGGTTTTCTCCTTCTAACCGAGGGTTTCCACGTATATATGTTGTGTTGACCTGTGTATTTCTATTTCTTTTTATGAGTGATTGCTATTAATACTGAATATATATATATATATATATATATATATATATATATATATATATATATATATATATATATATATATATATATATATATATATATATATATATAAGGTTTAATTGGAATAGAAATTGCATTTACTAATTCACCCCCCCTCTCAGTAACCGGTTAGGAATAACAATTGGTATCAAAGCCTTTTGGTTCTCAAAGATATAAAACTTAACCACTTGAGTAAAAGATCATGGAGGGTTACAAATATCAAAAGCAACTTGAGGAAGCCAATGACATCATTGCCTCTCTTGAGAATAGGCTAAGAAGATCCCTTGCTAAAAGAAAGGAGCTGGCTTTACAATTGAGTGAGACCAATGAAACGATTGAGGAACTCTCTGGGCAAAGTGGATCAGATGAAGTTGAGGAGGTAGTCTCTAATCTTATGGATAAGAATCAGATCCTAACCAATAAGATCTCCAACCTGAAAAGGGAGCAGGAAGATAATGCCCTAAGAATGAGTAAAATAATTGAGAAAAAAAAGAAAGCTGAAGATGAAAGGAACAGTGTAGTGAAATCATTAGCAGCCTCTGAGAGACCAAGAAATTTGACAAAAGAAGCAGTAAGAGAGAGTGATCTTGTCGTTCTGCAACTTCAAGAAGACATGCAGATAGTTACTCAAGAAAATGCAAACATGCAAAAGAATTGGCATTAAAAGGATGATGCATGCAAGAGGCTAAAAATTGAATTGTATCAACTAAAGCAACAAATAAAATGACTTCAAGAAATAAATGAGACACTTAGACGATACAACGAGAGGTTCGAAAAGCTTGATGAGCAACTGAAAGCTCGAAGAAAGCACAAAGATCCCACAGGACTTGGCTTCACTGGTCAAAGCAGCAAGGAAACCGGTGAGTCATCTGGAATCAAGAAAAGAAAGAAGGAAAAGAAGAAACTAGTAGAACAAAAAGGTAAAAAGTCCTTCAATACTTCTTGCAATCACTGTGGAAAACCGGGCCATAAAACAAGTAACTGCAGAAATGCACCTGTAAAACCAACTACTACTAACGACTACTGCAGAAACTGTTACAAGTATGGCCACAAGATTTTTGAAAGTAGGTCTCGTTCCAATAGTGCGTCCAGTGGAAGCAAGCGAAGCTTTGAGGGCTATTGTTATGCTTGCAACAAGTTTGGACACAAGGCTGATGAATGTAGATCCAAAACTATGGCATTCAAATCTCCACCGAGACTGATATTCCCTAAGAGGAATGAGAACCAGAGCACAACTAATTGTGCTAACTGTGGCATACATAACCATAATGACTCTTGGTGTCATTCACCTAAGAAAATAAGGGTAAATCCATGGAAGGCAACCAAGATAGTCTGTTACACCTGCAACAAAGTTGGACATCTGGCCAAAGATTGTAGGAATTGGTCAGTGAACAAAAGAAAAGGATCGGTCAAACTAGTGAATAAGACCTTATCTCCCAATCAAAAGGATAACAAAGGAAAAGAGACTGAGAAATAAGTCAAGAAGATTTGGTTCAAGAAGGAATCAAAGAGCTCCACCGAGGAGAAGAAAGAGGGAAGATCATCATCTGCTGATGGTGATATCTCTTCAAAAAATAGAGCCTAAAAGGCTTAGAGGGAACTGGTAGCCCATCTGTTGGTACTCGCAAATTTGGCACAAATTTGGAGTGACCAATTTAAAATTTTCTTTAAGGCAAGGTGAGTACCCCTGAAAACTTTTCAAAGATGCTTACTTGAAGTGCAAGTAAAATGTGACCTGATGATTTTTATGACATACCAATCAGGGAATATGTTAAAAACTTATCGTGGAGTAAATAGAATGGGTTACAACTTTTAGTTATCAGATTTGGTGAGTTTTGGAGATAGTTGTTTTAAGGGTGTGCACTTAAATCTGCATTTTGCATATTGCCTGGTTGTAGCCAATGGCCTACTTTGCATGCTTGCATCTTTGACTGATAATGTGGAATGAATAATTGAATGTTCCTCTATATTCTAATCATGGAAATGTACTACCATGAAGATTTTCAAGCCATGATCAATCTATCTGAGCTATTTGTCAATCTGATTTCGTTTGCAGTTTCTAACATTTTGATGAAGATTAGTTGCATAGTTTAGTCGAAGGCCCTGTTCGCGATGTTGTATCTTGAATATCATGATTGGTCATAACATGCGGGTTGTTGCATCATGTTGTAAGCTTGAGAGAGAACGTTCATGCAAAGTTTTGGCCCCCCATGTGCTCGTTTGACCTATTTACCAGGGTCATTTCATTTGCAGATTATTAAGTTTTACTGTGTGCACAATTTAGTTTTCTAAGTGGCATACTTTGGGGTCTTGCCATTTGCACCCGGTTCGAGGTCAAGCATAATTAAAGGATGATCCATATTGTAGACTTGGAAGAGTACTTTTCTAAAGATTTTGCGGTCTCTGCCAATCCATTTGACCACTTTCTGAAGCCAATTCTAAACCTAGTTTATCCATATTTTGTTGTTTTGAATCCTGAATGTTTCTAATGTGTTGAATTTGGCGTTTGATTATAATTGGCCACTTGATATTTTGGGTGAAATGAATATGGATTTGTATACCTTGTACTAAGGTGAATTATTGCCCAAGGTTCCAGATCCTGAAAATTTCAATAGGTGAGTTTTTAAGGCCAGTTCTGGAGATGTTTTATTTAGAATTGCTGACTGGCAAAGTAGTAGAAGTTCAAGTTTTTGAAGATTTCCGATTGTCCCATTGGGATTCGATTGCACGAGCCAGTCGTTCTAGCTTGTTTTCAAGGTTCAGTTGTTTGAGTTCAAATTTTTTTTAGGACAGACCCACTTGGGGCCTAGCCTACTTCATCTTTTTTTTAAAAGGAGCTTTGTCGTCCTAGTTACATTGCACTTCTAAAGACATCATGCCATAAAGTCACTAAAAAAAAACATGTGTTGATGTTCGGTCAGAAGTCATGATGACTCGTAGAAATGTGATAGCAACAACTGCAAAAAGTAAGCACAATTATACTAGAACTTGGTAGCAAAGACATATGCTTGGAATATTTACCACTAGCACTTATCCTTGCATTAGCATCAGAGTGCACAATGGTTGCTACTGGTTGAGAAATTAGTTATGGTGTTCCGTCAACATTGTAGATTCATCAAGCATGATCAAGAAGGGAACCAAAGGGGGTTGCCAATGTTTGTAATGGGAACATGTATAAAGAGAGTCAGCATGAAGGATGAAGGTTGCATGCAAATGCAAAAGACAAATCAAACATCCAAACCATGTGCATAAGTTTGAGGTAGGTGTGTATGTTTAAAAGGGCTATGTGCCAACATTTGAAACACAAGGAATGCTATTATACACATTTGCAGAAGTAAAATCAAAAAATTTGAGTGCTTGTGTAAGTATATGAACCGCTTGCAGGCTGTAAGCCAAACATAGGTTTGATGGCAAACAAATAAACAAATGCAAAGTGGTTTGCGTGAATATGTGTGAGGCAGCCAAGGGTGGTGTCAGTCAGGCCAAGGAGGACGATGCCAAAATAGCCAGCATCGACAGATACAAAAGGGCTGCCAGCGTATAAAAAAGATGCTAGCATAAGTAATAAAAGTGACAATGTTTTAAAAGGAAGATGTTGCATACATAGCAGCTTGCTGCCATTATTCCTACATACGCACCTTATGAAGCTGACTGGGCACATTATAAAGGGCTGCATACTTTCCTTTTGCTAATGTGTACCCTTTTCTGGGGGAGTTTTACCTTGCAAGCTTACTAAAAATTGGAGATAGCGTGAGCATTTAAAAGACCACCATAAGGAAACAGGCAGGGTGCGGGCTAAAAGGAGGTCAGTGACCGAAACAATGCAAGCAAGGAATGTGAATGCCAGGGGGAAGCAGTTTGTGCACTTTCTTTTAGTTTTCTAAATGAATAAAGTCCGTGAGCACAAGGGAGCCAATGTTTTGAAGCAGCACTGGCTTGCGAGTTAGAAACAAAGTGATGGAGTGATACACATTTTCTCTGCATTGCTATGTGCATTAGATATAAGGTGAGTTACATACCATGTCTCAAGGATGGATGCCTTGCGCAAGAAGGCGAGGACCCCCGTTTGAAGGGACTGCATGTGACAACTAACAGATGCCAGTGCATAGTATGCAGCCAACATGAAAGCTAGTGTTTGAATAAGAGGCCCTAGCGTTTGAAGAGCAAGGCTTGTGCGTAGGTACAGGCGGCTGTGTGGGTTGAGCTTTGCAAAGGGCTTTATCCCACATTTGCTACATACAGTAATTTGAAATATTTTATATACAAAGACACTCAGGTTATGAGTAAACAGAGGTAAGAGAAAGGTAAAAAGTGGGGCCGACTAGTTGGGTGTGGACCCCGAGATAAATTTTGAAAGAAAGTTTAAAAAAAACCATTGGGGAAATATCCCACATTGACCGTATGAATGGAAAAGTTGAAGTTCAAATACCCAAATGCACAATAGAGAGGTGTCCAAAGTGAACGATGAGTTGGAGCCCACCATACACGTGCACATGAAAACCAAAGGCAGTAACGTGGATGGTGATGTGGCGAGCGGACCCCACAAATAAGCTAGTAAGTTAATTTTGGCAAGTTGTGATTTGTGCAGGAGTGGCGGCCTCGAGATTCGTGCGACCATCCGAGGGTGGTCGTATGATCGCAAGCGCTGAATTTGGCCCTTGCGATCATGCGACAAGGTGACACATGGCAGCTGGTGATGAGGTGGTGATCAGTTCAGTGACATGGCAGTATGATGCAGGTGGGTGCCCAGGTGGAAGCATAAGCCAATCAAGTAAAGACAAGTGGCAAGCATGATGAGGTGGTGATGAGGTGGCAGGTTGGACAAATCAAACTGTGCCACATGGCATATGCGGGACCTGCCTAATTTTAAATCTTTGTTCAGGATTTAAAATAAATATGAAGGTTCAAACTATGTGCAAAATTTGAATTTTAAATGTGATAGTTGCTGATGAAGTAGTGAGATTTAAAAATGCTCCTGGAGATTGAATTTTTACCTGATTATATGAGTATAATATATCGTTGGAAACACCGTGAGACAATGGATTGAATGGCAACATCAGAAATCAGTTTTGGAAAAGCGAGAAAGAGCAGTAAGTGATTTTGTCTTCGAGATCAGTTTTGGTGGGAAATGAAGTTATTTGCAGAGTTGTTTTGCTGAAAGAGATAGGTGTCATGGTTGAGATATTTTGAGGTTTCTTTCTTTCCTCCCCATATATTGAGATTTCTTCCATTGTTTAAGGGTTCTGAAATCCTGGTCTCCACAGAGGGTTTGAAGCTGTGCTTAACTCCTGGAGTTTCAGTCATTTCCTGGTTCCATTAAGGTTCCTAATTCTCTGGTTTTTTCTCAGAATTGGTCCCAAGTGCTCTGTGGGCTGGGTAGTAGATGTATTTTATTCTTTTGTTTAGTTTCATAACACTGACTGATGACCTTGCTCTCATTCTAGGGTACTATAGACTGTATTAGGCATGTTTTTTGTAAAGAGTAGTATTGCTGGTCTGGTTGAATATTCAGAAAGTTGCACTGGAAAGCATTTTGTTTACATGATACTGATACAACATTTGAATAAGTTCCTAAGTTTATATCTCTCCTTGTGTATTTCTCTTTGAGTTATGAATTGATAAATTCGTTGCATGGATAATCTCTATGTGTATGTTTATATTCTTCAGCTCTGATCCAGGATCAGATTAAAAAGCTCTAGATATGACATAAATTCTTTAAAGTTCTTCATAAGGATATACCAGTAAGTAGTGTGAATCTAGGACTCCTTTGATAAAATCTACCACAGGGTGATTAGCATTTTCAAAGGATAAAGATCATTCAAAGTTCAATGTATTTATGTGTGTATAGCAATCTTGCAGTGGAGGTGTTACCCAATGGATAAGACATTGGTCAGTAGTGAGTCCCTTTTATAGAGATCAGTGTTTGATAGGGTTCTATTTTACTCCCCCATTTGATACAAATTTATCGAACATCTGTGAAGTATTGTGACCTACTTGTTTTGTCTCATCTTATGATAATGGAGAATCAATGAATGAGTGGTTCTCATTTAGTATTTTCTTACCATGTATCTATTATATTTAAATCCAATCAGTGATTAGTGAAATAAGTCTTGTGTTACTAGATTAGGTACACCCACCTTGGTTTTGCAGAGCCAGAAGTGCAAAGGGCAGTCATGTCCCTATAGTTGGTCCAATCATCTTTAGAACTCAATATTTGGATCTAACCCATCCTTAAAACCTGTAGATGTATTGGTTGCTTGTCAAAGCATAAAGTCCATTTTAGGAACCAACACCATCTACTGTTCCTGGTAAGACTGGTGAAAAATAAACTCACACAGTCAGTAAGTAAATTTGGAAGAGGTTACCAGTCTATCATTTGAATCAGACAAGTGAGTGTTGTCATCTCAACTGAGGTTTGGTCAACAGGTAAAAGCTTGAAAACCGATTGTCAAAAAAAAGAGGAAAGAAAGATTAGGTAAGGCAATGAATGCTATAGCCATTAACAAATATTTACCGTTTGGTAATTATTGTTAGACCCTAAATCTATATAAAGGAAGGAGGATTACTCATTTTACTTTACTTTGCGAATTGTGATTTATGATTTCTTATGTTTGAGTAATATTCTCGTGCTTTGATTCATGATCATTGATAAGTATTTCTGTAAGAATGATCAATCAATTCTCTATGTAAACTGGTTAATAGCGATGTCATCATCATCTTCTCTCGTCAAGCTGATTCAAGGAAATCAATCCAACCAACCTGTTTACGATATCAATGCAGTACAAAACAAGGAAAGTGACATGTCTGGTGCACTATCATCAGTGCCTAATGGAGTTCTGATAATCGAAGATGTGAGTGTTTATTCATGCTAAGCAAGAAGATCTGGGTGAAACCTTCATCCAGAACAAGTACCTCTCACTGTGCCAAGACGGGAAGCTTTAGGACAAATATGCGAAGTTGGTATCCTCAGGGTTGATCAATCATTGGTAAAGTTTAGCCTGATTTTCAACGTGGATTAGTCAATTTTTCAATGCACATTGGTCGACCAAACGACCATTATTGTTGTTGAACTTTCTTCATTGCTTATTTGACAAATTAAATTGTTGTCGAATAGTTGTCGACATATCAACCAATCCGATGTTGAAATAATCACTTCAATCATGAAGAATGTTCGACATATCTTTCATCGCATTCGACCAATGTTGGTCAAAATAATCGTATAGTTGGTCTAAATAGGCGACATATCTTTTTGCATTTTTTACCACATATGGTTGAAAAATCGATTGATGAATACGTCAATAGTATAGCATTGACGTTGAAAATTAAGGTAGTGCCGTCAAAAAATTGACGGTATGTTATGTCGAGAGTATAGCATTCTCATCGAACTGTACAACCTTTGTTGGTCGAAAAATTGACAACATATATATATATATATATATATATATATATATATATATATATATATATATATATATATATATATATATATATATATATATATATATATCAGCACATAAGACACACTTTGTCTTATTCAAATGACAACTCAGCAATGTTGAAGGCAACACCAAGAACAAATGAAAAGGGTATCAGACAAATGAAGATCAGAGCGGAATTAGTATATTCAATGAGGGTGTCAAATTTAGATAACCTTATTAGTGACACAGAATACCTTGTTTACAGGAAGCGGTGGATTAAAAAGCATTCGATATCTAGAGCTCCTAAAACTATAAAAAATGAAGAATCAGATACAATGACATAACCTCTCTAGATAGATACGGTCTCAGAATTCACAGAGAGGTACCAAATTATTGAGAAGCATAGAGTAGCGAACCTTGTCATGGGACCGGTGACATTAGGAATAGGTGGTGGTGATTTAAGGTGGCAAGGTTACATATGGGATTTTATTGACAAGATAAACACTCAGCAATAACATTTCAATAGGGGTTTGAACTTCAATATTAATAGGAACTACAATACCATGATTTAACTATCATATTATATCATTACCAACATTCCCTCCACACAGTTGATCACTAAATAAAAATCAATTTGAAAAGATTTAGTGCTAAGATAAATATAACTCTTATTCTATACACATAGTTGATCCAAAAATGGTATAATGTGTATTTATTTCTTGAGATTGTGACTAAGAGTCACTTCATACTCATTGATACACCTCTTAAAATCACAGAGAAAAGTCCATCCTGCCCAATATAAATTCATCCAATTCTTATTTATCCACACAATTTATTCATTTAGTTTCATATTGAGAAGCAATTTGAAAAGATTTAGTGGTAAGGTTGAAAGATATAAACATGATTGTTGAAACCTATCTTATTTAGACTGCACTATCCATCCTCTATCTCACACATATGCTCTATCTATTCAGAGATCACAAACCATTCAGAAAGGACAATACACATACATACATACACACACACACACACACACACACACACACACACACACACACACACACACACACACACACACACACACATATATATATATATATATAATTTGTTTATACAATTTTTTGAAATTTAGGGTAAATGTTTTTAATCGGAACTATAAATTGGTGAAGTTACAAATGGGGACCTCATTTACAACATGAATATTCAGCAATAATATTCCAGTAAGAGTTTGAACTTCAATAACAAGAACTACGAAACCCGATGCTAAGATCCCATTAACTCTTAACTTAAATTTAGAAACAGTTGAGAAATATTTATTGTTAACGTTGAAAAATATAAACTTCATTGTTGAACACTATCTTATTTAGAATGCATTGTCCATCTTCTATCTCACACATATTCAGAGAGTATGGTTCATTTTGAAAGAACAGTCCATATATATATATATATATATATATATATATATATATATATATATATATATATATATATATATATATATATATATATATATATATATATATATATATATATATATAATTCTTCTGTCCATACAATGGTTTTTGAAATTTAGGGTTAAATTTTTTGATGGGAGTTATGAACTGGCGAAGTGATGGATGAAGACCTCATCTACAACACTCAATAATAACAGGGTTCAAACTTTAATGTCAAGAATCACAATACTATAATTTAATGATTCTTTACATATAGTTGATCTTTGAAATAAGAATTGATTTGGAAAGATTTATTACTAAGAATGATAGAAAAAAATCATACCCATTAATAAGACAAAGTTTGTCTTATGTGCCTTGTCTTTTTTGTTGACCTGTCCATGTAATATAAAAAATGATCAATCTAATCAGGACCATACTATTATGAAGAAATAATCTTTGTAGCACAATACTTGTAAACAAGACCATTGGAAGATTCAATTTTGAATAACATAAATAACACCACATACAAATATATTGTTAGAAAATACTTACATCTATTTCTATCGAGGTGTAGGATGGTCAAAGTTTTGTACTCAAATCACTGCCCTCTGCTCATAACCCTTCTTAAGACACTCATCCCATGCCTAGATATCCAAAACCCATTGTTCAGATTATTGTTGACAAAGAAAATGATTGGTGATTTTCTTCCTCTCACTCACCATATATTTTTCATCTATTGGAAAATGTTTGATGGCGATTGATGAAGAAGATTTGAAAATGATGATTGATCCAATTCAGATTGGTGCAACATTTTCAAATCTTCTTCATAATCATCATCAACATGGCCAATTTTGCAAAACTAATTATACATATACACTGAATTTGGGCTCAAATAATGAGCAAGCCCACCAAAAATAAAATTCCACATGTTGATGATGAAAGAAATCAAGATGAATTACTTTCAAATTACACTAGTACATTTGAGACCTTTTTCCAATGGTTGGTCATCGGTATTCCGACACTATCCTGTTGATCAAGAGACACCAACCATCATTGCAATTTTTGAGTCGAAACGAAACTACTGACGACTAGGATAGGAGTCATAATTACGATGAAAATGGCCATCGCAATATGCATTCGAAGAGGGCCTGGAAACATGGTGAACAAGTCGTCGGGTCTATTTTCTTCTGTTGCAATTCTGATAGCAATGTTGTATTTACAACGGATATGTTTTACATGCGATGTCTATCCATCAGATATGTTGTGTTTTCCCGTTGGTCATTCTCTAGTTACCGTCATAATTGCGATGATTTGTTGTATATATATATATATATATATATATATATATATATATATATATATATATATATATATATATATATATCTATATATATATATATATATATCGTACGTGGAGTGAGACCTTAAATTATTGAGCTTCTCTTTGTTTTGAGAATAGTCTAACATTCTCTACTTAACAGGGCCAACCACGTGAAGGTGGAAGCTCATTTGGCCCCTCCTAGGAGCCTCTTATGACCCTCTTATGACATTTTAAGACCTCTAAGATGTATTATTCGGGATCGTAAAGGGTCATAAAGGGTCATAATTGAGTGGTATACCTAGATGATGTAACACAACCACTACTCCTCCAGTTCCAAGTTGACACTGCAGGATCCAAAAATCATAGATAAGGAATAAATTTAGAGAGCGGAGGAGGAGGGCCATAATGATCAAAATAATATAGGGACCCTGCATTATTTTGGTCATTACGACCCTCCTCCACTCTCTAAATTTATTCCTTATCTATGGTTTTTGGATCCCACTGTGTCAAATCAGAATCAGAGGAGTAGTGGTTGTATTGCATCGTTTGGGCATACCATTCAATTACGTTGTGTCTCCAAACAATTGTGACCATGATATCTACATTTATGTTTCTTAGCTGTCATGTTTATGTGCATGTTCTTTATGTGTTTGGCTTCTCTAACTCGGATCCAAAATAAGATTTTCCCACTCTGAATCGAGAATGCACGTGCAACACAACCAAAATATGCATTAATAGCATGTGGAGCCGAGAAGACTCACCATGTTTACATTTTAAAGACCTTTATAAAAAATGCAAACCTGTTGCATCTTTCAGCTCCACCTAATATCCTATGCATATGAATTGAGATTGCATGTTGAACTAGGCATCTCCTTCTGCATTGCCTCAAACCAAGAGATTGTCATAGTTAACATCTAAAACCATTATTAAACTTTTGTTATAATTAAAAACTACATTAATACTTATTGTATAAGTTTGAACCAAGTGAATTACCAAATAGCTAATGGTGATTGATGAAGAAGATTTGAAAATGATGATTGATCCAATTCAGATTGGTGCAACATTTTCAAATCTTCTTCATAATCATCATCAACATGGCCAATTTTGCAAAATTAATTTTCTAGAATGTTGGTGGAAGAAGGATGATTTGTTTGAAACCTACAGATACAGATGCTGAACAACCATTTTGTCAATTCTAATTTTCTCAACACAAAGGGACATTTATCGTAGTCATAGAAACACGATTATTTTTAAATGGAATACACCAAGGAGTACCATCAGAAATATTGACCATTTACAATAATGAACATTGAACAATCAAATAGCTCATTTTTGTATTAGCACGTGTAGTCTCTATTCACATTCAAGGCCTAATTTGTCAAGAGAAACAAACATTAGGACGATAGAAAAATCATTAAGACTATAGAAAAATCATTAGGACTATAGAAAAATCATTAAGACTATAGAAAATCAAGTTCTAAAAATAGACGGTTCTAATGCTTTGCCATTACAACAATTAAACATTCATCATTTGGTATATGAATAGGTGAAAACATGTAGATTTGACCAAAGACCACTAGGAACGACCCAACAGCAAGTCACAAATGGACTTGTGATGATTTTCACAATAGTACATGTGTTGCTGGGTCAGCTCCTAGTACTTCTTAGGCAAATCTGCATATTCATCACTTGTGCATATGAAGTGGCTCTTGTAAGGAAACTCAGGTGCGGAAATAGCTTCCTACGCTAATCTCTATAGGAGAGTATTGTGCAAATTCTTTTAAATCCTTACAATTTCAAATTCGTTAACTACTTTAACAAAGATATTGCAACCACATACCATACATACAGAAAAATAGAGAATGACACAATGATATACCCTGGGGAAACCTTTCGGTAAAAACCCCAGCACTCCAAAACCTGCACAATGTATTGATCAAAACTATTACAGCTTACAATACACTTGCAATTCAAGTTCTTTCAGAAGATTTCTAAACCCTTGAAGACAAATCATGGCAACATAAAACGTTCCAACAATACACTCGCATCATCACTCTTCGCAACCCTAAAAAAAAAGCTTATATCATGCGCTTCACTTTTTAGGGCTGCTCCTAAAGATAACCGTATTAGGGTTTTACCATTCTCTGAGAAAATAGGAACCCCAAAATTTTTTTCAGGGCGATGCCCTGAACCCCACGATTGGGGAAGAGTGTACAATACTCAAATTTATCAGTTGCCACATGTCTTCACCTGTCATTGAATCTTCCTGACATAGCTCTTACATGTCATAGGAATCCGTCATAACCGTTTTAGCCATGATCTCCTTACACACAATTCAAGATGCTGACACATCAACATTATTTGCAAGAAATACATTTTACACAACAAATAATAAGAATAGGAATTATCCAAGGTTGAGACACCTTATTCCTAACAACTCTAATCGCAAGAAATAAGAAAAACCATTAGGACTATAGAAAAATCATTAAGACTAGAAAATCAAGTTCTAGAAATGGATGGTTCTGATGCTTTGCCATTACAATAATTGAGCATTCATCATTTGGTACTTCTTGGTGTATTCCATTTAAGTATGTCAGGCACAAAGTATTCCATTTCGATATGTTCAAAATTTTGCTAGTAATGATTTGGGGAATGGAATCATGCAAAGTATTCTCTAATCACACAAGTACCAATCAACATCTCTTGTCCATCCCTATACACAAACGTGTATGGAAACATATGGTACATATTATAACAATTGCCATTAAACAATTGAACATTCATCTTATTAATTAGTAGTCATTAACATGTATTCATTAGCATTCATAAGACTCATTAATTAGCATTTATTAACACATCATAACATTGATTAACACATAAGATTAAAACATCGAGACATAAACATCAGTCATTATCAAATAAGTTGCATAAATGAGAATCATTTATTTTTTTATTTTTTATTTTTTTTGTGCTTCCCTAAATTGTTGCAGAGGCATATCCATGTCGACATCATCATTTCTTCTCGTTCGTGCACATGATCTCTTTGTCCTTCGCAAAGGTGGCTGCTTTGCAATAACAAATAAAAGACTTAAATTAAAAACATACTATCATTATTGTTACAAGAATTTCAGTACTTTAAAAAATATAAACATGAAACTCTTTACCTTGTCCAACCACATCATCTTGCCCAGCGGCTTGAACCTCAACACGCTCATTGAGAACAACCTCAACATCCCGTGCAACTGCAATACAAAATGTTTTATTAATCCCAATGTATTATAATTAAATTTTTATTACTACACCAAATTCAATTTAAAATGTTTACCTGTATTAAATATTCAATAATCAAAATTCAAATAGAAAATGTATACCTTGAGTACTACAATTCACATTCGAATCGACGCCTCTGTCATGCTCCGATGGTGTATCAGGGTCGGCAAGCTGCATTCCAATGTAAATGATTAGTGCATTTATCGACAATATATACATATAAATACAAGATAAATACTGAGAAATGTTAATTATTCAGTTTAATACATATAAATATATTCACTTTAAAGTTTTAAACAAATATATAATCATTGTTTCCTTACTTAAAACAAATATATATTCACTTTATGTTGGAACTTAACATCAAATATAGTAATTGGTAAAGTATTCAACTTGAAATAAAAATCAATTGCCTTATTTACCTGATCGAAAGATCCACCAGAAGAACCTTGTGTACTCATTGATTAGAATCGTTCAACCACGACTGCATAGCCTTGTTTGTAGCCTATTTTCTTGTCCTCTTCTGTAATCTTTTGTTTGAACTCGAAGGCCTACATTTTTGCTTGGTATCATGAATTTTTATTGTAGTGAATTTCATCAAAATTAAACAGATTGTAATTTATAAATATTTTCATACTGTTTTTCATTTACTAATACTTACAACTCGTGTAGCAAGTTTTGAATATCCACTTGAGCCAAGCTTGTGTTGGTCGTGCTTGTGTTTTCTTTCTCTTGTTGCCTTTGATGTGTCAGACAACCTATGTGATATTTGATATATGTTAGATCACATAAGTACAAAGAGTAAATAGTACATAATTTCATTATTAAGATTATCATGTACCTTCTTTCCTTAGGTGATAGTATTTGTCTACTATAGCTTGCTCTTCTCTCAAGTACATCCTTTTAAAGATTCTCTCACTCATTACTAGGAATATAGGGAGGCCGCTCGTAATGAGGGTTGCATTCTATTTGGGACCTGTAGTTGTCCCTAATATACTTCAAAACTTGGCAAACTTTGTCAAGGAGCCTAAGTCTTTGAAAGACATCAGGTCCAAAAAGTTTTGTCATAGAGTCAATGAGTTTATCCTTTAACCCTTTATCTTGTAATATCCACCTTTTAAGAGAAAAAAAGCTGTTAGATTCATAAATGAAGTGAAGCTACCTTTTAATATACTTGAAGAAAGGCATGAAATGAAATATGATTTAGCAATGAAATCAAAATATGATACCATGTGCGTATGGTCGGCTCGAAAATGCGCAAACATTCATCATTAAGTTTTTCATAAAATAGATTATTCTCTGCAAAATAATAAAAGGATTATTATAATTAGTTACAAGGGACTACACAGGGGGTTAGTGCATTACATTATGAGTATAAGATTGTATAATAAAAGAAAGGATCAATCTTTAAAGTACCTAGAAGTTGGGCTACTCTCAATGGAAGTTCATCTTCAATGCTCACGAGAAATTGATCACAATTCTCTATTGTTCCCGTATAGGGGACACAAGTACATCCAAGAATTTCCTCATTGCCTTCTACATAAAATGAATCCAATATTACAAAATGCCCCCTAAGAAAGAATAGTTCAAGTGAAATAAACACATGATAAATGAGAGAGAAAAAGAGGAATCTACTTACCAATAGGCATTGCCATCACATTTGTGGCCATGCTACGTGTTGCCGACATTGCAGGCAGCAGTACCTCTGTGGTTCTGATCCTCGTAGCAGGCGGCATACTCAATGTAGGATCAATAGTAAGTGCTGAAAAATAAGATTGTTAGAGCATAAAAAAGTATGGACAACCATGGACAAGGTGGAGGATAAAACATGCGATGTACTTGAACAGCCTGAAGTTTCTGCATCTAGGGCATGACCCTTTAATTGTTTTTGCATCCTCTATAAAAATAACACATGTATTTTAGTTAATGACATAAATAAAAGAGTATACTATAAAAACCATTATTGAACTTTTGTTATAATTAAAAACTACATTAATACTTATTGCATAAGTCTGAACCAAGTGAATCAACTCATCCTCTCTCATATGTATTTGAGGAGTCTGAGGTTGAATCCCTGCCAATCAAGCTAACTCTCTTGATAGTGTACGAAAGACCTTTTGCAGTGCAACCACAAGATCAACGTCTGATGCAAAATCAATAATGAATGGATCCTTCTCATCTTGCAGCTCCTCATAGACTACTTGTTCCTTTCCCTTTTTCTGATCAACACTCATTTGTGAGAACAATATTATTAGCACTTTATTTAAAAGAAATCCAAAATAGTAGTGAAGAATAAAACATAACAAAAAATATGCATTAAATTTTTTCTTGTATGTGCATTTGTACAACAACAATGAGTTTTACCTATCGGGAAGAAGAAGTCCCATGAGAACCATCATCATTGTGTGTATCGTGTGGTTGTTGATTCATACTATAGCCCTGTATTTAAAAAAAAAATCATTGAGACATGTTAAAACACATGTGTTCTTATTCTAAGTTATATTGAATAATAAACAATTATCAGAATGCGTACCACCTCGTCCATGATTGTCATGAGTTTTTTTGTATCTATGCGATTCAAATTGTAATCGATAAGTACCTCTTTGCCTCCATGTATTGATTTGATTGCACATACAAATATGCGATATCCCTCTCGCGCCTCAAATATGAAATTGGGTTGCTTCTTAATTGACACAAGTCGTGTACTATTTATAAAACTTGCAAATTCCCTGATGCTTTTGGCCTCCTATCAATGTATATAGCTAGTGTTTTACTTTGTTAACTGACTTTTTGTTGTATATAATTTGCCGTGAGTGCATACCTACACATACTTTTTTTTTATATTTAACAATCTGCATCCAACTACTGTAATCATAACAAGGTACGACATACTCCATCAATTCGACAACTTTGTTGTAAGAGACCTTTATACCATCCATGGAAAATAGGCCCAAACCATGTAATGAAGACAGTGCTATGCGATATATCCTCTCTCTAACACAAAAATCAGTGTTTATTGAAGGAAGTTCATCGGGGACCCATTAGTTCTGTAGATGTTTGTACTTAAAGAGAACATCGAAGTTGCCTTTTCTCTCATTATCATAAGAAGACGACCCCCCTTGAGAAAGGAAAAATTCTATGCGTTTATTGAATTTCCTTCTGATCTTTTGACCTCGTGTAATGCCCAAAATTTCAGGACAAAACACAACCAAATTTTTTTTTTTTTAAGGGTAAAAGTTTCCATGTTTATGATGCGGGTCAAAGGTGTTTATGACAAAGTCTCAAAGAGACAAGAGGTCATAACCTCTACAAGTTGTTTTTCCATAGGATGCTAATTGAAATTCAAAATAAAAAGGTTTCGTTAATCATCTTAACGATCAATTTGTTGAATGTTAATCTATTAATCATATAGATTATCAAGGAGTAAAGAATACTCCTAGGGTATTTATTAAATGATGTTCTTATATATATAGACTAATTATTTTCTATATATATAAATTAAATGTCAAATAGGTTAATATAATTAGATTGCCAAAATATAAATATTGAACTAGAAAACAATTAATCGATTATACAAATGACCCTAATGAAATAAACCTATGTTAATTCAATTAATAATTATAAATTATTAATTAATTAATATAATTATTAACTAATTAATAAATTATAAAATATTAATTAATGATATGTAACCAATGATTATAATTAAATTATATATATATATATATATATATATATATATAAAATTAAATAATAATTATAATACATTAATTAACTAATATTATTATTAATTAATTAATAAAATATAATTAATTAATTAATAAACTATAATTAATTAATTAATATATACATATACTATATAAATGGGTAACATTAAACAATTAATAGATAACAAAATAAATAATTAAATAAAACAAAGTGAATAATACTAACTATCTAATGATATTAACAAGACATTAATCTTCAATTTAAAAAAATTAACTAACAACCAAAGCTAACTTAACCATAAACTAAACTACCAAAAATCCTATACATACTACCTAGTCTAACCCTATATCGTAGCCTAGCTCCCTACCCCACATCCTAGCTTCCTAGGACTCTCCCTCTATCCATGTACCCCTAGAAAAGAAGACAACATCATAAAGAAAAGTATGGGTGCGCAGTTAGAAGGGGAGATGGTATAGCACTCAAAAAGGGTGCGCCAAAATGGAGTACAAAGGGGGCTGCATTAAGTTTTGGATCAGACCTTTATAAGACTTGCGCCCCACCAAACATTAAAAACCATGAACAAAGACTGCTCTTCCATAAACATGCGCCAGTCTTCTTTAGGGAGTGGTCAAAGCATTTAAATTATTGCAGACTTAGAATAAACAATGCCAAAGTGAGTTTCCTTATGATGGAGAGTCAGCTAAGGTACATTCCCTTGACCAATAAAAAGGTTTAAAATAAAACAAAGACCTGACTTTCCACCACATGCGCCATGTATTAGGGAGAGTATTAAATAAGGTAAGGGGTGGTGTAGAAATTTATATTTTATTTGATTTATAAAATGAGGTGGCATGTTTTAATTAATTTAAAATGACTGTGGTAAGGAATTGTATGGGAATTCTTTTCCCATACAAATTCCAGAGAGTTTGAAGCCTTATTTTCTTTGACAATGAAATTCTCCTTTGTATGAGAACCTTGTAATTTTTTTCACAACTATGAGTAGTTAAACACTATGATTTTATTAATCTCCTTAATGCATTAGGAAGTCCATAGACTTAAAATTGATAGAGTATCAACAAGGATTAAATATAGTTTGATTGCAAATCAATTGAGATATCAACGTAATAACTAAATTGTTCATTTCTTCATAGATGTTTCATTACAATTTATAGAACTAAAAGAGTGATATGAATTGTATATAGAGATTATTTTCAATGTTCATGACATTTCAAATCATCTTATAGGAACTACAATATTCTTATATCAACCCAAATATGGAATCATAATGAAATTGTTACAATATCTTATCTATCAATGTTGATGACTCATTTGCAAATAAAGAGTATTTTCAACTATAAAGAGAGAGAGAGATCTTTTATAACGTATGCAAGAATTCATCATAAACATTAAGGAATCCATTTCAATACATACACAATTACATCAAATACAGTTACATCTTCATAGTTACAATAAAGCATTGCAAATTGCTAATACCACACAATGGAAGATCAAATAAATAACAGTCTCTCATCTATTTCATCTTCACAATAGCTCCAAGTAAAAAGCATTACAATCTCTTTTACAACAATAGATGTCTAAATGCAAAGAGAGATTTCACAAAGGAATGAAGGGGTCGTCTTCTCACAACCACCCAAAAGATGAAAACCTCCATGATAGCTCCTCTTTGAGCTTCCACAAATCTGCAAATGTATACAAGGCAAAGGGAAACGACCATGGGAAGCTCACCTCCCATCCTAGGCCTCTCATGAGGCCACCCCCGAGCTAGGGGAAACCACAAAGAATGGGGAACATTCAAACACTCACACAAAACATACTTACATTCCACAAAAACCCAAAT
The DNA here is from genome assembly GCA_027943335.1 of Chamaecyparis obtusa. NCBI lineage: Eukaryota > Viridiplantae > Streptophyta > Pinopsida > Cupressales > Cupressaceae > Chamaecyparis > Chamaecyparis obtusa. Next base: position 4,182,356 of record BSBK01002548.1, read on the forward strand.
TCCCTCAAGGATAAAACATAGGATCTAACATGATCCTTTAATGGGGTGAGGGTGGGCAACCCATGGAGAAGCCAATGCCAAAATATGACCACACATGGACCACAATAAACAATATCAAGGGCCACACATGGACCACAATAACAATGTATCTCATATCAATGGCACACAAGGCCAAATCCCTCCTTATGCCCCCCCAAAATGCCCCTTGGGCTAAAAATGCAAAGGCTACTTGGGGACAACACACCCAAGCTCATCCTTCCCCACACATGGAGGAGACTCTGCACATGAGTTGCCTCCATCCCCACACCCCCCTCTTGGTTGCTCTTCCCTCCCAAGGGTGATTGAGCCAAGAGTAAACAACCCAAAATCATATCACAAAAGAAAACAAAAATACCATTTTATGCTCTCACCATGACCAACCATGGGGAGCTAAAACACTTAACAAAAATTACAATTACAAGATTCATCTACAACAAAATGAGAGAGATGAAGAGCAAGATCCTCCAACTTATGATCCAATGCAAAATGATGAAGTTTTGAGCCTTCTCCTTCTTCTATCCCTAGCTTTCTCCTTCTCCAAGTTTAGTGGTCTCTAAAGGTAGAGAGTGGGTGAACAACCCCAAACCCCTCTAAAATTTCTACTAAAAAGGGACTCCAAACCAACTCTCCACAACCCTCATTAAGATGGTCCTAGGAAGTACTTCTGGGTCCATGATGCAAGTTGCAATTTCGTTCAAGATTAAATGGGCACTATTGGAGGGGACAAAAGGTCAAAATATGGCTTCTCCCATGCTAAAATTACCCCTACCCTATGGGTACAAGGAATGAGCTACCTAAAAATGCATGAAACCACCCCCTAGGGTCCCATTTAACCCTCCAAAAACCATGGTTCAGTTTATGCACGAAAATGTAAGGTATGAATTCACTTAGGGGTCCTAAGACAAGAGGATGCACTTAGAATACCCCCTCGAGGAAGCTTCTAGGACTTGCTCTCGCACTCCAATCACACGACATACCTTAGTTAACAAATAACTCTAGTGTCAAGTGACACTCACATAATTAACATCACAATTAAGGTATGTCCAATATATTACAACACTTAACAATCCTACACATACATTCACATTACAGTTACAAAATAAAACACTTCACAACGAGGCCCTGGTCTCTTCATTAGACGGGGCCTTGGCTTTACTGATAGCACAAGAATTCAATGTGGTTTCCCCGAATGTTTCCATGGTCCTTCCACCTGCAAAACCTAAATGCAGCATCAGTAATTCAAGGAAGAAACCAATATAATTAAATATACAAATACAACATCCCTACAATAATCCCAATCCAACTACATATGATCATATAGGGTACAATAATCAAATCCATACACTTTCAATTGCATAATTCAATTTCATAATTCAATTGCATTTCTAATGCATACTAATCTTGTAATTCAATTGAAATCATAATCATCAATAATCTAACACCTCCATAAGGTAATCATCAATTACTCATAACCTCAATGCAGTGAAGATGTCTAACATGATATTCATTTGCAACATAGAATTCAATTGCATTCTTACAATCACTTTCTCATAATTCATAATTCAATGCATACATCTAATCACTTTCATATAGTGCATAATTCAAATGCATATAATTTTATACACACAAGTTATTATTTCTACTACGTAATCAAAGTCACATAAAGTACAGTGCCCTCATATAGATCATAATCCAAATGCAGGCTTGCATACATATGGAATACATTCATTATTTCAATTCAATTCAATAATTCGATTGCATAACTCCATAGTACTCCTAATCCAAAAGATTCTCAATTTTCCTTAGCATGATATTTAAGATAGGTCGATGGTTCAACATCGGTAAGGGGTAACCATATCCGTCGGGTCCTATAAAATTCTTATCACAAGTATGATTAAATTTCCTAATCTAGGAAAAAAAAATGCAGAATAATCCTATTGGTCTAGGATCTAACAAATCCTTGTTCAGTGTTCTAAAAATATCGCCAAAACATCACTATGGTATAGCCATATAATACATCATCAAAGCATTACTCAATGGAACCTTAATAGTCTTGTTGGATCTGTGATCCGCAAGGTAACATACTGCATCCAAGATTCACTTACACAATTAATAACCTAGAGATATCTCCTCTATCATAGCGACAATTAATTGATAGGTACTGATATGAAGGTACAATATATAGGTTTATCCTGGGGTACAATTCTGTTAGGGTTTTAACAATCATCCAGATACTACAAAACCCCTTAATCCTCCAACATCGAAGTGTCGAGGAAAAGGTGGAAATGGGGTGGGCCTTACACCTCGACTCGATATCCTTGATTTAGACATACTAAATGTCTCACTTTCTTCTTCCATTCCTACATTTTCCTTGCTCCAAAAAGACAAATCTAACAAATACCTATTCGCTAGTACCTGCACTTCATGAAAGACAAGTGGCAATGAGAGAGATATTTTAGAAATGGTAAAAGACATTAATCTCTATGAGGTGTATTAACTTATACTTGACAATCCATGAGACTGTGTGGGATACCTAACAAAATATAATAGTTATATAATCAAACAAGCATAGTTCACTCCATAATTTTTATTACATCTTGTGAAGGACATTATACATTGTTAAAATTATCTATTTATCCTACAATATTTTGAATATCTTATCATTTCATATAACTGAACATCTCAACATTGCTTAAGACACCACTATTGTGGCATTTCATCAAACAGTTCTCGTGCCTTGCCAGTGTTTTTATTACATCTTGTGAAGGACATTATACATTGTTAAAATTATCTATTTATACTTTTAGAATTAGCTCACTCCATTGTAGGAAAAAAAGAGAATCTCCTGTGATTTAGCATCATTGATGTGCAAGGAAATAGAAAATTATTAGAAGCAAATCTCATAAGATAGTATTTAGATTAAATGGATTGATATACAAAAATACCCTAAAAAATGATAAAGAAAGGTAATTTGCTTAATCATGTCACTAATTTGTGCATGTCTATATACTAGTGTTTTTCAAGTGATTTGATTCTTGTCATGCCCTCTAGAAATGAGAACAATCTTAACTAGTTACACTATTTAAGCATATAGAGATTAAATACACTCTTTTAGAATGAAATTTCTCTTAACAAAAGATCAAAGATATAAGTAGGACATATAAAACAAGGTGAATAAGAGTAGTTAGATATTAACGCTAAAACCAAAAATACCATTAATATGAAACCCTAAGCATATTAGTGGAAAGAGTGCAGATTTCAACCCAAAATAATCATTCAAACATGCCAAACATCTGGCATAATTGTACATTTCATTCATGTCATTGATATTCTTCTTCATCCATCTCATCATCAAGATCATCATCATCGATGACATCATCACCACCACTATTGTCATCATCATCATCATCATCATCATCATCATCATCATCATCATCATCATCATCATCATCGTCATCAGTAGCAGCATTATCATCGTCTTCTTCGTATTCTTCTTCGACTAGCTCTTGATTGTGATCATCATCTACATCATCTTCCACTTCTTCCTCTTCCTTGATATCTTCTTCTTCCATCACGTTATACTTTATTAGCCTTCCTCTTGGATCATGTCTAAAACCAAATGACCAACCTAGTTTATGTGGAACTTCTGAGTAAAATACCTACTCACATTGGCTTAGAAGAACATAGGGCTCTTTGTTAGAAAGCAAAGTCCACCAAGATAACCGAGGGGGGGGGGGGGTGAATCAATTATCAGATGAATACAACTTTTATCAACTTCAATAGATTTTAACCATGTAAGCAATGTAATCAATAACCATAGAAAGATATACATACACAATAACACAATAACATAAGATATGTTGACTAGGGAACCTATTGATCAAAGAGTAAACCCCGGTGGGAATGATGCCCACAAAAGATGCACTAATATGAAAGTTTTTTGTGAGAGGATGGACTTTGTTAGGAGTTTTATGAAATACATTCAGTACATATGAGTCCATGTTAGGAGACTTCAAATCCCTGCTAAAAAATTCTAACTCTGTTAGGAGTTATGGAAGACAGAAGGACCCACTGCCCAAACAACTTCAGATGTAAGATCATTGAACACACTGTTCAACTGATCTTTGTATTACTCAACAAAATAATACCAAAAGATTATAGATCTCAATAATTCAATACTCCTTCTTTGACTGTGCCAAACTGCACCAACTGCTTCATCAGATCTCAATAGCAGATCTCTATACTTCACATATCCTCTTTCAACAAGTATTGCATAATTGTGCAATTCACTTTCAAATACAATTCACAACTACATAATACAAGGAAAACATTCCTTCCTTTATACCACACTTAAATAATTACAAATGAGTCGGCATACAAATTACAAATAAAAGTTTCCACATGTTACATAAAATTTACACAAAACTGTCGGCTTCCAATTAAGATAATTATTCACTCCTGCGATCTCGGATCTTGCACTCACATCCGCATCACTAACATCATGTCTTCAACTACCTCATAACTACACATGATTAGATTCAATCCTGATTAGGAGATATCATCTGATTTCCACAAACTTCTACTCAAGAACATTGCCTAAATACTACTTCCACTGATTTCCTCATAACTATCATGAATAAATAAATTTCCATATGTGCTCTTAACCATGATCTTATAGAGTATCATAGAGTAAGTCCTCAACTCCGCATAGCTTAATCTTCAATATCCCATGTGCGCTAACTCAAACACTGTCTACTTCTCTGCTAATCTTCAGTAGATCATTGTGTTGACATCAATGACAATCACAATCATGAATGCAACAACAATTACTATAGAATGGCTATGAATACTCCCCCATAAGATATATTCAGCATTCATTCCTAAAAATCTCCCCCATTGGCATTGATGGCAACATAGATGAAAAAATATCCAAGTTCCATGAATACCAACACTACAACACTGCTGCTTTGAAAATACTTTCAAATCCTCTTCATCAATCAAATCTTGCTTCATTTTCCTATTCAATTCTCTCCAATCGCTGGTTTTTCATGTATACTTCTCCCTAATTGACATCAATGATAGATGTTTCATCACTATGTCAACAACAACTTCAATGTGAAAAGACATTGTTCAGAAAATACATTCACTAGAGTCCTCATGACTTAGCTTAGATACACTTACTCCCCCATAGATGAAGTACCACCATCCAGTCCAGAAGAAAGATAGGGCTTATATACCACTAGACAGATGCAACAATTTGCATCATTTCTCAAGAGTAGGCTGGGGCATAACCCCAAGCATACCTCTCAGATACTCAAATGTATCTTTAGGCAAATGTTTTGTAAATATGTCTGCAATCTGCTCCTTTATGCTTATATACTTAAGTCTGAATTCTTTCTCTGCCACTTTCTCTCTCACTACATGATACTTTATCTCTATATGCTTTGTCTTAGAACGCAACAAAGGGTTCTTATTCATACTAACTATGTTGGTGTTATCACAATGTATAACAACAAGCTCAATAAATTTTATTCCAATATCCTTCAGCATTTACTTCATCCAAATTATCTGATTACAATTGTTTGTTGCTGCCACATACTCTGATTTTGCTGTGCTTTGTGAAATACAGTTCTACTTTTTCCTTAGCCAAGAAACCAATCTTCCTCCAAGGAAAAATGCTCCACCACTGGTGCTCTTTTTCTCATCAACACTACCTCCCCAATTAGCATCTCTATACGCACATAGGGTAAAATCATCAAATTTTTCATACCACAATCCATACTCAATTGTGCCTCTTAAATACCTCAGTATCCTTTTTACTACTGCATAATGTGATTCTTTGGGTTTAGGTTGAAATCTTGCTACAATTCCAACTGTATGTGATATATCAGGTCTTGTATGAGTTAAATATTACAATCCTCCAATCATAGATTTGTACTTTTTCTATTCCACTGCAGGAGTCTCATTTGTGCTAGATAACTTGTGTTCGATTACCATAGGTGTTCCAACTGATTTACAGTTCTCCATTCCAAATCTCTTCAATAAAACATTCAAGTACTTTGTTTTACTTACAAAGATACCATCATTGTTCTGTGTTATCTACAATCCTAAAAAGTATTTCATTTCACCAATCATACTCATTTCAAATTCAGTCTTTATTTCATTTGCAAATTTATTACTAGCTTCATCTTCTCCTCCAAAGATAATATCATCAACAAAAATAACAACCAACAAACCATTTTCAATTTCCTTTGTGTATAGGTTTCTATCAGCTATGCCTTTTGTAAATCCTAACTTTATCAAATACTTATGCAATCTTGCATACCAAGTTCTGGGTGCTTGCTTCAGTCCATATAAAGCTTTCTTTAGTTTACATACCATATCTCCTTGAGTTAAAGGAAAACCTTCAGGCTGCTCAATGTAGACTTCTTCTTCCAATTCTTCATTCAGAAATGTTGACTTCACATCTATCTGATACACTTTGAATTTCTTATAAGCTACAGAAGCCAAAAAAATTCTTACTAGTTCAATTCTTGCTATTGGTGCAAAAGTTTCTTCATAGTCAATTCCTTCTTGTTGTGAGTATCTTTTACATACCATTCTTGATTTGTTCCTTACTACTTCTCCTTGTTCATTCATCTTGTTTCTGAATACCCATTTTGTTCCTATAACATTCTTATCTTTAGGTCTAGGGACCAATTCCCATGTCTTGTTCTTTTCAATATGATCTACTTCTTCTTTCATAGCTTTAATCCAATGTTCATCTTCACAGGCTTCACTAGTAGATTTAAGTTGAATTTGAGAAATCAAACACAACTGTTATTGTATCTTATTTCATGTCAGAACTCCTCTATCTATGCTTCCAATAATCTGCTCAACAAGATGATTCCTTGATAGATTCCTGTTAGGTGTCACTATCTTAGTTCTTATTTCTACTATAGGTTATTCAATGATTTCTTCACTGTAGCTTTCATTCAACAAATCACTGTCAGTTTCATAGAATAATTCAGTAGTCTCTGGATTAGTTCTAGGATGAGTTCCTTCATCTGATTCATAATCAAGCATTCTTTCCTAAATTTTGAACTTTTTATCAACTTTAACATTTGCACTCTCAACAATAGTCTTAGTTCTTTTATTGTAACATCTATAAGCTTTTCTCTTAATGCATATCCAAGAAATATACCTTCATCACTTCTAGGATCAAACTTTCCAATGTCATCATCTCTCTTAATATAATATTTGCTTCCAAAATTTTTAAAATATTTAACTAATGGTGCATGTCCAAACCATAGTTCATAGGGTGTCTTGTCTGTCTCTGCTCTGATTTGTACTCTATTCATTGTATACACTGCTGTGTTCACTGCTTCTCTCCAGAATATCTTCGCTATGTCATTTTCAAATAACATAGCTCTTGCTGCCTCAGTCACTGATCTATTTCTTCTTTCTGCAATACCATTTTGTTCAGGTGTCCTAGGGGCTGAAAACTATCTCTTAATACCATTCACTTCAAAAAAAATGTTAAATTACTTTGAAGTAAATTATCCACCTCTATCCGATCTCAAACATTTAATCTTCATTCCAGATTCATTCGCAACTTTGTTCTTAATAATCTTAAACTTATCAAATGCTTTAGATTTTTCTTTAAGAAATGCAATCCACATCATTCTTGTAAAATCATCAACAAGAATCATAAAATACCTTTCTCCATAGAATCCTTTAGTCCTTGTGGGACTGCTCAAATTTGTACGAACAATTTCCAACTTCTCCATTTTTGTAAACTTCTTGATGGAAAATGAGCTTCTCTTCTATTTAGCCATCACACATTCCTTCCAAATCATGTTAGTAGGCTTCATAATTTTAGGCAAATCTTTTACTGCATGTGTAGTACTCACTTTCACAATGTTATCAAAGTTTATATGATAGAATCTTCTGTGCCATAACCAACTGTCATCAATCTTAGTAATCAAGCATGTCATCTTAGTAGGATTCAACTGAAATACATTACCTCTGGTTCTAAATTTAGTACCAATTAAATTACCATCCTTGTCTTTGATTACACAAGTTTTCTTAGTAAACCAAACTTGATATCCCTTATCAACTAACTGTCCAACACTCAAAAGATTAGGTTTCAAATTTATCCACAAAGTAAACATCATCAGTATTAGTCTCTCCATCAAAAGTAATAGAACCTATACCTTTTATCTAACAAGGTCCATTGTTTCCAACTCTAACAAGTCCTCCATCATAATTGTTAAAATTTATGAACTTTTTCATGTCTCTAGTCATATGATGTGAACAACCACTATCTATAATCCAATCATTTTTCTTTTCTACTTGAGAAACTAAAGCCTTTTCTTCCTGATTTTATGTTTCATAATTTTCTTCTTTAATTGCTACAAATCTTATATCATCATTCTCAGTATCACTTTCACTCAAAAATTTCTCTGAACTAGCTTCAAGTTCTTCATCATTTGCATAATAACAATCTTTAGATCTCCTAGGTTTAAAGTTCTTTCTATACTTCTTAACTCTCTTAGGACATTTAGATGCAAAATGACTAAATTCTTGACAAGTCCAACATTTAAAATGTTTCTTACCATCTGGTTCTCTTTTCAAAAGCAAGGCAATACCTTCTTCAATCTTCCTATCTTCTTCATTTCTAGATCTGCTACTGCTAGCATAATCTCCACTTACATTGATGCTTCTCAACAAAGTAGGGCAAACACTAAGAGAACTGAATGTTGTCTCCATTCTAGGTAAATTTCCTAATAGCCTTAGGTTCATCTTTGCTACTTCCAATCTTCCAAGAAGAGTTTTTCTAGTAAAGTTCATGGTACAAGGTATAACTTGTTCGATCATCTGTGTTGTCTGCTTAAATGCAAGAGTCAATGTCCTCAGAATTTTTCATATCACTTCATTCTCTGTCTTGGTTCCTCCACAAGATTTTATACCTGCAACAATCTCTAACATGCTACCAATATAGCTTCTAACAGACTCATCTTCCATCATTCTTATATCTTCAAATGCAGTTATCCAATTATGTAATCTAACTTTCTTTGCATGTTCATCACCTTCAAAAGTAGATTGTAAAGCTAACCAAATTTCATGAGATGTTTTTAGATATTTTACCCGACTGTACTCATTTTCCAGAAGGGCTAACAAAAGTGCTTCTCTGGCAAGTATGTTACACATGAACATATCTCTTTCCTCATTAGTACATTCTTCAATCTTATCCTCATCAATGATATTCTTTTGATTCTTTGTGATTAACCAATAACCTGGTCCTAAAAAAAGTAAATGTGTCTTCATCTTTTCTTTCCAGCTGTCAAAATTTACTCCATCAAACTTAGGGCTTTCTTTCCTGAAATGATTCACCATGGATCTCCTTAAGCTGTTAAAATTTTCTTTCAAGGACTTGCTGCTCTGATACCAATTGTTAGAAAGTAAAGTCCACCAAGATAACTGAGAGGGGGGGGGGGGTGAATCAGTTATCAGATAAATTTAACTTTTATCAACTTCAATAGATTTTAACCATGTAAGCAATGTAATCAATAACCATAGAAAGATATACATACACAATAACACAATAACACAAGATATGTTGACTAGGGAACCTTTTGATCAAAGAGTAAACCCTACTGGGAATGATGCCCACAAAAGATGCACTAATGTGAAAGTTTCTTGTGAGAGAATGGACTCTGTTAGGAGTCTTATGAAATATATTCAATACATATGAGTCCCTGTGAGGAGACTTTGAATCCCCGCTAAAAGATTCTAACTCTGTTAGGAGTTATGGATTACAAAAGGACCCACTGCCCAAAAAGCTTCAGTGGTAAGATCACTGAACACACTATCCAAATGATCTTTGTATTACTCAATAGAATAATACCAAAAGATTACTGATCTCAACAATTCAATAATCCTCTGACTGTGCCAAACTGCACCAACTGCTTCATCAGATCTCAATACTAGATCTTTATACTTCGCATATCCTCTTTCAACAAGTATTGCATAATTCCACAATTCACTTTCAAATACAATTCACAACTACATAATACAACAAGAAAAACATTCCTTCCTTTATACCACACTCAAATAATTACAAATGAGTCAGTATACAAATTACAAAATAAAAGTTTCCACACATTACATAAAATTGACATAAAAATGTCGGCTTCCAATTAAAATAATTCTTCACTCGTGTGACCTTGGATCTTGCACTCACGTCCACATCACTAACATCATGTCTTCAACTGCCTCATAACTACACATGATCAGATTCAATCCCGATTAGGAGATATCATCTGATTTCCACAAACTGCTACTCAGGAACACTGCTTGAATACTGCTTTCACTGATTTTCTCATAACTATCATGAATAAATGAATTTTCATATGCACTCTTAACCACTATCTTAGAGAACATCATAGAGTAATTCCTCAACTCTACATAGCTTAATCTTCAATATCCCATGTGCGCTAACTCAAACATTGTCTGCTTCTCTGCTAATCTTCAGTATATCACTGTGTTGACATCAATGACAATCACAATCATGAATGCAACAACAATTGCTACAGAATGGCTGTGAATACTCCCCCATAGGATATATTCAGCATTCATTCCTAACACTCTTCTCCAATTGGCTCAAACAACCTTGTATTAATCATTGGAAATCCATTGGCATGTTCAATAACAGTTATATCAAGATCATTTTGATTGAGTCATAGTCTATACCATTTCATGATGAAAAGAACTAATTTGAAGGAATTAAAGTCATAGTCAAGTATATCAACTAAAATATTATAGTATCAATTTTGTAACTCTTGAGGATGTAAGTCATTTCTGGATGAAATATTAGTCACCTAGAAGACTTCAGTTATCCCAGAATCACAAGTTCTCTTCGTGTCATCCAAGTTTTTGATGCAAAATTTATAACCATTGCATAAAATAGCCTTGTGGTGATTCACCTACAATAATGTCAAACATGTATAAATTATTGCATCAGGAGTTGAAAAACATACAGTTGATTAATTAACAAATTTAAAAATACCTGGTGATCTCTTAAACCATATGCTAAATCTATTTTCTTTTGTGTAACATTAGAATTTCCATTACGATGAGGTTGTATAACCAATGAAGACATGGATTCCCATTTTAATCTATGACCATAATGTTGACATTGTTCAATCCATACCGTCATCCAATCTTGATTGTTTGCAATAAAAAAATATATTGCATCCCACTCTTTAGCAACTATACAAAAGTAAATAGATGACTTATGAAAGATTTATTTTGAAGATTAAAAATTAATTAACTATAATAGCATCTCATAATTTATTACCTTTCAATTTCTTAAATCTACTGTTGCCCACCAGGTACTCCCTTTCAATTTTTTTTAATGGATTTGAGATCCCAAATGCAATCTATATGAGTCTTTGCTACAAAATAGGAAGATATTGAGTAATGTACACCATCATCTAGTATACCATATATCCCTCAACCATAGAATCCTCAAGACGTGCTCTTTGTCGTACCAAACCCTTAAAAAATTTCAAGTGTCTCTCAATCATCCACATTGACCTAGCCTGTACAGGTCCACACAATTAAATCTACTCAATTTGGTGTATGAGTTAGTGTTTTTATGCATTGAAAAAAGTTGAAGGTAAACACTTTTACATTTCACACATTAGTCACAAATTATTTTCTTCCAATATTTTACATCTTCTTTATAGATTTCTTTAAATGACAACCACCTACAAGGGATTGAAGACACAAAAACATATAAATACGAGACTTTACAATATATTACTTGTTTGATATTATTGTTTGATATATTGAACAAATATCACTGCTTGCCTCATGTATTTTTCAAGATCATATATCACTTATTTGATATTATTATCAAAGTTCTCTAGGAGTGATAGGGGTAGCAAATACTACAATAATTGTCAATTGATCATTTCAAACAATGAAAATTGAATGCAGTTACACAAATATATTGTAAATACAAAAGATTGTGACTTTGTTATCTCTATTGAGCATTAATGATTGTCATTAGTATCAAAGGTTATCAAAGACATTGGTCGATTACATATATGAACCCAATTAGTAACTATAAGAAAAATAGGCCAGTTGGTTAAGTATATTCACCGAGCATCAGACAGTTTACCAAGCATCAATAGACACCAATATCGAGTGACTGTAAACACTGAGCATCAGGATAAACACCGAACAGTTTATACAGTGTTTACAAAGGATCACAGGAAATGCCATAGTAATCAGGAATGACACATTCTTCTATGAAAATGGTTACAATAGATCAGAAAATATTTTACCAAGATCGAGAACAATCTATTGTTGAGATACAATGAAGATCTTATGTAATAATTTGATCTAAATTATTTTTGTACACCATAGATCTTAGAGTTTTGTCTAAGATTTGTAAACATAATTTTGTATAAGCGGCATAAAGTTGTATGCTATATATTTTGTATGTTTGCATCATTTTTGGTGTGAACTGATGTATGAGCAGAAAAAGCACTTGAAGTACTAGCCAACCTTCAAGATTATCAGTTGACAGAGCAGATCAGTATTCAGAGGAAATCAAATTAAGCAAAATCAAAGCAAGCTAACCGAGCAGTTTAGAGCAGAGATTTATCACAGTAAAGGTGATATTTTATCAGTACTTTATTGATCTGTATCAGACAATTAAGTTGTCATTAGCAGATAGATACCTATTGATTTCTAATCATTGTAATAGAGTTTTGTAAAATCTCTTAACATAGTAGATTTTTTAGTCTTTTTGTAAATCTCCTAACCAAGTGCACACTCAAATAGTGTTGCTAAAATCCTATAACTAGGTAGATCTAGTTGATCTAATATGTTACTCCTAACAGGGTAAGATCACCAAAAGTGATCAAAACTTGTAGCCCTAACAGGCAAACCTTTTCTATCTGTAGTAGTGAAGAATTTGTGGGTGTCATCTCCACCATAGTTTTTACCTTCTAACAAGGGTTTATGCATTACCAAAATACTTGTGTTATGGGACTATTATATTGTTGATTTCATGTTGTTTACTTTCACAAGTTGAATGGATGAATGATACATGCATTAGATACAAGTTATTTTGCAAGGTTACTACTATTTTCTATTGTAGATCTGAAAGGTTGATGTGTTAAAGTTTTGGTGGGCACTGATTCACTCCTCCCCTCTCAGTACCCTATCTCTCCTAATTCCAACAATTGGTATCAGAGCTCAGTTCTCTTATTGGATAGTTTAACCACTGAAGGGTAAAGATCTAAGTCATGGAGAGGTATAAGTTAGATAAGTCTATTGAGAATTAGAAAATTCAGATGCAGATGTTTGTTGAACAATATAAGCAAGCCAAGGAAGGACTGAAGAAATTACTGGTTGAAAGAAAGAACCTAGCTATTCTGCAAAATGAGATTGGCTACAATGAAGAAATAATTGATGATATATTTGATCATATTGGATCTAGTTCTGGAAGTATTTCTGATGCAGGAGCATCCTGGGTGTAAGAGCAATCTTGTATCACCCAGAAATATTTCTATTTTTGTATTCAATAAGGGCTATCTTGTGCAGAGCTGCTATTTATGGAAACTTTCTATTTTTAGTAGGTTGGTCATATGATCTTGAAATATTTTGATTTTACATGTGGAGGTTCATCTCAGTTATATCAGCTTGCCAGTAAAGTTTCATGGCTAGATCAGGTCTACTTTTGAAGATATTGAAGATTTTTGGTATTGGCAGCAGGGTACAAAAACTTTGAACTCAGTTTTGAAGGCTTTAGAGGCCCCGAATGAGGTTGAAAATTTGGGTGATAGGCGCTTGTTCAAGTTAAGCCTGTAGAGGGCTTCATGGCCTTTCTAAAATGGGGTTATAATAGTCAATCGGGTCAACTGGTGATGACTTATGGTCTTTGGAAGTCGGGCCACCTGAAATGGCAGAAAATAATTTTCCTTTCAAAATTTTTGTTTGGGTTTCAAAAGTTATTTTGAGCCAACATTGATGTAATAAATTGAAAAATAAAATAATTCTAAGTTTGGTCAGCCCTAAGGGCTAAATTTTTGAAACCTTATCGGGTGGTGGAAAATGCCTATATAAAGAAGGCCCATAGTGTTGTCTAGGGTAGTAGATCTAGGTATTGATTCAAGGCTTTGTCCTACAGAATATCGTAAGGGAATGCCCATGTGGCTTTGCATATTATAATTCTGAAAGTTTTTAATTCCACATTTGTGGAGATAATAAGAAGCCAATTTTTTGTTCTTGCATATTGTTATTGTTTCTCTATTTTTGTTATGTGTTTGTGGTATTAAGGGGAGCACCCTTCATCAATTTCTAATGGATTTGAAAGTATGATATCCGATTTGTCTGAGAAGAATCAACATTTAACCGAATAAGTGAAAGCACTGCAAATTGGTCAAGAATCTTAGATGGTGAGAATGGTTGAAATAACAAACAATGCTAGACAAGGTGAACAAGAAAGGAATCTAGCTATTGAAGACCAAAGATAGACAACTGAAAAAATTAAAGCTAAAGAGAGTGAGATACAAAGACTCACCAATCGTCACTTTCAAGTATCTAATCAGATGATGACTGTGAATCAAGAAGTCAACCAAGTGAATGGATAATTGTTTAGAAGACTTGAAGATGTTTCAATACTCAGAGAAGAGAATGAAAAAATGAGAAATGAAATAAAGACACAAAAACAACATAATGAGATGATGAGGCTAGTTGAGAACAATTCCAAGAAGATTGATGATTTTCTGGTTAATCAAAGAAGATTTGGGAGTAGAGATGGAATAGGCTATACCGGCGAAGGAGAATCATCACATCAAGCTGAACAAGTCAACAACAATCAAAATCAGAGACCTAAAGTGTTGACATGTTATCACTGTGAAAAATCGAGACATACATCTAATGTGTGTAGAAGCAAAGCACAAGGTAAACCTCCTGTCACTCCTAAGTTCAATGGTTATTGCTATTATTGTGGTAAGTATGGTCACCAAGCTTATGAGTGTAGAGATAAACTAAATGATAATGATAACAATACTACTATGGAGAAAATATGTTATACTTGTAATAAACATGGACACATTGCATGAGAGTGTAAGGCTAAGATGAAACAAGTATGGACTCCTAAGTAGAAGACATAATGCAAACCTTATCAACCGAAGAGACAAGGTAATTATTATGTTTGGGATTATAACACATGGGCTAACTATGTTGCATGTGGTAGATATGGGCACATTCTAGTGAATTGTAATAGGAAAAGATGGGTTGACAATCAAGAAGCTGGACAAGCATTGGAATGACATGTATGCATTGTCACAAGGTTGGTCATTTAAGCAAGGACTATAGAGACCAAGAACTAGAAGAAGGTCATGTATTTGAGAGTGGAAACACTATTGAAGATATCATGAGAATAAGGAATAGCATGTGGAAGAAGGCATCTAATGAGAATGCAGAGTCAAGCAATGCTGTCGGTGAAACCTCATCCACTGGATTGGGTGACATCGGTACCTCCACTTAAGGTGATATAGGTATGTATGGGATACCAAATCTAACAAATATATGGTATGTATGGGATACAGTTCCTTATATATGTTGTGCACATACCAAATTTACATAAATGAAGATGCATTATGGTTTATATTGTAGACTAAGATTTGAGCGTCCACCTAAACCTGTTTTGAAGGCCAAAGACAAACAAACGTCATAGCATATAATCAAATCAAATTTAATGGCAAACAAACTAAAATCAAAGCCACCTCAGTTTAAGCCTAAAACGGATGCGCCCATGCACCGTTTGATATGCTTAGATATAGAGGGATGTGGGTGTGCAAACTCAAGCATTTGGAGCATGCAAGATGGATGATTTGAGGATCAAGAAGACCCAAAATGACACAAAATAGGTATGAGGAACCTATTTTGCCTCAAAGGCCTCAAGAACACACAAATATGCAAAGCTAAATGAAAGAACTAAGATTAAAATAAGAAATGAATCTATGTTAATCCATTTAAGCTAATTTAGATGTGATTTAAGCTTGGAAATGATCTAAAATGATGAATTTATGCTTATGCTAAAATGAAAATGGCATTATAACTTTGCTATTGAGTTTGAGAGTTGAAAGATGATTTGCCTTAGAAAGTGAGGGTATTTATAGGATTTCTAAGGCTTGGGGTAGGAGGAATGAATGGCCAGGATTAAAATCCTTAAGAGAGGCCAAGATTCACTCAAAGGGAAGCACATGGATTGTGCTAGTTCTCAGCCAATCAGGAGGTGACACATGTCACAAGGTGAGTGGATGAAGGGAAGGGCAAAGAGGAGTCAACAAAGGGGGCTCCAAGCTCATAACTCTCCAAATAAATGCTTGTAAGAGCAATGAATGGGCTTTAAGAGGCTTTGAAGACTTTGGGGAAGCAATAAATGCTTTGTGGTTGAGATATTTGGAAGGAAAGACTTTGCTTTGGTTTAGGAAAGTCTTAAGCTTGGTTAGGATTGCACAAAGGTTTAAGGGTAGGATTAGGATTAGATTAGGACAAAGAAAAGGATTAGGATGGGTGAAGAGGGTGGATTTGAGAAGATTCTAGAAGAGTCTAGATTTCTCCTTAGTTTCATGGAATAAAAGTTATTCATTCCAAAAGCTTAAGTTTTAGGAATATTTATTAAAATATTTTCAATAAATATGAAAATTAAATATTTAACCTTAATTAAATATTTAACCTTGGGATTAGGGTTAGAAAAGATGGGATTAGCCTTTTAATCGAAATTAAGAAGGGATTAGAAGATTTTGGAAGAGGTTAGTGGTCTTAAGGAAATTGGCCAAGTTTGGGATAAAAAATAAATTAATTTATTTTTGAAGTTTTTGGTCAATTTATTAATTAAATAATTAATAAATTAGGGATAATGTCCAAATGACATTTTTAGGCTAGATTCCTTAATTAAAGATTTTTAATTAAGAGAGAGGGATTTAATGCCATAAAAATAAATTAATTAATTAAATAATTAATTAATTAATAAATGATGATGTCATCAAGGATTTTCAGAAAACAAAAATAATTTATTTTTTGAAGGATTTTTCGGTGTCTACATTTTGCCCCTCTTTGATGCGATGCCGCAAGTGGCATGGCGTCAAAGACAAGAAAACAAGATGCCGAGGCTAGAATCAGAAGAAGAGGGTATGACGCCTGGGTGGACTAGGAGAAAGAGAGATACATGCCCCGGTGGGACAAAATCATGGAAGATGCGCCCAGTGGGACAGAGTGTGCCCAGTGGGACGAGGAAGGAAAGGCCTAGGAAGAAAGGGGAGATAAATAACCTCACTTCTAAGAACAAATATGGATGATATGCAAGATGAGATGGAAATGCAAGATGCAAGATGCAGCTGTATGCAAAGATGCAAGATTAATCTATATGATAAATGCAAGGGACCAGATAGCTCCAAGTGCAAACGGGAGTGCACAACCTAGATTTAATATAGCAATGCTAGAGACCTGCCAAGGATACTGGGATCACGAGGCCTTGTCACCAGTGTTGCATAAGACTGACGAGGACTGACGCTAAACAAACACACAGGGTTGCCCCAACATCACACATGAAGCGCAGAGGCGACATGGTAGAACCGATGCTGAAGGAACCACAAACACACAACTGACTCACAGGCAGAAGCGAAAGATCAAAAGACCTTGCCCCAGATTATCCGCACACACAGCACACCGTGATATAATGAATCATGGTGACCCTGGTGGGATAAAGAGAAGCCAAAAAGATTAACAAGACCCAAAGGACAAAAATCCAAGATCAAAATGATAACTCCAAAAAGACATCCTTTTCCAAGGAGAGAGATTAGGTTTGATTGATGGTGGGAAGATTGGTCGGACAGGAGGAACGATATATCCTCAAGGACCAGGATGGAAGATTAGGTCGGACAGGAGGAACGATATATCCTCAAGGACCCATGAGTTGGTGAGAGAATAAGCGTAGTTGTTCGCTGGCAAAAAGCTGAAGTTCAAGGAATAATCAGGATGAGCAAGGATAAGTCGACAATTGATGTTGCTGAAGCACAAGGCCCGAGTGGGACTACAAATTTTCTGAGGCTGGGGATGGGACAAGATATTTGATCAAATGCTACTGCAGGATGGACAAAGGACTGTGTACAACAAGGAGGAACGATATGCACAAGGGATATGTACAGAAGCTCAGGATTGGGGATAGGAAGATCACACTCAGCGGGACTCTCACTAGGACGGGGACAAGAAGGATAAATACAGGGAGGAAAGCACTGTACAGGAAAGGGAAAGGGATATGGTACAAGATATGGTACAAAGCTTTGGAATAGGATATGGATTGCAGATGGGTTGGAGGAAGATGGAAGCTGAATGCTTGGAAGATAGGGGAGATGGAACTGCTGGGAGATCTGTTATGGATGGAGGAAGAGGACGGTAGCTGAAAGGACAACTGAATAGATAAATAGCTCAGTTTACTATGTTGGCGCCTGTTTGCCAGGTTTTCACCAACATACTTGTCCAAGGCGCTTGAATTGCCAAGTTTTCACCGTTGGACGATTATTTTCTCTTTCTCTTTTCTTCTTTTTTTTACTTTTTTTTGCTTTTTTGCTTTTTTGAATGTTTTTGGATTTTTTGATATATGCAGGATCAAGTTCAAGCATAGAACCTCTTCAGATGGATGATGTTGATAGGATCATTCAAGGGCTCACCTTCTGGTGTTGATAGCTGATAGGCTCCCGAGCCAAAGGATGCGGTGACAACATAGGGGCCCAACCAAGTAGGCTCAAACTTGCCTTTCTTTTCTCTATTTGCTAGGACCTTCTGATTTTCTTTAAGAACCATGTCACTGACTTGGAATTGTCTAGGATGAACCTTTTTGTTATAACTCCTTTTGAGTCGATTCTGGTATGCCACCAAATGATCATAAGCTTGCTGTCTCTTTTCATCTAGTAGATCTAGCTGTGTGAGCCGGGCCACACGATAGTCTTCATCAGTTGTATAGTTCTTCATGGAGACGCGCAAGGATGGGAGCTCAACCTCGATCGGTAGAACGGCTTCAGCACCATATACAAGAGAGTATGGGGTGGTGCCTGTGGGAGTGCGATAAGAAGTGCGGTAGGCCCAAAGGGCGGGATTGATTTGGAGGTGCCAGTCACGACCAGAATCATTGACAACTTTCTTGAGGATTTTCAAGATAGTTTTGTTGGTTGCCTCAGCTTGGCCATTTCCTTGAGGGAAATATGGACTGGAGAAACGGTGATGGATGTGGAGTCTGGCACATAGATCATCCACATGCTGGTTTTCAAAAGGTGTGCCATGGTCTGTGAAGATGGTAGATGGTATGCCGAAGCGACAAATGATATGGTAGAGGATGAACTTGGATATTTGGATGCCAGTGGTTAGGGTGAGCGGAATCGCTTCAACCCATTTGGTAAAGTACTCTGTGGCTGTTATGATATATTTGTGTCCATCCGAAGAGAGGGGGGTGATCAAGCCAACGAGGTCGAGGCCCCAACATGAAAAAGGCCACGGTGGTGCAATAGGCTGTAGATCCTGTGCTGGTGCATGTATCAAATTGGCATGCTATTGACATGGGAGACATTTCTTGACAAATTCACACGCATCATGTTCCATTGTTGGCCAATAATATCCAACTCTAAGCAGCTACTTTGCTAGAACCATGCCACTCATGTGGGCACCGCAAATTCCAGCGTGAACTTCTTGTAAGGCCAGGATGGCCTTGTTTGAGTCTAAACATCTAGATAGGACATTATGATACCCGCGACGATATAGGGTGTTGGCTACAAGAGTGTAGCGGGAAGCTCTGCGAATAAGGTTTTGGCGTTGGTTATTGGTGAGATGGGGAGATATGATACCATTTTTTAGATATGCATGGATTTCATGGTACCATGGGGATTGAGGACCAACCAAGACACACACCATGTTTGCATCGGCGTTCTCATAAGCTGGTGAATGTAGCTGCTTGACTAGAAATTCATACTGTGATGCGTCTCGTGGTATTTCCAATAAGGATCCGATGGTTGCCATTGCATCTGCTGCTTTGTTCTAAAGCCTTGGGATCTGATTGAATTGTAGATGTAGGAAATGCTCTTTCAGTTTATCCACCAGTTGCTTGTAGGGTAGCAATTTGTCGTCCTTTGTCTGATACTCATCAAGGACTTGCTTGATAATCAGCTGTGAATCTCCAAATACTTGTAATTCTGTGATGTTCCATTGGATAGCTGTTTTGAGACCTAAGATGAGTGCTTCATATTCTGCAATGTTATTGGTACAGGGGAATCCCAACTTGAATGATTTTGGAATATAGTCACCTTGAGGTGTGACGAATAGGATTCCTGCCCCAGAGCTATGGGATGTGTTGGAACCATCAAAGTATAGTTTCCACATGGGCTGCTCTTCAATCATGCATAAATGTTCATCGGGGAATTCCATGATTAGTGGATAGGCATCCACCAGTGGTGCTTCTGCTAGTTGATCGGCAATGACTTGCCCTTTGATTGCTTTGCGATCTATATACTGAATGTCAAATTCACTGAGTAACATGACCCATTTTGCCATACAGCCTGTGAGGGTTGTCCTTGATAACAGATACTTAAGAGGATCCACCTTTGATATGAGCTTGATTGTGTGGCTAAGCATGTAATGTCTAAGTTTTTGAGTGACAAAGACCACTGCTAAGCATGCTTTCTCCATGGGTGAATAGTTAAGCTCATAGCCCACAAGAGTGCGACTGATGTAGTAGATAGCTCGTTCTCTATTTTCATCATCATGTTGTGCTAGGAGTGCCCCTAGTGCTGTAGCTGTTGTTGAGATGTAAAGGATGAGTGGGCATCCTGGAACTGGTGGTACTAGGATTGGAGCGTTAGCTAGATACTCCTTGAGCTTATCAAAGCTTCTTTGACATATGGGATCCCACTTGAAGTTGGTGTCTTTGCATAAGAGATGTGAGAAGGGTTGGCACTTGTCTGCTAGTTGCGAGATGAACCGCCGAACTGATTGAAGCTTGCCCTGTAGGCTTCTGAGCTGTTTGGGATTTCTTGGTGGAGGCATCTCTGTTATTGCTTTTAACTTTTTAGGATCGATCTCTATGCCTCGTCTAGAGACGATGAAGCCTAGAAGCTTTCCAGATGTAACACCAAAGACACATTTCTTAGGATTAAGCTTTAAGCCATAATGATTCAGACGATCAAACACACGTTCTAGGATGTTGAGGTGTTCATCCCTTGTTTTGGATTTTGCAAGGATATCATCCACATAGTCTTCAAGGATCTTGTGGATCATGTCATGGAAGATGGCTATCATTGCTCGTTGATATGTTGCTCCTGCATTCTTTAGCCCAAATGGCATCATGTTGTAGCAGAAGGTACCCCATGGGGTTGTGAATGCTGTTTTATGTTGATCTGCTTCTGCTATATGAATCTGATTATAGCCTGAAAATCCATCCATGAGTGATAGCATTTCATGACCCGCTGTAAGGTCTACGATCATGTCTATGTTAGGTAGCGGGAAATCATCTTTAGGACATGCCTTGTTCAAGTCCCTAAAATCAGTACAGATTCTGATGTCGCCAGAAGGCTTTGTGACTGGCACCATGTTAGAGATCCACTCTGAATAATCTATTGCTCTAATGATCTTAGCTTGGAGGAGCTTCTCAAGCTCTACTTTGACGAGCAATGCTACCTTTGGATGCATTTTCCTTAGCTTCTGCTTCACTGGCTTGACATTTGGATCTACTGATAGATGATGAACAACAAGGTTTGGATCAAGCCCAGGCATGTGGGCGTATGACCATGCAAAGTTGATGATGGATTCTTTAAGCAAGGCACTGAGAGTGATTTCTTCTCCTTCTGTTAGGTTGACTGCAATGTAGGTGATCCTTGGACATTCTTCTGTTCCCAAGTTGATTGGCTTGGTCTCCTCTATGATGATCGGCGACTGCTCTGGTCTATAATCTTGGATAAGGGGAAGAGGCAAGGCTTCATCTTCTTGCGCCTGAATTGCCAGGTTTTCACTAGAAGATACGCCCTTTATTTTTACTATTTTGGAATCAGAATGTGCCCCAAGGGGGTTTTCACATAAAGACTCATGATGTTCTCTTGCTATTTCATTTTTGTGACTAAAGCTTGCCTCTTCCCCAAAATATCCTTCTGGGTGAAGCTGATAGACAGAGGTTGATGTTGGATCTTGATTGCTTGCTGGACCTGATGCCCCCATGAATTCTAGGAGTGCTTGTGCGCTTTGGAACTCGTCGATGTGTGCGATGCTTGGTTGGTCCCAATCTATGAGGTCGGGGTTTGTGAGGGGAAGATCTATGAGGTTTATGGATAGTTGTTGGAGGACAGAAGTCCCCAGGAGGGTGTCGTCGGCAAAGATATCATCGTAGGATCGGATGTCTTTCTCTTCGGGGATGTCTTCGATTTCCACAAGGTCATCCTGGCTATTCAAAAAGTTCACGTTGGTCATGTTAGTGTCCGCAGTTGTAGTATTGGGCTCTTGTTCAAGCAGGCGAGAGGTATTAAAGCCAAGTCCTTGCTATTCTGGATTCTGGGATGGTATGATAGGAAACAAATTTCTGTCCTCTTGTGGTCCTAGACCACCACCTTGATAGTTATAGTGTTCTGTGACATTTTTGTAGGGGATTGGGTATTTCTCTTTGAAGTACTCAAGAAGTTGTGTGTCACGTGATGGGGGATCTTTGTATAACCATTTGTTAATATCTGGATCTATCTCTTTGCTGTTGATGGTACCATGAGACTCAAAAGTCATGTTTCCGATTTGCTTGAGCTTATAATGTTCCTCAACAGGCTTGTTTTGACAACTTGGGCGCCCTTGAGTATGTGGATCATGTGGAAGAGCTCCTACAGCAAATGCATCACTGAGGCTGTATTCGCCACAACCCTGGTTGTTGATCTTGATGGATGATAAGGTGGAAGAGAGGATGGTCTCTGGATCGCGATGGGATCGGGATGAACTAGCAATAGAAGTACCAATATCAGTTCCAAGACAATGAGTAGAATGAGGGAAAGATGCTTCCATCGCAAGGCAGTATGCGAAGGGGTTAGGATCAGCGTGGATGGTAACCTCAGTGCCTTGATGTGGAAACTTGATGCACTGATGGTAAGTAGATGGTACGGCCTTAATGGAATGGATCCATGGACGACCGAGGAGGATATTGAACGGTAGGTCAAGATCAACAACGTGGCAGAGAGTATCTTGCGTTGCTGGGCCTAGCTGGATAGGCAAAGTGATAGTACCTTCAGAAGTACGCTCCAAGTTATCGTATGCTTTGATAGTGATTTGCTCATGTTGTATGTCGGCCTCCGTGAACCCGATCTTCTTGATGAATTTTAATGTACACAAGTTGAGGGCTGAGCCATTATCTACTAGAACTCGTTTGATGGCGAAATCTTCGACCATGACAGCAATGCGGAGAGGGAGAGTATGGTCAGGAGCGACATCTGGTATATCAGATTCTTTGAAGGATAAGGCACATGCTGCTGATAGGTGTCCCACAAGAGTTTCAAACTGAGTTGTGTTAATGTCCGTGGGGACATGGCCTTCTTTTAGAGCTTTGTCCAGGATCTCCTGATGGATGGGTGATGTGCGGAGCAAATCCAAGATAGATATTTGGGCTGGCATGTTCCCAAGATACTCTATGATATTGTATTGTGCACTTGGTGCATTATGCTGTGTTGCGCGTGCATTTGATGCTGGCCTGGTGTTAGACTGTGCTGTGGATATAGTAGATGTTGGCCTTGGAGGAGTAGCTGATCTCGGAGGGGCACCGACAATAGTTATCCTACCACTGCGGGTAGTTGCAGCACATTGTCGATCCGGCCCTCTGACGTGGATGGTATTGATGGTGGGCTCATCTTGGATGGGCTCAACTTGAGTTATGCATCCGACATACTTGTCATAGTTGATGTAGGCCACTGTGTGATCTTCTTGCTTGCCTTTGCCACGATTTTGGGGCTGATTGGTGTTGGCTTGATTCTTCCCGGTATCGTGTTGAGGGAACACATTTTGATATATTTGCAAACCGGCGTTGGGTGAAGCTTGAGCTGGTGCATCGACCTAGATCTCCTTGCGATCAATGAGATCCTGGATGTAGTGCTTAAGCCGCATGCACTTCAATGTTGTGTGGCCCTTCACACGATGGTAATCACAATATTCATTTTCTTTATACCAATCAGACTTTGGTGCGTTGTCATCCTTCTGTGGGATGGGCGGATATGTGATCATATTTGCTTTGGCTAGCCGATAAAAGATCTGATCCAGAGGCTCACCCAAAGGTGTGAAAGTCCTCTTTGGATTGTTCTGATTGTTGGGCTTGTTCTGCCTTGGGGCAACGTTAACTGTGTTAACAGGATTGCCCTGACGTGCTGGCTGTTGCTATTGGTATTGCTGCTGATACTGTTGCACAGGTGGGTGATGAGCTTGAGGAGGCTGCTGATAAATAGGTGCTTGATATGCGGGAGCTGGTGGTTGCTGATAGATGGGCGCTTGTGGCGGTTGGTATGTTTGAGCTGGTGTAGGACTAGCCACAATGAATTGTACATTCTTAGTGTCAGTGGCTCCATCTGTAACAACATTCTTGTTACGATTCCAGTAACAGGGTTTATCATTGTTGGGTTTATTCTTGGAATCATCCTTGAAGTGAGGAATAGTGCCTTCATCTAGGAGAGCTTTCTCGATGCCTATGCCTTTGCTCTTGATGTCTTGGTATGTCTGGAGATAGTTCATTCGCATGTGATGGGATAGCTTTGGATGTAGGTTATCAATGAAGATCTTCGTTAGATGCTTCTCTGGCGGCTGATATGATAACCTAGTTGTAAGATTCTGCCATCTTTGCAAGTATTCTGCAAGGCTTTCTCCGTCTTTTTGCTTTGAGTTGCATAGGTCTAGCAAGGATAACTCATTCTCCACATTATGGGCATAGTGTGTGATGAACTTCTCAGAGAGTTCAGCAAAGGTTTTTATTGTCCCATGTGGTATTTTGTAAAACCACTCAACAGCAGTTCCTCCCAAGCTTTTGGAAAACAGGCGCAGGAGATAGTTATCACTGTAAGCCACTTCTTGGCACGCCATGTAGAACTCTTTGATATGGTTTACTGGATCTCCTTTCCCCCGATACTTGTCGAACTTGGGCATCTCAAAATGCTTGGAGAAAGGGATAGTTGCTATGGACCGATCGAAGGGATATGAGCACACCTCTTCGAACTTATATGTTTTATTCTCTATTCCACTTTGTAGCTCTTTTAGAGCATTTTTCATTGCTTCCCACTCAGCATTGAGTGGCGAGGGAACTGGGACTTCTGCTTGTGATGGAAGTTGTGGAACTGGATATGGCATTTGTTGTGGATAAATGGGTTGGAACTGATTTTGGGGCAATGGTTGCTGGGGATATTGCTGGTGTGGCATAGGGGGATATTGAGGTAAATGATATGGAACCGCTTGATGTTGTTGGGCTGCTTGCTGTTGTTGAACTGGTGGTTGTTGTGGAACTGCTTGCTGATATTGAACATTTGGAACTTGCTGTTGTAACTGATGGGTGGGAATTTGTTGTTGCTGGGGGATGATAGGGATTTGTTGCTGAGGCTGATAGCAAGGGACTTGCTGTTGTTGAGGAATGATGGTTGTTTGCTGAAAGGGGACATGTGGTTGCTGTGGGGGAGGCTATTGGAATGATGCTGCTTGCGGGTATGATGGTGGTAGTTGCTGAGGTTGGCTTTGGGTTTGGCTGATATAAGCTGGGTGCATGCCTGCGTTACTTAAAGGTGGAACAGATGTGGGGAAGCTAGAAGCAAAGGGTGATGGGGTAAGATAGCTGGGGAAAGTTGGCTGTTGAGGTGGTGGAACTTGCTGGAAGGTATTTGGGATTTGGGACAAATAGCTTGAAGGTGTCGGTGGTTGGGGTAGTTGCTGCTGTGTTGCTTGGGTGAAGGTGGTTTGTTGACTTGCAACCATAGATGTAGGGGTTTGAGATGGGATCCCCCATGCCTTCATTTTTTCTTGTGTAAGGCCCCATTGAGAGCTTGTGTTAGGGTGCACTACAGCGGATGATGGAATGGTAGGAGCAACAGGAGCTTGGGACACGAATGATGTTTGAGAGAAATGAGCTTGTTGAGGTTGTGGTTGAGCGGATGCTTGTGAGGAGGAAAATGAAGGAAACACCCAAGAGAAAGATGAGGTTGGAATGGGAAGCGATTGCGCTAACCCCAAAGAAGAAGGTACGGGTGCTTGGGGGGTGAAGGGTGACGGTGCTCCTTTGATGGTGAAAGGCGTTGCTTGACTTGCGGATGGTGGCGAAGCTTTTGGTGTAAAAGCTTGCGTGAGAGGTGGAAGCTGACTTTGGGTTAAGTGTTGGTTTTGAGCTTGGGCAGCCATAGCAGATGATAAAGCAAAAGGAGTATGAGATGGAGCAGATGGTGCTGCAGCTTGTGTTGCGGGACTGGCGAGGCTTCCTTGCAAGAAAAGGGGAATGGTGGAAAGCTCTTGGGATGTTTGCATGATAGGATCGGGGAATGATTGGACAAACGGAGAATGCGCTTGTGCTGGAACTTGGATAGTTTTGATGGGGATGCGTGGATAGAGAGATGGTGGGATGGAGGTACTTTCTGGTAGATAGTGGGCAAATGTGCTTTGCTGATGTTGCGGTACAAGGGCATTGGTCGCTGGTGGGCTTTCTAGAGGATTTACAAATACTTGGTTTGCCAAGGGGGATGAGGGGATGTTTGGATCTTCACATGGGTTACTGGCTTGGATGTGGGGATTGTAGGTCATCATGGCGTTGGTGAAAAGTTTGGGATCGGATGAGGTTGTTGGTGGATAAGGATTCATGCTTCTTCTTTTCCGAGATCTGGTCTCAACAGGCATGGAGATGCAAGTGCTAAACGGATGCAAGATGTTTGGCTAAAAGATGTTGATGGATGCAAAGTTGATGAACTTCTAAAGATGATGACTTCTAAGATGCAAATGCAAAGATAGGGATCAAGATGGCAATGATGGAAGCTGGATGGAACGGATATGGATCAAGACGGTGGAGGAAAGATAGGTTGCTGGTGGAAAGTTGGTGAAAGATTACTGAGTGGTCAACAAATGAGCTGCTATTTTTCCCAAATGGAGGATCAGAGATATGATGGGGTCAACCTAAGATAGACTGATGATCTTCGGTTAACAAGTTTCTTATCAATACACTCCAATCTCTTGCTCGAGATGATGGCTATGCAAGGACAAGGTTTGATTTCTTTATGACAACACGTTGTGTCAAAAAAAGGATGATGGTCTCTGATCTTGGATAAGGGATAGGAACAACTCAAAAGGGTAAACACTAAGTGTTGGTGGATCTCTGGATTTGGAGCAAAAGATGATGGATCTGCTTTGGATGGCGGATGCTAAAAGATAAGGATGGGAAGCTGGTTTAGTTTGGTGATGAAAAGATGGTGAAGGATGATGAATGAACAATGCTCTAGAAGGATGATGCAAGTGCAAATGACAAGGACTGATTCTAGAATGCTGGTAGGAAGATGAATGCACTTTATGATGTTTTGAAATGCAACTAAGGTTTTGATGCTGATGCAAAGGGTGAAACTAGGATGAAACTAAGATGCAAGGCTGTTTGAGACAAGATTTCAAGATCTGAAGATGGAACAAGACATGAACAAGGATTTTGGCTAATCTTCTGGCTCAAGGTTGACAAAGTGATGGTTAACTCAGAAACGGAAGGTGAACTGTTTGATGCGGGCGTTATGGGCAATGTTCTCAAGTCTGGTTTGGGACTTCTCCTCTGCTTGGGTTGCTTGGATAATGGATTGATAGGTCTTGGTGTTCTTCTTGATAACTTTTCGCTCTTGATAGGCTTGGGATTTGGGCAACTTTGCTTTAGGATGTTTGTTCTTGCTGGGCATCACTTGGAAAAGAGGTTTCTGATTTTGAGGCAAAGGTTTCCAATGGCAAAGGTTTAAAATCAAAGCAATCTCCGCAAGGGACAAAGCAACCCTACGGGATACAAACAAAGACAACTGACTCTGACAAAGCTTTGAAAGTGTATGTTTCAACAAGTGTTTTCACGGAGTCTTTGACTGTCAAGCACTTCAAATAGATCTACCTAAGGAAGGTGAGTATCAAAATCGCTTGCCCACAGCTTGGTATCCCCCAGAAGGGAATACAAATGGTGAGTAATCTTGAGGCGACCTGGTAAACCCCTTGGAATCGGTCCTTGCACAAGGATTTTGATACTTTCGGATGTAGATAGGGTAGCCTCTATTTTATCAGGTTTTTAATAGTTCCGTGGAGTCTCCATACCCGGTTGTGCTGATCATCTGTGACTCACTTAAGAGCCTTGCCAATTATGTTGGGGGAGAGGAATGTTTACCATCCCCAGACACGTGTTTGGCACGAACGCCCGGCGATTAGGAGATGTAAGTGATTCTTTTGGTATTCACTTATTTGTATACCGGCCGGGGGGGATACCGGTTTGAGGTCGTTCTCCGAGGAGGAAGCGCTTCTCCTTGGACAGGCCTCGCTAAAAGCAGAACAGGTGAACTTGTCCAAGTTCAAGTGTTCTACGTTGCTTACTCTAACAAGGATTATGCAAAAATTGAAAAACTCCTACATGCACATCAAGCAGATTTTGTTCATTTTCCCAAATTTGATTAAGTGATGTTTTGAACTTTGAAATGAAGACACTTGTGATTAGATTTTGATTTGTTCTTTTCCTCAAAATGTAAATGAATTGAACGTTTGCAAGTTCTTTCCTTTTGTGCATTCAAGATTTGATTAGCGAGTTGATTTAAGAACTTTGAAAAAGCTTTGTTTTGTCCCTTAGATCACTCAAGATTGAATTTGTTTACTTGCTTTGGAATTTGAAACGAGATAGGGAATAGAGTTGTTTGTTCCTTTAGTGCATTCGAGATTTGGTTTGCTTTTCAAATTGACAATGACACTCTAGGACCTAAGTTCATTTCCTTAAGTTTCATTCAAGATTGAGTTTGACCTTTGCTGTAATAAAATAAATGAAAAAAACCAGTCCTAAGCAACTCAAGACAAAAACCAAAAGCGACACTATCCAGCTTATAGGCGACGCTGGAAAGTGCAGAGGCGACATTTAATTCCTACAGGTGACATTCTGTACCTCAAAAGGCGACAGATAAAAAACCAGAGGCGTGATTTCTTTTGTTACAGGCATGATTTCTTTACATGCAGGCGACAGAAGAAGAATTCTAAGACGGAACAGAAATTGTCAATCATAGGAAAATCTTAGTTATGCAGGCATGAAAACAGAACTCATAGGCGTCATTTCTTTCCTCAAAGGCGAGATTTAATTGCATGAAGGCGTGACTGAATTCTTTGTAGGTGACATTTCTTTTGTTGAAGGCGACATTTCTTTGTTTAAAGGCGACATTTAATTGCTGTAGGCGTCATTTCTTTTCATGAAGGCGACATTTCTTTATTTCCTGCAAAAAAAAAGTATATAAAGTATAATTTCATCAAAATGATTGTGGTTAGGGTCCCACCGGGCATGCCAGAATGTAGACTAGGATTTGAGCGTGCACCTAAACCTGTTTTGAAGGCCAAAGACAAACAAACGTCATAGCATATAATCAAATCAAATTTAATGGCAAACAAACTAAAATCAAAGCCACCTCAGTTTAAGCCTAAAACGGATGCGCCCATGCACCGTTTGATATGCTTAGATATAGAGGGATGTGGGTGTGCAAACTCAAGCACTTGGAGCATGCAAGATGGATGATTTGAGGATCAAGAAGACCCAAAATGACACAAAATAGGTATGAGGAACCTATTTTGCCTCAAAGACCTCAAGAACACACAAATATGCAAAGCTAAATGAAAGAACTAAGATTAAAATAAGAAATGAATCTATGTTAATCCATTTAAGCTAATTTAGATGTGATTTAAGCTTGGAAATGATCTAAAATGATGAATTTATGCTTATGCTAAAATGAAAATGGCATTATAACTTTGCTATTGAGTTTGAGAGTTGAAAGATGATTTGCCTTAGGAAGTGAGGGTATTTATAGGATTTCTAAGGCTTGGGGTAGGAGGAATGAATGGCCAGGATTAAAATCCTTAAGAGAGGCCAAGATTCACTCAAAGGGAAGCACATGGATTGTGCTAGTTCTCAGCCAATCAGGAGGTGACACATGTCACAAGGTGAGTGGATGAAGGGAAGGGCAAAGAGGAGTCAACAAAGGGGGCTCCAAGCTCATAACTCTCCAAATAAATGCTTGTAAGAGCAATGAATGGGCTTTAAGAGGCTTTGAAGACTTTGGGGAAGCAATAAATGCTTTGTGGTTGAGATATTTGGAAGGAAAGACTTTGCTTTGGTTTAGGAAAGTCTTAAGCTTGGTTAGGATTGCACAAAGGTTTAAGGGTAGGATTAGGATTAGATTAGGACAAAGAAAAGGATTAGGATGGGTGAAGAGGGTGGATTTGAGAAGATTCTAGAAGAGTCTAGATTTCTCCTTAGTTTCATGGAATAAAAGTTATTCATTCCAAAAGCTTAAGTTTTAGGAATATTTATTAAAATATTTTCAATAAATATGAAAATTAAATATTTAACCTTAATTAAATATTTAACCTTGGGATTAGGGTTAGAAAAGATGGGATTAGCCTTTTAATCGAAATTAAGAAGGGATTAGAAGATTTTGGAAGAGGTTAGTGGTCTTAAGGAAATTGGCCAAGTTTGGGATAAAAAATAAATTAAAAATAAATTAATTTATTTTTGAAGTTTTTGGTCAATTTATTAATTAAATAATTAATAAATTAGGGATAATGTCCAAATGACATTTTTAGGCTAGATTCCTTAATTAAAGATTTTTAATTAAGAGAGAGGGATTTAATGCCATAAAAATAAATTAATTAATTAAATAATTAATTAATTAATAAATGATGATGTCATCAAGGATTTTCAGAAAACAAAAATAATTTATTTTTTGAAAGATTTTTCGGTGTCTACATATATGTTTTGAGCTAACAAAGTTATACAGTCAGTAAAAGTTAGACCGAGCATTGGTTACCCATCGGTAATCACCATTCAAGATTAATCGAATAATAGTATCAACCAAGAAAAGAAGGCTTGTGTTAATTGAGCTGATGAAAGATTGTAGCTATCACCAAGCTGACAGTTGTCATGAACCAGAAAGTAGGTCAAGCATTTATTGCATAAAGTTTTGAGCAAGAATATCAAAAATTCTATAAATACGCGAAATATAGAGTTTATTTTTCACATTGTGATTTCAGAGAGCTAAGATTTCAGAGAGCGAGTTCGAGCAAGAATCTTTCACACAAATTCAAGTAGTTGCAGATCAAACTAAGCACACTCTTTGATACATTCTGAGTAAGTTGAAACCCTACCAAGAACATTTCTTGTACTTATCAGAAAACCTAGTTTGTTGAAATAGCATCTATTGTGAGTTCTTCTAAGGTTGTGGATGAAGAAGTTAATTTAATAGTGTCAGCAAGTTATAAGGAACCACCTTATAAGTTACACCCTGTAGTTTCCTTGAAAATAGATTTAGTGGGTGCTTTTCAAGCATCCCACCAAGGGTTTTGTTGACAAAAGACATACGATCATACATTCACTGTAAAATTGGGGAAATAGGTGATTTCGATATGTATGTTGCATATCAAGCACTTTGTAATGAGAAAATGGAATTGAAACCAGAGCACAAATTGGTTGAGACACTTGGTCTTACTCATGCCCTAGATTTCCCAAAGGATTTTAAGAACGAATGGATTAGGGTTGTGTTGAGCCACTATCATGAGGGCACATTCTGGCTAGACAAACCAATCAAGGTCACAAAAATAATGATTAGCAGGGTTACTGGTTACCCTTCTACCGATAAAGCCAAAGAATTTTGAAGCTCATCCCGAGATGATGTTAAAAAGAATACTGGCGGAGCATGGGATGGTAGAGCACTGAAAATTTCAAAAATTGTGGATCTCAAAGTTAAGTTCATAGCACATGTAATTGGGTACAAGATATATCAGTCAAGCAAGTTAAACAACGTACCCTATAACGCAATCAACATGGCTCACAAATTGATAAAGAAGGTTCATCAGATTGACCTAGCCAAGCTACTACTAAGACAGGTTGAGGAAAACATGAAGTCAATTAGGACATAGAAGTCCATGATGAACTACAACTGATTTAGAACCAGAATGAAGAATCTATAATTTAAGATTACTGAGGAGTTGATGATTAGATATGCAAGATGATTAAATCAATATTATGTTGTCATTGATGTCAACTAGCTTGATAGTACTTATCTTGTAAGTTACTATACTGACACATCTGAAGGAAGGTGAAAGAGATGAAGAATAGAAATATCTACATGAGGAAGATGTATATGACAGATGAGGATAAGGAATACACTGAGTAACTTGTTGATGAGTCTATGACTTGATGGAATTGACTTTATTATGTTGCATTCATCTATGATAAATAATAGAGCTGAAAGACACAAAGCAGTGTTGTCGGTAAATAAAGCATTTCAGTATACATCGACGAAGTGTAGTGTATACCGAGCGCAGTATTAACCGAGCTTGTGTTCACCAATGCATTTCTTTGTTAACCGAGCAAAACAAAAAGGAATTAAATGATTAGTTTAGCTGATAAAGTGATGAGCTATAAAGTGTATGAAATCGAGGTAATAGATAATGTTTGTTATGAAGATCGATGGCTAACATAAATCAAAAGGATCTAATGGAGCAGATTGAAACGTGTTACTGACACATCAGCCAAGGGAGCTTAAAGTGACAAAATCTATGAATATGATTAAGCGGCAAAATTTGATGGAGGAAAAGAAAATGATTTACTCGTCTATATAAGAGACATTGGTTTCATTATGAAACAGATGCCAGAAGAAGAAGATACTGCAGAATAATCACATGAAGAAGTTTTTCTGATCATATTGGTTAATAAGAACCAAGCTACAAAATAGTTACCAAGCTATAGAGAGTTATTACCGATGGATAGTAATTTGATACAGTATTGAATCTGAAGTGTTATATTGGTTAGAAATATTTGAATGAGCTGAACATGGATCTGTAAACTGCAAACTGAAGTTGTATTTAGGCAGATCACCTACTGTTACACATTTAACCATTGTACATAGTTAAATCTCTTAACCGAGTGGACTATGAAAGTCTTTTGATGTTTCATTCATAGAGTGAACATTGTTATCCTATCAACCCTAGAGTGACTACTGGTTGGACGATAACTTTTGGTCTAAAATCCTCTAACAAGGTCACACCTAACAGTGTGTTTGTAAGCCTTTAACAAGGTTGGGTCTTCACCGACCTCACTTCAAAAGAGTGAACAATTTTGGGTTGCCGGTCCGAGGTGGTTTTTCCCTTTACAGGGTTTCCACATTAAATCTCTTGTGTTATGTGTTGATTGTGATATTTTTTTTTATCATACTTTGCATATTACATGTTAGATTTAATCGGTAATTATTACAGAGTTTAGATTGTCAATCGGTAAATACACAGATAGTGGAAGTATTTTATGTTTACCAACTTGCAAAAGTAGTAGAATTGTTTTGGATTATACATTTTGAATTGGGACATTGGATAACCGATCCACCCCCCTCTCAGTTATTCTAACAATTGGTATCAGAGCGGCGGTTGCTTAGGATAGATTTTTAAGGACTTCAGCAAAAAGGTCTCAAGATGTATAAGAGGGAAGTGCCAAAGTTGAACAAAGATAACTTCGCAGTATGGCAAAGCCGAATGAAGTTGCACATATCTGAAATTGGGAAATCTACACTAGAACCAATGGAGAATGGCTACATTGAACCAACACTAGGTCCCCTGACTCTTGATCAACTGAAGGATAGGCATGAACACAATATTCCTATGATGGAGCTTGTTGTTGCCTATACCAATGCCGAATTTAATAACATCAAGGAATGTGATACTGCTAAGAAGATGTGGGACAAGCTGACTCTAATATATAGTGGAGATGCGAATGTCAAGAGAGCTAGAGTAGAAAGCCTAAGAAGTTGATTTGATGAGATGAAGATGAAAGAAGGTGAGAACATTTTGCAATACACAAACATACTAAAAGAACTAGTACATGCTATTAGAGCATTTGGAAGAGCTATTGATGATGAAATAGTGATAAACAAGATTCTCAGAACTTTGCTTCTAGTTTATGTGATCAGGATCTCTGCAATTCATGAAACAAGGGCTACATCCAACCTCACCCTTGACACTCTGATCCGTAAGCTTACAACCTTTGAATTGAATAAATTTGACAACAGTGTTGTACCTTCTATTGAATCCGCTTTCATGTCCTCTTTGAAGATTAGTTTTTCTAGTAGCAAGATTGATAAGAACAATGACAGTGATAGTAATACCGATGATGAACTTGATGAGCTTGAAGCTCTTATGGCCAGAAGATTGCCCAAAGGTAAGGGAAGATATAGAGGCAAGTTACTTCTAGCTTGTTTTAATTGTAAATAAGTTGGACACATCACTACTAGATGTCTGAATAAGAAAGATGATGATAGATCCAAAGACCGATTCGAAGGAAGCTATGGGAGAAGAGTCAATAAAGGCTACCGACACAACAATAGAGACAACCAAGATAGCTACGACAAAGGGAAAAAGGTATGTTACATAGCTGAAGAATTTGAATCTAAATCTAACACTGATGATGATGTAGAAGTAGTATTTGTTGCTATGAAGGATGATTCAGAGGAAGAAGAGAAATATGAGGAGACAACATTGATCTCTAAAGTAAGTAGAAATGATACATGGATCATAGACAGTGGATGCACATATCATATGACTGGTGATATAGAGAAATTTGATCTAATTAATGAATATTATGGTGGATCTGTTAGAATGGGAAATGATGCACCTTGTATGGTGAGAGGTAAAGGTTCACTGATGATTAATGATAGAATAAAATGTGAGAATGAATACTAGGTAGATGGAATAAACTACAATTTGATAAGTGTGGCATAGCTGAACAACTTAGGTCACCGACTTGCTTTTGAGAGGAGAAAGGTAAGAATTTATGATGATGGAGGAAGACTTGTTGGAACCAGTACACAATCCAGAGGTAATCTATTTTATCTTAATATTGATCAATCCTCTTATTTGTTAATGAAAGATGAAGGTGCATGGTTGTGGCATAAAAGGTTATGTCATGTGAATTTTGATAACATGGTCAAGATTAGTAAGAAGAAAAGAGTTAGAGGATTGCCTAACTTGTCAAAACTAGATCATGCTATGTGTCATGAATGTCACAAAGGTAAGATGACTAAGTCTAGTTTTAAAAACAAAGACTACTCAACAAAGAAGATACTTGAATTGGTTCATACCGACCTATGTGGTCCTATGAGAACTCAGAGCTATTATGGTGATAGATACTTTATTCTTTTTGTTGATGACTACACTAGACTGATGACTGTTATGTTTCCGAAAGAGAAATCTAAAGCTTTTAAGTTGTTTAAATGGTACAAGGCTAAGGTAGAAAAAGAGACTAGAAAATAAATCAAATGCTTAAGATCTGATAGAGGAGGTGAATTTATCTCTGATGAATTTACTAATTTCTATAATGAGAATGGTATTAAGAGATAGGTCTCTGCACCGAGAACACCTCAATAGAATGGGATTCCTGAAAGAAGGAATAGGTCAATCATTGACTATGCTAGAACACTAATGCTACAAAAGAATGTTTCTCAGACATATTGGAGGGAAGCTATCAGCACAACTGTATATGTGCTTAATCGAGTACAACTGAAGAAGGACACCAACCAGACACCTTATGAGCTATGGTTTGGACACAAACCTACTATAAGTTATTTTAGAATTTTTGAAAGCAAATGTTTTATTCTAAAGGATGAGAGAAATGAGAAATTTGATTCTAAAGGCGATGAAAGAATATTCTTAGGATATTATACTAAGAGTAAAGCATACAAATGTCTAAATAAGGTTACAAATAAGATGATTGAAAATACTAATGTTCGTGTTGATAAATATGATGACATAAACATAGAAGAAAGAAAGGAACCAGAAGAATATGGTAGATTCACTTACATTGAACTTCCTGACTATCTACCGAAGTCACAACCTATGATAACTGGTCAGCAGGAAAATAACCCTGAGGAACAAGAAAGGAAAATCGACGAACAAGATGGTGCTACTGAGCAAGAAAATGAACCTGAATAGGATGAACAAGAAAGAAGAAATTGAGTACTGGCTAGTTTTGTGAAAAGACATCATCCTGAGACACAAATTATTGGAAATAGACAAGCTGGTATGCAGACTAGAAGCAAAATAAGACAAGGTACATGTTTGGT
Organism: Chamaecyparis obtusa; assembly: GCA_027943335.1. Lineage (NCBI taxonomy): Eukaryota > Viridiplantae > Streptophyta > Pinopsida > Cupressales > Cupressaceae > Chamaecyparis > Chamaecyparis obtusa. The sequence goes on from BSBK01002548.1 coordinate 4,218,784, forward strand.
TTGTGAATTTGAACCAAAGAATGTGAAAGTTGCATTAGAAAATGAAGAATGGGTTAATGCAATGAAGGAGGAAATAGAACAAATAGAGAAAAAATAAATTTGGTCCTTAGTACCCTGACCTAAAGATAAGAATGTTATCGGTACTAAATGGATATTCAGAAACAAAATGAATGAAAATGGTGAAGTAACAAGAAATAAAGCGAGATTGGTATGCAAGGGATATGCACAAGAAGAAGACATTGATTATGGTGAAACATTTGCACCTGTTGCTAGATTGGAAGGAGTTAGAATGCTACTTGCATATGCTACACACAAGAAATTTAAGGTTTATCAAATGGATGTGAAATCAAAATTTTTGAATGGTATACTTGAAGAAGAGGTCTACATAGAACAACCTGAAGGATTCATTGATCTAGACAACAGAAACATGGTATGTAGATTAAAAAAATCTTTATATGGTTTGAAGCAAGCACCGAGAGCATGGTATGAAAGACTACATACTTACTTGTTAAGTATTAGATTTGTAAGAACCAGTGAGAACAACAATTTGTACATGAAAGGTGATATTGATGACACTATTATCATTGCTGAAATTTTTGTTGATGATATTATTTTTGGAAGTCAAGATCATGTATGTAAATCTTTTGCTGATGACATGAGGAATGAGTTTGAAATGTCTATGTTCGGAGAGATTAAGTTCTTTCTCAGATTACAAGTGATACAACAGAGTGATGGGATATTCATCACATAGTCCAAGTACATAAAGGAAGTCTTGAAGGCATTTGGCATGGAAGATGCTAAACTTGTGGGAACACCGATGGCTATTGGAAGTAAATTGACAAAGGAAGATGAAACTATAGAGGTAAACCAAACACTTTACCGATCCATGATAGGTAAGCTCATGTATGTAGTTCATAGTAGACCAGATATAGCACATGCTATGGGAATTGTTGCTAGATATTCTGCTAATCCTAGAGAATCACACATGATTGCAACTAAAAGAATCTTAAGATATCTGAAAAAGATAGAGGATTATGGATTATGGTATCCCAAGGAAGGTAAGTTTGAGCTGAAAGTTTACATTGATGCTGATTGGGCTAGAAATGTGGATGATGGAAAAAGTACCACCAGAGGAGCATTTTTCTTTGGTGAAAGACTTGTAACTTGGACAAGTAAAAAGTAGGCTTGTATTTCTTAGTCTACAACTGAAGTAGGGTATGTTGTTGCTGCTACTAATTGCTCAAACATTGCATATATCAAACAAGTGTTGGAAGGAATGAATGAGGTAATCACTGACCCAGTGATCATATACTGTGACAACAAAAGTGCAATTAATATCTCAAAGAATCATGTGATGCACTCAAAGACAAAGCATATATCAATTAAGTATCACTACTTAAGAGAACAAGTGCAAGAGAAGGAAGTAAAGTTGGAATTTGTTACATCTAAAGAATAACTTGCAAAATTTTTTACAAAGCCTCTACCGAAGGACACTTTTGAATATTTGAGAACTAGACTTGGGGTCCATCCCCTATCTATCAATCACTAATGTGATCTGGATGTTGCATCAGCCTAATCTTATCAGAAGATCATCCATGTTGATGCGGCATAGTTCACACTTTGAATTTTGTTCAAGGTTGTGATTAAGTTTGAAGAACTGAAATAGATTGGGATATCAGTATACTAAGATACAAAGGAAGTATTGGACACCAAAGAGTTATTTAGCTATTACAGAGCTGATTATTTATTTTTTTCTTTGGCATTGTTGTCAAAGGGAGAGATAAATAATATGAAAAGAAAAGGATATTTGCACCAATGAGAAATATCTAAGGGAGAGATGATCTGAAAGGAAATTGAGAACTAAAAAGGTTATATCTACAGAATGACAAAGCTATATTTTATAATGCTATTTTAGTAACATAGTGATTAAACAAATTAAGCTAGGGAGAGCTTACACTACACATCATTTGATCATAGAGTTGTAGAAAACATGTTTGGTATGTGTATGGTACATTTCATATTACTTGAGTTGCCATCAATGCCAAAGGGAGAGATTGATGAACTGCAACTGATTTAGAACCAGAATGAAGAATCTATAATTTAAGATTACTGAGGAGTTGATGATTAGATATGCAAGATGATTAAATCAGTATTATGTTGTCATTGATGTCAACTAGCTTGACAATACTTATCTTGTAAGTTACTATACTGACACATCTGAAGGAAGGTGAAAGACATGAAGAATAAAAATATCTACATGAGGAAGATGTATATGACAGATGAGGATAAGGAATGCACTAAGTAACTTGTTGATGAGTCTATGACTTGATGGAATTGACTTTATTATGCTGCATTCATCTATGATAAAGAATAGAGTTGAAAGACACAAAGCAATGTTGTTGGTAAATAAAGCATTTTAGTATACACCAATGAAGTGTAGTGTATGCCGAGTGCAGGATTAACCGAGCTTGTGTTCACCGATGCATTTATTTGTTAACCGAGAAAAATAGAAAGGAATTAAATGAATAGTTTAGCCGATAAAGTGATGAGTTGTAAAGTGTATGAAATCAAGGTAACAGATAATGTTTGTTATGAAGATCGATGGATAACATAAATCAAAAGGATCTAATGGAGCAGATTGAAACATGTTACTGACACATCAGCCGAGGGAGGTTAAAGCAGAAAAATCTATGAATATGATTAAGCTACAAAATTTGATGGAGGAAAAGAAAATGATTTACTCATCTATATAAGAGACATTGGTTTCATTATGAAACAGATGCCAAAAGAAGATACTATAGAATAATCACATGGAGAAGTTTTTTTGATCATACTAGTTAATAAGAATCGAGCTGTAGAACAGTTACCGAGCTATAGAGAGTTATTACCGATGGATAGTAAGTTGATACAGTATTGAATCTGAAGTGTTATATTGGTTAGAAATATTTGAATGAGCTGAACATTGATCTGTAAACTACAAACTGAAGCTATATTTAGGTAGATCACCTACTGTTACAAATTTAACCATTGTACATAGTTAAATCTCTTAACCGAGTGGACTATGAAAGTCTTTTGATGTTTCATTCATAGAGTGAACATTGTTATCTTGTCAACCCCAGAGTGACTACTGGTTGGACGATAACTTCTGGTCTAAAATCCTCTAACAAGGTCACACCTAATAGTGTGTTTGTAAACCTTTAATAGGGTTGGGTCTTCACCAACCTCACTTCAGAAGAGTGAACAATTTTGGGTTGTCGGTCCCAGGTGGTTTTTCCCTTTACAGGGTTTCCATGTTAAATCTCTTATGTTATGTGTTGATTGTGATATTTTTTTGTGATCATACTTTGCATATTACATGTTAGATTTAATCGGTAATTATTACAGAGTTTAGATTGTCAATCGGTAAATACACAGACAGTGAAAGTATTTTATGTTTACCGACTTGCAGAAGTAGTAGAATTGTTTTGGATTATACATTTTGAATTGGGACATTGGATAACTGATTCACCCCCCTCTCAGTTATTCTAACAGTCCAATATATGTAAGTTTGGATCACTCCTAGTATGTTTATTTTTCTATCTCCATAAATTCTTTCCCTTTGTCGGTCACATTGACTAGATAGATGATACACCAATCACTTCAAAAATATTTGATATCATGAAAGGTCTGGGAGATAATGCTGAGAATGTAATAAATAGTCATTTTGAAGATTTTCAAGTGAAGATGAATTTAAGAAGTAGAATTCCTAATGAATTGGTCAAAAAAATGTGATGGATATTTGTTTCTTAGTGAACACTGACCACACTATGATAAAAGTTGTAGAACCAAGGACAAAATGGCTAACACCTATGGGTTATGAAATGGATCATGATTTCGGTTTGAAATCTATTAAGGCCCTGCTAACATTACCGAAGGACACTAAGGCTGCAAGGTTTGGAACCTTTGAGGAAGCTAAGTCAAGAATAAAAACTAATCTGGTCATCGGTAAAATGACAAGGAAATCAAAGAAAATGAAGAAAGTTTTAACTGAGCACTTTGGAGATGTATCAGACTCATCTGAGGAGTCATCGGTTGAACCTACAACCAAAGGTCAGTTGATGTTGGCTGACAAACCATATGATAGTGAGGAGACCGAATCTGAAGAAGAAAAAGAAGCTACATTGGTTCCTCCTACTAAAGCTCCAAGGAAGAGGCAGTTGCCAGTACAAATAGGTGCACGTACAAGGTCATCAGCTGTAGCTTCACCACCGAAGAAGCAGGTAGCTAAGAAGGTAAGAAAATGAAAGGCTGCTACACTGACAAAGACTTATGCAAAGAAAGGACCCAAGGCTGTAGCAGAGGCATTGAAGAAAAGGAGAAAATTGATAAGAAACATAGAAGACCTTTTAAATGACGAAGATGACAACAATCAATTCAAGGTTTCCAGTAATAAGAATAGGTCAATCGATGAGATTGTTGAAGATATAATTGAGAATGGAAATCTTGTAGATTCAAAACTCAGTAACATGTCAAATGAAGACCAAAACAAAATTGAGGAAGCCATCATCCAGATGATGATACACTTCAAATGAGTTCCATTAGAGTTTGAATTATTGCTACCCAAGACATTAGAGGACTAAATAAATCAAAAGTGGTCATATGCCTTGGACACCGAGAAGAGGATAGGGGAACAAGCCCTTGTAGCGATAGCACCAGATTTATCTCTTGATGAGATTAAAGATCTTATCGACACTCATGTGCAGAGATTCAAAGTCAAGTAGTGAGCTATGCAAATAATAGATGAGAATCTAGCAGATCTCGATGAGTCTAGTCAATTTATCTAGAGTTCACTTTTAGCTGTCAGAGAGCATAATGAGAAAGTTCCATTTCAAAATTTGTCTAAAAAGAGATAGAATTCAAAAGGTAAAGGAATATTCATTGAGGATAATGTAGCAAAGAAGCATAAAGAGTCAAAGGTATCACTTATCGAGGTAATTGATACAATAATTGGTCAAGAAATTAAGAACAGTTCACAAGATGCACCGAATCCAGAAGTGATTCAGATTGAGGATACAAATGACAAGGATGTACTAATTGAGGACATCACAAATGGTGATCTTGATGATAGGGATGATGATGATGATGTGAATAATGCACAAGACAACACACAGGATGAAGCACAAGTTACCGAGTGTGCATTTCCATCACTACCGGGTGAGCTTCTTGTACTTGTTGAAGCTATAGAGATTATATCCCAGGAAGAACCCAAAGGCTCTATCCCCAAGAAACCATGAGACACAACAGGGGAACCAAGCAATGAACCTCCTGTAGAGACAAACAAGCCTGAAGGAAAAGAGGTTGATAAATTAGAATCTGAAGGAAAAGAGGCTAATGAAAAAGAATTGAAGGCACAAGAAGAGCCTAAGGCAATTGAGGACACCCCACCTGACACCACATCTGAGGCTCCACCTCATTCAAATGACACACAAGTTACCAAGGATGAGAAGAAGGAAGATAGTGTGTCAACCGAGCAGAACACTCTGAGGGTAGAAGACAAAGCTATTGTTATCGTTGTCAAGAATTCACCACTTGCACTAGAGAAGAAGAATAAGAAGAAAGGAAAAGGGCTGATCATTCTAGACGGAGTCATTGTGATACCTTATTGTGACTCAAGGACCCTTAGCCCCGACAAATTGAGAAAATATGGGGAATTATGTACAAGAAAAGCAGCACAAGAGAAATTGAGACAAGAGAGTAAGAGCAAGGAAATACTGGAAAATGTAAGAGACATCTTACAATAGGTCATCCCCGAGATACATGTAGATGAGGACACACTGATTATGGACCAACTTACTACTCTTGCTGAAGGAATCAATGCCCTAGATGTCAATGCTAACAAAAGAATTGAAGAGCAGGTAGAGTCAAAGATACAAGATAAATTAGTTGAAAGAATAAGCCAAGAAGTGGTAATCAACAAGGTTAAGCTTTTAGAGGTAATAACTAACATTTAGTCTATTACAACATTAATCTGTCAAACCTTGTTTAAGCTATGCATTGTTGGAACCTTCACTACCGAGATCAGTGAAAAGATAAAATAATTTGAAGATGAAATCAAAGCAAGTGCACTAGCATCTACAACCAAGCCACAAGATTTTTCCAAGCATATACTCATAGTTCAAGAACTCAGGCGGTTGATAGAAAATCTCAAGAAGCAAGAAGAGAACATAACTAATCAGGTTACTGAGTTATAGACAAAACTCCTTCCATACCTAAAAATCTTTGAGAAACATATTGTCAGGGCACAATCGCTTGTTGCAACACCAAATATTTTTGTGTTGGACAACATATTTGATATGCATGCACAAGTCGGTCTTGAGCACATTGCTCTCACCAACTTGAAAGAGGAATGGAAAAACCTCTTGGAGTCACCGAAGAAAACCCATCAGCATATTTTTGACAAGCTGTAAGTATACAATTTTTCTATTTGGCATTAATATCAAAAAGGGGGAAATCAATGTATATGCCAAATATGTCACCTTTTGTTAAGTATACTACACATTACCAGAGCATGCACCAAGGGGGAGTATTTAGAAATTTTTGATATGTATATGTATATGGCAGAGATATAAGTCTTGAGACATAAGGTCTATATACATTCACATTTTGATACTAATGCCAAAGGGGGATATTGTTATCTCTATTAAGCATTAATGATTGTCATTAGTATCAAAGGTTATCAAAGACATCGGTTGGTTACATATATGAACCCAGTCAACAACTATAAGCAAAACAGGTCAGTCAGTTAAGTATATACACCAAGCATTAGACAATTTACCAAGCATCAATAGACATTGATACCGAGCGATTGTAAACACTGAGCATTAGAATAAACACCGAACAGTTTATATAGTGTTTACCGAGGATCATAGGAAATGACATAGTAATTAGGAATGGCACATTCTTCTATGAAAATGGTTACAAAAGATCATAAAACATTTTACCAAGATCGAGAACAAGCTATTGTGTAGATACGATGAAGATCTTATGTAATAGTTTGATCTAGGTTATTTTTGTACACCGTAGATCTTAGGGTTTTGTCTAAGATTTGTAAACCTAATTTTGTATAAGCGACATAAAGTTATATGCTATATATTTTGTATGTTTGCATCATTTTTGGTGTGAATTGATGTATGAGAAGAAGCACTTGAAGTACTAGCCAACCTTCAAGATTATCAGTTGATAGAGCAGATCAGTATTTAGAGGAAATCAGATTAAGCAGAATCAGAGCAGGCTAACCGAGCAGTTCAGAGTAGAGATTCATCACAATAAAGGTGATATTTTATTAGTACTTTATTGATATGTATCAAAAAATTAAGTTGTCATTAGTAGATAGATACCTATTTCTTTCTAATCATTGTAATAGACTTTTGTAAAATCTCTTAATAGAGTAGACTTGATAGTATTTTTGTAAATCTCCTAACCGAGTGCACACTCAAGTAGTGTTGCTAAAATCCTATAACTAGGTAGATCTAGCTGATTTAATATGTTACTCCTAACACGGTAAGATCACCAAAAGTGATCAAAACTTGTAGCTCTAACAGGAAAACCTTTTCTATCTACAGTAGTGAAGAATTTGTGGGTGTCATCCGCACCATAGTTTTTACCTTCTAACAAAGGTTGATGTGTTAAAGTTTTGGTGGGCACTGATTCACCCCTCTCCTCTCATTACCCTATCTCTCCTAATTCCAATAGACTTACCTCAATGAAGGAATTCCAATCATGTGTTTTCATCCCTGACCCAAAATCATTTTTCTTTGATATAAAATTGCTTATATTCGCAGAAAATCCTATAGGAAATCAAATTTTTCATATGACTTCTTTTATGGCATTACTTTGTTTCTCTATTAATAACCAAGGAAGAGCACTTGCATTAATGCAGTCTCCATTGTTATTTGATTCAATAATATTTTTCATTGCATGATTGGAATCATGAATGTTACTATAAATTTTTTCAAGTTTTTCTTTGTCACGCCTTCCATCTAATATTTTCCACAGTTTCTTTGTTACATTTTTTCCAATATGCATAGGATTAAACAAATACATAATTTTTAGTTGCTCATAGTAGGATAGCCTACTAAATTCTCTGGGATAACATTTTAATCCCTTTGGAAGCTGGTCAATGATGCCTTCATGACCTTCAAGATGATCAACTACATAATTAGCCAATAAAACACAATCGAAATATATAATTTTCAAACATCAACCATTAGGTGGAACCATATTACCTCAAATTCTATTATATTCCAACTGCCATAGGTGAGGTGTCATTCTTCAAGGCTTTGATGTAGTCTCTTCTTTCCCATTGAAAATATGTTTTTCCACACTTCGATACTTATGATTTCTAGGGAGGAAGTGCCTATACTCATCAAACAACTTCTTTCTTAAACTTTTGGAATGACAAGATTTCATCTTTGGACCACACATTGGACATGCAAATTTTTCCTTTGTTTGAAGACCCACAAGATAATGATACAATTGGATTAAATATGTATATTTTTAGAATTAGAATTATTGCGTACAACTAGAATTCACCATAACATACCATAGAAATGTGTCAACCTTGGAGTATCATGAATTGTCCACACAAGCATTGCATGAACTTGAAATTGTCTTTGTTTAATTGGTCTAGAGATGTCATACATAGTGAAACCATTTCATAACACCAAAAACTCATTGATAAGAGGTGCAATATATACATTCATATATTTCACTTGGTACTTACCTAGTTGAATTAACATTAACATCAGATAATTATTGTGGCCATTTCACTCCAAGACTTATAATTACATGTAGATAACTATAAAATAATAAAATACCTTGAATAATTATTGCCAACATAATGTGCTCCCTCTTTATTGACATCCATGGAGGAAGGTTATTGTTTATAACAAAAATAGGCCACACCGATTAAATAGATCTCATCTCTCTATATGGATTGACACTATCTGTTGCCATAAAAAGCTTGAGATTTTGAGGTTCTTCTTTAAATTGTGGCCACTTTTCCTCTATGTCCATAAATGATGAACCATCCATAGGCATTCGAATAATGTCATCTTGACTCCTGACGTGTGCATGGTAATCCATAAATTGTGCCAAGCTATTTCACTTGAATAGTCATTTCAGACATGGAATAATGGGGATGTAATGAGGAACCTTGCGAGACACCTTTTTTTTCATTTGATCATCTTGATATCTTCTTGTACGACATTCAGGGCATTCTATTTCATTTTCATGTTCTTTATGATAAATAATATGATCTTCGGGATAAGCATCTATTTCTTGATACTCCATTCCAATATGTTTCATAGTGGCACATAATTCTCGGTATGAGTGAGGGGAACATTTGATGGTGGTAACATAAACTCACCTATCAATCTACAATAAATAATATAAGTCATTGCTATAAAAAATCTTAATGGTACATGTTTCACCTTTTATAGACTATAATGATGTATATGACAAACCTTAGCATACCTGACATTGCTATGTTTGATAAACCATTCATAACCTTCAAATTCACCAACAACAATATGTTAGAAAGTAAAGTCCACCGAGATAACTGAGAGGGGGGGGGGTGAATTAGTTATCTGATAATTATAACTTTTATCATCTTCAACAACATTAAACCATATAAGCAATATAATTATCAACCATAGAAAGATATTCATACATAATAACACAATGACACAAGATATGTTGACTAGGGAACCTCTTGATCAAAGAGTAAACCCCGGTGGGAATGATGCCCACAAAAGATGCACTAATATAAATATTCTTTGTGAGAGGATGGACTCTGTTAGGAGTCTTATGAAATACATTCAGTACATATAAATCCCTATTAGGAGATTTTGAATCCATGTTAAAAGATTCTAACCCTATTAAGAGTTATGGAAGACAAAAGGACCCACTACCCAAACAGCTTCGGGGTAAGATCACTAAACAAACTGTCCAAATAATCTTTTCATTACTCAATAGAATAATATGTTACCTCTTCTTTGACTACACCAAACCACACTCATTGTTACATCAGATCTCAATTTTAGATCTCTGTACTTTGCATGTCTTCCTTCACAAATTCGCTTTCATACTTAGCTCTTTTCTTCACTTCATGCATACAGCATCACAACCGCTACTACCATATCATAATTACACACTTTTGCATTACAAACGCATGCTACAACTTCATAACAGGGAAATACATTTCTTCTTTTATACCACACTCAAATAATTATAAATGAGTTGGCATACAATTACAAAATAAAAGTTTCCACACGCTACACCAAAATTACACAAAACTGTCAGCTTCCAAATACAATAAATCTTCACTCATGCAAGTTCAAAGTCTATGCTATCATTCACATCACTATCAATGTGTCTCCAACTTCCCTTTAACTACACAAAACTAGATTCCATCCCGATTAGGAGATATCATCTGATTTCCACAAACCGCTACTCAGGAACACTGCTTGAATACCGCTTCCACCAAAATGATCATAACTTCCATGAATCAATGAATTAATATTTGCAATCTTAACCATAGATATATGACATATCAAAGAATATATCATCAATGTTGCATAGCTCCAACTGCAATAACCCACGTGCGCTAATCCAAACTCTATCTGCTTCTCTGCAAGTCTTCGGTAAATCACTATGTTGACATCAATGATAATCATAGTCATGAATGCAACAAAAACTCCTATAGAATGGCTTCCAAACACTTTAGCATTCATTTCTAACAATCTCCCCCATTGGCATTGATGGCAAAATAGATGAAAAACATCCAATGTTCCAAAAATCCAATACTGCAACACTGCTTCTTCAAATCCTCTTCATCAATCAAATCTTGCTTTGTTATCCTATTCAGTTCTCTCCAACAGATGTCTCATATTGTTTTTCATGCATACTTCTCCCTCATTGACATCAATGATAGAAATTTCATCACCATGTCAACAACTCAATGTTAAAAGATACTTTTCAGAAAATACATTTACTAGAGTCCTCATGACTCAGCTCAGATACACATACTCCCCCATAGAGGAAGTACCAACATCCAGTCCAAAAGAAAGATAAGGTTCATATACCACTGGACGGATGCAACCAACTGCATCACTTTTCAAAAGTAGGCTGGGGCATAACCCCAAGCATACCTCTCACATACTCAAATGTATCCTTAGGCAAAGACTTTGTGAATATATCTGCTATCTTCTCCTTTGTACTTATGTACTCAAGTCTGACTTATTTTTCAACAACTTTCTCTCTTACAACATGATACTTAATCTCTATATTCTTTGTCTTAGAATGTAATACAAGATTTTTAGAAATACTAATGTACTAGTGTTATCACAATGTATAACAACCAGTTCAACAAATTTTATTCCAATATCCTTCAATATTTGTTTCATCCAAATTATCTAGTTACAATTATTTGCTGTTGCTACATATTCTACTTTTGCTATGCTTTGTGAGATACAATTATGCTTCTTGCTTAGCCAAGAAACTAATCTTCCTCCAAGGAAAAATGCTCCATTACTGGTGCTTTTCTTATCATCAACACTGCCTCCCCAATCAACATCTGTATATGCACATAGAGTAAAATCATTAAATTTTTCATACCATAATCCATAGTCCATTGTGCCTCTTGAATATCTCAGTATCCTTTTTACTGCTGCATAATGTGATTCTCTAGGTTCAGCTTGAAATCTTGCTACAATTCCAATTGAATGCGCTATATCAGGTCTTGTATGAGTCAAATACTGCAATCCTCCAATCATAGATTTGTATTTCTTCTGTTATACTATAGGAGTCACATCTGTGCTAGATAACTTATGTCCGGTCACCATAGGTGTTCCAACTGGTTTACAATCTTCCATTCCAAATCTTTTCAACAAGTCATTCAGGTAATTTTTATGACTTACAAAGATACCATCATTGTTTTGTGTTATCTATAATCCCAAAAAGTATTTCATCTCACCAATCATACTCATTTCAAATTTAGTCTTCATTTCATCAGAAAATTTGTCACTAGCTTCATCTTCTCCTCCAAAGATAATGTCATCAACAAAAATAACTATAACTAACAAACCATTTTCAATTTATTTTGTGTATAGATTGCTATCAGCTGTACCTTTTATAAATCCCAATTTTAACAAATACTTATCCAATCTTGCATACCAAGTTCTAGGTGCTTGTTTAAGTCCATATAAAGCTTTCTTCAATTTATATACCATGTCTCCTTCTTGAGTTAAAGGAAAACCTTCAGGCTACTCAATGTAGACTTCTTCCAATTCTCCATTCAGAAATGCTGACTTCACATCCATCTGATACACTTTGAATTTCTTGTAAGCTGCATATGCCAAAAACATTCTACTGCTTCAATTATTGCAACAGGTGCAAAGGTTTCTTCATAATCAATTCCTTCTTGTTGTGAGTAACCCTTACATACCAATCTTGCTTTGTTTCTTACTACTTTTCCTTGTTCATTCATCTTATTTCTGAATACCCATTTAGTTCTAATAACATTCTTGTCTTTAGGTCTAGGGACCAATTCCCATGTCTTATTCTTTTCAATCTGATCTAGTTCTTCTTTTATAACATTAGTCCAACTTTCATCTTCACAAGCTTCATTAGTAGTCTTAGGTTCAATTTGAGAAATCAAACATAACTGTTCTTGTGCCTTATTTTGAGTCAAAAATTTTCTTTTGATGTTCCCAATAATCTGTTCAAAAGGATGATTCCTTAACAAAATCTTGCTAGGTGTCACTGTCTCAGATCTCTCTTCAGATGTAGGTTCTTTAATAACTTCACCGTGGCTTTCATTCAACAAATCATTGTCAATTTCATAAAATAATTCAGTAGTTCTAGTATTAGGCTTAGGATGAGCTTCTTCATCAGATTCATAATCAAGCATTCTTTCCTGAATTTTGAACTTTTCATCAACTTTAACATTTACACTTTCAACAATAGTCTTAGTTATTTTATTGAAACATCTATATGCTTTTCTTTTCAAAGAATATCTAAGAAATATACCTTCATCACTTCTAGGATCAAACTTTCCTATATCATCATCTCTCTTTATATAACATTTGCTTCCAAAAATTCTAAAATAGTTAATTGAGGTTGCATGCCCAAACCATAATTCATAAGGTGTCTTGTCTGTGTCTACTCTAATTTGTACTCTACTCATTATATATACTGCTATGTTCACTGCTTCTCTCCAAAATATCTTTGCTGAATTATTTTCAAACAACATAGCTCTTGCTGCTTCAATCACTGATCTGTTCCTTCTTTCTGCAATGCCATTTTTCTTAGGTGTTCTAGGGGCTGAATACTATCTTTTAATGCCATTTTCTTCACAAAATTTTTTAAACTCTCTAGAAGTAAATTCTCCACCTCTATCAGATATTAAACATTTAATCTTCATTCTAGATTCATTCTCAACTTTATTCTTAACAATCTTAAACTTATCAAATGCTTCAAATTTTTCTTTAAGAAATGCAATCCACATCATTCTTGTAAAATCATCAACAAGAATCATAAAATACCTTTCTCCATAGAATCCTCTAGTCCTAGTAGGACCGCTCAAGTTTGTATGAACAATCTCCAGCTTCTCTGTAGATGTAAACTTCTTACTAGGAAAAGAACTTCTCTTTTGTTTAGCCATTACACATTCTTTGCAAATCATGTTAGTAGGATTCATAATTTTAGGTAAATCTCTTACTGCAAGTGTAGTACTTACTTTCACAATGTTATCAAAGTTTATATGAAAAAACCTTCTATGCCATAACCAATTGTCATCAATATTTGTAATCAAACATGTCATCTTAGTTGGATTCAACTGAAATACATTACCTCTGGTTCTAGATCCAGTTCCAATCAGATTTCCATCTTTATCTTTTATCACACAAGTTTTCTCAATAAACCAAACTTGATATCCCTTATAAACTAACTGTCCAACACTCAAAAGATTATGTTTCAATCCATCCACAAAATAAACATCATTAGTATTAGTCTTTCCATCAAGAGTAATAGATCCTATACCTTTAATCAAACAAGGTGCATTGTTTCCAACTCTAACAACTCCACCATCATATTCATTCAAATTTATGAACTTTTTCATGTCTCCAGTCATATGATGTGAACAACCACTGTCTATAATCCAATCAGCTTTCTTTTCAACTTGAGAAACTAAGTCTTTTTCTTCCTTAACATCAGATTCAAGATTTTCTTCTTTAATTGCTACAAATCCTATGTCATCATTATTTTGAATATCACTTTCACTTAAAGTTCTTTGTATACTAGCTTCAAGATCTTCATCATTAGCATAATAAAATTCCTTAGATCTTCTAGGTTTGAAATTGCTTCTTTACTTTTTAACTCTCTTAGGACATTTAGATGCAAAATGACCATATTCTTGACAAGTCCAACATTTAAATATTTTCTTACCATCTCATTCTCTTTTCACATGCAAGGCAATACCTTCTTCAATCTTCTTCTCTTCTTCATTTCTAGATCTGTTGCTGCCAGCATAATCTCCGCTCACACTAATGCTTCTTGACAAAGTAGCACGAACACTAAGAGCATTGAATGTTGTCTCCATTCTAGGTAAGTCTCCTGATAATCTTAGGTTCATTTCTGTTGCTTCCAATCTTCGAAGAATAGTCTCTCCTGTAAAGTTTGTTATACAAGGTATCACTTGTTCAATCATCTGTGTTGTCTACTTAAATACAGGAGTTAATGTCCTCAGAATTTTCCATATCACTTCATTATCTGTCTTTGTTCCTCCACAAGATTTTATACCTGAAATGATCTCTGACATTCTACCAATATAACTTCTAACAGATTCATCTTCCAACATTCTTATAGCTTCAAATGCACATATCCAATTATGTAATCTAACTCTTTTTGCATGTTCATCACCTTCAAAAGTAGAGTGTAAAGTATTCCAAATTTCATGAGATTTTTTCAAATATTTTACTTGAATGTACTTATTCTCTGGAAGTGCTGTCGAAAGTGCTTCTCTTGAAAGTATGTTACACATGAATAGATCTCTCTCTTCCATAGTACATGTTTCAAGATTGTCCTCTTCAATGATAGTCTTATTATTCTTTGTAATCAACCAATAACCTAGTGCTAAACATAATAGGTGTGTCTTCATCTTTTCTTTCCAGCTATCAAAATTTTCTCCATCAAATTTAGGGCTTTCTTTCCTAAAATTCACCATGAATCTCCTTAAGCTGTTAAACTTCTTTTTCAAGGACTTGCTGCTCTGATACCAATTATTAGAAAGTAAAGTTCACTAAGATAACTAAGAGGGGGGGGGGGGCGTGAATCAATTATCTAATAATTATAACTTTTATCATCTTCAACAACATTAAACCATATAAGCAATATAATTATCAACCATAGAAAGATATTCATACATAATAACACAATGACACAAGATATGTTGACTAGGGAACCTCTTGATCAAAGAGTAAACCCCGGTGGGAATGATGCCCACAAAAGATGCACTAATATGAATATTCCTTATGAGAGGATGGACTCTGTTAGGAGTCTTATGAAATACATTCAGTACATATGAATCCCTATTAGGAGTTTTTGAATCCCTGTTAAAAGATTCTAACCCTGTTAAGAGTTATGGAAGATAGAAGGACCCACTACCCAAACAACTTCAAGGTAAGATCACTGAACACACTATCCAAATAATCTTTGCATTAATCAATAGAATAATATGTTACCTCTTCTCTGACTATGCCAAACCGCACTCACTATTACATTAGATCTCAATTTTAGATCTCTATACTTCACATGTCTTCCTTCACAAATTCGCTTTCATACTTAGCTCTTTTCTTCACTTCATGCATACAACATCACAACCGCCGCTACCATATCATAATTACACACTTTCACATTAAAACCACATGCTAAAACTTCATAACAAGGAAATACATTCCTTCTTTTATACCAAACTCAAATAATTATAAATGAGTCGGCATACAATTACAATAAAAGTTTCCACACGCTACACCAAAATTACACAAAACTGTCAGCTTCCAAATACAATAAATCTTCACTCGTGCGACCTCAAAGTCTGCGATATCATCCACATCACTATCAATGTGTCTCCAAATTCCCTTTAACTGCACAAAATTAGATTCCATCCCTATTAGGAGATATCATCCAATTTCCACAAACCGCTACTTAGGAACACTGCCTAAATACTGCTTCCACCAAAATGATCATAACTTTCATAAATCAATGAATTACTATCTTTGCTCTTAACCATAGACATATGACATATCAAAGAGTATATCCTCAATTTTGTATAGCTCCAACTACAATAATCCATGTGCGCTAATCCAAACTCTGTCTGCTTCTTTGCAAGTCTTTGGTAAATCATTGTGTTGACATCAATGACAATCATAGTCATGAATGCAACAACAACTGCTACAGAATGGCTGCCAAACACTTTAGCATTCATTCCTAACACAATATATCAGAGAGAAGAGTAGATTGGGAGTCTTTGTAAAGGGCCATGGTGTTCACCTTCTCAAGTAGAGGTATATCATGGACAATGTCAATACCATCCTCATCATAATCATCATCATCATCATCAACAATACCAGCAACACTAGTACCAAATGTGTCAATGATCAATGCATTCATACCATCATCTTCAAATGTGTTTTTTGGTGCATGATCATCATCTTCGATGGGATCATGATCTTCAACTTCAATACTCACACTTCCATGTTCCTTTATATTCACACTGGGGAGATCAGCCTATATAAAAATTATGATAATCAGACCCCCCTTCAATGTGATAATCAAACCTCCTTCCATGGTTCATATGTATATTAATCATGAAGACAATATAAGAAACAACTTACCATTGGATGATAATCAAACCCCCATTCAATGTGACCATTCTCCCTACAATGTCTCTTTGTTGTTTTGATTTTGATTCTTCTTGTCTTTAAGCCATTACAACTCTTGTATGGACAATAACATTTGTCATCTCCTTCTCTTTGAAAGTTAGACAACAATCTAGTGATTGCCTCCCTATTTTGATTGAATTCCCTTGTATTATATGACATGATCCTTAATGTGTATATCTATAAAACAAATTGGAGATGCCTCCTTTCATTAGTTTCATGTCACCTTTTCATAGCTTCTCATAGGTTCCTATGTGTTTCATCCTTATAAAAAAATGTATACACTTACTTCGACCAAAATTTTAATATTCTGATAGATTTCGCCAAAGGCTTTGTAAGAAACCAAGTAAGGGGTATTCTTGAGTTCAAACACATTGAGCTGTTACAACTAAATTAGAAATCATGAATTCATTATAAAATTAATTCACTATAAATCAAGGGGTATTATAAATCATGAATTCACTATAAAATTAATGTATTGCTCTAGATTTCATATGGACATTTTGTCAAATGGTTGGCATGTATGTTTATTCAAATGGAGTTATATCATTTGGAATGGATATATGATAGGTTGATATCAAATTCTATGTCAAGATTTACAACATTAAATTGATCATAGTTGGAGGACTCAAACACAAGAAGAATATTAGTATAGCCAATTTTTAGAAGAATATGAATGAATGCAAACATACATAAGTGGATGAACATAAATAATAAAGGTACCAAATATTTCCTAAAGTAATGAAGTGTTGACTCGAGGTTCAATCCAGTATGCTCACATATGATTCAAAACCTGTAAGGAAGGAAAAGATGGGGTTAGATCCAAAGGATCTAAGAAATGCATGACACCCTATTATTGATCCTCATCTACAATTATGCATGTGCATATTTAAGCCATACACTTCTAAAAAGAACTATGTTACAAAACATGTGCATTTAGGAAAATGCACTCAGGAACATGTGCAATGTATAGGTGGTTGGAATCTAAATGAAGCCCTACATTTATGTCTCTATGAACACCTAGTGAATTACTGGTGTGGATGTATTTATGAACACTCGATGAATCACTATTGTGACTACATCATCCAAATAGTGCAACATCAACACCGGATGTTGTTCCATCTAGTGTTGCTATGGCATCATTTCCAAATGATGCATCCACAATAGTAACCCACCATGCACATCAACACAAGACAGTCATGATCAAGCATAAGAAATGGAGGGGACATTATCAAGGTCAAATCAAAGGTCAAATTTCATTCCTTTAAATTTTATATATGTACAATTATAAAATTTCATGCCTTGAAATTTTATAACGTAGTTCCTTAGCATTTGATCTTTATATGGCAGCCATGACTTGAGGTAGACATTTGAGCTTTGTCTTCTCATTAACTCAATTTCATTTTGATGGCATTTGTTGATTTAATGGCACAATATGAATGTTAATACTAGCATTATTTACATCTTTTCATTTGGAATGCTTGATGACCTGTGAGATTTGAGAGCTAGGGCATCATTGCTATTACCTTCAAGGCATTGTGTGAAGTGTTTGATCTCTCTTTATTTGTTTTTCTATTGATATTCACTATATGTTACTCCCCGTTTATGAACATTTCATGAGGAAATTGTTGGAAACTGCAATTGAAACAATTGTTGTATTGTCATTGATGTCAAACCTTAACTGGTAAGATTGTTTCTATTTAAGAAAGTACTATATCTATTAGAATGTTGCTAAGGGGTAAGGTAAGGTTGGTAACAATAGCACCTAAGGAAAGGTTGAGTTATCTTGATACTTCAATGAGTACTTGATTATGTGGCACAATGATAAGACAATGTATTGTTTATCTAAGTAAGAATGAAAACTAAACTGTTGGCTTAATCGAGGAAAAGTGAAGAAATCTAGTTTAAGTCGAGTGTTGTTAGTGTTGACCGAGCTAGTATATGCCGAGTAAATTCAATGTTGACCAAACACCAGTTAATTGACGAGGAAGATAGTGTTAGCCAAGGAAATAGTTTATGAGGTGATCGAGCTTTCTAGTGAAGACCGAGAAGTTGAACTAAGTATTGATCGAGTGTCAGTATTTTGCATTTGAGGAAGAATTCAGATTTCTAGCCAACATTGTTGAATTCTTGGATTATGTAAAAAGTGTTGACTTTATTTATTGATTGTACGAAAGCATTTAATGCACTGTAAAATGTTTTATTGTAAATCTATTAAGAGATTTGAGATATTTCTAGAAGGATAGCCGAAGAGCACAATGTAGGATGGATTCAATGAATCTGACCTAACCCTAAGATGTACGAAGGAGATGAAGCGAAAAAAGATGTATTGACCTAATAGAGGAAGTATTAAGGAAACCTAAGCTAGAGGTTGTAGAAGAGTGGATGCTAGAAGTGTTGTTGATGGTATTGACTGTCTAAGTAGAGAAGGCTGAAGGAGAAGTGTTGTGATTACTTGAAGAGTGCTCCAAGTAGATAAGTGATGGAGATGGTAAAGGTTCATAGTCAGTAAGCTAGCATATGCAGATGGAATTGGATCTGATATTTGGAAAGTGAGTTGTATGTTTTTCAAATCAATACTACTACTACTTTCTAACCATTGTAACAGTCAAAATCCTTTTAATAGAGGCTGAACTAATAGTCATAGGTATAAATACTTTGAATAAGGTTGCATTCTAATGGAGTGTATGTAAGTCCTATAACAAGGCACACTTTTAACAGAGTGGTTTAAATCCTTTAACCGGGTCACACCTGACAGTGTGTTTGTAACCTTTGATAGGGTTGGCTTTTCACCGAGCTCACTTCAGAAGAGTGAACATAATAGTAACATGTTACAAAGGGGTTTTTCCCAAATTGGGTTTCCATTATAAATCTTGGTGTTGATACTTGTGTGAATGCTTTGGTTTGAAAATTTATGTGTTTTACAAGTTATATTCTATTGGATAAGTGGACTGCACTGTTATATGTTTCTATTATGCAATCAGTAATGACCGAGTAGCTAATGATTATTAGATCTGATTTGTTGAAGAGTTTTAAATTTTGTTTTATACATCTGGACCTAAGAGAAAATGATTCACCGCCCCTCTTTGTTGTTCTAAATCATATTAACAATTGGTATCAGAGCTGTTGGTGCTTATAGAGAACAAGTTTGAAGGTACTTAAAGCAAATAATCCATATGTATAAGAAGGAGGTGCCAAAGCTGAATAAGGATAACTTCCCTACATGGCAAAGCTTGATGAAGCTACATCTGGCTAGTATTGGTGATTCTACAAAGTAGTATATTGAACATGACTATGTGACACCTATTGCGCCTCTGACTGTCGAGGAATGAAAGCTAAACAAGAGCACAACCAAGCAATTTTGGAAATTGCATCTGCCCTAAGTTATCAAGAATTTAAAGACATCAAAGACTGTAGTAATGCAAAGAAAATGTGAGACACCCTTGCAAACATTTATGGTAGTGACATAAATGTGTTGAGAGAAAAAGTTGAGAGCCTAAGAGGTAAATTTGATGAAATGAGAATGCAAGAAGGTGAGAATATTGCACAATATTGTGGTAGAATAAAAGAAGTTGTAAATGCTATTAGAGGAGCAAATGGAACTATTGAGGATGAAATTGTAATAGGAAAAGTATTGAGAACTTTGCGTCCTATCTATGCAATCAAAATTTTTGCAATTCAGGAATCTAGATGTAACTCTACTAATGCTCTTACTTTGGAAAGTTTGGTTGGTAAGCTTACTACTTTTGAACTTTCTAACTATGATAACTTCACTGTTGGTAATATTGAATCTAATTTTAAGTCACAAATGGTTCTGAGTAAGTCAAAGAAGGAAAAATAAAGATGCATCAGTGAAAGTGAAAGTGAAAGTGACAGTGACACATCTGATGAAGAACTTGAGGATCTAGAAGCTCTTATAGCTAGAAGACTGAAAAGGGGAAAATGAAGGTACAAAGGTAAACTCCCTATTATATGTTTTTCATGTAATAAAGTTGTTCATATAGCTGCTAGATGTCTTGACAGGGATAATAAGGATGAAGAAAGAGACAACAAGCATAAAGACAAAAGAGAAGATAGAGGTTACCGAAGATACAAGGACTACAAAGGAAAAGGTGAGAAATCCTGCTACATTGCCGAAGAAGAGATTGACATTGATAGTGATGATTTTGAAATTGAAGTTTTCTATGTTGCAATGAAAGATGAATCTGATGAGGATGAGAAAAATGCATTGATATCTTATGTGAACAAAAATGATAAATGGATTATTGACAATGGTTGTTCACATCATATGACTGGAGATAAGAGTAAGTTTGATACCTTAGATCATTATAAAGGTAGGAGTGTGAAATTTGGTAATGATGCACCATGTCCTGTTAGAGGCAAATGATTGATTAAGCTGACTAATAAGATCACTTGTGAAAATGCTTATTGGGTTGAAGGTCTTAACTATAATCTACTGAGTGTTGCACAACTTAATAGCACTGGCTACTGAGTGGAATTTCATCACAGAAAGGCCAAAATATTTGATGCCACTGGTGAGCTGATTGGAAGTGGAGAACAAACAAGAGGTAATTTGTTCTATCTAGACCTATCTGAAGAAAGATGTATGATTGCACAACTTAATGATATTTGGTTATGGCATAAGAGGCTATGTCATGTAAACTTTGATAATCTGGTAGAAATTAGTAAGAAAAATAAAGTGAGAGGTCTACCTAGATTGAAGAAACCTGAGAATGTAATGAGCAAAGAATGTCAATTGGGTAAGATGACAAAGTCTAGTTTCAAGAGCAAAACTTTTACCTCTGAGAATATCTTAGATTTGGTTCATACTAACCTTTGTGGACCAATGGGTGTACAAAGCTATTGTGATGCTAGATATTTTATCTTGTTTGTTGATGATTATACCAGAATGATGCATGTAATGTTCTTAAAGGAAAAATTTAATGCTTTTCAAAATTTTAAGTGGTATGTGGCTAAGGTTGAAAAAGAGACAGGTAAGAATCTGAAGTGTCTGAGATCTGATCGAGGTGGAGAATTTATATCCAATGAATTTAATCTATTTTGCAATGATAGAGGGATCAAAAGATAGATGTTTGCACCTAGAACTCCTCAACAAAATGGTTTAGCAGAGATAAGGAACCGATTTATTTTGGACTGTGCAAGGACATTAATGATTGAAAAGAATGTTGCACAAAAGTATTGGAAAGAAGTTGTAAGTACAACTATTTATAATCTTAACCAAGTACAGATCAAAAAAGGTACAAATCTGACACCTTATGAATTATGGCATGGGTATGCACCAAATGTAAAGTACTTTAGAATTTTTGGAAGTAAGTGCTACATATTAAAGGATAGCAGAAATGGAAAATTTGATGCTAAAAGCGATGAGGGTATATTCCTAGGCTATTCCATAAAAAGTAAAGCTTATAAGTTTTTGAACTCTAACACTAACAAAATTGTGGGAAGTGTGAATGTCAAAGTTGATGAGTATGTAGAGAAAAATGAAGCTGACAGTAAAAGAGAACTAGAAGATTATAGATCTTTTGTGTATATAGAGGAAGAAGAGGCAAGTGACAGACCTACACTTGATGCTGAGTCTCGAGTAAGCAATGCCAAGCATCAAGAAAAAAATGCTAACAGAGAAGAATAACATGCCGAGTGACATGAAGAAGCTGTCGAGTATCAGGAAGAGGTTTCCGAGCATTCAAAAGCTGAATCTGACAATCTTGTTGGTGAGCCTGATGAGAAAAATGAAAGGAGAGCAGAACCTATTCTAGCACAATATGTAAGGAGACATCACAAGCCTGAACAGATTATTGGAGATAAAGATACTGGAATTCAAACCATAAGCAAGGAAAGAGATCCAACATGTTTACTATGTGAATTTGAGCCTAAGACAAAAAAGGAGGTATTAGAAAATGAAGACTAGATAGAAGCAATTAATGAAGAGATAGACCAGATATAGAAGAATGATACTTGGACTCTGGTGCCGAGACCAGAAAATAAGAATGTCATTGGGACAAAGTGGGTATTTCATAATAAGCTGAATGAGAATGGTCATATCACAAGAAACAAAGCTAGACTGGTATGCAAAGGCTACACACAAGAAGAAGGAATAGATTATGGGGAGACATTTTCCCCTGTAGCAAGATTGGAAGGAGTAAGAACTCTACTTGCATATGTTGCCTATAAAGATTTCAAGGTATACCAAACGGATGTTAAATCTGCATTTTTAAATGGTATATTAGAAGAAGAAGTGTATATTGAACAACCAGAAGAATTTGTTGATCCAAACAGAAGACACATGGTTTGCAAACTGAATAAAGCACTGTATGGATTGAAGAAAGCTCCCAGAGCATGGTATGAGAGATTGCACAACTAACTAATACAGATTGGATTCTCAAGGACAAATGACACAAGTAATCTGTACATGAAAGATGAATAAGGTAAAGGAATCTTGTTAGCTAAGATCTTTGTAGATGATATTATATTTGGTGGACAAGATGCCTTGTGTAAGAAATTTTCAAATGAAATGCAAACTGAATTTAAAATGAGTATGTTTGGGGAGATCAAATTTTTTGTTGGTTTACAAGTATATTAGATGGAGAAAGTTTTTTTATCACCCAGTCTAAATATGTTCATGAGATACTGAAAACCTTTGGTATGGAAGATTCAAGGCCAGTAGGTGTTGGCATTAAGCAGAATTGCCACTAGTGACAACACTTATTTGCATTCTGGATATAAACCGAGCAGACAGTGCAAACCGAGCAGACAGTGCAAACTGAGCAGACAGTGGAAACCGAGCAAGTTAGTACAAACCAATCAGGACAATGTAAACCGAGTAACATCTTGTCTACCGAGTCACCAGTACTTACCGAGTTCAAAACCTACCAAGTGATCAGTATGAACTGTGCCTTCACTTTTACCGAGTGCATGACGATGCTGAGTAATGCAGTGGACGCCGAGTATCAGAAAGTCACCGAGTCAGTTTGAAGGAACCGAGTAACTATACTTGGGCCGACTTAGCAGCACTCATGTTTATTTGTCAAGCCGACTGTGTAATTGTAATTGTAATTGTAATTAATTGTTTAAGACCTGTATATAAGAAATGTTGTAAAAAAAAAAAAGATGAAATGTATGAAGGAGAATATATGTGAAAGAAAAAGAAAGGCAGAAATAAGCGAATTGCAGAAGGCTTCAGAAGTATAAGGTACAGCAAAGATAAATTCATCACAGAAGGTGATTAGTACATCAGAGAATCTCAATCAGCAATCCAGTTGCAAAGCAGAGATCTACTGTTTCATTCTAACAGGTGAATCAGTACTAAATCCTTGAATCGGGTAGACTTAACAGTCTTTGTAAAAATCTCTTTACCGAGTGCATACTTCACTGTATGTTTGTAAATCCTTTAACAGGGTGGATTTAGCAATCCTTATTGCTCCTAACAGGGCAGATCATCAGAAGTGATCAAATTGTAAGCCTTAACCGGCCAACTTTATTCTGCAGTATTAAAGCTTTGTGGGTTTCATCCCCACCCCAGTTTTACTTTCTTTTGGAAGGTTTCTGGGTAACCAAATCTATGTGTCATTATTGTGAATGCTTTTAAGTTTCATGCTTTCTGTATGCAAAGGTTAAAAGGTAAATTTCATGTTAAAATTGTAAGAAAATTTGGAGTTACTGATTCACCCCTCCCCTCTCAGTAACTCGGTTAATTCCTGAATATTTCCAACAATTGGTATCAGAGCTGCATTGGTTCTCAAGACAAAGCTTAACTAGCTTGAGCAAAGATCCAGGACAATGGAGGTATTCAAACTGAACAAGGTGATTGAAAATGAAAAGCTAGATCTGGAAATGGCCATAGCTAAACTCAAAGAAACAAAAGAACATCTTTCCCAATCCCTAAGGAGAAGGAAGGAACTTGCAAATTAGATGAATGATCAGAATTACATTGAAGAAAATATTGAAGATCTTCTTCCCTCAAATAACTCAGATGAAGCAAACAATGCTATCAAAGAACTCCTAGAAAAGAATGGGTCTCTGCAGGAAGAAGTGAGAAAATTGAAAAGAGAACAAGAACTACACTCTACAAGATTCTGTGAGATCTTGGAACAAAGAAACAAGTTGAAAGATGAATTAGATGGAAGAAACATTGAAGTCCAAAACAAAACCCTTCAGCTAGAAAATCTAATTGATCAGATCTCTCATACAAATGAAGAAATTCTAAATCTAAGATCAGAAATAGAAAACACAAGAGAAGAACTAAGATCTGAAAAGGAAACCAATCTAAGATTGATGGATGACCTAAACGCTGAAAAACAAATCAATGAAGGAATGCTGAAAAGTCAAGAAGACTTGAATCAGCTGTATGAATGAAATCTTCATAGGCAAAAAGGAAAAGCAGGGCTTGGATACAAAGAAGAAGGCGAATCCTCTAAGCAAGGTACTCAAAGAAATCAAAAACCTACTTGTAATCATTGTGGTAAAATAGGACATACTTCAAATAAATGTTGGAACAATGAAAAAGCAGAATTCAATGGAAAATGTTATAGCTGCAATCAACCCGGTCACAAAGCAAATGAATGCAAGGAAAAACCTAGATTCAGAGGTAATTGTCACAAGTGCAACAAACAAGGTCACAAGGCATCCGAGTGTAGATCCAAGACATTTAATCCAGCATAACAAATTGTGAAAGCAATGTTTGGATGGGACTACAACACCTGGTGTAGATGTCATTACTGTGGAGAATATGGACACATTGGCATGAATTGCATAAAACATCATCTAAGGAAAAGAGATACTACCATAAGATGTTTCAAATGCACTAAACTCGGTCACATAGCCAGAAACTGCATGAATGCTAGTGAAATTGAAGAAGGAAAGAAGAATGAAGCAACTAAGGTTAGGAAACAGATGAGACAAAAATGGATTGCTAAAGCTACCGAGCAATCCAGTCCAAGTAATGGAATGGATGGCTCTACCGACTCAAACTAAATTTCCAAGGAAGCACTGGAACTGTATTCTCATAGATCAATCTCAAGCAGTTCCAGAACCGAAATTAAAAGAAAAGTCTAAATCAGCATGCAAGATGCAGTGAGATCACAGGGAGGTCGGTATAGTCTTCACCGAGCAAGGTCGGTATAGTCTTCACCGAGCAAGGTCGGTATAGTCTTCACCGAACAAGGTCGGTTTAGTCTTCACCGAGCAAGGTCGGTATAGTCTTCACCGAGCAAGGTCGGTATAGTCTTCACCGAGCAAGGTTGGTATAGTCTTCACCGAGCAAGGTCGGTACCTGTCTTTACCGAGCGAGGTCGGAGCAGTATGAATTCTCGAGTTCACCGAGCTGCGAAGTCTTTTCCGAGCAATTAATTCTTAGTGGCTGACAGTCTGTCAGAATTCCTACCCTAATTTGAAATGAGCATTAATGACAAAATTGTAAACAAAAAGCAAGTAATCGAACTCATTCTTCACTGCGAATCTTTAGCACTTTGAGAGCAGAAAATTTCAAGGGCAACCCGACGATTCAATACTTTTGCGAAAGGAATTTTCTGTGAGCTACCATGGCATCATCCAGCACTTTAGCGAAGAAAGGATCTGATATGTTAGTCCAAGGGGAGTGGAAAGCACCAGATTTTAAGATCGTGCCCGCAATTGCAGCAGCCCTAGATCTGAACGGAGCTCAATCTCAGATTCCTCCTAAGGTACTGCTTATTAACGATATCTGCAATCATTTTAATTGTTCAATTCATGAAATGGGAAACCTAGAACTAGACATTGTGCGTGAGGAACTATGTGTGGATGGTATTTTGAAACCCGAGCACAAACATCTGGAAGATAAGGGTTTAGTTCACATCGCACATCTTCCTCAAAACTTTCGAGATAAATGGGTTAGGTACATTCTCAGCCGAGTACACGATGGCAAGATTTGGCTTGAGCAACCTATTGAGATCACAAAGAAAATGATTCAACAAGTCACTGGTCTTCCCATGTTGAACAAAGCTAAAACTACCAAAACCCTAGGTCGGACGGAACTAGAGAAGAAAACCCTAGCCGAGTGGGATGGTAGAGGCATGAAAGTTAGCAGCATTACCGACGCTGAACTAAAGTTTGGTACACATATCATTGCCCACAAGATTTACAGTTCTAGTCGACAGAACAGTGTCTCCTGTGAAGCTATTGACCTAGCATACAAAGTGGTCAAAAACAACTTAACATTTGACCTAGCAGACTTATTGTTGAAACAGTTTAACAAGAACATGGAAAGCATCAAAACTTCCAAAAACAATCCATGTAAGTTTGGATCCTTGTTCATCTGTTTATTCTTCTATGTTCAGAAATTCTTCCCTTCTAAAGGAAAATTTGTATGGAGAAAAGATGTGCCAATACTCTATGAAATAAATGAATACATCGCAGAAATGGGTGAAAACTTTGAAAGCATCACGGATAATTATTTTGAGTCTTTCAAAGAGAAAATGAATGACAGACTCCGGATTCCACAGAAGTTGGTGGAAGATTACAAAGATGACATCTGTTTTATGGTAGATTGTGATAATGTGTATATTCAAGCAGTTAAACCAAGAACTGTATATGTAAAACCTCTTCCTTATGAGGTAAATATTGATGAAACCAAGAATATCATTGAAGCTCTTCTAAATCAGCCTGTCAATCCCAAAGCTCCATATTTTGGAACATATGATGAAGCTAAGGTGAGAATTGAACTAAGCATAAAGCTTCCACAGGCGGTAAACAAAGGAAAGAAGAGGATAGCCAAAATGCAAATGATAACCGAGGACAAAGAAGAAATAGATGAAAAAGAAGAGGAAAAGGATGAGAAAACAAAGGAACTAGAACCTACAAAGAAGAAAGGAAAAGTTTTCATCACTAAGGCACCTGTGCCTCCCACTGCTGTGTTTACAAGGAGAAATACAAGAGGCAAGGCAGACAAGGTAGAAAAGGCAGATAAAGACATAGTATTCAAAAGGCCTCCTCTAAGCCTTCAAGAAAAGCTCAAACTCTTTAGAGATGGATCAGGATCTGGAGTAAGTAACATAAAATCCTTGAGATATGAAACCAGATCAGAAGCAGAACAGAAGGAAATAGAAGATGCTGTTGTTGAGAAGATGGGACAGTGGAAATACTCTCCTCAAGAAATTACCCCACAGGTTCCAGCAGTTCTATTGAATCCAATAAAAATGAGATGGAGCAATGCAAGGCAAACTGTGATAGACATATTTGATCAAAACCTGAGACAGTTGATGCCGAGCTTGAATAATGATGAAGTAAAGAAGGCATTAAAAGAAAATGAAAATAAGATGACATTGAAGTTCAATACTTGTTTGATTTTGATCAACAATATTGAATCGGTTGTGAAGGCTGCAAAAGCCACATGGAAGAACATATACCACCTTCACCAACCGAGCATTGAAACTGTAATAATAAAAGATATTGAAGATGACAGCGATGAACAAGAAGAAGACATTGAGGTAGATGATACTGTAAGGATAGCAGCAGAAGTCATTGCATCCCTTCCTACCTCTCCAGTGAAAGTCTCTACATCCAGCCCAGAGACACCTTCAAGCATGGTTGTGACAACTTCCACATTTGTCCAATCATCTCTAGCAACATCAGAGGCAGCCACCATTTCTTCTACCGAGCTGCAGTCTCCTGTACCATCAAGTTTTCCAGCAGTAAGTTTTCCAGCTTTTGAATCTTCAAGTGTAAATATTTTAAGTTCTCCAGTAGAAAGTATACCAGTATCAATAGCCAGCCCTACTTTATCTACTGTCACTACTACAAAAGCATTAAGTACAGATAAGCCTAAAGCTCTACCGAGTATAAAATTTTTGGGTAAAAATGTAGTTGAGGATATAGACCTAGATGAAGAGATAGAGATTCCTACATTAGATTTTGCAAATCTCTCAGCGGACCAAATGCAGAATATAGGTGAGATCCTCCAAAGGAAAGCAAAACAAAAGAAGCTTAAAGAGGAGAGAGACAAGGAGTATCAAATCATCAAGGATGCTAAGGACATTTTGTCTGATGCATTAGGCATTAAAGTAGACTCCTCCCAGCATGTTTTGTTACAATTAGCAGAAGTAGTTGAGAAATACAATGAGGACTCATCCGGGACATAAAAGTTAGTTGAAAGAGCCGAGAAGAGATTCAACAATAAAGTGCTTGAGCACATTGCTCAGCACATAGCTATTAACCAAGTGGAATTGTCTTCAGTTTTGTCTAACATAGAATCTATCTATTCGAATGCTACCTCTCTTTTGGCCAGACTATGCAATTTTGCCGAGTTCACAAAGGATGTTAAAGATAAAATGAATAAAATGGATGAGGATATGAAGATTAGCATACAGAAGCTGCAACTTGAACCAAGTTCAAGCTCTGCTCATCACATGAAAATTTCACACCTATCTAATATGCAGTCTGATCTACTGAAAGAAGACTCAAGGATCCGGTCCACACTGCTAGACATCCAACACATGATCCTTCCCATCATATATACAATGTATAAGCACATTGAACATTCCAGAACATTGATTCATGACAATCAATTCTCTATAGCAGATCACATGATTGAACTCTCTGCAGAAGTCCAAATTGCTATACAAACATGTAAGATCCTGCAAGAAAGTTGGGACAGAACCCTGGCACTAATAATGAAGGTACATTCTGATTTCTTATCAAATTTTGGATTCTCTTTGTAAATAACTTGTATATGCACCTTTGGCATTATCGTCAAAAAGGGGGAGATATGTATAGAAGGAGAGATATGTATACAGTTATAGATTTGTATAAGGAACAGTTAGCACATTGAAAGGGGGAGACAATGTATAAAGCCCTATAACAAAGACAAATATTGAAAAATCAAAATAAAACTCAGCATGATTCATGTATATAAATTTTGGCCAATAAGTGTTTTTGTCACTAATGCCAAAGGGGGAGATTGTTGGCATTAAGCAGAATTGCCACTAGTGACAACACTTATTTGCATTCTGGATATAAACTGAGCAGACAGTGCAAACCGAGCAGACAGTGCAAACTGAGCAGACAGTGCAAACCGAGCAGACAGTGCAAACTGAGCAGACAGTGCAAACTGAGCAGACAGTGCAAACTGAGCAGACAGTGGAAACCGAGAAAGTTAGTACAAACCGATCAGGACAATGTAAACCGAGTAACATCTTGTCTACCGAATCACCAGTACTTACTGAGTTCAAAACCTACCGAGTGATCAGTATGAACCGTGCCTTCACTTTTACCGAGTGCATGACGATGCTGAGTAATGCAGTGGACGCCGAGTATCAGAAAGTCACCGAGTCAGTTTGAAGGAACCGAGTAACTATACTTGGGCCGACTTAGCAGCACTCATGTTTATTTGTCAAGCCGACTGTGTAATTGTAATTGTAATTGTAATTAATTGTTTAAGACCTGTATATAAGCAATGTTGTAAAAAAAAAAAGATGAAATGTATGAAGGAGAATATATGTGAAAGAAAAAGAAAGGCAGAAATAAGTGAATTGCAGAAGGCTTCAGAAGTATAAGGTACAGCAAAGACAAATTCATCACAGAAGGTGATCAGTACATCAGAGAATCTCAATCAGCAATCCAGTTGCAAAGCAGAGATCTACTGTTTCATTCTAACAGGTGAATCAGTACTAAATCCTTTAACCGGGTAGACTTAACAGTCTTTGTAAAAATCTCTTTACCGAGTGCATACTTCACTGTATGTTTGTAAATCCTTTAACAGGGTGGATTTAGCAATCCTTATTGCTCCTAACAGGGCAGATCATCAGAAGTGATCAAATTGTAAGCCTTAACCGGCCAACTTTATTCTGCAGTATTAAAGCTTTGTGGGTTTCATCCCCACCCCAGTTTTACTTTCTTTTGGAAGGTTTCTGGGTAACCAAATCTATGTGTCATTATTGTGAATGCTTTTAAGTTTCATGCTTTCTGTATGCAAAGGTTAAAAGGTAAATTTCATGTTAAAATTGTAAGAAAATTTGGAGTTACTGATTCACCCCTCCCCTCTCAGTAACTCGGTTAATTCCTGAATATTTCCAACAGTAGGTACTCCCATGGCTACTGGACAGAAGTTGTCTAAAAATGATGATGTTGTAGAAGTTAACCAAACTTTGTATAGATCTATGATCGGAAAGCTATAGTATGTTGTACATAGCAGACCAAATATTGCATTAGCTGTTGGGATTGTGGCAAGATTCTCTACCAATCCTAAGGAAACTCACATGATGGCGGTTAAAAGAATCATGAGATATTTGAAGGGGACTACTGACTATGGATTGTACTACAAGAAGCATGAAAAATTTGAACTGAGAGTGTATATAGATGCTGATTGAGTAGGAAATGTAGATGACAAAAAGAGAACTAGTGGTGGAGCTTTCTTTCTTGGACAGAGATTAGTTTCCTGGACAAGCAAGAAACATAATTGCATTTCTCAATCTACTATTGAAGCTAAGTATGTGGCTGCAACTGTGAACTATTCAAATTTGATATGGATAAAGCAATTGTTGGTAGGCATGAAAGAAGAAATCACCGAACCAGTTGTCATTTTCTATGACAACACAAGTGCTATCAACATCTCTAAGAATCTAGTAATGCACACAGAGACCAAACACATTGCCATCAAGTATCATTACTTGAGAGAACTGGTACAAGATAAAGAGGTCCGAATGGAATATGTGAAGAAAAATGAACAATTAGTAGACATATTCACTAAGGCTTTACCTAAAGAAGCTTATGAATACCTAAGAAGTTAATTAGAGGTCCTTCCCCTAACTAAGGCTGCCTAGTTAAGCTAGGAGCACTGCATCAAATGTGCTGCAAAGAATATCTATCAAATTGATGTAGAGAAAGGTCATACTTTAGGAGTAGCCTAGAGTTGTGAAAAGCACAACAAAGCCAAGAATCAGTCATAAGCAAAGATGGCAGAGGGAGAAAAACTGTTACTAAATTGAAAAGATGATATCTACATCTACGGGGTGTATGTTTTTGTTGCTGCTTTGGCATTTTTGTTAAAGAGGGAGATGATCACAGATGAATACACAAAATGAGAAGATCAAGAAAAAAGGATAAATTCAATGGACGGTCAAGCATGGCTAATTGATTCTGTATTAGAACGAAGCTAAGGATATTATTCATATTTCTGATGGACAGATAAGCTTTTGGATTGGTTGTTAATTCATGTGATATTCATATGGTGTTGTCATCAATGCCAAAGAGGGATATTGTTGGAAACTACAATTGAAGCAATTGTTGTATTGTCATTGATGTCAAACCTTAACTAGTAAGACTATTGCTATTTAAGAAAGTACTATATCTATTTGAATGTTGCTAAGGGGTAACACAAGGTTGGTAACAATAGCACCTAAGGAAAGGTTGAGTTATCTTGATACTTCAATGAGTACTTGATTATGTGGCACAATGATAAGATAATGTATTGTTTATCTAAGTAAGAATGAAGACTAAATTGGTAGGCTTAACCGAGAAAAAGTGAAGAAATCTAGTTTAAGCTGAGTGTTGTTAGTGTCAACCAAGCTAGTATATGCCGAGTAAATTCAATGTTGATCGAACACCAGTTAATTGCCGAGGAAGACAGTGTTAGCTGAGGAACCAGTTTATGAGGTGACCAAGCTTTCTAGTGAAGACCGATAAGTTGAACACAGTATTGATCGAGCATCAATATTTTGTATTTGAGGAAGAATTCAGATTTCCAGCCGACATCATTGAATTCTTGGATTATGTAAAATGTGTTGACTTTATTTATTGATTGTATGAAAGCATTTAATGCACTGTAAAACATTTTATTGTAAATCTATTAAGAGATTCGAGATATTTCTAGAAGGATAGCTGAAGAACATAATGTAGGACGGATTCAATGAATCTGACCTAACCCTAAGATCTATGAAGGAGATTAAATGACAAAAGATGTATTGACCTAATAGAGGAAGTATTAAGGAAACCTAAGCTAGAGGTTGTAGAAGAGTGGATGCTGGAAGTGTTGTTGATGTTATTGACTATCTAAGCAGAGAAGGCTAAAGGAGAAGTGTTGTGATTTCTTGAAGAGTGTTTTGAGCAGATCAGTGATGGAGATGGTAAAGGTTCACAGTCAGTAAGCTAGCATATGCATATGGAATTGGATCTGATATTTGCAAAGTGAGTTGTATGTTTTTCAGATCAATACTACTGCTACTTTCTAACCATTGTAACAGTCAAAATCCTTTTAAAAAAAGTTGACCTAACAGTCATAGGTATAAATCCTTTGAACAAGATTGCATTCTAATGGAGTGTATGTAAGTCCTATAACAAGATACACTTTTAACAGAGTGGTTTAAATCCTTTAATTGGGTCACACTTGACAATGTGTTTGTAACCTTTGACAGGGTTGGCTTTTCACCGAGCTCACTTCAGAAGAGTGAACATAATAGTAACATGTTACAAAGTGGTTTTTCCCAAATTGGGTTTCCACTATAAATCCTGGTGTTGATACTTGTGTGAATGTTTTGGTTTGAACATTTCTATGTTTTACAAGTTAGATGCTATTGGATAAGTGGACTGTATTGTTATATGTTTCTATTATGCAATCAGTAATGACCGAGTAGCTGATGGTTATTAGATCTAATTTGTTGAAGAGTTTTAAAGTTTGTTTTATACATCTGAACCTGAGAACAATTGATTCACTTCCCTCTCTGTTGTTCTAAATCATATTAATAGAAATGTCTTGATGGCTCACGGGCTGCAAGCTAGGGCATCATGCATTGTTTATGAGCTCACTGTTTGAGCACCTCATGTCCCTATTTGATTAAATAGGGACATCAGTAATAAAATAGGGATATCTTAATCTTTATGAGCTCAAATTCAAAATAGTAAGTCTATTATTTTATTATTGATGTCCCTATTTGATCTAATAGCATCAATATAACAAACATAGCATCTGCCAATCAAATAGGGACATGAGGTGTTCAAACAGTGAGCTCATAAACAATGGATGATGCCCTAGCTTGTAGCCCGTGAGCCATCAAGATATTTCCTCATCAAATGATCATAAATGGGGAGTACCACATAGTGAATGTCAACAACAAAATAAATAAAGAGAGATCAAACACACACAATATATGTTGTTTTATAAGATTTTATTAAGACTAAATATTAAGATTTTATTAAGACAGTATTTTGGATTAGTTTTATGTTGTTTTATAAGATTTTATTAAGACTAAATATATGACATGTAAACTCATAATTATACTTCATATATATAATAAAATGGTATGTAGTATAATCTATACATTTGTGATATGTGATTAATTTTAGTTATATGATGTTTTGGGATTATATTGGTGACTTTGTATACTTTATCCATTTTAAATTAACCTATGACTTCAAAGGAGGAATTATGAAATATAGTTGTAGGTAGTTATCTCTTCTATAATGATAAAGGAGTCAAAGGTAATGATAAATGAGGTTGGTGCTATTAGATCATACATTAATACACTTATTGTTTTGAATTTGAGATCATCCATCATGCAATGTTACTGCCGTCATTGCATGCTTGTTATTGTTGTGCACCATATATTGTTTTATACACTATTTATTTCATTGAGACCATGAGCTTGGCACTTGTAATGTATTTTCTCTTATTGGATTAATGTTGCCATGTTGTTGAGGCTATAGATGCATTGAATCACCACTTCCATTCTATTTTGATAGCATCAATATAACAAACATAGCACCAGCCAATCAAATAGGGACATCAGTAAGACATTTAATGCATTATTACTTCATCATGATGATAAAAATGTCATTGGCTCAAAGCACATAGAATGTGGGTAGATGCATTGAATCACCACTGTCATTCTATTTTGATGAAGAGGAACTATGTTATAAAATTTCAAGGCATGAAAGTTTATAACTGTATATATATTTTATGAGTATAGTTGTACAACAGAAGAGCACCCACATGCCTTGTTTGTGATTGGTCTATGAAAGGTTTTGGTTTTCCTTTCCCAATTGAGATGTCATCCTAAGATTCAAAAAGACCAAGGTAATAATAAGTCTTGAACATAAATGTATGATTGTGGATCCTCAAGTAGGAGTTGTGATGCAAAGAAAGAACACTTATATGAGTTTACCCACACAAGGACAATGGTTTCATTCATCTTTCTTTCAAGTTCTCTTGGGTACTTTCCTTGGCCTCTAGGCCTTGGTATTGTATAGGGGTTGAACCAAAATTATGAAAGTAATAAGGAGACATAGAACAATAGGTTTGGGGACATTTAGACTTATGTTCAATCCTTAGCAATGGTTTGGGGACCTAATTACTAGATGAGTGACTACAGTACCCTAGTTTGCATTATTAGATGATCTTGTTTAATTTGTGTTCATTTCATGAAAAGATACATGTAAAAGAAAATAAATTTATGCATCTAAAGATTACATGTATATATATGCAAAATAACTTGTATATACTATACAAGGAAAATAACTTTCAGAAGAATATGCAAGAGTCACATAAATAATAAGGGTACCAGACATTACCTGAAGTGATGAATTTTTGACCTAGGTATAAATCCAGTGTGCTCTTGTGTGATCCAGAACTTGCAAAGAAAAGAGAGATGGGGGTTAGATCAAAAAGATCTAAGCAATGAATGACATCCTATTACTGATCCTCATCTACAATTATGCATGTGCATATTCAAGCCATACACTTCTAAAAGAAAAACCATGCTACATGACATGTGCACTCAGAAGAATATTGTAGAAAGTAAATGGTTTCATTTATATCTGCATGAACACCTGGTGAGTCACTATTATGACTGCATCATTCAAATAGTGCAACAACAACACCAGATGTTGATGTTTCCTCTGGTGTTGCTATGACATCATTTCCAAATGAAAATCATAATATCCCATCAATTATTTCATTTGCATGAGTATTATATTCTTTCTGCATTTTTTATGCAATGTTGTTATCTACATTCCCATCCTACACCGCAAAAATATCCCTTTCTTTATTTATTTAGATCTTATTGAAATCATATTTTTGTTCTATAAGTAGAGTCTTTTTTTTTCCAATAATATTGTTCCACCTGGGATGGAAGGATTCGAACCTCCGAAATAACATGACCAAAACCTGCTGCCTTACCACTTGGCCACGCCCCATTATTATTTATATTTTAATCAAAAAATAGAAATTGATGCAATGTTTCATTTGAATTCCCACAACAATCACACACCATGCCCATTAGTACAAGGAAGTCATGAGAAAGCATGAGTAAGAAATGGAAGGGGCATACATCATCATCAAATCAAAAGAGAAAAGCATCAAATCTACATATTAAGGGAGGAGTACATCATGGATTTCAAGTGAATATCATAACATCACAACATGGTTGGTAGCCCCAAGGATACCCCATTTCAAGCAGTGAGTAAGCTAGATCAAACCAAAGAGATAAATATGCATCATTTATACATTAATGTTATGGCATGTAGTATATTTGAATCTGCATTTTAAAGGATAAGTAAGAAAGTTGCATGATGCTAGGGAAATTAACAAAGGTAAAGATCTAATGAAGTAATGAAGCTACACATATTCTATGTGCTTTGAGCCAATGAAAGTTTAATCATCATGATGAAGTGATAATGCATTAAATGTCTTACTGATGTCCCTATTTGATTGGCCAGTGCTCTATTCGTTATATTGCTGCTATCAAAATAGAATGTCAGCGGTGATTTAATGCATCTACAACCTCAACAACATGGAAACATTGATCCAATAATAGAAAATACATTACAAATGCCAAGCTCATGATCTCAATGAAATAAACAATGAATAAAACAATATATGGTGCACAACAGCAGCAATCATGCAATGACAACAATAACATTGCATGATGCCTGAACTCAAATTCAAAATAATAAGTGTATTAATGTATGATCTAATAGTAGAAACCTAATTGATCATTACCTTTGACTCCTCCATCATTATAGAAGAGATAACTACCTACAACTATATTTCATAATTCCTCCTTTAAAATCATAGGTTAGTTGAAAATGGAGAAAGTATACAAACTCACCAATTTAATCCCAAAACATCATATAACTGGAATTAATCACATCTCACAAATGTATAGATTATACTACATACCATTGCATTATATATATCAAGTATAATTATAAGTTTACATCATATATTTAGTCTTAATAAAATCTTATAAAACAACATAAAAGTAATTGAAAATACTGTCTTAATAAAATCTTAACAAAACAATATATTTAGTCTTAATAAAATCTTAATAAAATAATATATTTAGTCTTAATAAAATCTTATAAAAAAACATATATTGTGTGAAGTGTTTGATCTCTCTTTATTTGTTTTTTTGTTGATATTCACTATGTGGTACACCCCATTTATGATCATTTCATAAGGAAATGTATTGATGGCTCGTAGGTTGCAAGCTAGGGCATCATGCATTATTTATGAGCTCACTGTTTGAGCACCTCATATCCCTATTTGATTGGTCAGTGCTCTGTTTGTTATATTGATGGTATTAGATCAAATAGGGACATTAGTAATAAAATAATACATTTACTGTTTTGAATTTGAGCTCATAAAGATTAAGATATCCCTATTTTATTACTGATGTCCCTATTTAATCAAATAGGGACATGAGGTGCTCATAAAATGAGCTCATAAACAATGCATGATGCCCTAGGTTATAGCCCATGACCCATCAAGACATTTTCTCATGAAATGATCATAAACGGGGAGTACCACATATTGAATATCAACAACAAAAAAAATAAAGAGAGATCAAGCACTTCACACAATGTCTTGAAGGTAATAGCAATGATGCCCTTGCTATCAAAGCTCGCGGGTCATCAAGCATTCCAAATGAAAAGATGTAAACAATGCCAGTATTAAACAATGAGCTCATAAACAATGTATGATGCCCTAGCTTGCAGCTTGCGAGCCATCAAGACATTTTCTCATGAAATGATCATAAACGGAGAGTACCACATAGTGAATATCAACAACAAAACAAATAAAGAGATGTCAAACACTTCACACAATGCCTTGAAGGTAACAGCAGTGATGCCCTAGCTATCAAAGCTCATGGGTCATCGAGCATTCCAAATGCAAAGATGTAAACAGTGCCAGTATTAACATTCATATTATTCCATTAAATCAACAAATGCCATCAAAATGAAATTGAGTTAATGAGAAGACTAAGCTCAAATGCCTAGCTCAAGTCATGGCTGCCATATGAAGATCAAATGCTAAGGAACCATGATTTATGAGCTTTATATTTTTTTTAAAGTGAAGAAAAAGATTATCTTAATTTGTTATCTTTAAATTTTATTTATTTTATGATTTTAAAAATTTAAATAAAAAATATAAATTTTTAAGAAACTTTTACATCTTTACATGAAATGACCCAAAAACATCAAGAATGGTCATATATGGTCGCTAATAGCCAACTTTTAGAAGAATATGAATGAATGCAAACATGCATAAGTGGATAAACATAAATAATGAAGGTACCAGACATTGCCTGAAGTAATGAAGTGTTGACCCGGGGTTCAATCCAATATGCTCTTGTATGATCCAAAACCTGCAAGGAAGGAATTAATCACATCTTTTTATCAAATGGCCCAAAACATCATATAACTGGAATTAATCACATCTCACAAATGTATAGATTATACTACATACCATTGTATTATATATATCAAGTATAATTACGATTTTACATCATATATTTAGTCTTAATAAAATCTTATAAAACAACATAAAACTAACCCAAAATATTGTCTTAATAAAATCTTAATAAAATAGTATATTTAGTCTTAATAAAATCTTATAAAACAACATATATTGTGTGAAGTGTTTGATCTCTCTTTATTTGTTTTGTTGTTGATATTCACTATGCGGTACTCCCCATTTATGATCATTTCATGAGGAAATGTCTTGATGGCTCGTGGGCTGCAAGCTAGGGCATCATCTATTGTTTATGAGCTCACTATTTGAGCACCTCATGTACCTATTTGATTAGTCGGTGCTTTGTTTGTTAGATTGATACTATTAGATCAAATAGGGACATCAGTAATAAAATAGGGGCATCAATAATAAAATAATACACTTACTATTTTGAATATGAGCTCATAAAGATTAAGATATCCCTATTTTATTAGTGATGTCCTATTTAATCAAATAGGGATATGAGGTGCTCAAACAATGAGCTCATAAATAATGCATGATGCCCTAGTTTGCAGCCCGCGAGCCATCAAGAGATTTTCTCATGAAATGATCATAAACGGGGAGTACCACATAGTGAATATCAACAACAAAACAAATAAAAAGAGATCAAACACTTCACACAATGCCTTGAACATAATAGCAATGATGCCCTAGCTCTCAAAGCTTGCGAGTCATCAAGCATTCAAAATGAAAAGATGTAAACAATGCCAGTATTAAACAATGAGCTCATGAACAATGTATGATGCCCTAGCTGGCAGCCCGCGAGCCATCAAGACATTTCCTCATGAAATGATCATAAACGAGGAGTACCACATAGTGAACATCAACAGAAAAATAAAATAAAGAGAGATCAAATACTTCAAACAATGCCTTTAAGGTAATAGCAATGATTCCATAGCTCTCAAAGCTCGTGGGTCATCAAACATTCCAAATGAAAAGATGTAAAAAATGCCAATATTAAATAGTGAGCTCATAAACAATGTATGATGTCCTAGCTTGTAGCCTGCAAGCCATCAAGACATTTCCTCATGAAATGATCATAAACGGGGAGTACCACAAAGTGAATATCAACAACAAAAAAAATAAAGAGAGATCAAACACTTCACACGATGCCTTGAAGATAATAGCAATGATTCCTTGGCTCTCAAAGCTCGCGGGTCATCGAGCATTCCAAATGCAAAGATGTAAACAATGTCAGTATTAACATTCATATTGTGCCATTAAATCAACAAATGTCATCAAAATTAAATTGAGATATTGAGAAAACAAAGCTCGAATGCCTACCTCAAGTCATGGTTGCCATACGCAAAGCTTCCAAATCATCGAGCTTCACAACAAAAGAGCCCTCTTCGTGCATGACACAACTAAATCACAAAAATTAGAAATGAGCCTTTGTTTTCCTTTTTTTTTTTGTTTATAATAACTTGGGTGTCGCTATTACAACATCACCATTGCTATTACAACACCGTTGGGGGCACTTGCAAAAAAATCACAAAAATCAAACACAAATGGTAGTGTCGTCGCAAATTGGGGTCAAAATTTGACCCCAAATGTTGTAGTGTTACTTCTCTCTATAAATATTTTGGATTCAAATGAGATATCAAATTGATGAATAAATAGTATCATGGAAATTGAAATGAGATATCAAACTAATGAATAAAATCAATTGCGTGCCAACCAATAAAAAATTATTATGGGAATGAAAGACTCATTTTTACATTAAAGTCCATGTAAGAAGCACACATCACAAGCCATTGTGCATCCATCACTTCAAATGCAACACATTAAAGAAAATCAAATGCCCACTCATCTCCTACAAATACAAATTAATCAATCAAATGTTAATCTTAAATTGTAGACTTTGTCAAGTTTCTAATCACCTACAAGAACACTTCGTTACTGAAACATCTCAACTTAAACCTAGGGCATTTTCCATGTACACCAAATACAACTACTCTAATATTTTGTTATACTATGGCAGCTATGCCAGTAAAGTCATCTACATAAGTACAATCTTGCTACTAAAAATAAATGCTAAAAAATCCAATATTATAGGTTTTTAAGAAGACAGACCTGATAGAATCTTCAAGAATATTACTCCTACTATAGTGCTAGGCCTTGCTTCAAATGTTATGGATGTGTTAAGCCAAATGGGACAAGTCTTGTGGAATTTAAAATAATAATACAATGTTCATAAATTTTTCCATATCAAAAGATGACATGTGACATGGTTTCCACCATCTGTTGACACTTAATGTTTCCATAGCTCACAACTACCATCATATGGAAATGTCTTCAAGATACAATTCTAAAAAAGAGCATTTTAGAAAAACAAGTTCAAACCATATCAATCAGAATCAATATATACTAATATAGACTCTTTGGACTCGATGCACAAAATGGATGAAACATTCATGCTTACTTATTCAAATATCAACATGAAGGAAATGCAGTTGAACAAGAAGAATAGACACCAAATAGAAGATCTAGCATTTTGATAAGAATGAATGTTATGTTTACACCAGCTATAGCAAATGGATATTCCCACACAGATCTATCACCTACCTTCTTTTGAAGAAAATGCTGAAATGATATTTGCACAAAATGTTTGAAGATAATTTCATGTCAGATTCGACAATTCCAAAGAAAAAATATTATACTTCATTGTTACACATAATATTCATCATAAAAGAGACCCTTGCAATTGAAGCTGAAAACTATCTACGCAACTAAAATGTAGACCCATGAACCATGAAATTAAAGTTATCAAGTATAAGAAGAACATACATATATTAGCAATCATTATTATGGATAGAAAATATAATGAGTGGTTAATATTCAAAAAGATAGCAATTACGTTTACTAACAGACACCCATGCATGATTAGAAGTAGCAAGGTAGAGCTTATGTTTTGAAGATAACTAGAAAAGTTAAGCACAACAATGATAGTATTAAAGGCAGCAAGCCCTTGTCAAAAGTAGCAATCAATATACTTAAGGAGTAGTGATTATTACTAAAGGAACAATGAATAATGTCTATGGAATAGTGAGTATACTTAACAAGGAATCTTGGAAGGTGTCAAAGAGCATTGGAATCTTTGAGAGGACAAGGTTCCTAAGGAAAGAAGAACATGGTGATGCAGATTGGTTGATGAAGAAGAATGGTGCTTTAGAGAAAGCAGCCATAGAGAATGCAAATGTGCATGAGGGAGGGATCCTAGAAAAGGATGAGGTGAAGACAAGCTGTCCATTGGGAGGACAAAGAACAAAAGAGAAGTAATCAAGTGTTGAAGACAAAGGAGAACCTAATGCCAAAAAGGTTCAAAAGGTTGGAATAGAGGCAAAGCACAAAGATTCTAATGAAGATAGAAAAAGATCAAGTCTTGGAAGGCTTGAAGAGAAGGAGATGATTCTTATTGGGAATATACTATCCATTGAACATAGGGAAGAAGATGGGGTATAATTTTTTCCCCATAATAGTGAGGTATGAGGCTGATGAGATAGCCACTAAAGGAGAGTTAGAATGCCAAGACAAATGGCAAGGGCATGAAGAGATGTTGTAGGAAGCATCAGTGGTCTCAAGGTGTGAAGAGACTAGCAACAAAGATAAAATGGTGATGAAGGGCCAAGAAAAGGTCAATCAAGGTGTTTACACTCCAAGCATGGAGATGAAGTATGGAAATGTGAAGGA
Organism: Chamaecyparis obtusa; assembly: GCA_027943335.1. NCBI lineage: Eukaryota > Viridiplantae > Streptophyta > Pinopsida > Cupressales > Cupressaceae > Chamaecyparis > Chamaecyparis obtusa. The sequence continues at coordinate 4,261,225 of BSBK01002548.1, forward strand.
ACTCAATTGTTTTTGGGAATTCTTATTCTGATTTTATTGCAGGTATATGTTTCTATGAGGGAGATTCTGTTAGGAATAGTCCCAAGAGATAACTGAGAGTCGGGGGGGGTGAATCAGTTATCTACAAGTTTCAATTCTTTATCCAATTAAGTATACTTAAACATAAAGCATAAACACAATGAAAGAACAAATGAACACAACACCAATATTTTGGTTACGGGGAAACCCAAATAGGTAAAAACCTTGGTGGGACTTGATACCCACTAATATTCTTGATGAAGGGTGCTCCCCTTAATACCACAAACACATAATAGAAATAGAGAAACAACAACAATTTGCAAGAATAGAAAATGAGCTTCTTATTATCTCCACAAATGTGGAATTACAAATTTCAGAATTACAATATGAAAAGCTACATGGGCATTTCCCTTACAATATTATGAAGGACAAAGCCTAGAATCATTACCCAGAACTACTCTGAATTGTCCCGAACTACCTAAGACAACACTACAGCCTTCCTTATATAGGCAATTTTTCACCACCTGGGAAGGTTCCAAAATTTCAGCCAATAAGGCCGACCAAACTTAGAATAATTTTATTTTTCATTTTATTACATCATTGTCAGCTCAAAACAACTTTGAAACCCAAACAAAAATTTTGAAGGAAATTTATTTTTCGCCATTTTAAGTGGCCCAACTTTCGGAGACCATAAGTCATCACCTATTGACCCAATTGACTATTATGACCCCATTTTGGAAAGGGCATGAAGTGCTCTACAACGCTTTACTAAATCAAGCTTCATTTAGCTCGAGTTTCGACCTCATCCGGGGCCTCCAAAGCCTTCAAAATTGAGTTCAAAGTTTCTATATCCTATTTCCAATGATGAAAATTTTCAATATCTTCAAAACCAAACTTGATCTGGCAATGAAACTTTACTGGCAGGCTGATATGACCAAAATGAACCTCCACCTGTGAAATCAGAACATTCTAAGATCATATGAACAACTTAATAAAAATAGTAAGTTTCCATTAATAGCAGCTCTACACAAGATAGCCCTTCCTAAAAAGAAACCATAAATTTTTTTGGGTGATGCAAGATTGCTTTTACACCTAGGATGCTCCTGCATCAGACACCCGAGGTAATTTGAGAAGCGACCCTATCACGACTTAGGTGTCAAGAGGAAAACCAAGATGGTTAACCTCCTCCCTTGTCAACCATGATGAATCTTCAATAGGTCATCCTTTCCACTTGACCATATATTCTTCATATGTCATGTTCCTTGTGCTTCTGCCAACATGACTATCCAGTATATCCTCAATCTCCTTGATATCTGAACTGGTTGCTAGAATACTCCACTGTGCTGCTATAACCTCATCTTCAACACCTTCTTCATGATACTCTGTCAGATCTAAAACATTAAATACTGGTGAAATATTCAGCTCAGTAGGAAACTCAACCTCATATGCATTTTCTGAATCCTGCTTCTTCAGTATCTTACATAGCCCAAACTTCTTCATTTTCAGCTTGTTATATGTACCAATTGGAAATCACTCCTTATGCAAATGAACCATGACTTCATCTCCAACCTAAAATTCCTTATGCCTACTTTTCTCATCTATCTTAGCCTTATACTGCACATTCATCTTGGTAATGTGCTTCCTCACCTCATCATGGATGTTCTTTAAATGTTCTACAAAATCCTCAGCTTCAGCACTACTCATTTCTCCTTTATCTATCTTCCTCAACTCAAATGCATTTTTGGTACTACTTCAGTGTACAATCTTTGGATGATGTGATGAACTAAACTCCCAATCTATCTTCAATTCTTCACTTTCTGCTAGTGTCATTCTATGTGCTGCCTTATTTAGCAAACTGGCTCCTGGAATCAAGTCCATCTGATGACTGATCTTTCTTATTGGTGGTAATCCATCAAGCACATTATCAGATACAATATCCTAAAACTCATTCAATAATTCTACAACTTCTACAGGTACATCTTCTACTTCATCTTTCCCAGCCTTTGGAATTAAGGTAAAACACATATGCCACATATTAGCTTATGTCGCACTCCATCCTTTATTAGGGAATAAGTATTCGAACAACCATCATGTACAACACACTTGTCAAACTGCCAAAGTCTACCCAAAAAAATATGACATGCATGCATAGATATGATATCACATAGTACCTCATCTTGGTACTTGCTGATCTTGAACTTCACTAGGCACTGTTGACTGACCATGACCTTGTGGTCATCTTGCACCTAGGCAACTTGATATGGATGTCGATATTTCAGCCTCTTGATCTTCAACTTTGTCACCATCTCTTCTAACACCAAATTATCAGTACTACCACTATTAATAATCACATCACAACACTCACCGTCACACTTGCACCTAGTGCAAAATAGGCTCCCCCTTTGCTCAGGTTCATTCTCACCACTCAGTAGGACTCTTTTGTTAATCAACATTTCTCCTCTTTTAGCATCTTCAGAATGTGATGATCTGGCATCTTCATCTACATATGCAACTCTAGCCTAGCCTCCATTTCTCCTATCTATCATTCCTTAGTATTGAGGATATTCAAATGCCCTATGACCTTCTTCCCCATAGTGAAAACATGTTCCACGGAAGCCTCCCCTTCCAGATCCTTGTCGTCTTCCTCTTCCTCTCTGATCTCTATTATTCTAATCATGGAAACAATTAAAATTATCTCCTCTCTTATTCTGATTGTTATTGGTCTCATCTTGCTTTTTCAGATCATCATTTTGATCTCCGTATGACCGTCCACCAAATCTTCCATCACGACCTCTTCCGCTTTATCTACTCTCAAACTTCTTGTTTAGCTTTTCCTCTACTTTTAGGGAAAACTCATATGCCTCTTCAATACTATTTATTCAAACCAGATTCAATTCTTCCTAAATGCTCAGCCTTAACACATGAAGGTAATGGGCAACTTTTTCCTTATTAGCTTCTATATGGCCTATTCTGATGAGGATTCGATAGAACTCCTCTGTATACTCCTGAATAGATCTTTCTGCTTGCTTCAAACTTTGCATTTTCTTCAGTAGGTCAAGCTCATAATCAACAGGAATGAGCTGTCGCTTCAATTTATCCACCATCTGATCCCATCTTGTGATTTTATCCTTTCCTCTTCTATTTCACTCTAATTGAATCTCTTGCCACCAAATCTTCTTATGACCCTTCAGTCTGGCTTTCGTAAACTTGACCCGATTAGGATCCTCAATATTTTCATACTCAAAATATTCTTCGCATTCATTGATCCAGTCGATCAACTCCTCTGGGTTAAGATTTCTTGAAAATGCAGGAACCTCAATCTTAGGTCTTTTCCCAATCTTGAAAATGACCCGAAAAAGTCTTTCTTCCTCTTGATTCAAAACTTTGACTTCTACTTCTTGATCATCATTTCCTTCTTTGGTTTCATCCTCACTCTCATCTCTGACATTAAGATTCATTCCTCTATGAATCACTTCTTGAAATACTTGCACTTGTCTCTGGAGTGCTCTAAGCTTAGGTTTTACAACACTAGCTATTCCACCACATTCTCTTCATGGAGGCATTTTCGTGATGTGTGCTGAAACCCTAACCACAGTCCTGGTGCAAACTACCTCATAGTCGGTGATCTGTTTACATAGAAACCCTAACCCACGGTCCTGGTGCAAATTGCCTCATAGTCAGTGATCTATTTACACACTCAAGAACTCCCGCTCTAATACCACTTGATGAAGGGTGCTCCCCGTAATACCACATACACATAACAGAAATAGAGAAACAACAATAATTTGCAAGAACAGAAAATGGGCTTCTTATTATCTCCACAAATGTGGAATTACAAATTTTAGAATTACAATATGCAAAGCCACATGGGTATTTCCCTTACAATATTTTGAAGGACAAAGCCTTGAATCATTACCCAGAACTACTCTGAACTGTCTCGAAATACCTAAGACAACACTACAACCTTCCTTATATAGGCAATTTTCCACCGCTTGGGAAGGTTCTAGAATTTTAGCAAATAAGGCCGACCAAACTTAAAATTATTTTATTTTTCATTTTATTACATTATTGTTAGCTCAAAACAACTTTGAAACCCAAACATAAATTTTGAAGGAAATTTATTTTCTACCATTTTAGGTGGCCCAACTTTTGGAAACCATAAGTCATCACCCATTGACCTGATTGACTATTATAACCCCATTTTGAAAATGGCAAGAATTGCTCTACAACGCCTAAATCAATCTAGCTTCATTCAATGAAAGTTTTGACCTCATCCAGGGCCTCTAAAGCATTCAAAACTGAGTTCAAAGTTTTTTTACCCTATTTCCAATACCAAAAATTTTCAATATCTTCAAAACCAGACTTGATTCAGCAATGAAACTTACTGGCAGGCTGATACGACCAAAATGAACCTCCACCTATGAAATCAGAACATTCCAAGATTATATAACCAACTTACAAAAAATAGTAAGTTTCCATAAATAACATCTCTGCACAAGATAGCCCTTCTTGAAAAGAAACCAAAAATATTTTTGGGTGATGTAAGATTGCTCTTACACCCAGGATGCTCCTAGATTAGACACCCAAGGTAATTTGAGAAATGACCCTATCACGACTCAGGTATGAAGAGGAAAACCAAGATGGTTAACCTCCTCCCTTGTAAACCATGATGAATCTTCAACAGGTCATCATTTCCACTTGACTAGATTTTCTTCATATGTGTTGTTCCTTGTGATTTTGTGAACATGACTATCCAGTATGTCCTCAATCTCCTTGATATCTGAACTGGTTACTGGAATACTCCATTGTGCTGCTATAACCTCATCTTCAACACCTTCTTCATGATACTCTATCAGATCTGAAACATTAAATACTGGTGAAATATTGAACTCAGTAGGAAACTCAACCTCATATGCATTTTCTGAATCCTACTTCTTAAGTATCTTACATGGCCCAAACTTCTTCATTTTCAGCTTGTTATATGTACCAACTGGAAATCGCTCCTTCCACAAATGAACCATGACTTTATCTCCAACCTAAAATTTCTTATGCCTACTTTTCTCATCTGCCTTAGCCTTATAATGTGCATTCATCTTGGTAATGTGCTTCCTCACCTCTTTATGGATGTTCTTCAAATGTTTTGCAAAATCCTCAGCTTCAACACTACTTATTTCTCCTTTATCTATCTTTCTCAACTCATATGCATTTCTGGTACTAATTCTATGTACAATCTTTGGATGATGTGATGAACTAAACTTCCAAATTATCTTCAACTCTTCACTTTTTGCTAGTGTCATTCTGTGTGTTGCCTTATTTGGTGAACTAGCTCTTGGAATCAAGTCCATCTGATGACTAATCTTTCTTACTGGTGGTAATCCATTAGACACATTATCAGATACAATATCTTGAAACTCATTCAATAATTCTACAACTTCTACAGGTACATCTTCTACTTCCTCTTTTCCAGCCTTTGGAATTAAGATAAAACACATATGTCGCATACCATCTAAGAAATTTCTTCTATCAACACAAGTTATTCCTGCATTACCACATACTTTTTCTTCTATTTCCTTCAATGGTTTTAGCTTATGTCGCACTCCATCCTTTATCATGGAATAGGTATTTGCATGACTATCATGTATAGCACACCTGTCAAATTGCCAAGGTCTACCCAAAAACATATGACATGCATCCACATATATGATATCACATAGTACCTCATCTTGGTACCCACCGATCTTGAACTTCACTAGGCACTGTTCACTGACCATGACCTTGTGGTCATCCTGCACCCAGGCAACCCAATATGGATGTCGATATTTTTTCCTCTTGATCTTCAACTTTGTCACCATCTCTTCTAACACCAAATTATCACTACTGCCACTATCAATAATCACATCACAATATTTACCCTCACACTTGCATCTAGTGTGAAATCGGCTCCTCCTTTGCTCAGGTTCATTCTCACCACTCAGTAGGACTCTTTTGTTAATCAGTGTTACTCCTCTTTCAACATCTTAAGAATGTGATGATCTAGCATCTTCATCCACATCTGCAACTCTAGCCTTGCCTTCATTTCTCCTATATTTCCTTCCTTGGCATTGAGGACATTGAAATGCCCTATGACCTTCTTCCCCACAGTGAAAACATGTTCCACGGAAGCCTCCTCTTCCAGATCCTTGTCCTCTTCCTCTTCCTCTCTAATCTCTATTATTCTAATCATGGAAACAATTAAAATTATCTCCTCTCTGATTCTGACTGTTACTGGCCTCATCCTACTTTTTCAGATCGTCATTTCAATCTCCATATGACCGTTCACCAAATCTTCCATCACGACCTCTTCAACTTTGTCTACTCTCAAAGTTCTAGTTCAGCTTTTGCTCTACTCTTAGGGAAAACTGGTATGCCTCTTCAATAATGTTTATTCGAACTAGATTCAATTCTTCTTGAATGCTTGGCCTTAACCCATTAAGGTAATGGGAAACTTTCTCCTTATCAAGTTTTACATGGCCTGTTCTAATGAGGATTTGATAGAACTCCTCCATTTACTCCTGAATAGATCTTCCTACTTGCTTCAAATTTTGCATTTTCTTCAATAGGTTAAGCTCATAATCAATAGGAATGAACTGTCACTTCAATTTATTGACCATCTGATCCCATCTTCTAATTTTATCCTTTCCTATTCTATTTTTCTCTAATTGAATCTCTTGCCACCAGATCTTCGCATGACCCTTCAGTCTGGCCTTCACAAACTTGACCCGATCAGGATCCTCAATATCTTCATACTCAAAATATTTTTCACATTCATTGATCTAGTCTATCAACTCCTCTGGGTTAAGATTTCTTGAAAATACAAGAACCTCAATCTTAGGTCTTTTTTCGATCTTGAAAATGGCCTGAAAATGTCTTTCTTTCTCTTGATTCAAAACTTTGACTTCTACTGCTTGATCATCATTTCCTTCTTCAGATTCATCCTCACTTTCATCTCTGACATTAAGATTCATTCCTCTACAAATCTCTTCTTGCAATGCTCACACTTGTCTCTGGAGCTCTCTAACCTCAGGTGTTACAAAACCAGCTCTTCCGCCACGTTCTCTTCATGGAGGCATTTTTGTGATGCACCCTGAAACCCTCACCGTGGTCTTGGTGCAAACTGCCTCATAGTCGGGGATCTATTTTTACACTTAGGAACTCCCACTCTGATACCACTTGATGAAGGGTGCTCCCCTTAATACCACAAACACATAACAGAAATAGAGAAACAACAACAATTTGCAAGAACATAAAATGGCCTTCTTATTATCTCCACAAATGTGGAATTAGAAATTTTAGAATTACACTATGGAAAGCCACATGGGAATTTCCCTTACAATATTCTAAAGGAAAAAGCCTCGAATCATTATTCAGAACTACTCTGAACTGTCTTGAACTGCCTAAGACAACACTATAGCCTTCCTTATATAGGCAATTTTCTACCGCCTGGGAAGGTTCTAAAATTTTAGCCAATAAGGATGACCAAACTTAGAATTATTTTATTTTTCATTTTATTACAACATTGTCAGCTCAAAACAACTTTGAAACTCAAACAAAAATTTTGAAGGAAATTTATTTTCTGCCATTTTAGGTGGCCCAACTTTCGGAGACCATAAGTCATCACCCGTTGACCTGATTGACTATTATGACCCAATTTCGAAAAGGGCATGAAGCGCTCTACATTCAGTCAAAGTTTTGATCTCACCTGAGGCCTATCAATGCTTCAAAACTGAGTTCAACCTTTATGTACCCTATTTCCAATACGAAAAATTTTCAATATCTTCAAAACCAGACTTGATCTGACAATGAAACTTTACTAGCAGGCTGATACAACCAAAATGAACCTCCACCTATGAAATCATAACATTTTGAGATCATATGAACAGCTTACTAAAAATAGTAAGTTTCCATAAATAACAGCTCTGCACAAGATAGCCCTTCTTGAAAAGAAACCAAAAATATTTTTGGGTGATGGAAGATTGCTCGTACACCCAGGAAGCTCTTGCATCAGAAAATTGGGGTAATTTGAGAAGTGACCCTATCATGACTTAGGTGTGAAGAGGAAAAGCAAGATGGTTAACCTTCTCCTTTGTCAACCATGATGAATCTTCAACAGGTCATCCTTTCCACTTGACCAGATATTCCTCATATGTGTTGTTCCTTGTGCTTCTGCCAACATGACTATCTAGTATATCCTCAATCTCTTTGGTATCCGAACTAGTTGCTGGAATACTCCACTATGCTGCTATAACCTCATCTTCAACACCCCCTTCATGATACTCTATCAGATCTGAAACATTAAATACTTGTGAAATATTCAATTTAGTAGGAAACTCAACCTCATATGCATTTCTTGAATCCTGCTTCTTCAGTATCTTACATGGCCCAAACTTCTTCATTTTCAGCTTGTTATATGTACCAACTAAAAATCATTCCTTCTGCAAATGAACCATGACTTCATCTCCAACTTGAAATTCCTTATGCCTCCTTTTCTCATCTGTCTTAGCCTTATACTGCACATTCATCTTGGTAATGTGCTTCCTCACCTCGTCATGGATGTTCTTCAAATGTTCTACAAAATCCTCAACTTCATCACTACTTATTTCTCCTTTAACTATCTTCCTCAACTCAGATGCATTTCTGGTACTATTTCATGTACAATCTGTGGATGATGTGATGAACTAAACATCCAATCTATCTTCAACTCTTCACTTTCTGCTAGTGTCATTTTGTGTGCTGCCTTATTTGGCAAACTGGCTCCTGCAATCAAGTCCATCTAATGATTGATCTTTCTTACTAGTGGTAATCCATCAGGCACATTATTAGTTACAATATCCTAAAATTCATTCAATAATTCTGCAACTTCTATAGGTAAATATTCTACTTCCTCTTTCCCAGCCTTTGGAATTAAGGTAAAATACATATGTCGCATACCATCTAAGAAATTTCCTCTATCAACACAAGTTATTCTTGCATTACCACATACCTTTTATTCTATTTCCTTTAATGGTTTTAGCTTATGTCGTACTCCATCCTTTATCAAGGAATAGGTATTCGCACGACCATCATGTACAACACACCTATCAAACTACCAAGGTCTACCCAACAACATATGAAATGCATCCATAGATATGATATCACATAGTACCTCATCTGGGTACTTGTCGATCTTGAACTTTACTAAGCACTGTTCACTGACCATGACCTTGTGGTCATCCTACACCCAGAAAACCCGATATGGATTTGGATGTTTCTATCTCTTGATCTTCAACTTTGTCACCATCTCTTCTGACACCAAATTATTAGTACTGCCACTATCAATAATAACATCGCAACACTTACCCTCACACTTGGACCTAGTGCAAAATAGGCTCCTCCTTTGCTTAGGTTCATTCTCATGACTCAATAGAACTCTTTTGTTAACCAACGTTTCTCCTCTTTCAACATCTTCAGAATGTGATGATCTGGCATCTTCACCTACATATGCAACTCTAGCCTAGCCTTCATTTCTCCTATCTATCCTTCCTTGGCATTGAGGAAATTCAAATGCCCTATGACCTTCTTCCCCATAGTAAAAACATGTTCCATGGAAGCCTCTGATTCCAGATCCTTGTCCTCTTCCTCTTCCTCTCTGATCTCTATTATTTTGATCTTGGAAATAATTGAAATTATCTCCTCTCTGATTTTGACTATTACTAGCCTCATCTTGCTTTTTTGAATCATCATTTCAATCTTTGTATGACCATCCACCAAATCTTCCATCATGACCTCTTCCGCTTTGTCTACTCTCAAACTTCTTGTTCAGCTTTTCATCTACTTTTAGGGCAAACTGGTATGCCTATTCAATACTGTTTATTCGAACCAAATTCAATTCTTCCTAAATGCTCAGCCTTAACACATGAAGGTAATGGGAAAATTTCTCCTTATCAGCTTCTGCATGGCCTGTTCTGATGAGGATTCGATAGAACTCCTCCAAATACTCTTGAACAGATCTTCCTGCTTGCTTCAAACTTTGCATTTTCTTTAGTAGGTCAAGCTCATAATCAACAGGAATGAGCTGTTACTTCATTTTATCCACCATCTGATCTCATCTTGTGATTTTATCCTTTCCTCTTCTATTTCTCTCTAATTGAATTTCTTTCCACCAGATCTTCTCATGACCCTTCAGTCTGGCCTTCGCAAACTTGACCTGATCAGGATCCTCAATATCTTCATACTCAAAATATTCTTCACATTCATTGATCCAGTTGATCAACTCCTCTAGGTTAAGATTTCCTAAAAATACAGGAACCTCAATCTTAGGTCTTTTCCCAATCTTGGAAATTGCTCAAAAAAGTCTTTCTTCATCTTGATTTAAAACTTCAACTTCTACTTCTTGATCATCATTTCCTTCTTTGGCTTCATCCTCGCTTTCATCTCTAACATTAAGATTCATTCCTCTACAAATCTCTTCTTCCAATGCTCACAGTTGTCTCTAGAGTGCTCTAACCTCCAGTGTTACAACACTATCTCTTTCACCATGTTTTCTTTGTGGAGACATTTTTGTGATGCACGTTGAAACCCTAACCACAGTCCTGGTGCAAACTGCCTCATAGTTGGTGATCTATTTACACAGAAACCCTAACCCATGTTCCTGGTGAAAATTGCCTCATAGTCGGTGATCTATTTACACACTCAAGAACTCCCGCTCTGATACCACTTGATGAAGGGTGCTCCCCTTAATACCACAAACACATAACAAAAATAGAGACACAACAATAATTTTCAAGAATAAAAAATTGGCTTCTTATTATCTACACAAATGTGGAATTACAAATTTCAGAATTACAATATGCAAAGCCACATCAGCATTTCCCTTACAATATTCTAAAGGATGAAGCCTTGAATCATTACCCAGAACTACTCTAAACTATTTGGAATTTCTTAAGACAACACTACAACCTTCCTTATATAGGCAATTTTTCACCACCTTAGAAAGTTCCAAAATTTTATCCAATAAGGCCAACGAAACTTAGAATTATCTTTTTTTTATTTTATTACATCATTGTCAGCTCAAAACAACTTTGAAACCCAAACAGAAATTTTGAAGGAAATTTATTTTTTGCCATTTTAGGTGGCCCAACTTCTGGAGACTATATGTCAAGCAAGCTTCAATCAATCAAAGTTTTGACCTCATCCGGGGCCTCTAAAGCCTTCAAAATTGAGTTCAAAGTTTTTGTACCCTATTTTCAATACCGAAAATTTTCAATATCTTCAAAACTAGACTTGATCCAGCAATGAAACTTTACTGGCAGGCTGATACGACCAAAATGAACCTCCACCTGTGAAATTAGAACATTTCAAGATCATATGACCAACTTACTAAAAATAGTAAGTTTTCATAAATAGTAGCTTTGCACAAGATAGCCCTTCTTGAAAAGAAACCAGAAATATTTTTGGGTGATGCAAGGTTGCTCTTACACCCAGGATGCTCCTGCATTAGACACCTGAGGTAATTTGAGAAGTGACCCTGTCACAACTCAGGTGTGAAGAGGAAAACCAAGATGGTTAACCTCCTCCCTTGTCAACCATGATGAATCTTCAACATGTCATTCTTTCCAATCGACTAGATATTCTTCATATGTCCTATTCCTTGTGCTTCTACCAACATGACTGTCCACTATGTCCTCAATCTCCTCAATATCTAAACTGGTTGTTGGAATACTCCATTGTGTTATTGTAACCTCATCTTCAACACCTTATTCATGATACTCTATCAGATTTGAAACATTAAATACTAGTGAAATATTCATCTCAGTAGGAAACTCAACCTCATATGTATTTCCTAAATCTTGCTTCTTCAGTATTTTACATGGCCCAAACTTCTTCATTTTCAACTTGTTATATATACCAACAGGAAATCGCTCCTTCCGCAAATGAACCATGACTTCATCTCCAACCTAAAATTTCTTATGCATCCTTTTCTCATCTATCTTAGCCTTATACTATGCATTCATCTTGGTAATGTGCTTCCTCACCTCATCATGGATGTTCTTCAAATGTTCTGCAAAATCCTCAGCTTCAACACTACTTATTTCTCCTGTATCTATCTTCCTCAACTCAGATGCATTTCTGGTACTATGTCCGTGTACAATATGTGGATGATGTGATGAACTAAACTTCTAATATATCTTTAACTCCTCACTTTCTGCTAGTGGTAATCCATTAGGAAAATTATAAGATACAATATCCTGAAACTCATTCAATAATTCTGCCACTTCCATAGGTACATCTTCTACTTCCCCTTTTCCAACCTTTGAAATTAAGGGAAAACACATATGCCGCATACCATCTAAGAAATTTCCTCTATCAACAAAATTTATTCTTGCATTACCACATACCTTTTCTTCTATTTCCTTCAATGGTTTTAGCTTATGTCGCACTCCATCCTTTATCAGGGAATAGGTATTCAAACGACCATCATGTAAAACACACCTGTCAAACTGCCAAGGTCTACCCCACAACATATGACATGCATCCATAGATATGATATCACATAGCACCTCATCTTGGTACCCATCGATCTTGAACTTCACTAGGCATTGTTCATTGACCATGACCTTGTGGTGATCCTGCACCTAGGCAACCCGATATGGATGTGGATGTTTCTATCTCTTGATCTTCAACTTTGTCACCATCTCTTCTGACACCAAATTATCAGTACTGCCCCTATCAATAATCACATCACAACACTTACCCTCAGACTTGCACCTGGTGTGAAACATGCTCCTCCTTTGCTCAGGTTCATTCTCACCACTCAATAAGACTCTTCTGTTAATCATCATTTCTCCTCATTCAACATCTTTAGAATGTGATGATCTGACATCTTCATCTACATATGCAACTCTAGCCTCGCCTTCATTTCTCCTATCTATCCTTTCTTGGCATTGAGGATATTCAAATTCCCTATGACCTTCTTCCCCACAGTGAAAACATGTTCCACGGAAGCCTCCTCTTCCAAATCCTTGTCCTCTTCCTCTTCCTCTCTGATCTCCATTATTTTGATCATGGAAATAATTGAAATTATCTCCTCTCTGATTCTGACTAATATTGGCCTCATCCTTCTTTTTCAGATCATCATTTTGATCTCCATATGACCGTCCACCCAATATTTTGTCACAACCTCTTTCGCTTTGTCTACTCTCAAACTTCTTGTTCAGCTTTTCCTCTACTTTTAGGGAAAACTCGTATGCCTCTTCAATACTATTTATTCGAACTAGATTCAATTCTTCCTGCATGCTCGACCTTAAACCATTAAGATAAGGGGAAAATTTCTCCTTATCAGCTTCTGCATGGCCTGTTCTAATGAGGATTCGATAGAACTCTTCTGTATACTCTTGAACACATCTTTCTGCTTGCTTCAAACTTTGCATTTTCTTTAGTAGGTCAAGCTTATAATCAAAAGGAATGAACTGTCACTTCAATTTGTCCACCATCTGATCCCATCTTGTGATTTTATCCTTTCCTCTTCTATTTGGCTCCAATTGAATCTCTTGCCACTAGATCTTCGCATGACCCTTTAGTCTGGCCTTTGCAAACTTGACCCAATCAGGATCCTCTATATGTTCATACTCAAAATATTTCTCACATTCATTGATCCAGTCAATCAACTCCTTTGGGTTAAGATTTCCTAAAAATGTAGGAACCTCAATCTTAGGTCTTTTCCTGATCTTGGAAATGGCCTAAAAAAGTCTTTCTTCCTCTTGATTTAAAACTTCGACTTCTACTTCTTGGTCATCATTTCCTTCTTTGGCTTCATGCTCACTTTCATCTCTGACATTAAGATTCAATCCTCTTCACATCTCTTCTTTCAATGCTTGTACTTGTCTCTAGAGCGCTCTAACCTCAGGTGTTGCAACACCAGCTCTTCTGCCACATTCTCTTCATGGAGGCATTTTCGTGATGTGCACTAAAACCCTAACCATGGTCCTGGTGCAAACTGCCTCATTATCTGCGATTTGTTTACACATAAACCCTAACCCACGGTCCTAGTGCAAACTGCCTCATAGTCGGTGATCTATTTGCACACTCAGGAACTCTCACTTTGATACCACTTGATGAAGGGTGCTCCCCTCAATACCACAAACACATAAAAGAAAAATAGAGAAGAAACAACAATTTGCAAGAACAGAAAATGGGCTTCTTATTATCTCCACAAATGTTGAATTACAAATTTTAGAATTACAATATGCAAAGCCACATGGGCATTTCCCTTACAATATTTTGAAGGACAAAGCCTCGAATCATTACCCATAACTACTCTAAACTATCCCGAACTACCTAAGTCAACACTACAGCCTTCCTTATATAGGCAATTTTCCACCTCTTGGGAAGGTTCCATAATTTTAGCCAATAAGGCCAACCAAACTTAGAATTATTTTATTTTTCATTTTATTATATCATTGTCGGCTCAAAACAACTTTGAAACCCAAACAAAAATTTTGAAGGAAATTTATTTTCTACCATTTTAGGTGGCCCAACTTCTAGAGACCATAAGTCATCACCCGTTGACCCGATTGACTATTATGACCCCATTTTGGATAGGACATGAAGCGCTCTACAACATATAAATCAAGACAGCTTCATTCAATCGAAGTTTTGACCTCATCCGGGGCCTCTAAAGCCTTCAAAATTGAGTTCAAAGTTTCTGTACCCTATTTCCAATACCAAAAATTTTCAATATCTTCAAAACCAGACTTGATCTGGCAATGAAACTTTATTGGCAGGCTGATACGACCAAAATGAACCTCCACTTGTGAAATCAAAACATTTCAAGATCATATGAAAAACTTACTAAAAATAGTAAGTTTCCATAAATAGTAGCTCTGCACAAGATAGCCCTTCCTGAAAAGAAACTAGAAATATTTTTGGGTGATGCAAGATTGCTCTTACACCCAAGATGCTCCTACATCAGACACCCGAGGTAATTTGAGAAGTGACCCTATGACGACTCAGGTGTGAAGAGGAAAACTAAGATGGTTAACCTCCTCGCTTATCAACCATGATGAATCTTCAACAGGTCATCCTTTCCACTTGACCAGATATTCTTCATATGTCCTATTCCTTGTGCTTCTGCCAACACGACTATCCACTATGTCCTCAATCTCCTTGATATCTGAACTGGTTGCTGGAATACTTCACTGTGCTTCTGTAACCTCATCTTCAACACCTTCTTCATGATACTCTATCAGATCTGAAACATTAAATACTGGTGAAATATTTAGCTCAGTAGGAAACTCAACCTCAAGCATTTCTCAAATCCTGCTTCTTTAGTATCTTACATGGCCCAAACTTCTTTATTTTCAGCTTGTTATACATACCAACTGGAAATTGCTCCTTCCGCAAAAGAACCATGACTTCATCTCTAACCTGAAATTTCTTATGCCTCCTTTTTTCATTTGCCTTAGCCTTATACTACGTATTCATCTTGGTAATATGCTTCCTCACCTCGTCATGGATGTTCTTCAAATGTTCTACAAAATCCTTAGCTTCAACACTACTTATTTCTCCCTTATCTATCTTCCTCAACTCAGATGCATTTTTGGTACTTATTTTGTGTACAATCTATGGATGATGTGATGAACTAAACTTCCAATCTATCTTCAACTCTTCAGTTTCTGCTAGTGTCATTCTGTGTGCTGCCTTTTTTGGAAGACTAGCTCCTGGAATCAAGTCCATTTGATGACTGATCTTTCTTACTGGTGGTAATCCATCAAGCACATTATCGGATACAATATCCTAAAACTCATTCAATAATTTTGTAACTTCTACTGGTACATCTTCTACTTCCTCTTTCCCAGCCTTTGGAATTAAGGTAAAACACATATGCCACATACCATCTAAGAAATGTTCTCTATCAACAAAAGTTATTCTTGCATTACCATATACCTTTTATTCTATTTCTTTCAATGGTTTTAGCTTATGTCACACTCCATCCTTTATTAGGGAATAGGTATTCGCATGACCATCATGTACAGCATAGTTGTCAAACTGCCAAGGTCTACCCAACAACATATGACATGAATTCATAGATATGATATCACATAGTACCTCATCTTGGTACCCATCAATCTTGAACTTCACTAGGCACTGTTCATTGACCATGACCTTGTTGGCATTAAGCATGATTGTCATTAGTGACAACACTTATTCTAAATAGTGCATACTGAGTAGAATAGTACATACCGAGCAGAACAGAGCTTACCAAGTAGAGTAGAGCTTACCGAGCAGAACAAAGCTTACCGAGCAGAATAGTGCATACGAGCTCGCAAAGTTTCATAGTGTTTACCGAGTGCTGCATGGTTAAACAGGAAATTTAGTTTCTACCAAGTAACACTTTATCTACTGAGTCTCCAGTATTTACCGAGTTCAAAACTATGACCGAGTGGTTAGTATGGACCGAGCTTCCACTTCTACTAAGTGCATGACGATGCCGAGTAACGCAGTGGACGTCGAGTATCAGAAAGTCACCGAGTTAGTTTGCAGTAACCGTGTAACTATATTTGGGCCGACTCAGTAATATTTGTGTTTATTTGTATAAGAGCTGACTTTGTAATTGTTTTGGAATTGACTTAGATTGATATATAAACAATGTTTTATGTCATATCCAAAAAGGAAGATATAGAGAAGTATAAAAAAAAACAAGAGAAAGGCAGAGATAAGTGAATTACAAAGGGCTACAATAGTATAAGAAGCAGCAAAGATCTATCCATCAGAGAAGGTGATCAGTATATCAAAAAATCTTAATCAACAAGTACAGTTGCAAGTAAGAGATCTACTGTTTCATCCTAACAGGTGAATCAGCTTGAAATCCTTTAACCGGGTAGACTTAACAGTCTTTGTAAAAATCTCTTAACCGAGTGCATACTTCATTGTATGTTTGTAAAACCTCTAACTAGGTGGACCTAGCAGTCCTTATTGCTCCTAACAGGGCAGATCGTCAGAAGTGATCATTGTAAGCCTTAACTGGCAAACTTTATACTGCAGTATTGAAGTTTTGTCCGTATCATCCCCACCCCAATTTTAATTTCTACTTGGAAGGTTTCTGGGTCACCAAATCTCTGTGTTCTAAGTGTTATGAATGTTTTATTCTTTCTATTACTCATGCATGCAGTCAGATTATCAATCTAATATTATTAAGATCTAAATCTGTTAAAAGTTTTGAAGTTGCTGATTCACCCCTCCCCTCTCAGTAACCTAGATAGTATTGAATATTTCCAACAATTGGCATCAGAGCTCAGTGGATCTCAGAATAAATTTTGACAGCTTGAGAAAAGATTCAGGACAATGGAGATATTCAGACTGAACAAAGTAATTAAGAATGAAAAGCTAGATCTGGAAATGGCCATAACTCAACTCAAAGAAGTAAGAGAGCATCTTTCCCTTTCCCTAAAAAGAAGGAAGGAACTTGAAAATCAGATCAATGACCACCAGTATGTTGAAGAAAAGATTGAAGACTTTTTCCCTTCAAGCAGCTCAGATGAAGCAAACAATGCAATCAAAGAACTTCTAGAAAAGAGTGGATCTCTGCAAGAAGAAGTGAGAAAATTGAAAAGAGAACAGGAAATTCAGTCAACAAGATTCTGTGAAGTCTTGGAACAAAGAAACAAGATGAAAGATGAAATAGATGGAAAGAACAATGAAATCCAGAATAAAACTCTTCAGCTAGAAAATCTTATTGATCAAATCTCCAATGCAAATGAAGAAATCTTGACTCTAAGATCAGAAAATGAAAATATGAGAGAAGAGCTGAGATCTGAAAAGCAAATCAATTTAAGAGTGATGAGTGAGCTAGATGCTGAAAGGCAAATCAATGAGAGAATGTTGAAATCTCAAGAAGATATGAATCAGGTGTATGAACGAAACCTTCATAGGCAAAAAGGAAAAGCAGGACTTGGATACAAAGAGGAAGGTGAATCCTCCAAACAAGGTACTCAAAAGAATCAGAAACCTACCTGTAATCACTATGGAAAAATTGGTCATACTTCAAACAAATGTTGGAGCAATGGAAAAGAAAAATTCAATGGAAAATGCTACAATTGCAATCAGCTTGGTCATAAAGAAAATGAATGCAAGGAGAAACCAAGATTTAAAGGCATATGTCACAAATGTAGCAAACAAGGTCATAAGGCATCAGAATGTAGAACTAATACACCCAATCCAGCGGAACAAATTATTAAAGCAATGTTTGGTTGGGATTACAACACTTGGTGTAGATGTCATTATTGTGGAGAATATGGACACATTGGCATGAATTGTGTAAGGTACCACTTGAGAAAAAGGGATTCTACCATAAGATGTTATAATTGCACTAAGCTTGGTCACATAGCTAAAAATTGCATGAATTTAGGCAAAATTGAAGATGAAAAGAAAGCAAAAGAAAATAACATTAGGAAGCAGATGAGATAGAAGTGGATTCCTAAACCTACCAAGCAAACCAATCCTAAAGTCACTAATGAAGGGAGTGGCTTTATGAGCTCTAACTAGTCTCCAAGAAAGCACTGGAACTGTATCTTCATAGACATTCCAAAACAGTTCCTGAACTGAAAGGAAGATAGATCCAAATCAGTATGCAAGATACAGCAGGATCACAAGAAAGTCAGTATCAGTTACCACCGAGCAAGGTCAGGAGTAACCTAACTTCATTTGGTTACCGAGTAATGTCGGAGAAGTATGAATTCATATGATCACTGAGTTGCGGAGTCTTCACCGAGCAATTAATTCATAGTGGATGACAGCCTATCTAATTCAATACCCTAATTCGTTCCGAGCATTAATGACAAAGTTTTAACAAAAGGAGTGAAATCAAGTTCACTATTCACTGTGAACAAAAGTCTCCTAGTGCAATCAAGTGTTTCGAAGCATATTTCAGCAAGATATTCTCTTTCCTCAAAGAATTTATATGTTCACCGAGCTACCATGGCATCATCCAGTGCTAAAGTGAAGAAAGGTTCGAAAATGTTGGTTCATGGAGAACGGAAAGCACCAGATTTCAAACTCATGCCCGCAGTTGCCCGAACCCTAGACCCGAGTGGAGCTCAATCTCAGATCCCTCCTAAGGTACTCCTTATTAACGATATTCACAGTCATTTTAAGTGTACAATTCAAGAGCTTGGAACCCTAGAGATAGATACTATTTCTGAGGAACTATGTGTCGATGGTGTTCTCAAACTGGAGCATCAACATTTGGAAGATAAGGGTTTAGTTCACATCACACACTTGCCTCAGAGCTTTTAGATAAAATGGGTCAGATATATCCTCAGCCAAGTACATGAAGGTAAAATATGGCTTGAGAAACTAGTAGAGATTACAAAGAAGATGATTCACCAAATCACTGGTCTTCCCATGCTCGACAAGGCAAAATCTACAAAAACCCTAGGTCAGACGGAACTGGAAGAGAAAGCCCTAGCCGAGTGGGATGGTAGAGGTATGAAGATAAGCAAAATTACTGATGCAGAATTGAAGTTTGGTATACATATCGTAACTCACAAGATATACAGTTTAAGTCGGCAGAACAGTGTTCTGTGTGAAGTAGTTGACCTAGCATATAAAATTGTAAAGAACAATCTATCATTTGACCTAGCAGATCTTTTGTTGAAATAGTTCAACAAGAACATGGAGAGCATCCAAACCTCAAAGAACAATCCATGTAAGTTTGGCTCACTATTGGTTTGTTTATTTTTCTATGCTCAAAAGTTTTTCCCATCAAAAGGCACGGTAGTATGGAGAAAAGATGTGCCGGTTCTTTATCAGATGAATGAATACATTTCAGAAATGGGTGACAATTTTGAAAGCATAATGGATAACTATTTTGAATCATTTAAAGAGAAAATGAACAATAGATTCTGGATTCCACAGAAATTGGTGGAAGATTACAAAGATGATATTTGTTTCATGGTGGACTGTGATAATCTATATATACAGGCAGCAAAACCAAGGATTGTACATGTGAAACCTCTTCCCTATGAGGTAAATATTGATGAAACCAATAATATTATTGAAGCCCTAATTAATCAACCTGTTAATCCAAAGGCACCATATTTTGGGATATATAAAGAAGCTAAGGAGAGAATTGAGCTTAGTATAAAGCTTCCATAGGCGGTTAACAAAGGAAGAAAGAGGATGGCCAAAATACAAGCTAGCACACCTCTAATGTCAACCGAGGAAAAAAGAGAGGACTTTGAAGAAGAAGAAGAGAAAAAGGATGAAGAGGAAGAAGAACAAGTACTAGCAAAGAAGAAAGGAAAAGTAATTATCACCAAGGCACCCAAGCAACCCTTTGCAGTATTTACAAGAAGGAGTGCAAGAGGCAAGGCAGGCAAAGACAGTGAAGAAACAGTATTCAAAAGGCCTCCTCCTTCATTAAAAGAAAAGATCAAGGATTTGAGGGAAGAATCTGGAATTGCAAACTTCAAATCTCTCAAATATGAAATCAGATCTGAGGAAGAGCATCAGGAAATTGAAGATGCTATTGTCGAGAAAATATGAAAATGGAAATACTCACCTGAAGAGATAGCTTCTCAAATCCCAAGAATTCTGCTGAACAAAATTAAGTTGAGATGGTCCAATGCAAGACAAACTGTCAAGGACATCTATGCTCAAACCTTGAGGCAATTAATGCCAAGTTTGAAAAATACTGAAATTAATAAGGCATTGATAGATAATGAAAATAAGTTGACACTCAAATTCAACAGTTGTTTGATTTTGATCAAAGATATTGATTTGATTGTGAAGAGTGCCACTGCCACATGGAAAAACATCTATAATCTTCACAAACCGAGTGCCGAAACTGTGATAATCAAGGATATTGATGATGATAGTGATGAACATGTAGAAGATACCGAGGTAGACAAGCAAAGTGATGAGGAAGATAATATTGTTCGGATAGCTGCAGAAGTCATTGCCTCACTTCCTCACTCTCCAGCAAAAGTTGCTACACCTAGCACGAAGATAACTTCAAGTATGATTGTGACAACTTCCACAGATACATGAAATGTCAAATCATCACTAGCACAACTCAATGTATCATCGATAGAAATGACTACCACCTCTTTTATCGAGTTGCAGTCTCTTGTATCTACTTTAATACCTACTTCCATATCAAGTTTTCCAGTAGTAAGTACCTCAGTTTTGGATACTTCAGTAAGTATTTCAGTTTTTGATTCTACAATTGTGAGCCCTTCAAGTATTCCAGTCGGTAGTTTATCATTTTTCACAGCTAGTCCTACAATGTCTACAATAACTTCTACAAAGGCATTAAGTGCAATAACAGTTGATCCTAAGGCTCAACCGAGTACAAGATTTTTGAGTAAGAATGTAGAAGAGGATATAGACTTAGATGAGGAGATAGAGATTCCAAAATTAGAATTTGCAAATCTTTCAGCAGACCAAATGCAAAACATTGGTGAACTCCTCCAAAAGAAAGCAAAGCAGAAGAAACTAAAAGAAGAAAGGGACAAGGAATATAAAATTATTGAAGATGCAAAGGATATTTTGTCAGAAGCATTAGGTATTAAAGTTGATTCCTCTCAACATATTTTGTTACAGTTAGCTGAGGCAGTAAACAAGTTCCATGAGGATTCCTCTGCGTTAGAAAAGATTCTTGAGAAAGCCGAGAAGAAGTTTGACAATAAAGTGCTTGAGCATGTTGCTCAACATATAGCTATTAATCAGGCAGAATTATCTTCAGTTTTGACAAATATTGAGTCCTCCTATTCCAATGTTACCTCACTTGTTGCTAAGATATGTAATGTTGCCGAGTTCACTAAGGAAGTCAAGGATAAATTGAATAAGATTGATGAGGATCTGAAGGACAGTGTACATAAGTTGCAACTTGAACCTAGTTCAAGCTCTGCACATCATATGAAAATCACATTCCTATCAAATAGGCAGTCAAAATTATTAAAAGAAGATACAAAGATCCAGTCAACACTGCTAGATATTCAGAACATGATCCTTCCCATCATGGACATAATGCAAAAGCACATTGTTCACTCAAAAGCATTACTCCATGACAATCAATTTTCCATTGCAGATCACATGATTGAACTCTCTGCAGAAGTCCAAATTGCACTCCAAACATGCAAGATTCTGCAAGAGAATTGGGATAGAACTCTGGCACTAATCATAAAGGTACATTCTAATTTTCTTTCACATTTTGGATTCTCCCTGTAAAATACTTGTATATACACCTTTGGCATTATTGTCAAAAAGGGGGAGAAAATGTATAGGAGAAAGTGTATAAGATTAAGGTGTGTAATATGAAAGGGGGAGAAAGTACTCTATATAAGGGAGTCATGAAATGTATAAACAACAGTTTGACAAAGATAAATTTTGAAAAATCAAAAAAAAGATTCAGCATGATTCTTGTATATAAGTTTTGGCAATAAGTGTTTTTGTCACTAATGCCAAAGGGGGAGATTGTTGGCATTAAGCATGATTGTCATTAGTGACAACACTTATTCTAAACAGTGCATACCGAGCAGAATAGTACATACCGAGCAGAACAGAGCTTACCGAGTAGAGTAGAGCTTACCGAGTAGAACAGAGCTTACCGAGCAGAACAGTGCATACTGAGCTCACAAAGTTTCACAGTGTTTACCGAGTGCTGCACGGTTAAATAGGAAATTTAGTTTCTACCGAGTAACACTTTATCTACCGAGTCTCCAGTATTTACCGAGTTTGAAACTATGACCGAGTGGTTAGTATGGACCGAGCTTCCACTTCTACTGAGTGCATGACGATGCCGAGTAACGCAGTGGACGCCGAGTATCAGAAAGTCACCGAGTTAGTTTGCAGTAACTGTGTAACTATATTTGGGCCAACTCATTAATATTTGTGTTTACTTGTTTAAGAGTTGACTTTGTAATTGTTTTGGAATTGACTTAGATTGATATATAAACAATGTTTTATGTCATATCCAAAAAGGAAGATATAGAGAAGTATAAAAAAAAAATAAGAGAAAGGCAGAGATAAGCAAATTACAAAGGGCTACAACAGTATAAGAAGCAGCAAAGATCTATCCATCACAAAAGGTGATCAGTAGATCAGAGAATCTCAATCAGCAAGTACAGTTGCAAGTAAGAGATCTACTATTTCATCCTAATAGGTGAATCAGCTTGAAATCCTTTAATTGGGTAGACTTAACAGTCTTTGTAAAAATCTCTTAACCGAGTGCATACTTCATTGTATGTTTGTAAAACCTCTAACAAGGTGGACCTAGCAGTCCTTATTGCTCCTAATAGGGTAGATCATCAGAAGTGATCATTGTAAGCCTTAATCGGCAAACTTTATTTTGCAGTATTGAATTTTTGTGGGTATCATCCCCACCCCAGTTTTACTTTCTACTTGGAAGGTTTCTGGGTCACCAAATCTCTGTGTTCTAAGTGTTATGAATGTTTTATTCTTTCTGTTACTCATGTATGTAGTCAGATTATCAATCTAATATTATTAAGATCTTAATCTATTAAAAGTTTTGAAGTTACTGATTCACCCCTCCCCTCTCAGTAACCTAGATAGTCTTGAATATTTCCAATAGACCTTGTGGTCATGGTGCACCCAGGCAACCCGATATGGATGTGGATGTTTCTGCCTCTTGATCTTCAACTTTTTCACCATCTCTTCTGACACCAAATTATTAGTACTACCACTATCAATAATCACATCACAACACTTACCCTCACACTTGCACCTGGTGCGAAATAGGCTCCTCCTTTGCTCAGGTTCATTCTCACCACTTAGTAGGACTCTTCTATTAATCAGTGTTTCTCCTCTTTTAGCATCTTTAGAATGTGATGATCTGGTATCTTCATCTACATATGCAACTCTAGCATGGCCTTCATTTCTCCTATCTGTCCTTCCTTGGCATTGAGGACATTCAAATGCCCTATGACCTTCTTCCCCACAGTGAAAACATGTTCCATGGAAGCCTCCTCTTCTAGATCCTTGTCCTCTTCCTCTTCCTCTTCCTCTCTGATCTCTATTATTCTAATCATGGAAACAATTGCAATTATCTCCTCTCTGATTCTGACTGTTACTGGCTACATCCTACTTTTTTGTATCATCATTTCAATATCCATATGACCATCCACCAAATCTTCCATCACAACCTCTTCTGCTTTGTCTACTCTCAAAATTCTTGTTCAACTTTTCCTCTACTTTTAGGGCAAACTTGTATGCCTCTTCAATACTATTTATTCGAACCAGATTCAATTCTTCCTAAATGCTCGGCCTTAACCCATTAAGGTAAATGTAAAATTTCTCCTTATCAACTTTTGTATAGCCTTTTCTGATGAGGATTCAATAGAACTCCTTCATATACTCCTGAACAGATCTTCCTGCTTGCTTCAAACTTTGCATTTTCTTTAGTAGGTCAAGCTCATAATCAACAGGAATGAACTATCACTTCAATTTATCCACCATCCGATCCCATCTTGTGATTTTATCCTTTCCTCTTCTATTTGTCTCCAATTAAATCTCTTTCCATTAGATCTTCGCATGACCCTTCAGTCTGGCCTTTGCAAACTTGACCTGATCAGGATCCTCAATATCTTTGTACTCAAAATATTCTTCACATTCATTGATCTAGTCGATCAACTCCTCTGGGATAAGATTTATTGAAAATGCAAGAACCTTAATCTTAGGTCTTTTCCCAATCCTGAGGTAGAGTAGTCAACCTTCCATCAGTCCTTGAGGATTGATGCCATTCTTGCTTTCTTCTAAGTAGAATCAGGGAAGGGAATTACTCCCAACTTCCACCTAAGATACTCAAAAGTATCCTTAGGAAAGGGCTTTGTGAATATATCTACCAACTATTCTTTAGTACTCACATAGTCCAACTTGACTTCTTTATCTGCCACTTTCTCTCTTAGGAAGTGATACTTGATTTCAATGTGTTTTGTCTTTGCATGCATCATAGGGTTCTTTGACATATTGATAGTGCTAGTGTTATCACAGTGAATAAAAATAGGATAATCAATCTAAATTCCAAAATATTTTATCATCTACTTGATCCAAAAAATTGTAGAACAATTCAAGGCTACTGCGACATACTCCTCTTCTATTGTTGACTAAGAAATATAATTTTGTTTCTTGCTTGTCCAAGTGACAAGTCTATCACCAAGAAACATTGCTCCACCTGAAGTACTTTTTCTGTCATCAACATATCCTACCCAATCTGCATTTGTGTACACATTAAGCTCAACATTTTCTAAATTAAGATACCATAGACCATAATCTATAGTACCCTACAAGTATCTAAATATTCTCTTTACTGCCATGAGGTGACTTTGTTTAGGCTCTGCTGCAAATCTTCCAACTATACCAACTGCATTGGAAATGTCAGGTCTAATCTGAGTAAGATAAATGAGTTTACCAATCATAGACTTATACAATGTTATATCAACTATTGGTGAGTCATCTTCCTTTGTAAGCTTGCATCTAGTAATCATAGGGGTTCCTACTAGCTTGCAATCATCCATCTTGAATTTCTTCAGTATATCTTTCACATACTTTGATTGATTAATGAAAACCCCTTTTTCTGTCTGCTGCACATTTAATCCCAAAAGTACTTGATAGGACCAATCATAATCATCTAAAATTCATTTTGTATCTCCTTAGCAAATCCATCACTAAGTTTGTCATTACCTCCGAAGATAATGTCATCAAAAAATATAGCTACAAGTAATAAACCTTCAGATGTCTCTCTAATGGATAGATTACAATCTGCTACTCCTTTCTTGAATCCAATCTTTGTTAAGTATCCATCTAGTCTCTCATACCATGCTCTAGGGGCTTGCTTAAGTCCATAGAGGGCCTTCTTCAATCTGCATACCATATCAAGTATGTCTGATAAGGTGAATCCTTCAGGTTGCTCAATGTATACTTCTTCTTTTAGATCTCCATTCAAGAATGCTGACTTGACATCTATCTGATTCACTTTGAATTTTTTTACTGTAGCATAAACTAGAAATAACTTAATAGATTCTAATCTACTCACAGGTGCAAATGTGTCTAAATAATCAATGCCTTCTCTTTGTGCATAACCTTTACATACTAATCTTGCTTTGTTCCTTACTACCGTACCATCTTCATTCATCTTATTTCTGAATATCCACTTTGTACCAATCACATTCTTATCACTAGGTCTTGGGACCAGTTCCCAAGTGTCATTCTTAGTGATCTGATCAAGTTCTTCTTTCATAGCATCATGCCAATATGAATACTTACAAGCATCTTCAACACTTAAAGGTTCAATCTAAGATAGTAAACATATCACATCATTGCTAGCTGAGTTCTTTTCTTGTGATCTTTTTAAGACTTTGTCACTCTGATCTCCAATGATGTCTTTCTTGGAATGATTTCTTGATGTAAACTTTGGAACTTTAGGTGATGCTGACTCATCAGCCTTAGGAGTACCTTCTTCACTTGTCTCATGGTCATTGAACAACACATCCATGCTGTCAGACATTTCCTCAATAACTATCTCACTAGTGGAGGGTCTAGGTTCTTCCTCAATCATGGGTGAGTAATCATGATATCTTTCTTGAATCATAAACTTTTCATCAATCTTTACATGAGCACTTTCAATGATCTTTTTCAATCTTAAATTGAAACATCTATAAGCTTTACTTTTAGTAGAGTAACCAAGAAAAATACCTTCATCACTTCTTGCATCAAACTTGCCTACTGCTTCATCCCTCTTGATGTAGCACTTGCTTCCAAAGATTCTGAAGTATTTTACTTTGGGAACATTACCAAACCATAGCTCATAAGGTGTTTTTTTAGCGCCAGGCCTTAACTAAATTTTATTGATTGTATAGACTGATGTATTGACCGCATCTTTCCAATAGGTGTGTGCAACTTTTCCTTCTATCATAATGGTGTGAGCTGTATCAAGAATGATCATATTCCTTCTCTCTGCAATTCCATTCTACTGAGGTGTTCTAGGTGCACTTAATTGACTCTTTATGCCATGTTCTTTACAGTACTCATAGAATCTATCAGATGTGAATTCTCCTCCTCTATCCAATCTCAAACATTTTATCTTTAATCCAGATTCATTCTCAACCTTAGCTTTGAATATTTTGAACTTCTCAAAAGCTTCTAACTTATATTTTAAGAATGCAACCCACATCATCCTAGTATAATCATCAACAAAAAAAATAAAATACCTTTCACCATAGTATGATCTTGTTTGAGTTGGTCCACATAGGTCTGTATGAATCAGATCCAACTTGTTCTCTGCTGAATTTTTCTTGCACCTGAATGAATTTATCACACACTTCCCCATCACACATTCCCTGCATATAGTATCAACTAGATTTTCTATGCTAGGTAGATCTCTTATTGCTTTAACATTACTTATCTTTACTATGTTATCAAAATTGATATGACATAGTCTTTTGTGCCATAACCAACTGTCATCAACTTTAGCAACAAAACAACTTGCTTCTGAATTGAGTTGAAAAACATTACCTCTTGTCTTTGTGCTTGATGCAATAATAACACCATCTTTTTTTTTAATGATGCATTTGTCATCTTTGAACTCCAATTGATAGCCTTTACCAAGTAACTGTCCAACACTAAGAAGGTTATGTTTCAAACCATCAACATAGAAAACATTATCAGTACTATTCTTTCCATCTAGAGTGATGGCTCCTCTACCAACTATTGGTTTAGGAGTGTTGTCTCCAAATCTAACCATACCACCATTATATTTGTCCAGATGAACAAATCTTCCTTTATCACCTGTCATGTGATGTGAACAACCACTGTCTATAATCCAGTCTTTCCTTATGTCTGCTTGGGAAATCAATGCTAGCTCTTGATTTACTTTCTCATCTTTAGGAACTGACTTACTATTCATTTTGTCTACAATAGCAATGAATCCAATTTCTTCTTCACCTGATTCATCATCTAAAACTCCACCTCCAGCAAAGTAACATTCCTTAGAGTACTTAGGCTTCTAATCCTTTTTGAACTTTCTAACTCTAGTAGGACACTTAGATGCAAAGTGACCTATCTTATTACATGAAAAGCACTTGAAAGGAAATTGACCTTCATATTTTCCTTTTCCTTTCTTTTCTCTTTTAGCAACCATAGCAATAAAATCATCTAAAGTTTTCTCTTCATCATCATCATCAAAATTACTAGAAGTGTTTGCAGATTTCTTACCATGAACTATTGCTTTGAAAGTTGTCTCACTCTTTGGTTCCGTCTTCAATCTTGAAATCTCAAAAGCTGAGATTTTGTTGATCAAGGTCTCTCTCTTGAAATTTGATGTAAGCTGCAAGGTCTAATCAAGGATATTGATCTTGCTTTCATATTCTGGAGTGAGAGTAGTCATCAACTTGTCCATAATATCTTCTTCTGAGATCTCTCCACCATTGTTCCTGATTCCAACAACTGTTTCATTGACCCTTTGATTATAAGCTCTGATGTTTTCTTCAGGCAACATCTCTAATGCATTGAATCTTTTCTTCCATCTCTTTCTGCACATCCTTTGCTTGCTTGTCTCCTTCAAATATGTCTGCAAGGTACTTCCATATCTTGTGGGCAGTGTCTACCTTCTTTATCTCTGAAAACTCACTATCAAATAGTGTGCTAATAAGGGCTTCTTTAGCTATAGCATTATAATGATACAATTCCTTTTGAGTGTTAGTAGCACCATCCTATTCAAGGTCTTCTAAAGTAGGAATCTTGGCTGCTTTGATAGTTACATTGAAAACTTCATAAGAAATACACTACAAATGGGTCATCATCTTGTTCTTCCAATCAAGATAATTTTCTCCATCAAACTTAGGACTCTCTTTCCTAAAGTATGCCATCTGATCAACCTCAAGCTATTAAACTTCTCTCTGAGGCACTTGGCTTTGATACCAATTGTTAGGAATAGTTCCAAGAGATAACTGAGAGGGGGGGGGGTGAATCAGTTATCTACAAGTTTCAATTCTTTATCCAATTAAGTATATTTAAACATAAAGGATAAACACAATGAAAGAACACATGAACACAACACCAATATTTTGGTTACAGGGAAACCCAAATAGGTAAAAACCTAGGTGGGATTTCATACCCTCTAATATTCTATACTAGTGTATAATGATCCTTGTTAGAAGATCCTTTACCCTATTAGGAGTAGCTTTACAATATATGAAGTACATTAGACCTAGTTAAGGGTCGGACCTGTTGGTTCCTAAAATCACTGGATTTCCTCTAAGTGGTTTTGGGAAGCCAATTGATGAATTCGACCTTTGTCTAGGTCAGATTCTTGCACTTTACATTAGTAACCAAGGCGGGTGTACCCAAACAAAAATGATAAATGAAAATTGCTAATCTAAGAACTCGGATCTAATATGTCTAATCTAGGATCAAAATTGAAAACCTAATCAATCAAACTACAAATATACTAAAGAATCAAAATGCTAACACTACAATAAAATTAGGGTTAGAAAATTGAAAGAATTGTTAGAAATTGATTAGTAAACTAATTGAAAACTTTTAAATCTAAGTCCTAAATATAGATAACTGCTTCAAAATTGGAATGGGCAAAACCTGGAAACAAATAAATGAAAATGACATAAATATCAAAATGAACTGAAGTAAAGATCAGTGCCTATAACGTTGGGCAATAGAGTCTCGATAATCAAGTTATACCCAGAGACAGTAAAAACCCTAGTAATCATTATAGACAACTTTGTTGAGTTTAACTCCGATGCTTATAGACCAACCAACTGTAGTTTGGAAGAGTTTAACTAAAAACATATCCTAGGAGACCAACAGTTTCATCACATATAATAATTACTAAAATTTAAACGATCACATTAAAGGAACTTAGTAAAAAATTCATCCAATACAACATAATTCATCAAAAAACTGCTTTTCAATATTAAAGATTTTAAACTTATCTCTCCTCCAGTAATGTGATAATAATGTTCAAAATTCATTCATCGGTTCGCCAGATTCACCCAAAAAAATTTACTCCATCATGTATTCCTTTATAAACATTTTGTTCTCAAAAATTGTCTTCTCAAATTATCCCTTATCTGTTTACAAGTGAATAAATATATAAATCCCAATAGTTTCCTGTGAAAGGACATCCTGTTTCACAAAACCTAATCTTAGCAACTAACCTAAAAAATTATATATTAAATCAAATAATATTCTTTTAGGGAAACATATTTCCCGTGCAACAACCTAAATCTGTTACAATCTTCAGGTATGTGCATAATATTCCAATGTTTAACTCCTGCACATAAACACCCAACGTTAGATAGTCCTTTAAAAATTTAAATGATTATATTAAGAACAATATGATCCTTATAAAATTATCCATTTATAATCAATAATTTATTAATGCCACAATTTTATAAATATATTTGATGATAAAAATTGTGCATAAAAGATTAAATATTTATTTCTATGTCATCCTCATATGTTATAAGCGATCACTTTAATTGTCAAATCATAAAGCATTATATTAATGAGACAATATTCAAAATTAATAAATGAAATAACATTATGCTTTTAGCATTTTTATTTTTATTTTTCTAAGGTAAAACATAATGCATTTATATCTTTTAAAATATATCTACAAATATAATATAGTGCAATATTAAAATATTAAGACATTAGGGTTAAAAGATTTTATAATTTAATCTTAGAAAGTAGCATTGATCCTATCACGTTTTATTTACATAATTTTAGCATAAGGAAAATGCACATTTAATAACAACCCTAATACTAATAACACCATATAGAACCAATTTAGGTCTTTTATTATTAAACATAAACCCTAAACAAGAAAGTGAGTAATAATGTAACTCACTTAAATTCTTTCTCACCCTAAAGTAAAATTATTTATGTTAAGAAATAATATAGAGTGAAAAATACTAAACTATATCTAAGGATATGAAAAAATCAAAATCAATATCAAGAGTTTATCAAAACCCTAAATAAGAATAATATTTATCAAATTATATCCTTATTTTGAATCATATGATTTTATTTTAGAGTTGTGGGGATAGAATAAAAATAAAATAATCATTAGTGACCATAACATATGAAATTTCATTTTATAAACAAAACCTATTTATTTTGAACAAGATAAGAATTTCTTTAATATATACATTCATTTACATATCCATTCTTGAAGAATAACATAGAACAATTGGTTAAGGGGGTAGATTTGGGTAGTTAGGTAGGAAAGAAGGAATGGGTTGAGAGGTCAAGTGTTCAACTCCCTCTCCCCATTCTTTTTTCTTCATCTGCACATGAAAACAAAGATAAATAAATATCTCCTCTCCTCCTACTCCTCTCAAGGAAAATAAGTAGACTAACTGGTTAGGGGGTAGGAGTGTAGATAGGTAGGAAAAAAGTGAAGCAGACCACTTTGAAACATAATATTAATAAAAATGATTCGAATTCACTAATATGAATCTGAGGGCTAGATTGAAAATGAAAATAATAGAAAAAAATAAAATTAATCTCATTAATGATTTTCTATTAAAATATTTGATAATAATATATTTCTTTTTAAAGAAATTTGATATAGAAACCCTAAAAATAATACTTATACCTTTCAAAATATCAAAATAATGAAAAATTCTTACCTTGGTACTTACCTTTTATTCTCCAAATGATTTTAGGGTTAGGGTTGTTGCTCTTGAATTTGAACGATATGCTTAGTTGGCTTGTTCCCTATGAAAAATGTCATGCATGTTAATAGTGCATAGGATGTAATGTTGAAAGGCACACCAAGAACCATATCACAGGATCGCTGGTACATTTGACATGACAATTCCTCTTTGCATGAGAAACAAGACGAGCACCAACAAGTTCCCCTGTTTATTTTCTAAATCTTCCTGACATTGAATCTATTCCACAGTTAAGGACTCTAAGGCCTTCACAATGCCATTCACAATCTTAACTGAATCAGGATGGTCTAAATCTAGATATTGAAGAGTTAAGCATAATGCATGAACAGTTCCAACATCAATTAACATTTTTGACACTTCAGTCGAGATATTTGAGCATGATGGTGAACGTGCTGCAAGAACTTCATTGATAAAATCTATAAAAGAATTCATTTGGGAATCAGGAGGTTTATATTCACCATCATGATTGTCAAAATAAGCATTGAGAAAATTGACAATCTCCACAAATACCCGTTTCCTTCCTTCTCTAGAACGGACACACACTACCATCAAGAATTGGCTAGCTTTGCTAGAGAGCTTCTGTCTCCATTCAATATTTGACTGCTTCTCTTTCAAATGATACCCACTGTAAGGAAGAAACCTATTAAGGACGTGATACAAAGGTCCACCATGGCCCCTCACTATAGCCCCTCCTTGTAATGGACCTTTGAAGTGGTCACTTTCTATATTACGCCGAAGGACAACATTTATTATTGATGGATACATTAGTAATATTTCTGTAAGTAACTTTAAAATAAAAGCAGCTCTTACTAAAGCAGCCGGAGACTTGAATTCAAGCTCCATGTTATCCTTGCCAACAACAACCTTCCCTTTCCCATCTAACGGGTTCTCATCAACCTCCATATCTGTGGCAGAACACGAACATTGAGATTTCCCTCCAATATCGTCTTTAGCAGCAGGCGAAAATCTAAGTTTCCAAGCAAGCTCTTTTCAACCTGAATGGCCTTATCCCCAGTACCTTGCTTATCTTTTTCCAAAACCTTTTATTTTTCTTGGTCTTTTGACAAAATCACATAAGGCCTCTCTCCATGCATTTCAATCTGACAAATCTTCCACCAATGTTTCGAGTTGAAGCTGCGACAATACTGTGGTGAATTTCAGACTCCATGGCTAGCTGAAGGGTATGTGGATCTTCAAGAATGTGATGAATGATAGTAGTTGCAACATTGTCAAACCCAGAAAATAGGCACTTAGTTGGCAAGTTTAGCAATGCAGCCAATCCACCCTTTTCAGGATGTACCGATATGGCTAATTTCTATCCATCAATATTGCTCTTGGTCCTTTCTTGAGGTCACTTCCTGCAAGAAATTTGCAATGCCTTTTCTATCTGGGCACTTGAAACCCATGGACTCAAAAAATTCAAGCACGTGCTCCCGAGGTCCTTGATACACAATCTCTCCTTCAGACAATAAGAGAATGTCATCAAACAGTTCGTACTTCTTAGGAGCAGGTTGCGGAAGAACTATCAACATTGTGCCATCACGGACATGGATAATTTGCCGCAGACTCTTGATTATCTGAAAAGTTGTAGCACTAACAAACAAACTACAAATTTTATTGTAATTTTTTATAAAATTGACATGAATAAAGCTAGAATAACCTATTTGAAAGCAACTAGTATGAATGATAACTATTCTTTCACAATATTTATGAAAATAAATGATTTTTAAATTTAGGGCTTTTCCCTATTCAATCTCAAATAAGAAAATACAAGTCACTTTAAATAAGAATATACTTTCCTTAAAGTGAGCGCAAGCAATAAAGTAATTTTTTCTCCAAACCATATTGCGTTTGATATACTAATGACATAATATATACAGAAATCACAACATAAAGAAAATATATATCAAACTAAAAATATTAATTTATAAACAAAATAAATAAAAGAAAATATAACACAGAAGGTAAAGACAACTCCCTGAAATAGATGTGTATTCTAGATGACTGAGAATCAAATAGCCGAATGCTGGTACTTCCCTCTATCAAAGACTCGGTTTTGGTCCAGTAGCAGCAAAATCATTTTGAATGCATCATTATTGAGTGGATTACTATTTTGATCCACTTGTTCATTGCATCTTCCACTGTCAAAACCCGCCTGTGTCATTTGAATTGGGAACAAACTATTATAACTTCCTTTATGTCTGATTTGAGGTTTACCAATTCCACCACATCCTTCTTTTGAAAATTTATCAAAATCAACCTGACTGTAATATTTCTGGCAGATGCATTTTGAAAATATATTATCAAAATATTCCTCATATCTTATTCCCGGTATTTCAAATTTCTGATTTTCTTTATGCTTATTTGAAAACCCTAGTATATCATCACAAGATAATTCTTTCAACATATCATAATGTGAAATTTCATTAAAAGTATCATCCTGTGAATCACCATCGGCATTATTGACATAATATACGTCACCATTGATTTTCCCAAAAATTTCTTCCTCTCCATAAATTGAAGATAACTCCACTTTGTTCTCACATTCTAGATGGTCGACATTTATTTGATATTTGGGAATCATTTCCTTACAATCCTGTGGAAGTTGACTATATTGAAGACTTGAGATATTTTTAGAATGTTTTCGAGACGTATTGTCCCTATTGCATGCATCATAGTGCATGTATTCTTTTAATGTATTATTTTTCAGGGATTTATCATTTACTTCATCAAATACCACATACACATGCTTACTATGATGGTTATAGGAGAAACATGGACCATTCTTCTACACATACTTTCGATATTCGATATCCAATAACTCTGAAATTTGTTCTGTAGTGAGAAAATATTCCTCCTGATCATGATTCATAATGCATTCATTTTCTTCATCCTTGTCAATAGGGATAAAAATACTTTTGATCCACTTCTTAATCATGGTTATAACATAATGAGATGAAATTTGGATCTCCTCCCTGGGAATCCCCATTTTTCTTAAAATCTGATCTGGTTGTTTTATGAAATTCTTTGCGAATCTTTTCTTATCAGGGATAAGTTTAGCGAACTCTCAGATTGATTTTTGTATCCGAATGTCAACTTCGTCATCTTCTTCCTGATTTTGGTAATTGCACTGATTTACATTTGAGTGAAAAGGATTTATATTGCCTTCATCACTTTGACCATTAGGACCGGGAAATTGTTCGCAAGCAAGCTACTGATCATCCTTGTCAGGCCGCTTCTCAGGAGACACATAAAACATTTTCTTCTGAATTGTTCTTTAGGGATCTTCTCCCTAACATAGGCTTTTCCTGATACTGTATTCTCAAGTCGCCAGCTCACTTCCTGTGAGGAATCAATAATTGTTCTAAATCTTTCTCCCAGTAGAGTCTTTACAACTTAACCAGAGATTCTGAAACTAACATTCACTGATAGGTCTCCCCAACGGAGTCGCCAATTTGTTGGTTCCTAAAATCACTAGATTTCCTCTAAGTGGTTTCGAGAAGCCAATTGATGAATTCGACCTTTGTCTAGGTTGGATTCCTACACTTTAGGTTAGTAAGCAGGGCGGGTGTACCCAAACAAAAATGATAAATGAAAATTGCTAATCTAAGAACTCGGATCTAATATGTCTAATCTAGGATCAAAACTAAAAACCTAATCAATCGAACTACAAATATACTAAAGAATCAAAATGCTAACACTACAATAAAATTAGGGTTAGAAAATTGAATGAACTATTAGAAATTGATTAGTAAACTAATTGAAAACTTTTAAATCTAAGTCCTAAATATAGACAACTGCTTCAAAATTGGAATGGGCGGAACCTGGAAACAAATAAATGAAAATGACATAAATATCAACATGAACAGAAGTAAAGATCAGTGCCTATAACATTGGGCAATAGAGTCTTGATAATCAAGTTGTACCCGGAGACAGTAAAAACTCTAGTAATCATTATAGACAACTTTGTTGAGTTTAACTTTGATGCTTATAGACCAACCAACTGTAGTTTGGAAGAGTTTAACTAAAAACATATCCTGGGAGACCAGTAGTTTCATCACATATAATAATTACTAAAATTTAAATGATCACATTAAAGGAACTTATTAAAAAATTCATCCAATACAACATAATTCATCAAAAAATTGCTTTTCAATATTAAAGATTTTAAACTTATCTCTCCTCTAGTAATGTGATAATAATGTTCAAAATTCGTTCATCGGTTCACCAGATTCACCCAAAAAAATTTACTCCATCATGTATTCCTTTATAAACATTTTATTCTCAAAAATTATCTTCTCAAATTATCCCTTATCTGTTTACAAGTGAATAAATATATAGATCCCAATAGTTTCCTGTGAAAGGACATCCCGTTTCACAAAACCTAATCTTAGCAACTAACCTAAAAATTTATATTTTAAATCAAATAATATTCTTTTAGGGAAACATATTTCCCGTGCAACAACCTAAATCTGTTACAATCTTTAGGTATGTGCATAATATTCCAATGTTTAACTCCTGCACATAAACACCCAACGTTAGATAGTCCTTTAAAAATTTAAATGATTATATTAAGAACAATATGATCCTTATAAAATTATCCATTTATAATCAATAATTTATTAATGCCACAATTTTATAAATATCTTTGATGATAAAAATTGAGCATAAAAGATTAAATATTTATTTCTATGTCATCCTCATATGTTATAAGCGATCACTTTAATTGTCAAATCATAAAGCATTATATTAATGAGACAATATTCAAAATTAATAAATGAAATAACATTATGCTTTTAGCATTTTTATTTTTATTTTTCTAGGGTAAAACATAATGCATTTATATCTTTTAAAATATATCTACAAATATAATATAGTGCAATATTAAAATATTAAGACATTAGGGTTAAAAGATTTTATAATTTAATCTTAGAAAGTAGCATTGATCCTATCACGTTTTATTTACATAATTTTAGCATAAGGAAAATGCACATTTAATAACAACCCTAATACTAACAACACCATATAGAACCAATTTAGGCCTTTTATTATTAAACATAAACCCTAAACAAGAAAGTGAGTAATAATGTAACTCACTTAAATTCTTTCTCACCCTAAAGTAAAATTATTTACGTTAAGAAATAATATAGAGTGAAAAATACTAAACTATATTTAAGGATATGAAAAAATCAAAATCAATATCAAGAGTTTATCAAAACCCTAAATAAGAATAATATTTATCAAATTATATCCTTATTTTGAATCATATGATTTTATTTTAGGGTTGTGGGGATAGAATAAAAATAAAATAATCGTTAGTGACCATAACATATGAAATTCCATTTTATAAACAAAACCTATTTATTTTGAACAAGATAAGAATTTCTTTAATATATAAATTCATTTACATATCCATTCTTGAAGAATAACATAGAACAATTGGTTAGGGGGGTAGATTTGGGTAGTTAGGTAGGAAAGAAGGAATGGGTTGAGAGGTCGAGTGTTCAACTCCCTCTCCCCATTCTTTTTTCCTTTTAACATTAAAAATAAATAATATAAAAATAAATAAAAAATCACATTATTACAAAAGGAAAAATGATTAAAGGAGAAATTACTCCCTGTGATAGATTTGTAATAATTCTTCACCTACACATGAAAATAAAGATAAATAAATATCTCCTCCTACTCCTCTCAAGGAAAATAATTAGACTAACTGGTTAGGGGGTAGGAGGGTAGATAGGTAGGAAAAAGGTTAGCTTGAGAGGTCGAGTGTTCAATTCCCTCTTGCTGACTTTTTCAATTAATTTATTTTATTTATTATTTTTGAATTAATATTTATTTCAAAATGGATATACATTAGATAAATTGAAATAAATTACTTAACAACCTAATGCATGA
This sequence comes from Chamaecyparis obtusa, assembly GCA_027943335.1. Taxonomy (NCBI): domain Eukaryota; kingdom Viridiplantae; phylum Streptophyta; class Pinopsida; order Cupressales; family Cupressaceae; genus Chamaecyparis; species Chamaecyparis obtusa. The sequence continues at coordinate 4,298,868 of BSBK01002548.1, forward strand.
GAATACAATAATGACCAACATAACGTGCCTTTTTAACATCTTAATTTTTTATCATAGGAAATTATATAAAACTTGAAAAATTAAAATCATACATCCTTGACATTTTGTATATATATTAGCCTAAATTTTCAGGTGTCAACAGGATGCTATTAGGAGTCTTTTACAATTGTCCCTATTAGGGTAGAGGACGCACTATCAGAGAGCTCACTGCTCAAAGGGGTGAAGACTACAAGCTTGTGAATAACAGATACACACTATATCTGGATCTTGGTGACCTGCACTTTGAGCTGCTATCTGGATCAATTGCAATGAATAGCACACATATTCTTCTTGGCCACATTGACCTTCTTCTGATGGCTCAATACTTTGCACACTCTGCTTTTCTCTGCTTAATCAACCATGAACCACACTTCAGCAATCACAAATGACTGCCTATAAATATCTTTCCTCTAAATTATATGATCAGGTCAGCCTGTTAGAACCAACTTGAAATCATAATAGAGAAACCATAATAAACTCCAACAAACATTCTTCGGCTCTATTATGCACACAACTCATTCTGGGACCTGTCTAATAACATAATTGTAGACGTGCACTACACACTGTCAGCTCTACCAAAACAAATGGAACTTTCTCTACAACCTAGATTAGCTCATGCACTCTTAACCGAACATCAAAAACTCATCTCTAAGCTTAACTCCAAGGGTGCATACCATAAAGATAGGCGCAACTCACGAACCAATAAAATCTCTGTCAGCTCTACTGAACAAACACATGAAACTGCTACTTGCGAATAGAGACTGCATAACTTCACTTGCGTTTATCATCAGACCATGTTTCCATGAACTTAACATCACTAACATGTCTGAAACATATATCCTAGGGTGCATGCCCATAAGACAATTGTATGGAGAACCATACATAAAACACTGCCTGTAACTCTGTCAGGAACACTGCTGACACAAGCTGCTATATAACTATCTATACTTACAGTTAACCTCTGTGCCCATGATATCATGCTGATATCATGTCCATGTATCATATACTGAAGGATTACTGCATAAGACTTCCACGCATGCTACTTTCCATATGTTGTCATCAATGACAAACATACAGTCAGTACTGGCCTGTTGGGAAATCTCCAATAGATTCCTAGTATGGTGAAGATTGAAATGGTTGGAAAGGGTCATATGTTGGAAGGAGCTTGTGATTGCTTCTTGTTTCTAATTTTTTTTTTGATGGGTACTAATCCAAAATAGAAAAGAAGAAGGTACAAGAAGAAGGCAAGAGGACATATGACACCATTTTTATATTCTTGTAATTGAGTAGACAGTCAGTTTTAATTGTCTCATTCAGTTTGAGGGAAGTTCTAAAGGTGGTTAGCAATTGTTTGGGTCTTAAAAGAGACCTATTTTCATTGTAAAAGGATATTAGAACACAAACTTGGTTGAAGAGATAGAGATATCCAAGTTTATAAGCAATAAAATGATATTTTAATTCTGCACTTTTCTAATTTTCTAGAAATGCAGTCACCTTCCTTGCATTGTACGTAACCTTGATATATCTATATTGAAATCTTATTGGTTTGAGGTGTTAGAGGAATGCACTAGCTTTCATTGACCGGTGGAAACATTCCATTTGGAGTTGTATAGAGGGAGAAATTTGATTTTTGGTGAAAACAGTCAAAACCCTCTTCAAGGGTAAACCGAGAGTGTAAATATGTGATTCCTTGCACAGTTTCACGTTGAATAAGGACTCTTCATGTGGGGGATGATAGAGGAAATTTTTTATATTACCACTGGTCATTTTTAGAGGATCATGAAATGAATGCATGTTCCATGGAGGCAGAAGTGTGATTGGATTATCATAGAGAGCAAAGAGGGCTGATTGTTACAGTCAGTTCTGGTTTACTGACTGGGGTTCTTGGATATTTGGTTGGTCAAATTGGTGCATTTATTGTTGGTATCTTTTATTGTATTCTCCTATGTAGATCTAGAGGCTGACATGGAGAATTAAATAATTGTTATGCTATTAGAGAGCTGACCTGTATTGCATTTAATATTTGTTTGTAGGAGTTAATTGTGTCATCTAGCTGACTTGTGGCTGAAGATTAGTATTTAAGGATTGTTTGGGTAGTTGTTTAGGACATGATTAGATTAGGAAGATAGAAGTTAGATCTAGATCTTGTGAGATCTTGAAGATCAGATTGATTTTTGATAGTTGTAATAGCAGAGCTAGTAGTTGTTTTCTTGGACACAAGGAGATTGCTTGGTGACTTGCGAGAAAAAGTTTAGATCTACCTTAGGGTTTCCATCAATTGTTGATTTGTTTTAGAACTGGACTAGCTGGAGTTGGATTGGATCTTTTTTGATCTTGCAGAACTGTTCCTGATTGTAATTGGCCCTAACCTGAAAGGCCTTACAGCTGGGCATGTTAATGAAAATTTAGTTGAAACAATTGTTGTGTTGTTTTATTCCACATTGTGGTGTTTGGCTTCTTGTGGGGACTATCCTTAATTAGATCCTCCTTGCCTATCCTATGTCAGGAATCCTTTGGTTTAGTGCTAATTCTCTATTCAAGAGTCTAGTGGGAGTGCGTGTGTGTGGACAGTCATAGAAAGTGGAAGAATGCTGGAGTTTGGGTGAAGGATCAAAGGGCTAGTATGCCTTGAAGAGAAGATTGATCTCATGATGTGTGGGGTGGTGTGTTACCAAGTGGTGAGAACTCAGAGTTGGAACATGATTGGGATTGTAGTAGGTAAGACAAAATAGTGAATACAACAAAAATTCCTAAGGCAACGATAAAGAAAAAGTAAGTTACTCCAAATAGGGGCCATTGGTAAAAGAAGTGATTAGCAAAGAAAGGATGCCTCCTTTGGAAAGCAATGCATTCCTTATGAAGTATTGAGTCTCCTCTTTTAAATATGAAGATACAACTATGGAATAAGAAGTGTGTAGAGAAATAATTTGTGAATAAGAAGTAAAATATTTCTTAAAGTGAATGAGAAATAATATGGAATAAGAAGTAGGTGTTTTTGACCATTGAATCTACATCATTGGTTTAGTTTGAGCTTCACTTGGTTTTGAGAATAGTTTAATATTCTATACTTAACAAGGCCAACCATGTGAAGGTGGAAGCTCATTGGGCCCCTCCCCCCCTAACATCACTCTAAATTCCACATTAACATCTAATAACATTCATTCATTCATCTATTTTTGAAATATAACATTCAATCATGATAATCACATAACATTCATTAACACATAAAATTCATTAACACACAATAGTCATGAATAATTGATTAACACATCATTCATCAACATTTACTAGTACAAAATTACATCCATTAAGACAATGTTCTTTCATTAGCAAAAAATGTTAATTACAATCATTTCTTTTTTCATTTCTTGCTCATTTTTCTAAGGTAATGGCTAAGCGGGGCATCAATATCCCCGTCATTCCCCTCCTCTACTGCTTCTGATCTCAACACATGTCTCCTCCTCATGTGTTCAAGAATAGGAGGTTGTTGCGCCAAAGGGGGGTCTGCTGTAATAACAACTACATCATGGGTTAAATTCACACCATTTTATATTAGTGTTACAAGTATTTCATTAATTAAAAGAACTATAAATCAAAAAGGAAATTTAAAAGAACAAAACCTAGATTTTCTTTACCTGAATGTACCACATCATCTACATGGTGATCACTCCGAACATCCTCCACTTGTTCAACATGATGTTCTGTATGCTATAAAATATACAAAAAAAGGGTTACACCAATTTCAATTTAAGATGTTAAATTTTATTAATAATTACATGATTAATTTTCAATAGAAAATGAACACCTCCATCAACACTGCGATGCATATCAGGGCCTTCATCATGCAGTATAGGTTCTGTGTTAGGATTATGAGGCTACATTGCAATGTCATGCACATTATTATCATTTTTTACTTTTTAAAAACAAAAATAGTCAATATGTGTTCGAAATTAACATCAAATAGATTGTTTCTCAAGTATTCAATTTCAAATATTTTTCATTTGGCATATTTACCTATTCAACCGATGTAGGATACTCTTGGGTTGGGCCAGTGGAAGCTTGGTGTAGGTGTTCAGCCATGACTTGATAGCATTCCTTGAAGGCAATTTTTTTGTGTTCTATCATGGCCTCTAAATTAAATTCTGAGCCCTGCATTTTTTGATTAAACAAAATTATTTACAATTTATAAATAATTTTGATCCGAAATTCATTTACTAGTACTTACAATTCATTCTTGAATTTTTGAATATCCACCAGAGCCAAGTTTGTGTTGCCCAATCTTTTGCAGTCTGGCCTTTGTTGCCTTTAATGTGTCCTACAACCTATGAAAAGTTTGAAATATGTTAGATGATATAGATATAAAGATTGCTAATTAGTGCATTATTACATTCTACTAGTAGTTAATACTATCACATACCTTCTTCTCTTATTTGTTGGTGTAATTCCTCTTTGAGTATCCCCTTTCTCCTTTGCATCCAAAATGAACTCATTCCAATGCCTCACTGAAATAAAGGGAGGACACTCATACTTTGGGTTCTAAATGAGACTCCTATATGAGTCCCTCACAGTCTTAAGATGTTTAACATCTTTTTCTAAATTTTTCTTCTAAAAAATGTTATTACCAAACTCATGCTCTAAATCTTTTATGAGCTGATCTTTTAATTTGTTTTCTTGTAAGTTCTACCTTTTAAGAAAAAACACAAAATTGTTAGATGAAAAATTAACTAAAGTTGTGTACCTTGAATATAGTAAAAGAAAAGGCCTAAATGAAAGGAAAAATATTGTACCAATTAATGATATGAAATAAAAATAGTGGGATAGAGTTAGCTCACTTATGATGTTCCACCTTGTACTTATGGTGGGCCTGAATATCTTCAATGTCAATTCATAAAGCATCTTATAAAAATAATCGTTTCCTACAAAAATGTCATGATATCATCAATCCAAAACTTGTTATGAATAAGTAAATGCAAATTACAGTATAAATAATAATAATTTAAAAGTACCTGGAAGTTTAAGACATTTTAAAGACATCAATTATTTATCGTCAATCAACAATGACATCTACATAACTCTTGTGCTAGAAACACAGGTATATCTAGGAAACGATGGTGAATTATCACCAATATAGGTACTCTGATCTGTATCTGGTGTAGCAGCCACCAGTGTATCTCCTACTCCACAAAATTAATTCACTATGAGATGCACTCAAGATTAAAGTACAAATTATCAAATCATAATTAACACAAAACCAAATATAACAAAACAAGGATTTACCACGCATAGACCATGAAGGCGTCGATGTTTGCATGATCCTTGTTGTCAACATTGCACTCAAAAATCTTGGATAGTCAGTTGACCTTCTAGGAGGAGTCGGTTGCACTTGATGACCTGAACAATACATTGATAGCAAAGACATTCTGAAATAATAAAAGTAAGAGTAGCTTTCAATAAAGTTTGAGTGAAGATTTTCTTAGAAATTTTGAATTAGTTGTAACTGTACCTTTTCCTATAGTTGTATCTACGGTATCAGTAAGCCCAATGAAAAGTGTACACTTCTAATCAGTAAGTCCAATGAAGTTTTTGAATGTTCCAAAGAAAAATTTCCTCGTAACTTGTTAACTTAATGATTATTTTACCTGAGGTGGCCGAAGTTCTAGTACTGGCCTCACCGTGATGTCCATGACTAGGTACTTGAGAAAACAAAAAATCTTGTAACAAGAACACATACATATTTTAGCTCATGACATAAAAGAGTATAAAATATAAACCTTTATTGAACTTTTGTTATAACTAAAGATTAATTACTGCTTACCTCATAACAACGTGCTTGCCGCATCAATTCCTCTTTCCTCACCAACATCTCCTCAGTTGGATTTGGATTGACCAAAATGCCAAGAATTTCTCCACTGACTTTTTTTAGATTTTTCTTTAGCATATTTACAGGGTTAGGGATATTTGGGAAATCCTCATCTATATCTACAACTATTGCCTCTATTTTTGCATGTGCTTTTCCCCTATCCTGAACATCAATTTGTGATAGGAATATCAGTAAAACTATCAAAATAACTCCAAAGCCCTAAATAAAATAGCATAATAATATAACATTTTTCAATTATCTAATTTGTATAATTACAATAAGGTTTACCGTTGCTAAAGAATGTGTAGAAGGAGCATCCCCACGACCTCTATCATGTGGGGGATCTATGTCATCATGTGACAAAGATTAAAAATAAAAACTTCAGCAAACTGAAAGTAATAGACTTAGCAAAAAAAACTTATTAAAAAAATGGTATATTGGAGTCATAAAATTGAGGTTAGTTTAAATGGTATATACTACTTACCACCCCCATGATAGTAACTTTTTTTGTATCTATGCGATTTAAATGGTAATCTATTAGAAGTTCTTTCCCTACACTTATTGATTTTATCACACATACAAAAACATGATTCCCCTCATGCACCTCAAATATGCAATTGGGTTTCTTATTAGTTGACCCAGGTCACATACTATTTATAAAATCTACAATATTCCCTGTTGCTTTTGGTCTCCCATCAATGTACATAGAAAATATTTTACTTTGATCATTTTCTTTCCATTGTATATAATTTGTTGACAGTGCATACCTACGCATAATTTTTTTATATTGAACAATCCACATCGAATCATTGTAATTATAACCAGGTCCGACATACTCCATCAATTCAACAACTTTGTTGTAACATACCTTTATCCCATCTATGGAAAATAGGCCCAAACCATGTAATGAGGATGGAGCTATGTGATATATCCTCTTGTTAACACAAAAATTAATATTAATTGAAGGGAGTTCATTGGGTACCCATTATTTCTCAAGATGCGTGTACCGAAAAGGCACCTTGATGTTGTTAGAAAGTAAAGTCCACCAAGATAACTAAGAGGGGGGTGTGAATCAGTTATCAGATAAATACAACTTTAATCACCATTAACATATTTCAACCATGTAATCAATGTAAGCAACAACCATGCAAAGATAAACATACACAATGACACAATAACACAAGATATGTTAACTAGGGAACCTCTTGATCAAAGAGTAAACCCCGGTGGGAATGATGCCCACAAAAGATGTACTAATATGAAAATTCCTTGTGAGAGGATGGACTTTGTTAGGAGTCCTATGAAATACATTTAGTACATATGAGTCCCTGTTAGGAGACTTTGAATCCATGTTAAAATATTCTAACCCAGTTAAGAGTTATGGAAGACAGAAGGACCCACTGTCCAAACAACTTCAAGGGAAAGATCACTGAACACACTATCCAAATGATCTCTGTATTACTCAATAGAATAATATTGAATAATTATTGATCTCAACAACTTATCTTTTCTCCTTTGACTATGCCAAACCACACCAACTGCTTCACCGTATCTCAGTACTAGATCTCTGCAATTCACATATCCTCTTACAATTCTCTCTTTTTTCACATATCACACATATTAAAATTAAGAAAATAATCCTTCATTTATACCACACTCAAGTAATTACAAATGAGTCAGCATACAAGGCTTAACCAATTACAAAATATAAACCTTTTCACGTTACATAATATTTTCACAATTACATAAGACTGTTGACTTCTTAATAGAATAAATCTTCACATGTGCAACTTCTAACCACACTATCTCATCTAGGTCACCACCAAAGAGTCTTCATCAATTGTACAACTTTGCATGCCTAGATTCTATCCCGATTAGGAGATATCATCCAGTTGCCACAATCTGCTTCTCAGGAACTCTGCCTGAATACTACTTCCACCGAATTACACATAACTATCATGAATAATTGAATTTCTACATGTGCTCTTGAACACAATATCAAGACACAATATAGAGTAAGTCCTTAACTCCACATAGCTTGATCTACAATACTCCACATGCGCTAATTCAAACATTGTCTTCTTCTCTGCTAATCTCCAGTAGATCACTGTGTTGACATCAATGACACTCACAGTCATGAATGCAACTGCAATTGCTACATAATGGCTCTAAATACTCCCCCATAGGCTATATTCAACATTCATTCCTAACAATCTCCCCCATTGGAATTGATGGCAACATAGATAAAAAACATCCAAGTTCCATAAATACCAACTACAACACTACTGCTCAGAAAATATTTTCAAATCCTCTTCATCAATCAAATCTTGCTTCATTTTTCTATTCAATTCTTATAGTTTTCCATTTTATATTGGTTGTATCATTCTGCCTCTGATTCTCTTTAATAGATTATTTTTCATGTATCCTTCTCCCCCATTGACATCAATGACAAATAATACATCACTATGTCAACAAATTCAATGTCAAAAGACACTTTTCAGAAAAATACATTCACTAGAGTCCTTTATGACTCATCTCAAACACACATAATCCCCCATAGAGGAAGTACCAACATACAGTCCAGAAAAGATAGAGCTCTTATACCACTAGACTGATGCAAAAATCTGCATCACTCTCCAAGAGTAGGTTGGGGCATAACCCCAATTATACCTCTTAAATATTCAAACATATCTTTAGGTAAGGGCTTTGTAAATATATCTGCAATCTGCTCCTTTGTACTTATATACTCAAGTCTAACTTCTTTTTTTACAACTTTCTCTCTCACTTCATGATACTTTATTTCAATATGCTTTGTATTTGAATGCAATAAATGATTCTTTGACATACTTATGGTACTCGTGTTATCACAGTGTATAAAAAAAGGCTCATCAAACTTGATTCCAATATCCTTCAACATCTGTTTCATCCATATTATCTGATTGCAATTATTTTCTGGTGCTACATATTCTAATTTTTTTGTGCTCTTTGAAATACAATTCTATTTCTTATTTAGCCAAGAAACCAATCTTCCTCCAAGGAAAAATGCTCCACCACTTGTACTCTTTTTGTCATCAATGCTGCCTCCCCAATCTGAATTAGTATATGCACATAGGGTAAAGTCATCTGATTTTTCATACCATAATCCATGTTCACTTGTACCTTTTAAGTACCTCAGTATTCTTTTTACTGCTACATAATGTGATTCTTTAGGATTAGCTTGGAATCTTGCAACAATTCCAACTGCATGTGATATATCTAGGCTTGAATGAGTTACGTACTGTAATCCTCCTATCATAGATCTATACTTCTTTTGTTCAACTACAATAGTTTCATCTATGCTAGATAACTTATGTCCAGTTATCATACGTGTGCCAACCGGACTTACAATTTTCCATTCCAAATATTTTCAATAAGTCTTTCAAATACTTTGTTTAACATAGAAAAATACCATCATTGTTCTATGTTATCTGTAATCTTAAAAAATATTTCATTTCACCAATCATGCTCATCTCAAATTTTGTCTTTATTTCATCTGTAAATTTATCACTAGCTTCATCTTCTCCTCCAAAGATAATATCATCAACAAAAATGACTACAACCAACAAACCATTTCAATTTCTTTTAGATACAAATTACTATTTGTTGTCCCTTTAGCAAATCTCAATTTTATCAAATACTTATCTAGGCTTGCATACCATGTTTTAGGTTCTTTTTTTAGTCCATATAAAGCTTTGTATAGTTTACATACCATGTCTCCTTCATGAGTCAAGGGAAAACCTTTAGGCCACTCAATATAGACTTCTCTTCTAATTCTCCATTTAGAAATGCTAACTTGATGCAGGAGCATCCTGGGTGTAAGAGCAATCTTGCATCACCCAAAAATATTTCTATTTTTGTATTCAATAAGGGCTAACTTGTGTAGAGCTGCTATGTATGGAAGCTTGCTATTTTTAGTAAGTTGGTCATACGATCTCAGAATGTTCTGATTTTACATGTGGAGGTTCATCTCAGTCATATCAGCCTACCAGTAAAGTTTCATGGCTGGATCAGGTCTAGTTTTAAAGATACTGAAGATTTTCAGTATTGGCAGCAGGGTATAGAAACTTTGAACTCAGTTTTGAAGGCTTTAGAGGCCACGGATGAGGTCAAAAATTTGGGTGAAAAGCACTTGTGTGAGTCAAGCCTATAGAGCACTTCGTGGCCTTTCCAAAATGGGGTTATAATAGTCCATCGGGTAAATTGGTGATGACTTATGGTCTCCAGAAGTCGGGTCACCTGAAATGGCGAAAAATAATTTTACTTCAAAATTTTTGTTCGGGTTTCAAAAGTTATTTTGAGCTGACTTTGATGTGATAAATTGAAAAATAAAATAATTCTAAGTTTGGTCGGCCCTAAGGGCTAAATTTCTAGAACCTTCTCGGGTGGTGGAAAATGCCTATATAAAGAAGGCTCGTAGTGTTGTCTAGGACAGTTCTGGGTAGTAGATCTGGGTATTGAGTTGAGGCTTTGTCCTATAGAATATTGTAAGGGAATGCCCATGTGGCTTTGCATATTGTAATTCTGATAGTTTGTAATTTCACATTTGTGGAGATAATAAGAAGCCAATTTTTTGCTCTTGCATATTGTTTTTGTTTCTCTGTTTCTGTTATGTGTTTTTGGTATTAAGGGGAGCACCCTTCATCAAGTGGTATTAGAGCAGGTTTTCCTGAGTGTGTAAATAGATCGTCGACTGTGAGGTAGTTTACACTAGGACCATGGTTAGGGTTTTAGCGTGCACCATGAAAATGCCTCCATGAAGGGAACCTGGTGGAAGAGCTGGTGTTGTAACACCTGAGGTTAGAGCACTCTAGAGACAAGTGTGAGCATTGTAAGAGGAGATTTGCAGAGGAATGAATCTTAATATCAGAGACAAAAGAAAGGATAAAGCCGAAGAAGAAGATCAAGAAGGAGAAGTCGAAGTTGTGAACCAGGAGGAAGAAAGACTTTTTCAGGCCATTTCCAAGATCAGAAAAAGACCTAAGATTGAGGTTCCCACATTTTCAAAAAATCTTAACCCAGAGGAGTTGATCTACTGGATCAATGAATGTGAAGAATATTTTGAGTATGAAGATATTGAGGATCCTGATAGGGTCAAATTCATGAAGGCCAGACTGAAAGGTCATGCGAAGAGCTAGTGGCAAGAGATTCAATTGGAGTGAAATAGAAGAGGGAAAGATAAAATCACAAGATGGGATCGAATGGTGGATAAATTGAAGTGGTAGTTCATTCCTGTTGATTATGAGCTTGACCTACTGAAGAAGATGCAAAGTTTGAAGTAGGTAGGAAGATCTATTCAGGAGTATACAGAGGAGTTCTATCGAATCCTCATTATAATAGGCCATGTAGAAGTTGACAAGGAAAAATTTTCCCGTTACCTTAATGGGTTAAGGCTGAGCATTCAGGAGGAGTTGAATCTAGTTTGAATGAATAGTATTGAAGAGGCATACCAGTTTGCCCTAAAAGTAGAGGAAAAGCTAAATAAGAAGTTTGAGAGTAGACAAAATGGAAGAGGTCACGGTGGACGATCTGGTGAATGGTTATATGGAGGCCAAAATGAAGATCTAAAAAAGAAGGATGAGGCCAGTAGCAGTCAAAATTAGAGAGGAAACAATTCCAATCATTTCCAAGATCAGAATAATAGAGATTAGAGAGGAAGAGGAAGAGGACAAGGTTCAGGAAGAGGAGGCTTTTGTGGAGCATGTTTTCACTATGGAGAAGAAGGTCATAGGGTATTTGAATGTCCTCAATGCCAAGGAAGGATGGATAGGAGGAATGAAGGCCAGGCCAGAGTTGCACATGTAGATGAAGATGTCAGATCATCAAATTCTGAAGACGTTGAAAGAGGAGAAATGTTGATTAATAGAAGAGTCCTGCTGAGTGGTGAGAATGAAATTGAACAAAGGAGGAGCCTATTTCGCACTAGATGCAAGTGTGAGGGTAAATGTTGTGATGTGATTATTGATAGTGGAAGTACTAAAAATTTGGTATCAAAAGAGATGGTGACAAAGTTGAAGCTCAAAAGACAGAAACACCCACATCCATATCAGATTGCTTGGGTCTAGGATGACCACAAGGTCATGGTCAGTGAACAGTGTCTAGTACAGTTCAAGATTGACAGGTACCATGATGAGGTACTATGTGATATCATACCTATGGATTCATGTCACATGTTGTTGGGTAGGCCGTGGCAGTTTGACAGATATGCTATACATGATGGTCATGCGAATACCTATTCCCTGACAAAGGATGGAGTGCGACATAAGCTAAAGCCATTGAAGGAAACCGAAGAAAAGGTATGTGGTAATGCAAGAATAACTTTTGTTGATGGAAAAAAATTCCTAGATGGTATGAGGCATGAGCATGTTTATTTTTTTTAATTCCAAAAGTTGGTAAAGAGGAAGTAGAGGATGTACCTGTAGAGGTTGTAGATTTGTTGAATGAGTTTCAGGATATTGTATCTGATAATGTACCTGATGGATTACCACTGGTACAGAAGATCAGTCATCAGATGGATTTGATTCCAAGAGTGAATTTTCTAAACAAGGCAGCACATAGAATGACACAAGTAGAAAGTGAAGAATTGAATAGACAAGTACATGAGTTATTGTAGAAGGGGTTGATTCGAGAGAGCTTAAGTCCATGTGCTGTACTAGCAGTATTAGCACCAAAGAAGAATGGAGAATGGAGGATGTGTATAGATTCTAGAGCAATAAACAAGATCACAATCAAGTATAGGTTTCCATTGCCACGAATGGATGATATTATGGATTCTTTGAGTGGAGCTATGTATTTCTCAAAGATAGATCTAAAGAGTGGATATCACCAGATTCAGATCAGAGAAGGAGATGAATGGAAGACTACCTTCAAGACAAAGGAAGGACTGTATGAGTGGTTAGTCATGCCTTTTGGGCTAATCAATGCACTGAGCACTTTCATGCGGCTCATGAACGAGGTTCTGAAAGAATTTTTGGGTAAGTTTGTCATTGTTTACCTAGATGATATTTTGATCTTTAGCAAGACATTGGAGGAACATATGATGCATATTCGTATGGTGTTTGAGAGGTTGAGAGATGAGAAATTGTTGATTAAGTTGAAGAAGTGCAGTTTTGTGAAGAAAGAATTAGTGTATTTGAGATTTGTAGTTTCAGCAGAAGGTCTAAAAATGGATCTAGAGAAAGTACAGGCTATCCTTGAATGGCCTACTCCAAGGAGTGCTACTGAGGTAAGATCTTTTCTATCATGCCCAAAAATAAACAACCAAAAATGTAACAATTTTTTTTTTTAAAGGGGAAAAGGTTAGGAGATGACTCACAAAGGTTAGGAGAATTCATTATCGGCTATGCTGAGTGTAGCCTAGGATCAAAAGTTAATGTAAATTTATGTATCTGAATATTAGTTAAACAAGGGTGTTGTCACAATAATAATTTATTCCATATTGACAAAGATTGATTTACTACTGATCAAGATCTTCCGTTTATATCATTCGAAGATTAATTCATGTTAATATTACTCATATAAATTAAGATTTGAGGTCCAAAACTATACATTAGCATACCATTCTATCAACCAATATAAATTACTGATTTAATCTGGAGTAATTATTCCACTACCAAGTTCTTATTTTATTGAAAGGAATAATCTATCGAGAATAAATCTATCTCAATTAGACCTTCATCTAACTAATGTCGAAGGTCCTATAATCTAAATGACCTTTAATTGAATTGACTATTATCTTGTTAAGAAGTTCCACTACTAGATGTGTATGAACATACACCTGATAAAAACTACTAAATTAATAATTTAATTCACTCTTAGTTAGATCGGAACATTAATACTGCTAACTAATAGTCTATTTCATTGATTACTAAAATTAGAATTTAATGGCTAAAGGTCATAGTTATCATCTAAATGACTAATGTCATGCTCCAATATACCCTAAACTAAAGATTCACCATACCTATCACTTACTAACCAATTGATTAATTTATTAAATATATGTCCTACTAAAACAATTAATAAATAAATAGCCAATTGTCTTAAGTATCAATTTCATCAATTAAATAAGTCTCAAATGTTTATTATTGCTGGTCTTATTTAAAGAGATTACCAAATAAATAAAAAGTCAAACATTAACTTGGCAAGCTATACATCAAAACTAAATCTAATTACACTAATAATAAGTAGTGCTTAGCAATGATTCCTTTAACTAGTTGCTTTATCAAAAAAAAATATAATTAAAATAACAAAACAATTTAAGTCCCTATTCTATTCTATACCCATTCAACCCCCTACACAAATCATCTAAATCAATATGTAATTACCAACATATATAAATAAATAAAAAAACAAATTCCAATATCCTAATGACTAATCTACTACTACCTATCCATCCTACCATCTATCTAGGTGCCACCTCATACACCTAGCCTATTTCCCCCCCTACCTACTAGCTAAGGCTCAAGCCCATAGGGGGGCGCATCCCAAAGGAGAGAACAAAGGGGACAAGATTTAAGTGGGTCCCACTCACATCATGAGGAAATTTTGTAGCTTCCAAGGGATATAAAAAACATAAGTTAAGCTAAGTTTTTTTTTTTAAAGTCAATGCAAGTCTCCAAAAAGGTGTTCTACTTTCCCAAGGAGATCCCAATGGATGGGTACGCATGGAAGGGATGAGGGTACTTTTTTTTTACTAATGGAATGTGTCAAACTTAAATGACAAGGTTAGGTGCGTTGGGGAATGAGGAAGCTTGCAAGATGGATAAATATTTAAGCCATGATAGCTCATTATTTGCATGGAATTAAGTAAGAGACCAGGGTTTAAAGTTTTATGTTGGGTGTCACATCTCAAGTCTCTCCCACTCACGTAGGGGGGCAATTTTGACCAATTTTAAATATATTTCTCTGCCAAGACAACCACCTGCGTATGGGGAAAGGGGCTTGGAGTGGGATCCACTAGCAAGTGGGAAGGTTTTATGGAGTTTTTATCAATAAAGTTAATTTGAAACTTGTTCAATCATAGATTAGAGTGTATTAACATAGATAATAGATAGCTTAGTCTATTAATCTAACTTAGGTGATTATATTAGAAGGGGAAAGGGGAATATTCTCTGTAAGAGAATATTTCCCTTCCCCATACAAAAACCAGAGAGTTATATGCTCTAATAAAATTCTAGGAGGTGTTATTTTCATAGTATAGTTTTTTTTCTTAAACTTCTTGCTTGATAAGGATGGTCTAATAGCATAATTTTGAGAGCTTATTTAGTGCAATGAAATGAGAGGGATATGAATATTACATTACTTTATAATTTTGGTTTGATTGAGGTTTTGTTGACATATTTATTCAAGGAGAAATTTAGATTGAAATATTGTTTCAACTAAGGTGAGGTGCATGTTGTTTAAGTGATTTATTCAAGGAGAGCTAGATTATAATTGAACTCAAGTATTACAATCAAGCATCAATAGAATACAAATTCCATACATCTACATCTATTTAAATATGCCATTGAAGCTAATAACTTGATTATTCTATCAACTTGGAAATCACCATTTTTTTTTTCTTGCATTACATGGATAACTCTACTAATGTAAAAACAGATTTACAATGGCATAAAGGTAATTGATCAATCCTAATCATAATGAGTTCTCTCTTTCATTTGCAAATACATATAACAAAAAAGAGAAGTCTTCTCATTTACAACCAAAACAATACAAAGGTGGATAAAACTCAATCAAAGTTCAATGGAGATGACAAACTCTCCTCCATTACATCTTCACAAGACCAAAAGGTATACAAATACATCTCATTATACAATCAAAATGATGATTCCTCATCAAGAGCCAACAATACTACACAATATAGAACATTTATACACTATTACACCAAGAAGGAGAACTTCAAGCATCATCCACATGAGTATATCCCAAACCTGCAATAAAATGATGGAGAACCATGGGTGCTCACCACCCAACCTAGGTCTCTTATGAGACCACCCTCAAGCTTGGAGAACCAAGGCTAAATGGGTATGCAACAAGATCAACAAGATGCTCACAAAACAAGTTACACAAACATACATACAACAAATTACTCCCTTCCAAGGCTACACAAATGAGTCTTACAAGCTCATTGAGAGGGTGGAGGTGGGCTTTTCCAAGGGGAGAATGCCATTACATACAAATTTCTCACCATGAGTATTCAATTGCCTCTTGAAGGCTACATATCCAAAAGCTTCATACACATACTTTTCTTAACATCCTCTTCAAAATACAAGAGTACAATGGCTTCCATGGTGCCCATACACCATTGACTTATCCCTCTTCTCCAAGAGAAGAGACTCTCACCTCATGGAGAGCCCAACTAACCCCTCCACCCATAGGCCACTTCTTCCCTTCCCAAAAGGGTGAGTAATGCCTCACACCCATAAATAAGAACTCCCTCAATCAAGCAAAAAGGACAAGATCAAACCATGAAATCAAATCCAAAATCCCTCCCTTACAGCACATTGTCACAACAAGAACCAAGATTCATATGCACGAGAGAGAAAAATACAAGCTAATCTAATGAACAAGTAGAAAGGCTTCCATGAGAAGAGTAACCAACCTCCACAAGTGTGATGGAAATGAAAATTTGAGAAGAGCTATCCACTTATCCTTCCTCAATCCAAACCCTAATGTCTCTAAATGTAGAGAGTGGGTGACCACCCACTAAATCTCCTAAGGGCCTCTAAAAAGGCCTCCAAATTTCTACCCACCCACCATCCATAAATGCAGACTTGACTCTATGACCTTGTTGTCTTTCCTTGTCCCCCCATGATAAATGCATGATTGAAAGAAAGGGTGGAGTTGGGTAAAGATCATGACTTATCCAATTTCGAAGTCAAGGGTAAATGGGTCATAAAATGGGTTACCAAGGTCACTAGGGAATTAGGGACATGCTCAAAACCTTCCTAACCCATAACCCTATCCATTAGGTTCTTAAATTATGCCAAAAAAGACCCTTAGAACCCCTTTTTGGCCTCTAGAAGTGACTAGAACTAAGATGGATTAAAACAAGCACATAACAATTGTCAAGTGACACTAACGATTACACAATACATACCCAAGGTCATGTCCTAGATGACAACAAGAAATTAATTAATAACACACATGAAAAGATTCACATTTACAAGGAGTTCACATTACAATGAGGCTTTTAATCCCATATCGGATTAAGCCTTGGCTTACTCAATTCACATTTGTTTAACCTTGGTTCTCCGATTAATTTCATGGTTCTCTTACCTACACACTGCACATCGAACATCAGTAGTTCAAGATGATAAAATTACATGAAATATACATATTCAATTCTCAATTTAGCAACATAATCAATATGCATAATTTAATTCTAATTTCTATATGCAGAATCCAAATTTTCCATTCAAAGTGTTTAAGCATCACAATTTCATAATCATCATGACATGTCACCTGTGAAGAAATCAATTTTAAACATGATCCAATATTCCCATCAAAATCACACTACTAAATATGCATAATCAAAATCCCAACATACTCTAAATTCTAATGCACATCATGAG
Organism: Chamaecyparis obtusa; assembly: GCA_027943335.1. Taxonomy (NCBI): domain Eukaryota; kingdom Viridiplantae; phylum Streptophyta; class Pinopsida; order Cupressales; family Cupressaceae; genus Chamaecyparis; species Chamaecyparis obtusa. The sequence goes on from BSBK01002548.1 coordinate 4,316,376, forward strand.
ATGATCCACATGGCATAATAATCATCATCAAAATATAGTATCTCGAGTCTCTATTAGAATAGATCAACAAGTGTATCAATGTATCAAAATGCGAATAAGAAAAGATGCTATGATGGGTCAGGGTGAGGCCTCACATTTTCATGGTTTGGCTAGTTTTTACAAAAATTTTATCAGAAATTTTAGCAGTATTTGTGGACCCTTGACTGAAACAATGAGAGGGGATAGAAAAGAGTTCAAGTGGACTAATGGGGTGGATAAGAGTTTTAAACTGTTGAAACAAAAGGTTACAGAACAACCTATTTTAGCACTTCCTAATTTTAATAAGGTGTTTCAAGTAGACTGTGATGCTAGTGGCACTGCAATAGGAGCTGTTATGAGCCAAGAAGGTAAACCTATTGCTTATTTCAGTGAGAAGTTAAATGATTCCAAGAGGAAATATTCTATTTATGATCAGAAATTTTATGCTATAGTTTAGGCATTGAAGAAGTGGAGGCACTATCTGCTTCCTAAGGAGTTTGTTTTGTATACTAATCATCAAGCTTTGCAATATTTGAATAGTCAAGAAAATTTGAATCAAAGACATTTGAAATGGGTTGAGTTTTTGGAGAGTTATACATTTGTTTTGAAACACAGGAGTGGAAAGTCTAACAGGGTTGTAGATGCTCTCAGCAAAAGGCAACTATTGCTGATAGAGATGCAGATTGAGGTGGTTGGGTTCAAGGAACTCAAGAATTTGTATCCAGAGGATCCTAATTTTGGTGAAGCTTGGAAAGCTTGTAAAGAACTCGTTACTCTAGACAGGATGAAATGGTTGGATTTCATCATTCAAGATGATATGCTATTCAGAGGGAGTCAGTTGTCCATTCCAAGAAGTTCTATGAGGGAGAATCTCATTAAGGAGAAGCATAGCAGAGGATTGGCTGGACATTTTGGTTGTGATAAAACCCTTGCTTTGGTTAGTGAGAATTATTGTTGGCCACAGTTACAACAAGATGTCAAGAAGTTTGTATAGAGTTGCAGAGTATGTCAGATGGCGAAAGGAGTGAAGTAGAATACTGGGTTGTATCAGCCATTACCTGTACCAGAGAAGCCTTGGGAGGATATCAGTATGGACTTTGTTCTTGGTTTATCGAGGACTCAACGGGGACATGATTCAATTTTTGTGGTGGTTGACAAATTTTTGAAGATGGCACATTTCATTCCCTGCAAGAAGACTAATGATGTTGTTCATATAGTAGAATTATTTTTCAGAGAAGTGGTGAGACTACATAGTTTGCCAAAGAGTATAGTTTCAGATAGGGACACTAAGTTCATTGGATATTTCTGGCATACATTGTGGAGGAAGTTGAAAATAGATTTGACGTTTAGTTCATCACATCATCCATAGACTGATGGACAGACAAAGGTGGTGAATAGGAGTTTGGAAAATTTGCTGAGATGTTTGGTTGGAGATAAGCCAACAAGATGGGATTTGATTTTACCACAGGTAGAATTTGCATACAATAATTTTGTCAACAAGAGTACTGGTAAATCACCATTCCAGATTATATATGGGAGTAGTCCCAGAAATGCATCTGAGTTGAGAAAGATAGATAAAGGAGAAATAAGTAGTGCTGAAGCTGAGGATTTTGCAGAACATTTGAACAACATCCATGAGGAGGTGAGAAAGCATATTACCAAGATGAATTCATAGTATAAGGCTAAGGCAGATGAGAAAAGGAGGCATAAGAAATTTTAGATTGGAGATGAAGTCATGGTTCATTTGCGGAAGGAGCAATTTCCAGTTGGTACATATAACAAGTTGAAAATGAAGAAGTTTGAGCCATGTAAGATATTGAAGAAGCATGATTCAGGAAATGCATATGAGGTTGAGTTTCCTACTGAGCTAAATATTTCACCAGTATTTAATGTTTCAAATCTGATAGATTATCATGAAGGAGGTGTTGAAGATGAGGTTACAATAGCATAGTGGAGTATTCTAGCAACTAGTTCAGATACCAAAGAGATTGAGGATATACTGGATAGTTGTGTTGGCATAAGCACAAGGAACAGGACATATGAAGAATATCTGGTCAAGTGGAAAGGATGACCTATTGAAGATTCATCATGGCTGACAAAGGAGGAGGTTAACCATCTTGATTTTCCTCTACACACTTGAGATGTGACGGGGTCACTTCTCAAATTACTCTGAGTGTCTGATGCAGGAGCATCTTGGGTGTAAGAGCAATCTTGCATCACCCAAAAATATTTCTATTTTTGTATTCAATAAGGGCTAACTTGTGCAGAGCTACTATTTATGGAAGCTTGCTATTTTTAGTAAATTGGTCATACGATCTTGGAATGTTCTGATTTTACATGTGGAGGTTCATTTCAGTCATATCAATCTGCACATAAAGTTTCATGGCTAGATCAAGTCTAGTTTTGAAGATATTGAAAATTTTTAGTATTGGCAGTAGGGTACAGAAACTTTGAACTCAGTTTTGAAGGCTTTAGAGGCCTTGAATGAGGTTGAAAATTTGGGTGACAAGCGCTTGCATGAGTCAAGCCTATAGAGCGCTTCGTGGCCTTTTCGAAATGGGGTTATAATAGTCCATCAGGTCAACTAGTGATGACTTATGGTCTTCGGAAGCTAGGTCACCTGAAATGGCAGAAAAAAATTTTACTTCAAAATTTTTGTTAGGGTTTCAAAAGTTATTTTGAGCCGACTTTGATGTAATAAATTGAAAAATAAAATAATTCTAAGTTTGGTCGGCCCTAAGGGCTAAATTTCTAGAACCTTCTCGGGCGGTGGAAAATGCCTATATAAAGAAGGCCCGTAGTGTCTTCTAGGGAAGTTTTGGGTAGTAGATCTAGGTATTGATTCGAGGCTTTGTCCTACAGAATATTGTAAGGGAATGCCCATGTGGCTTTGCATATTGTAATTCTAAAAGTTTTTAATTCCACATTTGTGGAGATAATAAGAAGCCAATTTTTTGCTCTTGCATATTGTTGTTGTTTCTCTATTTCTGTTATGTGTTTGTGGTATTAAGGGGAGCACCCTTCATCATAACTTCACATCCATCTGATATACTTTGAATTTCTTGAAAGCTGCATAAGCCAAAAACATTCTTACTACTTCAATTCTTGCAACGTGTGCAAAATTTTCTTCATAATAAATTCCTTCTTGTTGTGAGTATCCTTTACATACCAATCTTGCTTTGTTCCTTACAACTTCTCCTTGTTCATTCATCTTGTTCCTGAATACCCATTTGGTTCTTATAACATTCTTATCATCAGGTCTAGGGATGAAAGTTCAAGTCTTGTTCTTTTCAATTTGATCTAGTTCTTCCTTCATTGCTTTAATCCAATTTTCATCCTTACAAGCTTCATCAGTAGTTTTAGGTTCAACTTGAGAAATCAAACAAACTTCTTCTTGTAACTTATTCCATGTGAGACATACTTTTTCTATGCTCCCAATAATCTGATCAACAGGGTGATTTGTTGCTAGATTCTTGTTAGGTGTCACTATCTCAGTCCTTTTTTCTACTCTAGGTTCTTCTCTAATTTCCTCAGTATAACTTTCATTCTGCAAATCATTGTTAGTTTCATAGAATAATTCAACATTTTCTAGATTAACTCTTGGACAAACTTCTTCTTTAGATTCATAATCAAGCATTTTTTCCTAAATTTTGAATTTCTCATCAACTTTAGCATTTGCATTCTTAACAATAGTTTTAGTTCTCTTATCAAAACATTTATAAGCTTTTATTTTCAATGAATAACTAAGAAATATACCTTCATCACTTCTAGGGTCAAACTTTCCAATGTCATCATCTCTTTTAATATAACACTTACTTCCAAAAATTCTGAAATACTTAACTGATGGTGCATGTCCAAACCATAATTCATAAGGTGTCTTGTTTGTATCTGCTTTGATTTGTAGTCTATTCATTGTATATATTGTTGTGTTCACTACTGTTAGGAATGGGAACACTAAGAGGGGGGGGGGTGAATCAATGTTCACTGTATTTTATCTTTTTTCTTATTCTTTAAATTGAACTTAAATGCTTAAGTACTGAAATGAACATCCACATAAACATGAAATCAACACATAACACCAATATGGCTACGGGGAAACCCAAATAGGTAAAAACACGGTGGAAATTGACACCCACTAATATTTTGTACTAGTGTTTTATGATCCTTGTTATAATATCCTTAACCCTGTTAGGAGTTTCTTTACAATGCATTAAGTATGATAGACCTTGTCAAAGGTCAGACCCTATTAGGAGTCTTTTACAATAATCCATGTTAGGGAAGTGGATGCACTGTCCTAGAGCTCACTGCTCAAGTGGTGATGGCTACAACCTCCTGATCTCAGATACACACTATATCTACTAGATGAACTATCACTGTGACATTGCTTGTCAGATTAGTTCCTTTGATGCATTGATGCTTTGTAAAGATCTAATACATCTTATAGTCTCTTCACACACTTCTTCTCTGCTTATCACAACTCTCTACCCACTTTCATGCTAATTACAATGGGCGCATCTCATATTTATATGCACATACAAAATAAACAACTAGGTCGGCCCTTAAATCTATTACATACAACGCTTCCAATTGAATTAGCTCAAGCATGTTTACAAAAAAAATATATACATATAGGAAACCTAATTAAAATAGGCACATAGCCTTTACATCATTAGAATATAACCACAACTCAAAATGCTAACAGTCAGTTGCTTACTCTGTTCTTCTCTGGCACACACTGGCTATGTAACTTCAACTATTTGTATCTTTCTCATACTTTCATATCTAATTATGTGCTCATAGACTAAGCATGAATATATTCTAACCAACTTATCTTCTAGGGTGCATACCATAACTTGGTCATATACACGTGCGCTGATGCTCTAAGCTTCAAGAACTCTGTACACTGTCCAGTCTTCAACACTTAGCTGATTTCTGATCTTCCCATAAAGTGCGTTGACTCCAAACTACTATATGAATTTGTTTCCATAATGACAATACTATACTAAGTCATATACATCAGTATAACCAACTTGCCAACAATCTCCCCCTTTGTCATTGATGGCAACAAAGGAATATGGCCAAGTTGCTAACTGTCCTTAATACAAAAAACTTTTGTCTTATATCTCCCTATACATATCTTTCTATCTTATATCTCCTTATACATATCTATAATCCATATTCTACACATACTCCCCCCTTGACATTAATGAAAAAGGTGTGTCAAAACTGAATCTACAAAGACTTACTGTGATAGAACATCCGGATATGCTATCTGCAAATTTTGGATCTCCTTCTTGCAAAATGTGATTAGTGAATTTACAATCTGTAGATGGGTGCATAAAGCATACTGTAGCTTCTCCATCTTCTCTAGATTAGTGCTATGACCTTGATCATATGTCACCATGGTGGCATTGATCTCCTTGATATTCTAATTTAGTATGTCTAATGGGGGCGCAAGAGCATTCCTTAGCTGAGTCTGCCTAGCCCTTATCTTGATCATCTCTTTTTCTTCCTTCTCAATCTTGTCTAACTGTCCTTGGTAGACATTGTTGCACATGTTCACATCAAAATATGGATCTTATACTGATTTCCTTATGTTTTCTATCATGACTTCTACCTCTTGTACCTTTTTGTACAAATCACCAGTTAACTTGTCTTGGTTCATACATTCAGCAATGATCTTTCTTCCCTTTGCTGCAAACTCCTTCAGGGATGCTTGACCAGCCTTTAGTGAGCTTAGGTCAAGTGAATAGTTGCTAACAAATTCACTTAATCTCTTCTTCAATTACTTATCCTTTGCAACTAAGGATGTTGATTCTTCCAGGCTAGAGAAATTGCTTTTGAATTGTGAAATGACTGCACTTACATCATCAACAGAGTGTACCTTGGACACTTTCTTGTCTATAGGTAACAAATTGTTCAGTATGTTTACTGACTCTACAAGGAGATGATTCCTCATCACTTGTTTCTCCTTGGCCTTCTCCATAGCTAAGATGCTGAACTTAATTAGGTCTTCTTCTCCCCATGAGTCCAAACTAGTTGTGTCAGGTGTCAAACTTGACAACAATACTACTGAGGGAGTGATGGGAGTGCTATCCATCACTTCTTGTTTTACCTTGATTTTTTCAACTGATGTTTCATCTTTTTGTTCACTTCCTTTTACCTCTTCTTCTTCTTCTTTTTTTTTAGCTTCTTTTTCTTTTTCTCCTTCTTTCTTTTCTTCCATACTTTCTTCTTCTTTCTCATTTGTTATATCCTCAATCAAAATTTCTTCTTGATGAGTAGGAGGAGTGTTACTGCATAAGATTTTAGCTTCTTATGTGCTCACAAAAGCTTCTTCAAACTTGTCCAACTTAGTCTCAGTGGCCGCCATGGCTATCTCTACATTATCAATGATAATGGTGCTTTCTTTTAGTGACTCTGTCATGGGCGCAGACTTAACTGTCTCTGTTTGTGTTTCAATTACAGGCACTGAGTCCTAAGGACCTATCACTGATGCATTAGTGGGCTTTTCCACCTTGAATTTCCTTAAGGGTTCTTGTACTATGGGCACAGTAGCTAGATACATGTGCCTATTAATAAAGACCTTCTCAAAGGCTTTCTCTATTTCCTTAGCCACTAGATCATAGTTTTTGTCCATTATATGAAAATTCCTTGACTTTGTTCTAAGATGTGGCTTCACCAGATCTAACAATAGAGATTTCTCTTCTAAGGAACATACTAGAAGAGTGTCATCTAGAATCTTTTCCCTTATCCTTAAATCCTCTTCAATGGCTTGTCTCTTTTGGAATTCTAGGATGTTCCATACATTGTCAGGGATCATAGTCTTAAGTTCCAAGTCTATTTTCTTGAACTTCAGCATGTGTTTGACTATCATTACATGTATCTCAGATTTTTCTATCTCACTATATTTTTCATAAAACTTTCCTACTTGATCAATTCTTCCCTCATCAATTATTCTTGCACTTTGCACACTAAGACTAGGTTTGAAACTTACTTCAGGAGGTGCTTGTGAGTTTTTTTTGTTCCTTGTTACTCTTGAGGATGGATGACCAATGGTGATCTCTTTCTTCCTCTTCAGCATTACCTTATACTCAGGAGGAGTAGTAAGGTTAATGGTTTCTTTCGGTGCAAAATGAGTAACATTAGTTTTACCCTTCTGTTCATCATATTTTTCAATCTTCACTTTCTTCATCTTAGGATCATCTAATTCTACCTTTGCTGCATCTGCACTCTCTAATTCCAAAGCAATCTTTTTTTCCCTTGATTTTTCTAGGTCTACTTGAGACACTCCATGTATTCTTAAGATCTCAGAGGTAACCTTGGCAACCTTCCTCTTTGTTGTTGCATTGTTCATTTTTGCATCTACCTCTCTTGTCTTCTCCTCATAGGTTCCCCATCTTGGCTCATTGGGGTCTTTAGGTGCTGATAATAGAAATTAAGCATAGGCCTCAAGAATAGGCTCTTCCACTTCATATCCTAGTGGATGAATCCACTTTGTTCTTGGTTCCATTGCCTCCATGCATGTTGTGTTTGTCTCAACCATAAAACAAATAGTATCCTTGTATTTCTCAACAATGTTCTCTGGTATCATGTACCTCATCTTCATTTTGACCCTAAATGTCTTCAAATCTAGTGTCATGTAGTCTCAATTGTCATGTTGGAAATTTGGCTAATGTGGATGCATAGATGTTGTCATTATGGCAACATATGATCTCTATTGAGAGCATAGAATCTGGAATGCAAGTATGCAAAGTTGAAGAAAGAAATTGTCTAAGTTTGAATACAGTGATCTTGACAGAGCAATCGATGAAGATTTAGTTGGCGATGTCCACTGGAGCAATATTTTTGTTTGTGCAGTTAACTAAAGCTTCTATAGAGTATGAGGATGCCCCATCTCAGTGTGCATAAAGTTTGGAGCAGTACAGACAAAGTTATTCAAAGTTTATCGAAGACAGTTTTGCAGACAGAGCAGTTTTGGAGACAGTTTTAGCGAAAGAGTTAAGGGATTATTTTTTCTTGTCAAAATAATGACTTAACATTATGAAGGGACAACATCCTATATTTTTACTCTTCGATAATTATTTTGGATGCTGACCATGTAAAGTTATTAGCTTTAATAACTCATATATTAGGCATACTTGAAATGTAATGAAAGATAGTAGTGAGATGTAAAAAGAAAGAAAAGATAACTTGCGATAGTTGTTTATTGTGATAGCAGAAAAGGCTATTGATGTGAAGTTGTAAGAAATACCATATTACAATTAGAAACATTTTTGTATTACCTATTTGGGCAGTGAGCTCAGCTGGTGAGTAGGTTTTGTAATCTAACTCCTAACAGGGTTAAGGCTTCTAACAAGGCCTAAAGTCCTTTAACCAGGACAGATCTACTATATATTGTAAATTGACTCCTAACAGGGTCCAATATCCCTAATAGGATACTTTTGATTAGTGATCTTTGTGGGTACCATCCCCACAAGGGTTTTCCCTTGGCCAGGGTTTCCTCGAGAACATATGATGTGTTATGAGTTGTTTCTATTTACTACTATGTTTGTTAATCAGCTTGATAATCTTTGTATGCACTAAAGTAATCTGTTATATCCATAAGTGGGCAAAAGAAAAATTTTGTGAAATACTGATTCGCCCCCCCCTCTCAGTATTTCCTATTTCTAACAATTGGTATCAGAGCACAGTTACTCGGAGAAGGAACATTCAAGGAAAGCTTAGCAGCTTGAGTAAGATCTCTATGGATATGGATCAACTTCAGAAGAATCTTGAAGAAGCTCTTGAACAGATTGATATGCTTACTGATGAAAGAAACTCCTTAAGAAGAAAATATGAAGATGCAAAGAATGCTATTGACAAATTAAAAGGTAAGATTGAAGATCTAAAATTTGAAAAGAAATCTGATATGCTTGTTGAAGATTGTGATGAATTAGAAAAAGAAAATGAGATCCTTAAGCATGAGTTGAAGATAGTAAATCTAAAGCTTAGTATGAAAGATGGAAATTTGAGATCTGATAAAGAAAAATTGAAAATTGAGAATGAAGATCTGAGGTCAAGACTTGAAAAGGAAACATCCGAATCTGAAAAAGTAAAAATGCAGTATGTGGAACATGAGAAGTATAATAAAATTGTGAAAGGTGAATTAACTCAATCTAAACAACAACTTGAAAGGCTATATTCAAAAGGTGATAAGACTGAAAAACAAATTTCTTTTGAATAACCATTCTTTGATAGGACTGGATTTGGATATAGTATGTTTAGAACAAACCATGAGAGTAAGAAGCCAGATCTGAAGACATCTGAAAGTGTGGAGGAAATAAACCTAGATGAGAACACATTGGAAGATCCACCTAAAGAAGAACCACCTTGAGAGAAAGAAGAATCGAAGCAAGAAGAATCAAAATAGGAAGAATCATCTAAAGGTATGCAAAGAGAATTCAAAGGTAGATGTTTTTCTTGTAATACTATTGGGCACATGAAGAGAGATTGCACAGGTAAGCAATTTAAAACTTTTAATGGACATTGTCATAATTGTCATAGTTTTGGACATAGAGCTAATGAATGTAAAAGACCTAAAGTAATTTTGAATAATTATGATAGAATGATTGGGAATACTAACAATGCAGATAGGAAATCTATTGAAAAAATGAATCAAAGAAAAGTGGTAGTATGTTTTAGATGCAACAAAGTAGGACACATTGCTAGAAATTGCAGGTCACAGATTAACCAGCAAGGACAAAGATTTGGAAACAATGGAATCATTTGTCAGATATGCAACAAGTTTGGACACTCAGCAAAATTTTGTAGAATGAACAATGGAGGTTATCATCATAACCCTAACCCTAGGAACAATGCAAGAAGGAATGAAAATGTAGGAAACAAAGAGAAAGGTTGCTGTAACAATGAAGATGAAGTTAAATTTGACAAAGGCACAGATCAAGGAGGTATAGTTAGCACTGAAAGTAGTCAGGAAGGTAATGTAACCAATGGTAAGGATGAATCTTTACCTAACCCTTCTTTAAGTACTTAAATTATGTAAGTTTCTGTAGTTTAGGACTTAGGATTAGTGTAGATTAGGAATTTGAATGAGTTAAGTTTTGCACAGTTAGATGTGGTTTATTATGTTGTACTAATGCTATGGTTAAGTGTGCAAAAGAAAATATTTTGTTTTGCGAGGTCGCAGGAAGTTTTATGGTTGCAGGTTTGCAGAATCAGCTTTTTAAGGTTTTAGCGGCAAAATGAATGAATGCGATGTCAAATCGAGTTAATGTGAAGTTTTATAAGGTTGAAATCAAAGTTATTATGATTACAAAGTGATTGAAAAGAGATTGGAAAGAAGAAAAGTGAGTTGAGGATGATTTGAAGAAGTTTGGAAGCAGTTTGCAGCGACGATCATACCGAAAACCCTAGATTTGCAAAGTTGAGGTATTTCTTGATCTTTAATCAGTTGATAAGATGGATATTTCTATGGTTCATAATGTTAAGGATAAGAATAGACCAAATATTAAGAAAGAACTAGTAGAACCAACTGAAATTGATGACAGTCTAGCATTATCATCCGTATCAGATGAAGTATTGCACATTGAGAATGTTAAAGGATATTTAGGTTGTAAGTTTGAAACTTTGGGAGATGCAGATTTTAGTGATGATTACAGGAAATTGTACAATCAAGAAATGTCAGTTAAACCAGCTTATGGGCACTTAGAGAACAATGAAATTATCAAATATTCCATGAAGTATGAATTCAATGATGAGGAATGTACCAAGATCATTTTAAGTAGAATCCACAATGGGAAATTTTGGATGGAGGATAGAGTTATTGATATAACTGCCGACCTAATTCATGAAGTTACTAGATTATCAAAAGTTGGAGAGATTCCACTTAATGAAAAGAACATGAGAAAGATTGTTTTAGATAACACTGGATCTAGTTATAATGGTAGAGGAATTGTGATAAGTAAGATTAAGCAAGATGATGTTAGGTACCTTTGCAAGATCCTAACAACTAAATTCTATGGTAGTTCAAGGGAAGATGACATGGCTGCAGGAATGATTCATGTAGCTTATCTTATGTGTATTGAGAAGAAACTAGTAGACCTATGTGAAATCTTGAAAATTCAGCTATTTGAGAACTTAGAAAAGATTAAGAAGGCTAAGTACACTCAGTTTAGGTTTTCATCTCTGATAACCTATATGTTTTTCCATATTTTGAGAAGATTTCCTTATACATTTGATTGGAGTGACAATGTGAACACATGGAAAGAATAAACTCAGTTTACATGAAGCACCTTTTTGATAAAGTTAATGACAGTGTGAAGCTTGTATTGAAGACTTTTCAGAATATTGTTAAGAACAAATCGAGGATTCCTCAATCCTTAGTTGAAAAGCATAAAGATGACATTTGTTTTATGGTTGACACTGATTTCACCTACATTGAAGTAGTTGAGCCTAGAATGGAATTCATAGACCCTCTTGGCTATGAAATATCTAAAGCAGAAACAATAGGATATGTGAATAGATTGTTAAAGTGTGAGTTGGATGGTCATGCAAACAGGTTTGGAACCTATGAAGAGAATTTCAACTCTACAATAAGTTTGAGAGAAAAGAAGCAATCTAGTAAGAGAGTTGAATCTACTATGAAGAAAATATTGAAAGAATCTGGTATGTCAAGTCATGAGTTTGACATAGCTAAGAAGACTACAAAAGCCCTGAGGCAAAGTGAAAATCTTGTAATTTCACCTGAGACATCAAGTGTAGATCCTATTGATCCTATTGTAGTAAAGGTAAAAGTTGAAGTACCTGAAAAAGATGAAGGAGATAAATCTTTTTCTCCTATTCCTAGCAAAAGAGTAAAAGTGAGTGCAACAGGACCCGGCAAGAGATAGAAAGTGGTTGTACCACCTATACCTAGAAATGTAGCAGTAATTAAAGATGATGATGTAGTTTCAGTCAAGAAGAAAACTTGGAAACCAAGAATTGAAAGAGTTAATGAAGATATATTGAAGCATGGAGACTTCACTAAGTTGAATAAATTCTATGATCTATATGGATCATTTGATAGATTGAACTTTGAAAATGCAATGGTTACACACATGATTTTGGTAGATAAGAAACTTAGCACCATTCATGGTAAGATCCCAAAAGATTTGTATAACAGACTTGTGAATAGAAAACAGAGAGCACAAGAAGAGGACATAAAGATGAGAGAACATGTAATCAGACAGTTCTGTGAAGTTAAGGATGAAGATCATTTGAAGAGATTCCTGAAGTCTCTTGGAACTTTATTGAGAACTAAGAGAAGAACAATCCTTATAATGGGAGGCAAAAAGGAGGAAGTACAGAAAGAGACAGAGCAAGCAGTAATGCAAGTTCTTACAGATATAGTTGCAAAAAAGCATGTTGAATCAGACCCTCAGTAGAAGTAATCAGAGGAACCGCATGCAGAGGAAGTTGGTATTGAAGAAGTTCCATCTTCTTCACATATCAATATTGGCAAAGAATCAATGGATATTGAAGGCACCAAAGTGACTTTAGAATCAGATGATGTAGTATTTCATGATCTAGGAAACATTGTTGACAATTTGGCTTTAGAAGAGCAAGAAAAGGTCACAGAATCAGAGAAGTATACAGAGGCAGAGGAAGCACCAACTGTATTAGAATCAGTTTCAGTAGAGCAGTCAGTTAAAGACAAAAAAATATTGACAGAGGCCACTACCTCTAGTGCACCTTCTAAACCAGTTGAAGACATTAGTGCACCTGACAGTAAGAAGAGGCATATTGGTTCAATGTTTGAAGACCTTGGAAAAGAAGTTGAAGATGATGATCAACTTGAGTTCATTACATCTTTGAATAAAATTATTGGAAAGAATAAGAAGGTGAAAGACCTTGAAGGCAAAGTTAGAGTTTTGACAGAGAAACTTGAGAGTGTGATTAGCACTAAGGTATCTGAATCAGATCCACTTGAGAAAGCTCAATTAGTAATAAATTCTTTTGACTCTAAATTTTCTAACTTGAAGGATATTGCGAAGATAAAAGTTCAGGAAGACTTTGAAGTAGAAATGCAACAAACTTTAAGTGTAAATATTCGGAATGATATTGGTAGTTTAGATGTATGTATAAAGAATTTGAGGAGACATTTTGAGACAGGAAAGAATTTGTACATACAATGCACTAAATCAAAAATCCTAATAGTTGAAGAGGACAAGAAGATCATAGAGAAGTTAGATGCTATTGCAGCTGAGACAAACACCTTGACAAGCCCTAATGTCAAGATAAGTTCTATTGAGAAGAACATAAGGAAATTGAAAGATGAAATCAGAATGATAGCAGAGGAGAAGAACAGAAAGATGATCAAGGTTAACATCTTGAGAGAGCATGTCTCAATCAAGATATCAATTTTTGAAGATCAAATTGAGCAGTGTCTTTCAGCAAAGACATCATTTTAGAAGTTTAGTTTCAATTCCCTTCAAGCTTGTCAGACAGCAACATACGGATTGAGTACTCTACTCAATGTTGTTGAATCCATCAGGATGATATGGGAGAAAGATTTTGAATCTTGGAAGTTAGAGTTTAGTGATTGTGTTGCAAGCCTACCAGCTTTGCAATAACTGATAATGAGGTATAAAGTTTTTGAAATTTTTGTACACCCTATCTTTGTCATTGTTGTCAAAGGGGGAGAGATAGCAAAAAATTGAATATATGTTGAGGAAGGATACTCATAGGGGGAGATATTCTATGGAGTATGATATTGTATACATATTGTATAACTTTTTCTTTTGGCCATAATTTTGTATAAGTGTTTTTGAAGTTTTGTTTGCACACTTAGCCAATTTTCTCATATGTTGCCACCAATGACAAAGGGGGAGATTGTTGGCAATTTGGCTAATGTGGATGCATAGATGTTGTCATTATGGAAACATATGATCTCTATTGAGAGCGTAGAATCTAGAATGCAAGTATGCAAAGTTGAAGAAAGAAATTGTCTAAGTTTGAATACAGTGATCCTAACAGAGCACCCGATGAAGATTTAGTTGGCGACGTCCACTGGAGAAATATTTTTGTTTGCATAGTTAACTAAAGCTTCTATAGAGTATGAGGATACCCCATCTTAGTGTGCATAAAGTTTGGAGCAGTACGGACAAAGTTATTCAAAGTTTACCGAAGATAGTTTTGCAGACAGAGCAGTTTTGGAGACAGTTTTAGTGAAAGAGTTAAGAGATTATTTTTGCTTATCAAAATAATGACTTAACATTATGAAGGGATGACATCCTAGATTTTTACTCTTGGATAATGATTTTGGATGCTGACCATGTAAAGTTATTAGCTTTAATAACTCATATATTAGGCATACTTGAAATGTAATGAAAGATAGTAGTGAGATGTAAAAAGAAAGAAAAGATAACTTGCGATAGTTGTTTATTGTGATAGCAGAAAAGGCTATTGATGCAAAGTTGTAAGAAGTACCATATTACAGTTAGAAACATTTTTGTATTACCTATTTGGGCAGTGAGCTTAGCTGGTGATCAGGGTTTGGAATCTAACTCCTAACAGGGTTAAGGCTTCTAACAAGGCCTAAAGTCCTTTAACAAGGACAGATCTACTATATATTGTAAATTGACTCCTAGCAGGGTCCAATATCCCTAACAAGATACTTTTGATTAGTGATCTTTGTGGGTACCATCCCCACCAGGGTTTCCTCGAGAACATATGATGTGTTATGAGTTGTTTCTATTTATTGCTATGTTTGTTAATCAACTTGATAATCTTTGTATGCACTAAAGTAATCTGTTATATCCATAAGTGGGAAAAAGAAAAAGTTTGTGAAATAATGATTCACCCCCCCCTCTCAGTATTTCCTATTTCTAACACATGTTGTGTCTGTCTCAACCATAAAACAAATAGTATCCTTGTATTTCTCAACAATGTTCTCTGGTATCATGTACCTCATCTTCATTTTGACCCTAAATGTCTTCAAATCTAGTGTCATGTAGTCTCTTATAGCACTCTTTGTAGATGTCTTGAAATATATGTGAGGTATAGTAGGAATAGTCTTGTCTAGATATGAATCTGACACCTTCCCAACAATATGGAAGTACATATAGATAATTAGGGACCCAAACCTGAATATCTTAGTTTTATCATGCTTGATTGCCTTGATGTTTTCAGTTAGTTGTGCACGCAAGATCTCACATGAGTTGAAATCTCCATTTTCATTAAAAATTCTTATGGCTACAAACACACTATTTACCTTGTTGGTGTGTTGAAACCTGTATCCAAGTATCATAGACATCAATTTGATGTCATCTTGCTCAATAGGCTCTATGGTCATTCTGCACCTATCACTCCTTGACTTGCAAGTCTGTTCAACAATCTTCCTCACATCTTTACCCACTAGAAGGACAACACCTATCCTTGAGAGGCCTATCATCTCATGAATTAGGTCACTGGTAATTTTGATCGGCACTTCACCTATCCAAAATAGGTTATCATGAATCCTTCTCAAAAGAATCTTGATCCATTCTGATTCATAGAACTCATATGCCATAACATACTCCACTATTGGGGGATTGGCCCACCATGCATACTCATCCATGAAGGTTTTGTCTAGTTTTAACATAGTTTCCATGTGCGCCCTTAATTTGTCCAATCCTATTGGTTCTTTCTTACAGTAGATGTATGCTCTAATGTCCTCGACATGCATAACGCCCATAGGCATGATGGAAAATGCCCCTTCTAGGTCATCTAGTGTAGATTTAAATGGATGCCTCTTAAACACATATCTTTTCTTCTCTGCAACATCAAATACTATAGGAGTAGCCATCACTTACTTGTATATCACTTTCACAAAGGTTTCCAAGAGATTCTAAATTGGCACGACGAGCTAGGGTTTTCAAAACTGATCAAATGCACAACAAATCACTTGATGAATCAAACTGAAATCCTTCTCAATCAACTGCTAAGGATTTTTTTCTCTTCAATCGCTCTTAATTCAAATGCAATGAGAGATCTTCTATCTTTTGTGTACTTTAAAGTAGAATTTTTGCCATTAATGCTTATCGTGTAAACCAAGCTATCACTTGGAAATTTCTATCTTTCATCCTGCAAACAATTAGCCAGTGTGCTCTTGCACAAAGGTTCCCTTAGTCTCCAAAAGCTTAAGTCTAAAGGCGCATACTCTGAGAGTGAGTATACCAACCACGTAAGGGTCTAGAGCTAAATTATCTCCCCCTATGACCCTGAGGGCCATTCATCCAGATCTAGAGGGTGCGTCCACTACGGATGCATCCAATACATACTCATCAACCATATCCTTCTTTTCTTCTGACCAAATCATGCTCGCATTTTTTGAGGCTTTCACAAACTTGACTTCTCCTTCAGGATCCAATATTGGTTCTTCGATATTTTTAGGGCTTTCCTGACCTTGTGTCCTTGATCTACAAAACTTTGAGATGTGTCCAGCTTTGTTATAAGAGTGAAAAATGATTGGAGGCCTTATATTCCTCGGTGCATTGACATGGGTCACCAATTTACATTGTCTAGCTGAGTGACCATTATAGTTACATATCTAACATGTAACATTCTAAGAACTTACATTTGATTGATTCTAATTTCTCTGATCATGCTAAGTCCTATTCTTTTTACTTGTCTTGCAATTCATAGCTCTATGACCAAATTTATTGCATGAATAACAGTAACCATTAAAAGGTCTTACCTCTGTACAGTTCCTCACTATGTGTCCATGCTTGTTACATACATAAGAAGTGTGATCTACTAGTTTGCGGTCATTCTTAGTTGGTTCACCATTATTTTTAGTTTGATCTTCAATCTTCTTTTATCTGTAGAGTCTTTTTGTGCATTCATTTGTGCTCACATGTTGCCAATCTGATTTTGTGCTTCATTGTATCCAATGCAGCTAGTATCTCCTTTAGCTCTTCTTGCATACAACTGAGATTCTATCAAATCAGAACTGGGGTGTAATTTATCAATGTGATTCTTAGCATCTTTCAATTCATATTCTAAGCTTTCTTTGTTGTTTTTTAGCTCTAAGATTTCCATGTTTTCTTGCCTCAATTCTTCATTTAGTTGAAGGTTCCCTTTGATCTTTTCCTCATAGACTTCTTGATTGTTAGTTAGCTTTTCATCAAATTCTTCAAGTTGTTCTTTTAAGGATGTATTTTCTTCATTCAACTTCTTAACCATTTTCCCTAGATCATTGGTAGAGCATTCTTTCAAATCTTTCCTTAGCCTTTTGATGACTAATTGAGCATCACTAAGTTTTTCCCTTAGTTCTTCAGTTTCTCTTTCAGATTTATCTAGGTCTTCAAGAGAAGCTTCTAGATTTCTTTTTAGATGTTTCATTTATGCTTTATCCATGATCTCCTCAAGTGGTTAAGCTTCTTTGCTGAGTACCAGAGCTCTGATACCAATTGTTAGGAATGGGAACACTGAGAGGGGGGGGGGGGGTGAATCAGTGTTCACTATATTTTATCTTTTTTCTTATTCTTTAAACTAAACTTAAATGCTTAAGTACTGAAATGAACATCCATATAAACATGAAACATGAAATCAACACATAACACCAATATGGTTATGGGGAAACCCAAATAGGTGAAAACCTCGGTGGGAATTGACACCCACTATTATTCTGTACTAGTGTTTTATGATCCTTGTTAGAAGATCCTTAACCCTGTTAGGAGTTTCTTTACAATGCATTAAGTACAGTAGACCTTGTCAAGGATCAGACCCTATTAGGAGTCTTTTACAATAATCCCTATTAG
The DNA here is from genome assembly GCA_027943335.1 of Chamaecyparis obtusa. NCBI lineage: Eukaryota > Viridiplantae > Streptophyta > Pinopsida > Cupressales > Cupressaceae > Chamaecyparis > Chamaecyparis obtusa. The sequence continues at coordinate 4,334,177 of BSBK01002548.1, forward strand.
GGGAGTGGACACACTATCCTAGTGCTCACTACTCAAGTGGTGAAGGCTACAACCTTATGATCTCAGATACACACTATATCTACTAGATGAACTGTCACTGTGACACTGCTTGTCAGATTAGTTCCTTTGATGTGATGATGCTTTGACCTCTTGCAAAGCTCTAATACATCTTATAGTCTCTTTGCACACTTCTTCTCTTCTTATCACAACTCTCTATCCACTTTCATGCTAATTACAATGGGCACATCTCATATTTATATGCACATACAAAATAAACAACTAGGTCAGCCCTTAAACTTATTACATACAACGCTTCCAATTGAATTGGCTCAAGCATGTTTAGAAAAAAACATATATACATTTCAAAAACCTAATTACAATAGGCACATAGCCATTACATCATTAGAATATAACCGCAACTCAAAATGCTAACAATCGGTTGCTTAGTCTGTTCTTCTCTGGCACACACTAGTTGTGTAACTTCAACTGTCTATATCTTTCTCATACTTGCATATCTAATCATGGGATCATAGACTAAGCATGAATATAGTCTAACCAACTTATCTTCTAGGGCGTATACCATAACTCAGTCATACGCATGTGCGTTGATGCTCTAAGCTTCAGGAACTCTGTACACTATCCAGTCTTCAACACTTAGCTTATTTCTGATCTTCCCATCAAGTGCACTGACTCCAAAATACTATATGAGTTTTTTTCCATAATGACAATACTATACTAATTCATATACATTAGTATAGCCAACTTTCCAACAACTACTTCTCTCCAAAATGTCTTCACCAAGTCATTTTCAAATAACATAGTTCTTGCTACTTTAGTTAATGATCTGTTCCTTCTCTCTGAAATACCATTTTTTTAGGTGTTCTAGGGGCTAAAATCTTCCTCTTAATTCCATTCACTTCACAAAAAGTGTTAAATTATTTTGAAGTAAATTCTCCACCTCTATCAACCCTTAAACATTTAATCTTCATTCCAGATTCATTCTCAATTTTGTTCTTAATCAACTTGAATTTATCAAATGTTTTAGACTTTTCTTTAAGAAATGAAATCCACATCATTCTTGTAAAATTGTCAACAAGAATCATAAAATAATTTTCATGATAGAATGCTTTAGTCCTTGTGGGACCAATCAAATCTGTATGAACAATTTCCAATTTTTTTGCCAATGTAAACTTCTTTCTTGGAAATGAACTTCTCTTCTACTTAGTCATCACACATTCCTTGAAAATCATGTAAGTAGGCTTCATAATCTTAGGCAAATCTCTTACTGCAAATGTAGTACTTACTGTCACAATGTTATCAAAGTTTATATGACTAAATCTTTTGTGCCATAACCAACTGTCATCAATTTTAGTAATCAAACACGTCATCTCTATAGGATTCAACTGAAATACATTACCTCTAGTTCTTGATCTAGTTCCAATTATATTTTCATCCTTATCCTTGATCACACAAGTTTTCTTAGTAAACCAAACTTGATATCCCTTATTGTTGTAATTGGAGGTTCTGGACCTTTTGGAAGTGGAGGAATATGTGGCTCTCCATACATTTCCCAAAGAAAAGTCCAAAGATCAGGAATATTTTTTGTCTGATCATCATAGTCATCAAGGGAATCCATAACATCCATATCCATATTCCAATAGATAACCTTAATAACTTCTGAGTAAGAGTTCCAATCAAAAGAAGGACTTTTAAGTCTTAACTTATACAAATAGGGCAATAGGTTATGGTCACTAAGATGAGAAAGAACCAATTCACTCCATTGCTTATAGTTTCCTCTTGTCAACCTAATTAAACCATCCATGATGTACTTCTCATATGAAGTAATGAGACCAAAAAATCAATGTACCCCCCAAAATGCAATGAGCCAAAGAACCCCCCCAAAATAGATGATTTTGACACTTTATATATAGTGCGTGTACAATTGCCACTTTCCAAAATGAACCAAAGTGGACTTCCAAAGTGGAATTCTAATTTTGATAATTACAACAAAAAATATGAAGCTATAGTAGACTCAAAAAAATAAGACACAAGATCTCTCAAGGATCTAACAAATTACGAGTGCCAAAAATAGGCCAAAATAGACCAAATTTTGAAAGTACTATGTCCACTTAGAATTTTTCCAAACTGATACCAAATCTGGAAAGTAGACAAAAAATCATGAACTTTCAAAAAAATAGCACCTAAAAATGTGTCCATATGAGCCCGAACGAAGCCTCTAAAGTTTTAAAAATTAGAATTTGCAATTTTCAGAAAATATTAGAAATAGAGATCAACAATCACCTTCACCATTGTGTAGATCATGAAATTCTACCCCAAAACAAAAAAAAAATGTTCAAAAAAAAGACTCCAAATGATAGAGATATCGCTGTTTGAAAATCGCCTCTGAAATTATTTTTTTTGAATCGCCGCCACCGAACCTATGTCCACTTAGAATTTTGAAAGTACTATGTCCACTTAGAATTTTTCCAAACTGATACCAAATCTGGAAAGTAGACAAAAAATCATGAACTTTCAAAAAAATAGCACCTAAAAATGTGTCCATATGAGCCCGAACGAAGCCTCTAAAGTTTTAAAAATTAGAATTTGCAATTTTTAGAAAATATTAGAAATAGAGATCAACAATCACCTTCACCATTGTGTAGATCATGAAATTCTACCCCAAAACAAAAAAAAAATGTTCAAAAAAAAGACTCCAAATGATAGAGATATCGCTGTTTGAAAATCGCCTCTGAAATTATTTTTTTTGAATCGCCGCCACCGAACCTTGAAAATTCAAATGGCTCTAGATTTGGCTTCAGATGTCCAATTTGGATGAAACAAAATTTGATTTAGGGGTTTTTGGACCTCCTTAATGTGATGCCAACCTCTGATTTGCACCAGCAAGCTCCAATTTTGACCTGCAATAAAAATCTCTCAAAATAGGCTATATAATGAAACTCCTATGGCTCTGATACCATGTAAGAATTTGCTTAAGGCAAAGAATAAATGCCAAGATCTAGAAGCTCAAGAGATAGCACAAGAGAGATAGGAAAAATGATCAAATAATTGATTATAGCCAATTGAATTGATTACAAAGTAGGAGTGCCTGAATATATAGGCAATGCAATAAGACTACATGATAAGAAGATGATAAGCTATCAACTAGACATGGTGGAATCACATGTCCACCAAAGGTGGATCATTCTCCATTGTACATGAAAGTATGAGAAACATGTGTAATAATGAGAGGATGATAATGTGATACGAGCACTAAAGGTGGATCTCACACACAAAGAGGTATGTGATGACAACTATCACACCTAAAGTGGAAATTCTCCTAACCATGTGCTAAAATGAAATGCAAACTCATAGGTGTCACAATGACAACTAATATGCAAATGCATTATCCTAAGTAAACTTAAGTAAAGTGTAATTAGTAAAATTTAATTACACCAACACTTATCAACTAACTGTCCAACAATCAAAATATTATGTCTCAATCCATCCACAAAATAAACATCATTAGTGTTAGTCTTTCCATCAAGAGTTATAGATCCTATACCTTTTATCAAACAAGGTGCATTGTTTCCAACTCTAACAAATCCTCCATCAAAATTGTTAAACTTTATAAATTTCTTCATGTCTCCAGTCATATGATGTGAACAACCACTGTCTATAATCCAATCAATTTTCTTTTCTACTTGGGAAACTAAAGTTTTCTCTTCCTTAACTTTAGTTTTAGAGTTTTCTTCTTTTATAGCTACAAATCCTATCTCATCATTCTTATTATCACTTTCACTTAAGAATTTCTCAACACTAGCCTCAAGTTTGTCATCATTAGCATAGTAACATTCTTTGGATCTTCTAGGTTTAAAGTTCTTATATTTCTTTACTCTTTTAGGACATTTAGATGCGAAATGACCATACTCTTGACAAGTCCAACATTTAAAGATTTTCTTACCTTCTAGTTCTCTCTTCACAAGTAAGGCAATTCCTTCCTCAATCTTTTTATCTTCTTCAGTCTTAGATCTGTTGCAACTAGCATAGTCTCCACTAACACTAGTACTTCTTGAAAAAGTAGGGCGAACACTAAGTGCACTGAATGTTGTCTCAGTTCTAGGTAGATCTCCAGACTGTCTGAAGCCTGTCTTTGCTACTTCTAATCTTCCAAGAAGATTTTCTTTGGTAAACTTCTTAGTGCAAGGTATAACTTGTTTAATCATTTGTACTATCTGCCTGAATATAGGATTCAATGTCTTTAGAATCTTCCATGTTACTTCATCCTTAGTCTTGTTTCCTTCACAAGCTTTGATACCTGCAACAATCTCTAATATCCTACCAGTATAACTTGTAACAAATTCATCTTCCATCATCTTTGCATCTTGAAATAAACATATCCAATTATGTAATCTGATTCTCTTAGCATATACAACACCTTCAAATGTAGATTGTAAAGCTAACCAAATTTCATGAGATGTCCTTAGAATTTTTACCTGACTATATTCATTCCCTGGAAGTGCTGACAAGAGTGCTTCTTTGGAAAGTATGTTACACATGAATAGATCTCTTTCTATTTCAGTACATTCTTCAATTTTGTCTTCTTCAATGATAGTCTTCTCATTCTTTGTAATCAACCAATATCCTAGTCCTAGACATAGCAAATGTGTCCTCATCTTTTCTTTCCTAGCTGTCATAGTTTACTCCATTAGATTTAGGGCTTTCTTTCCTAAAATGAGTCACCATAGATCTCCTTAAGTTGTTAAACTTTTCCTTCAAGGATCTGATGCTCTGATACCAATTGTTAGAAAGTAAAGTCTACCAAGATAACTGAGGGGGGGGAGGGGTGAATAAGTTATCAAATAAATACAAATTTTATCACCATTAACAGGTTTCAACTAGGTAATCAATGTAAGCAACAACCATGTAAAGATAAACATACACAATGCCACAATAACACAAGATATGTTAACTAGGGAACCTCTTGATCAAAGAGTAAACTTTGGTGGGAATGATGCCCAAAAAAGATGTACTAATATGAAAATTACTTGTGAGAGGATGGACTCTGTTAGGAGTCTTATGAAATACATTTAGTACATATGAGTCCCTATTAGGAGACTTTGAATCTCTATTAAAAGATTCTAACCCAGTTAAGAGTTATGGAAGACAGAAGGACCCACTGTCCAAACAGCTTCAAGGGAAAGATTACTAAACACACTATCCAAATGATCTTTGTATTAATCAATAGAATAATACCAAATAATTAATGATCTCAACAACTTATCTTTTCTTCTCTGTCTGTGTCAAACTTTGCCAACTACTTCACCAAATCTTAGTACCAGATCTCTACAATTTGCATATCCTCTTACAATTCTTTCTTTTTTCACATATCACACATATTACAATTAAGAAAACAATCATTCCTTTATACCACACTTAAGTAACTACAAATGAGTCTGCATACAAGGCTTAACCATTTACAAAATATAAACCTTTACATGTTACATAATATTTTTTCACAATTACATAAGATTGTCGGCTTCTTAATAGAATAAATCTTCACACATGTAACCTCTGACCAAGCTGTCTCATCCATGTCACCAAAAAAGAGTCTTCATCAACTGTACAACTTTGTATGCCTAGATTATATCTTGATAAGGAGATATCATCCAGTTGTACCACAAACTGCTTCTTAGGAACTCTACCTAAATACTGCTTCCATTGAATTACACATAACTATCATGAATAATTGAATATCCATATGTGCTCTTGAACATGATCTTAGGACACAATATAGAGTAAGTTCTCAACTCCACATAGCCTGATCTGCAATACTCCATGTGTGCTAACTCAAACACTATATGCTTCTCTACTAATCTCCAATAGATCACTATGGTGACATCAATGAAAATCACAATCATGAATGCAACTAAAACTACTACAAAATGGCTCTGAATACTCCCCCATAGGATATATTCAGCATTCATTCCTAATAGATATTTCCTTTGGTCTCATCATCATAAGAACATGACCCCCCTTGAGCAAGGAAAAATTATATGCGTTTATTGATTTTTTTTCTAATCTTTTGACCTCTAGTTGATCTCCCTAGTTTACTTGTACTACATGTCAAACTTTCATCTACCATTCCCACATTTCCCTCATTCAAGGAAGATAGATTTGACAAGTACCTATTTGGTGGTTCCTGCAATCCATCAAATGAGATATTGTCATGTTCCCGCTTCAAATAGAATTTTGATAATAATTAAATAATTAAATATTATTAAATAAATAATAATATTAAAAATAGACAAATAAATAAATAATCAATGATATTGTTTATCAATTCATAATATTAATCAAATCAATATAATGCTAATAATTAATCAATATATAGAATAATCAAGTCTTGAATAGAGTTGTGACTCATACGGTTTTGCTTTGTCTATACGTGGGAGATATAAAATGTAAATTGAAAATGAAGGAAATGCACAAATAAATAGGAATCATATAAAATGATTAGAAAAGTGACGAAGACAAGTCATATCCTTAGCATAGCACACAAGCAACATAAGACTTGAATTCGGTCAAGTAACATTTGAGGTATTAATCTATAAAATTGGTATTTTTTACCACTGAACAAGGAAGGGATAATAAGGGGTCAGCAAAGTATGGGAGCATTGGTATTAAGTCAGTGATAAGGAGATGAGGCAGTCATTGTAAAAGGAAATCACAGTACGTGCTCAGTGATAAACAAGAAGAATATAAGAAAATTAATAATTTTATTAACTAAGGCAGTAAACATTGAGAATAACGACAAAAGGTCTAATATTTATGTAAATTATGTCTATTTATTAGTAAATAATGAAATCAGAATTTTATATCAATTATGTATTATATATATATATATATATATATATATATATATATATATATGGCGTATTGACTTATACCTGTTGATCCATGTCACTGCGCATGATCCTCATCAAAGGGGTTAAATTTCCTACATATGTGAATCATTTATCTTAAGTTAGCTAAAAATTACATGATACGTATGCTACAAATTACGTAGAAGAAAACATGAACAATATGCAAGATCGTAAACATGAACAAATTACCATTGCCTTATATATGGAATGCAAGATCATCAACAAAAGGGGTGACGATGTGTGTAGTCAATTGCCTATTTCTAGAAAGGGTGACAATCAAATAAAATATATACATGTATCAACAACAATTAATTGAGCATCATAAGAAATACATTGGTAATCATAAATCACATATGTTGTAATCATTATAATTGAACACAATAAATTAATGTTACCATGCCATTAGAGTTGAATATAAATATATAAATATGTAATAATTAGAATTGAAATCAATAAATTAGTATTAAATATATATACTAATCAATATAAATATATATAAATAATTAAATCACATACCTTGTACATTTCAATCATGTCATTAATCATCTTCTTCATCCATCATCATCATCATCATCATCATCATCATCATCGTTGCCGTCATTGTCGTCATCATCATCATCTTCTTCTTCTTCTTCTTCTTCTTCTTTGTCTTCTTCATCTTCATCTTCATCTTCTTTAGTATCTTCTTCTTCCATCACATTATACTCTATCGACCTTCCTCTTGGATCATGTCTAACAACAAATGACCAACCCAGTTTATGTGGAACCTCTAAGTAAAACACTTGCTCATATTGTCTTGGAAGAACATAGGGCTCATCTCCAACGGGCTCAAACGATCTTGTATTAACATTGTAAATCCATTATCATGTTGAATAACAGTTCTATCAGAATTATTTTGATTCAGTCGTAGACTGTACTATTTGATGCTGAATAGAGCTAATTTGAAGGAGTTAAAGTCGCACTCAAGTATATCATCCAAGATGCCATAGTATCAATTTTGATATTTTTGAGGATGTATGTCATTTATAGATAATATATTAGTGACCTCAAAAATTGCAGTTATCCCAGAATCATAAGTTTTCTTCGTGTCATCCAACTTTTTTATGCAAAATTTGTGACCATGATAGTAAATAGCTTTGTGGTGCTTGACTTGCAATTTTTCAAGCGTATGAAAATTATTTGCATCATGAGTTGATATGAAACATATGGGTCATGATCATTGTAATACCCCAAAATTGGCACCTATTTAATTTCATCAATTTTGGTGCATTATCTCGATTTTACATCACCAAAGTCCTAGTTCCCTAGGCAATTTTCTCTCTCGTACCTGACTTAATTTGACTTGATGTCAATTGCAAAGACCATAAAATGAAATAATCAAACGCTAAATTAATTCCTAAAGTCTTAGACTTAATTGGCTAAATTACCCCTATGATAAATTAATTTAATTATAAAGTCTTAAGTGCTTTCTAATTAAATTAAAATCTACCCTCTTTAGCTAATTACCCATAAAAAGGAATTAATTAATTGCTTGTTAATTGAATGGACACCTCTTTATTTGAATTAATAATTCAAATTACTCGAAAGGTCACCTCCCCACATGTGACAAATTCCATTCTTTTAATTAAATAAATCATGCTTTTTTGTCTCAATTTGAGAATGAAGAGTCATGAGTTTCAAATCAAGAAACTCTTCATTCCTCTCTGGGCTTTTCTATTTAATGAACCTCTTTTCCTCATTCAAGAGAGAGCAATTTTTGAGAGCATCTACACTATAGCATTTTTTAGTCTCATATCTCATTGTTTTCAAAGCTTTTTATTGCATTTATTAGATTAATATCTCATTATTAGTATAATCTTTGCATCACATTTTAGACTAAATTTGCTTATTTGTTCTTAGTTTAATATCATATTTGTTTCAAGTTCTTAGATTAAGTTGCATCTCATCTTTATTTTCAAGCTCTTAGATTAATTGCATCCTCATTCTAAGATTAAATTGCACTTCATCTTAGATTAATTTCATCTTGATCATCTTTATTGCTTCTTGGAAATCCTCCATTGTTGAATTGGTCTCCCGGCTGTTGGCTCTCGTTCTGAGAGTATTCAAACACCCCATTCACATAGGAGGCAACAGGTCGCCTCACCATGAAATTTGGATTGAGTTCTTCATACTCTCTCTCGAATTATATCAAGTGAATAATGACCATGTTGTGTTGTGTCTGATTTAGAGGTCACATTCAGTCACATACATTTTGGCGTCCACCGTGGGGCAGAAAAGATCAATTTCTGGCCTCATTCTTGATTGGTTTTTCAGTTTTAGTGTTGGTTTCAGGCCTTGTACGGCCATGTACAGCCTGAAAATCTTGTAATATAGTAATGGATTAATATAATGATGAATCCTCTTTCTCATGCTTTTGGTTTGGTTTATTTTTATAAACAAATGAATAATTTATGATCATTTTGGTGAAAGTGGGTATTTGTAGATTTGAGATTCTCTGAATACAGTCATATTGAAACATCTGGTATGGACACATTATGAAGAATCAAGATCTCTAATAATATTCATTAGAAAGATATGTGAATTATCTTTCATTTCCTTTTAGTTTGAGTCATTTTTTACAGATTTGTAAAAGTTATGGGCATTTAAGTGAAAACTGGTTTTTAACAATCTGCATTGGAGTTGCAGGCAATGATTTATTCTTAGAAAATGATTTATGAATGGGAAAAATAAATGGCTTACATATTTGGAAACTAGATTTATTAATAGTTAATGTGAAATTGGTTTGGTTTCATTTGGATTCTTTTTGAGAAAGATATGTGATTCCCTAGGCAGGGCTAGTGTTTTAAATCTGATTTATGATAGAAAAATTGCAATCTGAAAAGGTTATTGGTTGAGGTACCAAATGGAATCATAAGACCTTGTAATTTTTGAAAATGGTAGTTCTTGATGTTGGCTAAAAACTTCATTCTTTCCAGAAATTTTAATATTATGATTTTATGGGTCAAATAAATCAATCTTTAAAGACTGTCTTGAAGACATCAATGTTACAAATCTTACGGTTTGCCATTGATTTGTCTTGATTCTATACTTTTAGATGTGTGCTAAATGCTAGATTGCAGATCTTTGGACCTAAGGTGAGTTCTTAAAATCTCTATAACATTTGAACTTTGGGATTAAAATTGAATCTCTCATGTGTTTGGCTTGAGTGTTTACATGCTTTCATAGAACACATTTTAATTGATGCTCTTAATGGGAAATGAATGAACATAGATTTTCTTTCATATAAGTTTATGTAAGTGAATGCTTGTGTTTAAACCATAAGTAATTCTTGGTTTCAAATATCAAAATATCTCATTGAGTAATTGAGGGCATGGATTCATTCCTTGTTTACATGAAGAGTTAAATGCACCACTTTGTGGACTCACTTCATGTTTAGTTGGAAAGTTAAATATTCCATGATTCAAACCCTCTTGCACTTATGAGTAGTATTGATTAGCAGTCTTAGATTACTTGTGATTGATCTAGATTGTTATCTTGGGTTATTGGACTCGCTAATCCGCCGACCCCTCATTTCTGCCCTGTGGTTGCAATCTCAGCGCCACATTAAAGGGGAGGGGTCTATAGGAAAGAAGCGTTAATTGTTCCACTTGGCAACCCTTTTGTGCTTTTTGGAACTCACTTGTTTTCTAGGGTGTGGACTCACTTTGAGTTTGTGTGAGGAGTTAAATGCACCACTTTGTGGACTCACCTCACATTTACTTGAAGGGTTAAATGCACCACCTTTAGTGCTTTTCAATACTTTTTGATAGAGAATTACTTACTTTTTTATTTTCTAGAAGGCCTGCTTGGGGATTTCATCACCTCAAGGGATGAACTTAACTCCCATGTTCCGGCAGAGTATAAATATCAGGAGGTGAATCCAAAGACACCTCTCTTGGGAATGAGTTAGATTTCACTCTTGGCTAAGCCTCAAAGAACTTTATACCTTTGAGAAGTGAAGGAGGAGATTTGGGTTACCGTCTCCCCCCGGCTGTGTGATTTCTAATTCTTCTCATCTACCGATTTGTGCCTCACATACCTTGCATATATCAAGGACTCCCTTTAGAAAAGCCATGTATATCCTTGTAGACAACTTGCTAGGATGTTGTTGTGTTTTAAGTGCCTGCTAAAACATTCTCAAAAACATACACAAGTAGAGTCCTTAGGGAGTAGAAATACTAAGTCACTATTCCTGTTCATGTGCAAGGTTGCTTTGTCCCTTGCCCATTGCTTGAAGACTGTTTTCTTGAACTCCTTGATTGCTGTCTTATGTGCTTGATCAATGACATAAATCTAATCTGCCTTCTGTTTGTGATCTATTTTTCTATTTTCCTGTCGTTCACTGTCAAAAATTGGTTGTCCTGAGTTAGGAATTGATCAATCTTTGCTTTGACTCGTATTGTCTCTCATTAGTCTACCTTATCTCATTGTTCTCTTGTACCTTGCATTGCAATTGTCTTATCTCGGCTATTCTAGCCATCTCTTTTTGACAATTCATACCAGGTTCATCTTGCATCTTGGCTATTCTAGCCATTTATCTCCTTTTCGTTATCTTAGAGATAGAGTCTAGCTTTATCCTGAATCTTCTCTCATTACATCTTCATCTATGACTGTCATGACTCGAAGTGGCAAGACTTATCCCATTCAGAATGTTGATCAAGATCAAAGTAAACCTCATAATTAAGACATAGATCATTTCGAATCTGTTGCAAAATCTGAACTTCGTGAGGAATCCTCACATTCTTTGTCATTCCAAGAGTATTACAATCCATTGTTTCAGATACAGTCTGACTTACTATTTCAAGAATATTATAACCCATTGTTTGAAGACCAGCAAGAATCTGAAGGGTCACTTTCTAAAATTAAACCTATTGATCCTTTTGAACCTATCAAATCTTTCACTATCTCTCATAATACTACCAACAAGATGGGAGATCCAAAACCTTCAAAGTTGGTTTTCAATCTCAGCTCTAACATGCCAAAACCTTCAAAGTTGGTTTTCAATCTCAGCTCTAACATACAAACGATCAAAGCCACTGAGAAGGCTATGACAGAAGCTCAACCGCCTTCCAGATTTTCTAGAAACAAACCTTGGATCTCTCACTGTGACATGATCATTTCTCCAGGGAGCAAGGATACTCCTAAACCAAAAACTCCCTTTGTCTTGCGAGGCCCTGTGTCTCCCTCTTATAACTCCACACAATCTCCAGCTTGTGCGAACACTATCCCTTGATCTCGTGCAAAGATTGTTTTCAAAGGTCCTGAACCTTCGACATCCAGACCAAAACTATCTATGGATAAAGCCCTCACCAAGGAAAATGTCCCCAAAGATCTCAATCTCGACCAGTTTCAATCTATGGTGGGTCATTTGACCTCGCCTCATTATTTATCATTCTCTGAGGAAGATGATCACTTGCTGAGCCACCCGCATAATGCTCTCCTGCACAATGAAGTTATGATAGGTCCTGAGAGTATCCCCCACATCCTTATTGACAATAGTGCTAGCCTAAATACTTGCTCTGCTAAGATGCTTACCCAAGCGACAGACAGCTTTGTTCCTGCCAATAGAGAGTCCATTGAGTTCTATGATGCTAAGCTCAAAGAAATAGAAAAGACCTTGAAGATCAAAGATATTGGCATGGGGGAATATCAGATTGAGTCCATCTTGTCTTTGACATCTCTCCCTCCATCTCCACATTCCTATGAAGAACCCTCTGAAGATAGATTTGGTATTGGCTATCAGAGTGATGAGCTTGACCAACCTAGCTACAACTTTCACTCATGCAAGGATTCAGATAATGAAGAAACATAGATTCAGCCTATGACACATGAAAGATCTTTGAATGTTCAAAATTCTGATTCAGACTACCAGAAAGAGTCTTATCTACCTTCTCAAGTGCTTCAGGAACATGATTTTGGTCCTCACCAGGAGGATTTTATACACTCTACTGAATAGATTTCTACTACTGTAGCTACTACTGAATATGTCACTGCCTCTAATGGCACACATACTGATTGGGAGCAACTGTTGGATGCTTCCCTTATCTTTGGTACACCTCAAGGTATGCCTATTCTAGATTGTTCTACCACTTCTACTGTTGAACAAAATCCTAATACTGCCGATTCCAATGATACACATACTGATTGGGAGCAACTGCTGGATGCTTCCCTTATCTTGGGTATGCCCTGGGGTATGCCTACTCTAGCTTGTTCCACCACTTCTTCTATTGAACAGACTCCTACTATTGCCAACTCCAATGGCACACATACTGATTGGGAGCAACTATTGGATGATTCTCTTCTCTTGGGTATGCCTCAAGATATGCCTATTCCAGATTACTCTACCACTTCTACTACTAAACAAGATCCTACTGTTGAAGAAACACTTACTATATTAGATGACAACAATGAAGAAAGTCTACCTCTGACTATGTCTCTAGCTGAATGGGACTCCATATCAGATGCTACTATAGAAATACCAGTTGATGCTATGCACTTATATGCTAGTCTTAACAACTCAGAAAGAGGAGAAAGTTATGATCCTCCAGATCAAGCTATTTATGATGATCCTTTCCACCCTCCTGTGGAGATCATTCCTATGGCTCCTAGGCCATCTACTCCAAGCTATACTCCTACTGCTCCAGTAAATCATGGGTATGTAAGACCTCATTCTGTTACAGCTTCATGGAATATTGGAAGATCCAAAATTGAAATGGTTCCTATTCGTGCACTCTTACCACCTGAAAGGGGACCTGACTCTTGGAATAGACCATCTTGGTTAGGCTCACATAATATTCCTCCAAACTTATCTGACTCTTGTAAGATGACTCACAATCAACAATGCTCTATGGAAGATTACTTTCTTGATTTACCAGATGCATTCATGAATGATGAGGATGATATTGATATATTTGCACTTGAGCCCATCCCATTGACTTTTCTTCCCTCTTCATCTCCTAGAAAAGTGGCCCATCCACTTCCATTTCCACCTCTCCACCTGAACTAGTCATATAAGCCTCTTTCATCCATCATTCCTGAGTCTTTTGGAAGTAACTTAGATGTGCAACATAAAAATAAAAATAATGAGAATCCGCTTATATCTCAAGGTCACCATGTCCCATCTAATCAACATGTGACTATGAAGAAAGGAAAGCAACAAAGGTGTTCAAAAGACCGCAAAGGTCCTCAAAAAGAAGAAGACAATCAAAAGCCAGAAAATAAAATAAAAAATGGATCTTGAAATCCATTCTACAGGCATTGTCATCAAAAGCACCTCAAAGTAAAAAAGAAAAAATTCAAAAGCTATGTGGATTCCAAAGAAAGAAAAAATCAAAGTTGTCATTCGAGCTTCCAAAATTTTCATTCTTCCCTCCATTTCATCACCCTTGCCTCTCATACTTTACCCTCTTCACTCCATCTTGCCTTGTCCCAAAGTGCATATCAGCATCTCCTCATTGCTAATGACATGACTAAGAGAAATCTAGAATGTACTCTTCCTAAGTGTTTAGAGCATGGGAAATCCGACAAAGAGTTAAGATGTGTCCATGAGGATATTTGTGGGTCTCACTTAAGTGATCTTTCCTTGACTATGGATCTCTTGACTGTTGGACACTATTGGTTGGCTCTCCTGTTACTACTACAACATATGGTTCTGATTTTGCAACTTCTTAGTTGGCTACTACTACAAATGATTGTGTTTCCAGAGATCACCACTGAAGGAGAGAAACTCAAAGAGCCCATCAACGCTCTTCATCTAAGAAGTTCTACAGCTGACATTCTCTATGTGCTCATATACATACTTATTGATCTTGAAAAAATCCTAAAAATTCATATATGCTCAAAAATCCTAAAAATTGTAAAATGTCCTGAAAAAATGATCATCTTAGTGAAAACCTGGCAAACAGGCGCTTTGATGTATCTATTATCCTGGTGAAAACCTGGTAAACAGGCACCTTGATAATACTCAAAAAAAAAATAGAAAATTTCAAAAATACAAAAAAAATAGAAAATTTCAAAAAAAAAAAAAAGAAAATTTGAAAAAATACAAAAAAAATCAAAAGATCAAAAAAATACAAAAAAAAGCAAAAAAAGAGAAAAGTAAAAAAAAATTGATAAAGAGAAAAATGTGCCATTGATGAAAACCTGGTAAACAGGCACCTCTTGTTTCTTGAAGCTGCATCTCATCTCAACATCACTTGGTTCTTAGTTTCCTGCTTTAGTTTGTTTTCCTGCTTTCCTGCTTTAGTTTGTTTCCTGCTTTGGTTTGCTATCTCATGCGCTTGTCTTTGAGTTTTCCTCAACTCTTCATAGATTGGAATTGGTTCATACTTGGGGGCACCTACCTGGTCTAGGGGGCATTGTCCTATCACTTTCGAAAACTCTTTTTTGAGCATTGGTCGCCAGTGGTTCCCACTATGCCTGCCTGCTGATACCTAGCTTTCATTCGATCTCTCTTCTTTGGGATTTCTTGCTTCTATCAATCACCAGTGATTCTCACTACATCTGCCTACTATCATTATCTCATTGAGACTTCGAACATTATCTTTCTAAATGGTCTTCAATCCACTTGAACACGAACATAAACTGAAACTAAAACTAAATGTGTGTTCCTTTGAGGCATGTTGAGCTTTGTTTTTTTTGAGTGCTTGTTTGTTTTCTTTGCTTTTTCTTTGCTTTCTACTTGTTGGTTTAGTTCCAATGATCCAAAGAATTCATATAAAAGGGGTGTATATCTGTAAGAGCCTTCATCTCATATTGGATGGCCATGCGTACCTCGACTCCTTTTATATGAACACTTTGGTGAGGTTGGTTCTTCTCCTTGTCTTTTGAGTGACTTCTTTCTGCTACTGATGAAATTGTAAACACTCATCCTGTTAAGTGATCATAAGAATCACTACGAGCAATCTTTGAAAAAAGAAAGATCTCTCGCGTGCTTGGTGTGTTTGTTCACAAGAGACATTCAGGTCATTCTAGCAAATGTTCTTTGATGCTTATGTTAACTTGCTAAATTAAAAGGAATATGTGTTCAGGTCATTCTGGCTTCTTGTGTCTTAATGCTTACACCTCATTCCAACAAATTTAAGACTTACGTCATATTCATATTCTCATGTTGGGGAGAATTGTATGGCATCTTGTGATTGTCCTGTGTTTAAATGAACTTAATGATGATAAATACAATGAGTCCAACAGCCGAGTTCGGAGGATTGCATTTGTTCATCCTAGGCCTGCATTTAGACTTGCATCTTTCATTCTAGGCTTGCATTTGGAGTGCTTTCTTGTTGCTCTCTTGATTGCTTTCTTCTGGATCTGCTCATCAAAGGTTCTCATCTTTTATCCCAGTCTCATCTTGGCTGCATCCTTTTTCGGGATCGAAATCAAAATCTGACATCTCTAAGTGGCTCAAACTCGCATTTTAAATATTGGACTCCTTCTGGATCGGATGCTTGTGTAGTCAGCCTTCTGGTGTCATCTTCTTGCCAGATCCTCATCTTTGCATCATGTTCTCAAATCTTTTCTTCTTTTCATCAAGTCAACCCTAGTCAAAATTTGGTCAAAGTTGCTCAACAAGACCTCTGCTTTGCTCCGATTTGCTTCTACAGCTTCGCGAATCTAGTCTAATTGCTTTTTCTCTACAATCTCTTGTTGTTTATCATCCTTCTGACATGTCATCTTTCGATTTCGCTCCCGAGGGGGCAGGATGATTACATCATTTGAATCCTGTCGAATCTATTCTTGAATCAGTCTGATTTGAATCATCAGTTCTCATCGCTAGGGGCATCTTGGTGCCTTGCATCTTGTTATCTTATCATCTATCTCTTAGGTATCTGAGCAATCTAACTCAGATCCTCAAGGATCACTCTTCATTCTGGAGATGGTCCTTGAAATCTTTTGGGTATTGGGGCAATCTAACCCTGATTCCTGGGAGTCAAGCTTCGTTCTAGAGATGACTCTCGAAATCTCTTTTAGATCGTTATCTGGGCAATCTAACCTGGGTCTCGAAGGACTAAGCTTCATATTGGGGCAATCTAACCCTGATTCGGAGATAGTCCTAAATCTGCATCTTCATCAATTGGTATTGGGGCAATCTAACCCCGATTCCGGTTCTCTTCTAAGACCGTTGTCTTCGCAATCTAACTTGGACTTCAAAAATTCTCATCATCTGTCACTTCAGACTATTCTTTGAATCAACGCACTATTCGGACATCAATTCAAAGAGGGGCAAATGTAATACCCCAAAATTGGCACCTATTTAATTTCATCAATTTTGGTGCATTATCTCGATTTTACATCACCAAAGTCCTAGTTCCCTAGGCAATTTTCTCTCTCATACTTGACTTAATTTGACTTGATGTCAATTGCAAAGACCATAAAATGCAATAATCAAATGCTAAATTAATTCCTAAAGTCTTAGACTTAATTGGCTAAATTACCCCTATGATAAATTAATTTAATTGTAAAGTCCTAAGTGCTTTCTAATTAAATTAAAATCTACCCTCTTTAGCTAATTACCCATAAAAAGGAATTAATTAATTGCTTGTTAATTGAATGGACACCTCTTTATTTGAATTTAATAATTCAAATTACTCGAAAGGTCACCTCCCCACATGTGACAAATTCCATTCTTTTAATTAAATAAATCATGCTTTTTTGTCTCAATTTGAGAATGAAGAGTCATGAGTTTCAAATCAAGAAACTCTTCATTCCTCTCTGGGCTTTTCTATTTAATGAACCTCTTTTCCTCATTCAAGAGAGAGCAATTTTTGAGAGCATCTACACTATAGCATTTTTTAGTCTCATATCTCATTGTTTTCAAAGCTTTTTATTGCATTTATTAGATTAATATCTCATTATTAGTATAATCTTTGCATCACATTTTAGACTAAATTTGCTTATTTATTCTTAGTTTAATATCATATTTGTTTCAAGTTCTTAGATTAAGTTGCATCTCATCTTTATTTTCAAGCTCTTAGATTAATTGCATCCTCATTCTTAGATTAAATTGCACTTCATCTTAGATTAATTTCATCTTGATCATCTTTATTGCTTCTTAGAAATCCTCCATTGTTGAATTGGTCTCCCGGCTGTTGGCTCTCATTCTGAGAGTATTCAAACACCCCATTCACATAGGAGGCAACAGGTCTCCTCACCATGGAATTTGGATTGAGTTCTTCATACTCTCTCTCGAATTCTATCAAGTGAATAATGACCATGTTGTGTTGTGTTTGATTTAGAGGTCACATTCAGTCACATACAATCATTAATAAATTTTTACGTACCTCTCTACCTCTTAAACCATATGACACTAGATCAATTACCATTGGTGTAACATTAGAATCTCCATTACAATGAGTTTCTCTAACCAATGAAGCAACACCTTCCCATGTTAATGAAAAACTATTTTGTTGACATCGTTCAATCCATACCGTCATCCCATCAAAATTGTTTGCAATATACAAATATATTACATCCCACTCTCGATCAACTGTATAAAAAAATAGACCAATTACAAATAACTTATATTGAAGATTTATAAGAATTAATTAACTACAATAACATCTTATAATTACCTCTCACTTCTGTCAATCTACCTTTCCCCATCAAGTACTCCCCTTAGAATTTTTTAATGGAGTTGGGATCTCAAATACGATCTACATGGATCTTTTCTGCAAACTTAGGAAGATATTCACTAATGTACACCACGGTCTAGTATACCATATATCCCTCCACCATAGAACCTTCAAGATGTACTCTTTGTCGAATCAAGACCTTCAAAAATTTCAAGTGCCTCTCAACCATCCACATTGACCTAGTTTGTACATGTTCACACAATTCAATCTCCTCAACTTGATGTATGAGGTAGTGTTCTTGTGCATTGAAAAAAGTTGAAGGTAGACACTTACATTTCACACATAAGATGAGGAATTTTTCTCTTCCAATATTTTATATCTTCTTTATTGATTTCTTTTGATGACAAACACCTCATGTATTTTCCAAGATCATATATAACTTGTTTTACAATGTTGTCGAAGTGGTGTGGGAGAGATAGAGGTAGAACGTACTGAAATAATTATAAAATGATATTTTCAATAGTTTATAAAATAATACAATGAAAACTACACGTAGTATATAAATATATAACTACAATTGTGTTTCTGGATTTGATGCTAAAAAATACACACAATCGAATCTAGAAATGCAATTGTAGTTAAAAATGGATTGTGGAAATCTGATATTATTAATACAAATATATAGTCAATACAAAATAACATTAATTACCTTAATAAATGTATGTCAATTGTGTGTTTCATCCCTGACCCAAATTCACTTTTCTTTGATATGAGATTGTTTATGTTTGCAACAAATCTTGTGGGAAATCATATTTTTTTAGTGACTTCTTTTATAGCATTTCTCTACTACTCCGACAATAACCAAGGGCACTTATATCAATCTGGTCTCCATTTTTATTTGATAGAATGACATTTTTCATTACATGGTTGGATTCTTCAATGTCACTACAAATTTTGACAATTTTATCTTTGTCACATCTTCCATCTAATATTTTTCATAATGTCTCTGTTACATTCTTTCCAATATGCATAGCATCAAAAAAATATAGGATTGGGAGTTGCTCATAGTACAACAACCTACTAAATTGTGTATGATAACTTTTTAATCCTTTTGGAAGTTGGTCATTAATGCCTTGAAGACCTTAACAAGCATCAATTACATCATCAATAAACAAAACACAATATCAAAATATAAATTTCAAACAAAAATCATCAGATGGAATGACATTACCTCGACAATTTATTCTATTGTATTCCAACTTCCATAGGTAAGTTGTTATTCTCCGTGACTCTGATGTAGTCTCTTCTTTCCCATTGAACATATGTAATTCGGTACTTATGATTTATATGGAGAAGTTGTCTATACTCATCAAACACCTACTTTCCTAAATTTTTGAATGATGAGATTTCATCTTTGGACCACAAACTGGACATGCAAATTTTCCCTTTATCTAAAGACCTACAAGATTGTGTATAATTAGATTAAATATGTTAATTTTGTGTTAGCACTATAACATACCAAAAGAAAGGTGTTAAGAAGAGAACATACCACAAAAATGTGTTAGCTTAGGGGCATCATGCATTGTCCATGCAAGTATTGCATGGAATTGAAATTATCTTTGTCCTATTGGTCTATAGATGTCATACATAGTGATCCCATTCCATAACACCATCAAATTGTTAATAAGGGGCTCAATATATACATTCATATCTTTAACTTGGTACTTACTTAGTTGAATGAACAAAAATGTTACATACTTATTATGACCATTTTGATGGATTATTTATAATAAATTAATTTAGATGACTATTAAATGAAAAAATACTTGGAACAATCATTTTCATCATTATGTGCTCCCTTTTTATGGACATCCAAGGAGGAATGTTATTGTTGATAACAAAAATAGGCCACACCAAGTAAATAGATCTCATCTCTCCAAATAGATTGACACTGTTCGCTGCCAATGAAAGCTTGAGATTACAAGGTTCTTTAAAGTGTGGCCAAGTTTCCCCTATTTCCTTAAATACCAAACCATCCATAGGCATTCGCATAATGTCATTTCAACTTCTATTGCGTGCATGGTAATCCATAAATTGTGCCAAGATATTGCACTTGAATAATCATTTCAAACGTGGAATAATGAGAATATACTAACGAACCTTGTGAGACACCTTTTTTGTTATTTGATCTGATCGATATCTACTAATATGACAATCAGGGAATTCTGTTGCAAATTCATGTTGTTTATGATATATAATATGATCATTCAAACATGCATATATTATTTGATACTCCATTCCAATATCTTTCATAATGATAGATAATTCTCGATACAAGCGAGGTAGAATGTTTGATGGTGGTAACAAACACTCACCTATCAACCTACGACCAAAAATATAATTTGTTAATATAAAGAATATTAATTGGTACATGATTCACCCTTTGTTAACTATAAGGAAATTACGACTAAAAAAAATGAAAAAAGATGGCATACCTTAACATACGTGTGATTGCTACATTGGATAAACCATTCATAACCTTCAAGTTCACCAACAATAATATAGTGGCAAGAAGAGTTGTTTGTGAGACTTTGTATAGGGGCTCGTATGCCTTCTCAAGTATAGGTACATCAAAGTCATCATCATCATCATCTTTATCATCATGATAATCTTGATCATCGTGATCATCATGATCTTCTTGATCATCGTGATCTTCTTCCATGGGATCATTACCTTCTACTTCTATATTCACACCTCCATGTTCCCTCATTTGGAAATCCACATTCTTTGGATTGTCATGGTCCATAACATGAAACCTAGGGTGGTTGACCTATATCAAAATGATGACCTTAAATTAACCATGACCATGATGTCATCATCAAATCATTTATGTATTTTATAAATTATTAAAATACATACCAATGGACAAAATTTGTTTCCCCCTTCAATGTGACCATGCTGCCTACAATGTTCCTTGGCTATTTTGATTAGATATCTTCGAGTCTTTAAGCCCTTGAAAATTTTGTAGGGACAATAACATTTTCCATCACCTTTTCTTTTAAAGTTAGACCACAACCTAGCAATTGTCTCCTTATTTTGTTTGGGTTGATATTGTCAGACATGGTCTTTCTTGAATGGAATGACTCATTGGTGGAAGAAGGATGATTTGTTTGCAACCTACATATATAGACACAACAACCATTTTCTCAACTCTAATTTTCTCAACACAAAGGGACATTTATCATAGCCATAGAAACCTGATTATTTTTATATGGAATACACCAAGGAGTACCATCAGAAATATTAACTATTTACAATCATGAACATTAAACCTAAAGCAAATAGCTCATTTCTTTATTAGCATGTGTAGTCTCTGTGTATATGAAAAATGAATGAAATATCAAGCTGAAATAAAACAGTGAACAAAATAGTATTCCACATAGAGTGAATGAAATATACCATCAAAAGAAGGTGACAAAATCCTATCACCAAGCACAAACATAGGAAATAAAAAAGGGGCAAAAGACAAGAAATAAGAAAAATCATTACGACTATAGAAAAATTATTAAGACTATAAAAATGGACAATTCTGATACTTTTCCATTACAACAATTGAGCATTCATCATTTGGTATATGAATAGGTGAAAAATATGTAGATTTGACAAAAAATTACTGGGAACTAGACCCAATAGCAAATGGACTTGTGATGATTTTCACAATAGTACATGTGTTGCTAGGTCATTTCCTAGTAGTGCTTAGGAAAATCTACATGTTCATCACTTGTGCATATGAAGTTTCTCTAATGGAAAATACAGTTGCTAAACAACCATTTTGTCAACTCTAATTTTGTGAGAGGATCTATCAAATAATCACAAAAAGAAATACGCTTTGTAAAAAATGTTCAAAATCATTAGGACTATAGAAAAATCATTAAGACTATAGAAACATCATTAAGACTATAGAAAATCAAGTTCTAGAAATGGATGGTTCTGATGCTTTCCCATTACAACAATTGAGCATTCATCATTTGGTACTTCTTGGTGTATTCCATTTAATTATTTCAGGCACAGAGTATTCCATTTAGATATGTTCAAAATTTTGCCAGTAATGATTTGCGAAATGCAATCATGTAAAACACAAACTAATATTATTATTGTTATGAGAAGAGGTCAAAATAATATTCAAAGTATTATTATGAAATCTTCATGTTCATCACCTATGCATATACCTTCTCTAATCACACAACCAATGAATAAAATTTCTTTAACAATTGAAATGTCTCAAGAAGACAAGATTCTCAATTGAAATGTCTCAAGTTAACGTTCATCATATGTGCATATAAGAGTTGATTAGATAAGGTATATGCACAAGTGACAAACATGTAGATTTGACCAAGCAATACTGGGAGCCAGACCCCATAGCAAATGGACTTGTGATGATTTTCACAATAGTACATGTGTTGTAGGGTAAGCTCCCAGTAGTGCTTAGAAAAATCTGCATGTTCATCACTAGTGCATATAAGATTTGATCAAAGAAGGTATATGCACATGTGAAAAACATGCAGATTTGACCAAGCAATACTAGGAGCTAGACTCAATAGCAAATGGACTTGTGATGATTTTCACAATAGTACATGTGATGTTAGGTAAGATCCTAGTAGTGCTTAGGCAAATCTTCATGTTCATCACATGTTCATATGAAGTGGCTCTAATGTAAGATGCAATCATTAATGAAGGCCTACATAGCCTCTTGTTTGGTCTTTGTTTCAATCAATTTTATTAAGTTTTAACATAGATATCAAAGTCACTAATAGGCCTTGGAAGGATTTGAAGGAAAACATGACCTTGAGAGGTCATTTGATATTGTAATAGACCAATAATGGTCTTTTAATGATGTTTGTAATAATTGTGAATCCTTTGTAAAGGATCAAGCCTTGTAAGCCTTAATGGCATTTGAGAAGTTAAAGTGTACCTAGGGGTCACTAGGGGCAATTTGGTTAATCTTAGGTTAGTGGATTATTTAAATGACCTATAAAGGTCCATAGAGTTGTAATGTGGCCATTAGATCCTTTAAAAGTTGTCAAGAGCACTAAAGGTGCTAAAACTTGTAATTTGTCTATAATGGCAAATGGGCCTAAAAAGGCTTAAGCTGGGGTTAGTAAGGGTCTAAGAGTTTAAGAAGGACATTAAAATTTCCTTAAGATGTTGATAAAAATCATAAGGGTAGAAGTTGTCAAAGTTGACAACTAGACAACAAAACATAAACAAAAAAAACTAATCATAACAGTCATCCTACCTAACTATTACTGCTCTAAAGAGGTTGTAAACTGGTTTGGAAGGCTATTAGTGGTATGTGTACATGAGTTTTTAGAGAAGAGGAGGAAGGGGGGGTTTATGGTTGAGTAAAGATCAATAGAAACAATGTATATTGTATTTTGATTCAATAAAATGTAATTTCTTTGTTAATTCCCTGTCACTGCCCGTGAGGGTACAGTCTCCTTTTGGGAAGCTTAAGAGTCTCCCTTCTTTGCAATATGGATTGAAGTTGACAGTATTATTGTGTTTATTTATTTCAACATTGTTTTGAATGATTGAATGAAGTATTTAAAGGTGTTTAACACTATTTTGCAATGACTATTCCTGAATAGTTAGGGAGAACAACAGTTAATAGCCTTGTGATATCAGTGATTATTTAAGATCCCTCACTACCATGAATGGTAGGATAGGTGGAAAGGGGATATTTTGATATGTTTAATTTATTCAAATGTATTTTTTTGTAGGATGAATAGGGGAGAAGAGTTAGAGAACTCTGATTGCTTGGAAGTTGTCAAAGGAGGGTTACTTGTGTTGGGACCAGTCACGATCTAGGAGTTTGGGCATTTGGAGAACCATTTTTTATTGCATGGATGGTCATGATATGATCATAGAAGGGTTTTGGATCCATTGAGGGGGTCTATAAGTGTGTGGAGGTGTTTGGTTGAGGAATCCCTAGGGTTATAGGCCTAAAATAGAGGGCTTGTTATTGGGTTATTAAAACTTAGTGTTTCATTATCTACATTATCATTCCTTTCAGTTTAATATGAGTGTCAATTTTTTGGCACAAAATTTTGAGGAGATCTCTTTGCCTTCAAAGGTGATATTTGAGTCATTCTATTGTGTTCTACATCGATTTCTCTAGGAGATTCTAGATTGTCATTTTCAGCAATGTCTGATTCAATTATGACAACATTCAATCAACATGGAGAGTAATGAGTGGAGTTTTGGAGACATCATTTATTTTGAATTTTCTTCCTGCATATTCCTTTGAAAATTGAGAAGATATCTTGCATACTTATATGGTTTTGTTTCTTCCTAAGTTGAGGAATGTTTTTCAATGGTCATGGAATATCTTCTACATCTAGTTTTGAGCATCTATCATTCACTACACATTATGGAGGGATACATCATCTCCTCTATTCGAATTTAGGCTATGAGACATTATCAGGGTGAAGGAAATTACAACATAGTAGCTATCACACATATTTGTGTAGATTTTGAGGGGGGTTTTGTTCCCAATGGGTTTTCCCTTTTTCCTATTTCCTTTCATTAGGTTTTTCTCCATAGACTTAAGGGGGGGAGGGGTTAGTGCAACCTATGACTATATGTTATTTATGATGAAACTGTAATTTCATGTGAGTCAAGTAGTATTTCTTTGTTTATTCATTATTTAGAATGAGACATAAGTGATTAAGATTTGGTCTTTCATGGAGTACTTGTGGAGTTGTTTCTTTTGGAGGCCCTTATGGTAGAGATCATATCATTGTTGATTTATCTTTTCATGTGGGCATTCTTGGAGGAGCTATTGATATACTTCTCCATTGTGTCACATTTTCAAATTATGGAATTTTTCTTTTTTTTTTTAAGCATGAAGTGTACAAAATTGACATATTTCACGATGAGTAGCACCTACATGCAAGAGAAAGCAAGTTGCAGCTAAGTTTTGAGATTTTATATTGTCATTGTTGGACAATAGCTAATTGGTGTGATAGCATGGGGGATCAAGAACATGGCATTGACATGTTTGATAATGTGCTTTAGTGGGATATCAATTAGTTTCTCCACACATTTGAGCATGGTAATGTTTATATCATAGTAAAGTAGCAAAAGTTTTATGGAGATTCATACAATGATGGAGGACTCTTTCAACCTATAGTTATGATGAAACAAAGAGATTTTAGTAGATATGCAACTCAAAAGTGAAACATATTGTGTGGAAGAAGTTGGCCTCTATATATTTATCAATTCTACAGATGATTCATTATTTTGTGAGGGAGGAAGCTACGAGTTTTGATAAGTAATCTATAAATTTTGTGGAGTATCGTAACTGGGAGCTAGGTCATGTAGGTAAAGTAACTTGTGCTATAATTTAAAATCACATTAACTACCTTCCATAGGACTGTAAATATTATTAACTTTCTTTTTAAAGAGGTAAAAATATGGGCTAATGAGTTTGACTCAAAAATTACATAATTAAATTCGATAGCAATATCACAATAAAAATGATGTATTAGATGTATATTATGATTATTTGTATTATGTTAAGAACCAATGGACAAAAGTATAATAGTAATGGTGTGAACTCTTTGTTCAAAGAAAAAGAGTAGTTTTATTGTATACATATCATGAATTAAAATAAGATTGTAATACAAATAGAGAAAGAACATCAGCACAAGCTCATATTTTCTTTTGTATTTATCCATGTACTTCCTAAATTTTTTTATGTGTTTATTATATCTCTGTTTATGTAGAATTGAGCCAAAACAGTTTGTGCAGCTTTCATCAATTTCACATCTATAGTGTGATTGTCAATAAAAATTTAATATGTCTGAATTATATAATGCAACTGACATTAAAAATTTATTATGTCATTTACATACAATTTGGTATGATTTTATTCATCAACATGTAATCATCAATCAATTATGGTTCATAGATCACATTTGAGTTTGGCTAAAAATTATATTTGTCGATTAATGAATAACCTTCACTGTGCCAAGAAAATTCTATAAGTTTGATTTGTCCAAAGAAGATCTATTTGATAATAGAAATATAGAATTCAAGGAGTGGGCAAGGGAAAAATAAAGAAAAACATGAGAGAATGTGCAAAACATAACCTTTTTATTACACCACAAACATGTTACATACTCCTTTATAAATAGAGGGATGAGGAATTCTCTATAACCTAGAGGAGTAAAGGTGAGAACAATCCAGAAATGGTAGGATTTACATTTGAGTATGCAATACAAATAGAATTCAAGTAAAACATAGCTTCCTGGTTCTAAATCTAGTGCACAACCTGATTCAACACTTTTTCTTCAGGTAAGATGTTTTATGCTTCTTTGACTAAAAGTAAACCCTACATCAACAACCGCACTTATATTGTTCAACTAAAGGTAGAGATTGGGAAATGCAAGCATTTGTAAGGTTAGGGTTAGTTTAAACTACAAAGAATAATCAATAAATTAGAAGAGGGGAGTGACATACAAAGCCATTAAACTCACTTCATTGTGACCTACAATATAAATCCTAAAAAACTAGTGAAGAGATGAAACACATGCAACAACAGCACGAAGGTGAAAAGGGGTAAACTTATTGATTGAATTCTCATGTTCGAAGAGTGGTGCCAAAAAATACAGGTGGTGTCGAGGCTAGATGCATAGACAGTGTCGATAGACGCATCCCTCCTTCACCTCTCCTTTGCACCCGGAGTAATTGAAAAATGAAATAAAATGAAACAGTGTAGTTTTTTTTAAAGTTATATTCCCATGTTGGTCAGAATTACAACAAACACATGGTTGTCATAATTCTGACCAACACGGGAATAGATTAAAAAAAATTCAAAATTTTCCTTCTATAAATTGACCAAGGAAAACCATTTTAATGCTTGGTCAAAAATGTTGGTTAGAAATGGGGGTCAAATGTACTAGTGAATGGAGTATGTTATCCAACCGTGTTTTGACCGGATTGGAAATGACTTTTTCTCAGTCAGCTTAATGAACCTAGTTTCTAGTTGGTGAAAGGTGCATGCACTGCAATCACCAAGGAGGATCTACATAGGGTTATCAGATATAGAGAGAAAGGGGAAGGTCTTACCCTTAGAACCATTTCAAATGTTATTGTTGCAAATTTGACAAAATCAAAGTCTGACAGTTGGCTGATGACTGTAAATGATATTGAAGATGAGGGAGTTTGGTTTGCATCTACAGTGATAGGCTACAAAATCTGTCAATCGAGAAATCTCAACAATGTGTCAGGAGGAGTCATTCATGCTGCTCATCGAATCATGCATGGAAACACATAGTATGATCTTTGTGCCATGCTTTGAGGGTAGATTTTTTAAAATCTAAAGAATCTCAGTATCATGAAGAAGAAGTTCCTAAAATATGGAACCCTATTGGTATGTTTATTCTTTTATTATTCAAATTACTTTCTGGGAATAGGCAAGGTGACATGGGAAACTAATAGACTAGTTATGATTTAGATAAGTGATATGGCCAAAAAACTGATAAACCAATTTAGTAAAGTCATGAATGACTATTTTGATGTATTCCAGCTGAGGATGTACACTAGGGAAAGGATTCCCTCAACTATTGTTGACTCTTAAAAAGATGAGGTGTGTTTCCTAGTCACCACTGATCACTACATCATTCAAGTTTTGGAACCTAGAACTAGTTATGCACCAGAACTAGGGTATGAGATATCTGCAAAGAAAACCAAGGCATATGCAGATGCCTTACAAGAAAGTGATCTAGATTTGTCAGCCTACCAGTTTGGGACCTTTGAATAACTTCAAGAGAATTTGAAGAAAATGTCATCAGTTAAAGAACCTAAAAAGGTTTATGTCAAAAGGTCACCCACTCTGAGGAAGAATAAATCAAGTAAAGAGAACCCAAGGTGAAAAATAAGAGAGCACAACAAGCATCCAACACTCTAGGGGAAGAAAAAAAAGAAACAGAGACTAAAGACGCAACTCCTCTTCTACGAAGGAAGAAATTTGCTAAAGTGGTGAAAGAGGATGCACCGAGAAGAAGGAAACCTACCATTGATGAATACCTGAAAGGTTTAGTGGATATAGGTGGTATGACATTATTTGGAAGGAGGTATGAACTGGATAATGAAGAAGATAGGAGAAAAATAAAAGAAGGTGTGGTTCTTTGTATTCATAAGTTCAATCTTACTCCTACTGAACTTCATAAAACAATACCCAATGATCTTCAAGATATTCTTGAAGCAAGATGGAAAGATTCAATGGAAAGAGAAAAGGAGCTAAGAATTATAGCTCTGCTTGAAGTTAAAAATCATCTAACTCTAGATGAGGAAACTCATCAAGCAGAACTGCACAAGGAAAATTTCTTGATAAGAAAGAGGATAAGTTAAATGCTTGTTGGAGAGGTTGACAAGGTGCATGAAGAAGGTGTTGGTAGATGGAAAAAAATTCTTCAGACCCAAAAAAAGGTATAAGAAGAATTCTGGAAAAACACTAAGCCACCAGTAAAGGAAAGGGAATACTAGGAGCTAAGGCTCTGGGAAGAGAAAAAGTATCAATAGAACTGGTCATCTTTGATATCATTAATGATAAAGGTGGTGATATGGATCCACCAACCATACTGGTGTCACCAGTAAAAGGTAAGGCTCTTACACTAACCACTGATGAAATTGTAGATGAAGTAATGGATTTTGGTGAAGTAGTCAATGCAACTAAATGGTTTAGTGTGTTAGGAGAGGAAGATAATGTTAGAAATAGGGAATACTAAGAGGGGGGGGTGAATCAGTATTCTACAAACTTTATCTTTTTCCCAATTATGGATATAATAGATTATCTTTATACATGCATAACATAAGAAGCTAAACAACATGCATAACAATAAAGAACTCATAACACATTATTTGTTCTCGAGGAAACTGTAGCCAAGGGAAAACCCCGGTGGGGATGGTACCCACAAAGATCCACTAATCAAAAGTATCCTATTAAGAATGTTGACCCTATTAGGAGTCTATTAAAAGCATATAGTGTATCAGTCCTAATTAAGGGACTATAGGCCTTGTTAGAAGCCTCAACCCTGTTAGGAGTTGTAGTACAAAATGTGATTACCAAATGAGCCCATTGCCCAAAAAAGTAATGTACAATATACATTGATTAAAAAATAGGTTAAGGTACATAACCTTATACTACATGCATCAATATCACTTCACTGCTCTTTCACTATTGCTATTACATATGCTTCATAGACTTCACATCATACTTCTACATTTACTTGTTGCTTGTTACAATTACTACACTTAACAATTATAATTACATTTACATTTATACCAATAGCTTTATCAAAGAGTTAAAATCTAGGATTTCATCCTTTTATATTGTTAAGTCATTATTTTGATAAACAAAATAATGCCTTAACTCTTTACTAGTTCTATCTTCATATTCTATCTTGTCGGCTTTACACTATCTTCGGTAAAGTGTCATAACTTCTTCCGTACATGCTATACTAACTTGCACTCTGAGATGGGTGATCAATAGACATGATAGAGTCTATGTTCAAGTGTGCAAGCACTGAACTTACTCCAGTCAACGTCACAAACAAAAACTATATCCAGGTTCACTGGTAAAACACTGTCTCACACTTAGACAAATTTGCAATGCACTCTGTCATACTTGCTCTCTGACTTGTGTGATCTTCATGAGGATCATATGTTTCCATAATGACAACATCTATTCAATCAACTCAGCCAAATTGCCAACAATCTCCCCCTTTGTCATTGGTGGCAACATATGAGAAAATTGGCTAAGTGTACAACTCAAAATCTCAAAAATGTTCAAAACTGTGGCCATAGTATAAAATACATACTATCCTTATAACTCATCAAAAATTATTGCCTCTAATATAGTACTCCCCCTAAGAGTAACAACCATTATCATATACTATCAATTTTCTTCTATATATCTCTCCCCCTTTGACAACAATGACAAAATAAGGTAGGGAGGGTCACAAAATTGTATCACAAAAAGTCATACCTCAATTTATTTATTGCAAAGCTGGTAGTCTTGCAACACAATTTGAAAAATCTATCTTCGTGGCTTCTATCTCCTTCTCCCATGATTTCTTAATGGAATCTACCACATTGAGTAGTGCGCTCAGTCCATAAGAAGCAATTTCACATGCTTGGAGATTTTCAAAGTTAAATTTCTGAAAAGATGTCTTTGCTGAAAGACAATCTTCCAACTGTTCTTCAATTATGCTCAACTTCATAGAAACATGCTCTCTCAAAAGAGTATATCTTCTGAGTTTCCTGTCTTTCTCATCTTGTACAATTCTGATTTCATCATACAATTTTATAACTTTCTTCTCAACATTACAGACCTTGATGAAGGGTGCTCCCCTTAGTACCACAAACACATAACAGAAATAGTGAAACAACAACAATAATATGCAAGAACGGAAAATTGGCTTCTTATTATCTCCACAAATGTGGAATTACAAAATTTTAGAATTACAATATGCAAAGCCACATGGGCATTCTCTTACAATATTCTGTAGGACAAAGCCTCAAATCAATACCCAAATCTACTACCCAGAACTGCCCTAGACAACACTACGGGCCTTCTTTATATAGGCAATTTCCACCACCCGAGAAGGTTCCAGAAATTTAGCCCTAAGGGCCGACCCAACTTAGAATTATTTTATTTTTCAATTTATTACATCAAAGTCGGCTCAAAATAACTTTTGAAACCTGAACATAAATTTTGAAGGAAAATTATTTTCTGCCATTTCAGGTGACCTGACTTCCGGAGACCATAAGTCATCACCAGTTGACTCGATTGACTATTATAACCCCATTTCAGAAATGCCACGAAGTGCTCTACAGGCTTAACTAGCACAAAGCGCTTGTCACCCAAATTTTCAACCCCATCCGGGGCCTCTAAAACCTTCAAAAATGAGTTCAAAGTTTCTGTACCCTACTGCCAATACCAAAAATCTTCAATATCTTCAAAACTAGACCTGATCTAGCCATGAAACTTTGCTAGTAGGCTGATATGACTGAGATGAACCTCCACATGTAAAATCAGAACATTTCGAGATCGTAAGGCCAACTTACTAAAAATAGCAAGTTTCCATAAATAGCAACTCTGCACAAGATAGCCCTTATTGAATACAAAAATAGAAATATTTTTGGGTGATGCAAGATTGCCCTTACACCCAGGATGCTCCTGCATCAGACACCTAGGGTAATTTGAGAAGTGACCCTGTCACGACTCAGGTGTGCAGAGGAAAACCAAGATGGTTAACCTCCTCCTTTGTAAGCCATGATGAATCTTCTATAGGTCATCCTTTCCATTTGACCAAATACTCTTCATATGTCCTGTTTCTTGTGCTTTTGCCAACACGACTGTCCAGTATGTCTTCAATCTCCTTGATATCTGAACTAGTTGCTGGAATACTCCACTGTGCTGCTGCAACCTCATCTTCAACACCTCCTTCATGATACTCTGTCAAATCTGAAATGTTAAACACTGGTGAAATATTCAGCTCAGTAGGCAATTCTACCTCATATGCATTTCCTGAATCATGCTTCTTCAGTATCGTACATGGTCCAAACTTCTTCATTTTCAACTTGTTGTATGTACCAACCAGAAATCGCTCCTTCCAAAAATGAACCATGACTTCATCCCCAACCTAAAATTCCTTATGCCTCCTTTTCTCATCTACCTTAGCCTTGTACTGCGCATTCATCTTGGTAATATGCTTCCTCACCTCCTCATGGATGTTCTTCAAGTGTTCTGCAAAATCCTCAGCTTCAACACTACTTATTTCTCCTTTATCTATCTTTCTCAATTCAGATGCATTTCTTGGACTACTTCCATATACAATCTGGAATGGTGATTTACCAGTGCTCCTGTTGACAGAATTATTGTATGCAAATTCTATCTGTGGTAAAATCAAATCCCATCCTGTTGGCTTATCTCCAACCAAACATGTCAGCAAATTTCCCAAACTTCTATTCACCACCTCTGTCTATCCATCAATCTGTTGATGATGTGATGAACTGAACTTCAAATCTATCTACAACTTCTTCCACAATGTATGCCAGAAATATCCAACAAACTTAGTGTCTCTAACTGAAACTATGGTCTTTGGCAAACCATGTAGTCTCACTACTTTTCTGAAAAACAATTATGCTACATGAACAACATCATTAGTCTTCTTGTAGGGAATAAAATGTGCCATCTTCAAAAATCTATCAACTACTACAAAAATTGAATCGTGTCCCCGCTGAGTCCTCAGTAAACCAAGAACAAAGTCCATACTGATATCCTCCCAAGGCTTCTCTGGTACACACAATGGCTGATATAACCCTATATTCTACTTCACTCCCTTCACCATCTAACATACTTTGCAACTCTATACAAACTTCTTCACATCTTGCTGCAACTGTGCCCAATAATAATTCTCACCAACCAAAGCAAGGGTTTTATCATAACCAAAATGTCCAGCCAATCCTCCACTATGCTTCTCTTTGATGAGATTCTCCCTCATAGAACTTTGTGGAATGCATAACTGACTCCCTCTAAATAGCATACCATCTTGGATGATAAAATCCAACCATTTCATCCTATCTAGAGTAACAGGTTCTTTACAAGCTTTCCAAGCTCCACGAAAATCAGGATCCTCTGGATATAAATTTTTGAGTTCCTTGAACCCAACCACCTCAATCTGCATCTCTGTCAGCAATAGTTGCCTTCTGCTAAGAGCATCTGCAACCCTGTTAGACTTTCCACTTCTATGTTTCAAAACAAATGTATAACTCTACAAAAACTCAACCCATTTCAAATGCCTCTGATTCAACTTTCCTTGACTATTCAAATATTGCAAAGCTTGATGATCAATATACAAAAAAAACTCCTTAGGAAGCAGATAGTGTCTCCACTTCTTCAATGCCTAAACTATAACATTAAATTCCTGATCATAAACAGAATACTTCCTCTTGGCATCATTTAACTTCTCACTGAAATAAGCAACCGGTTTACCTTCTTGGCTCATAACAGCTCCTATTGCGATACCACTAGCATCACAATCTACTTGAAACACCTTATTAAAATCTGGAAGTGCTAAAATAGGTTGTTCTGTAAATTTTTGTTTCAACAATTGAAAACTCTTTTCTACCCCATTAGTCCACTTAAACTCTTTTCTATCTCCTCTCATTGTTTCAGTCAAGGGACCACAAATACTGCTAAAATTTCTAATAAACTTTCTGTAAAAGCTAGCCAAACCATGAAAAGATCTTACCTCAGTAGCACTCCTTGGAGTAGGCCATTCAAGGATAGCCTGTACCTTCTCTGGGTCCATTTTTAGACCTTCTGCTAAAAGTACAAATCCCAAATACACTAACTCTTTCTTCACAAAACTGCACTTCTCTAAATTAATCAACAATTTCTCATCTCTTAGCTTCTCAAACACCATACGAATATGCATCATATGCTCCTATGTCTTGCTAAAGATCAAAATATCATCTAGGTAAACAATGACAAACTTACCCAGAAATTCCTTCAGAACCTCATTCATGAGCTACATGAAAGTGCTTGGTGCATTGGTTAGCCCAAAAGGCATGACTAACCACTCATACAATCCTTCCTTTGTCTTGAAGGTAGTCTTCCATTCATCTCCTTCTTTGATTTGAATCTAGTTATATCCACTCTTCAGATCTATCTTTGAGAAATACATAGCTCCACTCAAACAGTCCATAATATCATCCATTCGTGGCAATGGAAACCTATACTTGATTGTGATCTTGTTTATTGCTCTGGAATCTGTACACAACCACCATTCTCCATTCTTCTTTGGTGCTAATATTGCTGGTATAGCACATGGACTCAGGCTCTCCTGAATCAATCCCTTTTGTAACAACTCATGTACTTGTCTGTTCAACTCTTCACTTTCTGCTGGTGTCATTCTGTGTGCTACCTTGTTTGGCAAACTAGCTCCTGGAATCAAATCCATCTGATGACTGATCTTCCTTACCAGTGGTAATCCATCAGGTATATTATTGGATACAATATCCTGAAACTCATTCAACAAATCTGCAACCTCTATAGGTACATCCTCTACTTCTTCTTTACTAACTTTTGGAATTAAAGAAAAACACACATGCTCATGCCTCATACCATCTAGGAATTTTCTTCCATCAACAAATTTTATTCTTGCATTACCACATACCTTTTCTTCAGTCTCCTTCAATGGCTTTAGCTTATGTCACACTCCATCCTTTGTCAGGGAATAGGTATTCGCATGACCATCATGTACAACACATCTATCAAACTGCCACGGTCTACCCAACAACATATGACATGCATCCATAGAGATGATATCACATAGTACCTCATCTTGGTACCTACCGATCTTGAACTTTACTAGGCACTGTTCACTGACCATGACCTTGTGGTCATCCTGCACCTAGGCAATCCGATAAGGATGTGGGTGTTTCTGTCTCTTGAGCTTCAACTTTTTCACCATCTCTTCTGACACCAAATTGTCAGTGCTTCCACTATCGATAATCACATCATAGAATTTACCCTCACACTTGCATCTAGTGTGAAATAGGCTCCTCCTTTGTTCAGGTTCATTCTCACCACTTAGCAGGACTCTTCTGTTAATTAGCGTTTCTCCTCTTTCAGCATCTTCAGAATTTGATGATTTGGCATCTTCATCTACATGTGCAACTCTAGCCTGGCCTTCATTCCTCCTATCTGTCCTTCCTTGGCATTGAGGACATTCAAATGCCCTATGACCTTCTTCTCCACAGTGAAAACATGTTCCACGGAAGCCTCCTCTTCCTGAACCTTGTCCTCTTCCTCTTCCTCTCTGATCTCTATTATTCTGATCTTGGAAATGATTGGAATTGTTTCCTCTTTGATTTTGGCTGCTACTGGTCTCATCCTTCTTTTTCAGTTCTTCATTTCAGCCACCATATGACCATCCACCAGATCTTCCACCATGACCTCTTCCATTTTGTCTACTCTCAAACTTCTTGTTCAGCTTTTCCTTGACTTTTAGGGCAAACTGGTATGCCTCCTCAATACTATTCATTCGAACCAGATTCAACTCCTCCTGAATGCTTGGTCGTAACCCATTAAGGTATCGGGCAACTTTCTCCTTATCAGCTTCCGCATGGCTTGTTCTGATGAGGAGTCGATAGAACTCCTCTGTATACTCCTAAACAGATCTTCCTGCTTGCTTCAAACTTTGCATTTTCTTTAGTAGGCCAAGCTCATAATCAACAAGGATGAATTGTCACTTCAATTTATCCACCATCCGATCCCATCTTGTGATTTTATCTTTCCCTCTTCTATTTCACTCCAATTGAATCTCTTGCCACCAGATCTTCGCATGACCTTTCAGTCTGGCCTTCACAAATTTGACCCTATCAGGATCCTCAACATCTTCATACTCAAAATATTCCTCACATTCATTGATCCAGTCAATCAATTCCTCTGGGTTAAGATTTCCAAAAAATGTAGGAACCTCAATCTTAGGTCTTTTCCCAATCTTGGAAATCGCCCGAAAAAGTCTTTCTTCCTCCTAATTCACAATTTCGGCTTCTCCTTCTTGATATTCTTCTTCGGTTTCATCCTCACTTTCGTCTCTGACATTAAGATTCATTCCTCTATGAATCTCTTCTTGCAATGCTCGCACTTGTCTCTGCAGCTCTCTAACCTCAGGTGTCACAACACCAGCTCTTCTGCCACGTTCTCTTCATGGAGGCATTTTTGCGATGCGCGCTGAAACCCTAACCACGGTCCTTGTGCAAACTACCTCACAGTCGGTGATCTATTTACACACTCAAGAACTCCTACTCTAATACCACTTGATGAAGGGTGCTCTCCTTAATACCACAAACACATAACAGAAATAGAGAAACAACAACAATAATATGCAAGAATGAAAAATTGGCTTCTTATTATCTCCACAAATGTGGAATTACAAAATTTCAGAATTACAATATGCAAAGCCACATGGGCATTCCCTTACAATATTTTGTAGGATAAAGCCTCGAATCAATACCCAGATCTACTACCCAGAACTGCCCTAGACAACACTACGGGCCTTCTTTATATAGGCAATTTCCACCACCCGAGAAGGTTCCAAAAATTTAGCCCTAAGGGCCGATCCAACTTAGAATTATTTTATTTTTCAATTTATTACATCAAAGTCGGCTCAAAATAACTTTTGAAACCCGAACAAAAATTTTGAAGGAAAATTATTTTCTACCATTTCAGGTGGCCTGACTTTCGGAGACCATAAGTCATCACCAGTTGACCCGATTGACTATTATAACCCCATTTTGGAAATGCCACAAAGCGCTCTATAGGCTTAACTAGCACAAAGCACTTGTCACCCAAATTTTCAACCCCATCTGGGGCCTCTAAAGCCTTCAAAATTGAGTTCAAAGTTTCTGTACCCTGCTGCCAATACCGAAAATCTTCAATATCTTCAAAACTAGACCTGATCTAGCCATGAATCTTTGCTGGCAAGCTGATATGACTGAGATGAACCTCCACATGTAAAATCAGAAATTTCGAGATCGTAAGGCC
Organism: Chamaecyparis obtusa; assembly: GCA_027943335.1. NCBI lineage: Eukaryota > Viridiplantae > Streptophyta > Pinopsida > Cupressales > Cupressaceae > Chamaecyparis > Chamaecyparis obtusa. The sequence goes on from BSBK01002548.1 coordinate 4,371,331, forward strand.
AACTTACTAAAAATAGCAAGTTTCCATAAATAGCAGCTCTACACAAGATAGCTCTTATTGAATACAAAAATAGAAATATTTTTGGGTGATGCAAGATTGCCCTTACACCCAGGATGCTCCTGCATCAGACCTTCACATTGGGGTTAGATAGAAGGTTTGTTTCATTTAGAGTCTCCGCTTCCTTCAACTTTATCTTCTGATCTTCCTCAACTGTCAAAGTCTCTAATTTTCTACACTGTATGTACAAAGATTTTCCTATCTCCAAATGCTTCCTCAAATCTTTGATATAGATATCAAGGGTATTGATATCATTGCTGATGTACTGACTGATGTTCAAAAGCATTCTAGCCTCATAGTCTGCTTGTGCTTTCACTTTTGCAATATCAGCTAGGTGTGTGAATTCATTATCAAAGGTACTCATTACCTTCTTTTCCTTCTCCATAGGGTCTACTTTTGAAATTTGTGTGGTCAAAATAATTTATAACTTCTCAGTTAGTTTCTTCAAACATCCTTCAAGACTCTTCACCTTCTTATTCTTACCAATTATTTTGTTTAAGGATGAAATCAGTTCCAACTGATCATCATCATCTACTTCTTTTCCCAAATGCTCAATCATAGAGCCAATTTGAGTCTTCTTTCCAGTCTCAAGAGTAAGACTAGTATCTTCTTTGGTGGGAAGGGGAACTTGTTCTTCTACAACTAGTGGTTCCACAATAGTGGTCTCTGTCATTTCTTCTTCTTTTTTAGCTTCATGTTCCTCAAAGGCTGAATTGTCAACAATGTTCTCCAAATTCTTGAATACATTTTCATCAGTATCCAAGATGATTTGTGTACCTTCTACATTCATTGTTTCATCTTCAATATTAATAGCTAGAGAAGAGGGAATGTCCTATTGTACTTTCTCACCTGCTTGCTCTGCTACAATTGATGATTCTCCAACATACTCTACCATAACCTTGATAATTGCATATTCAGCCTCAGAATTTACTTCTTCATACCTGCCTCCCATAATCTAAATTGTTTTTCTTTTGGTTCTTAGATGGGTGCTTAGGGCCTTCATAATCTGGTTGAAATGAGCTTCATCTCTTATCTCACAAAGCTTCCTCACAAGCTTTTCTCTGATAGCTATCTCTTCATCTGATGCTCTCTTCTTTCTGTTTAGAAGTTTTTTATAAAGATCATCAGGTATTTGTCCTTGAATAGTATCAAGCTTCTTGCTAGTCAAGATCACATGCTTCATAACTGCATTCTCTAGATTAAGTCTATCAGTATAATCATAAAGATCATAATATTTGTTCATTCTTGCAAAGTCACCATTCTCAATAATCTTCTCATTAAGCTTTTCAACTTTAGGTTTCCAAGCTTTCTTCTTTGTAGTGACATCATCTTTAGCCTTTGCAATCTTTCTTGGAATAGGTTGCACTAGACTTTTATGCCTCTTTCCTGGTCCAGTGGCACTCTCCTTAACTCTTTTTCTAGGTGTGGAGGAAGTGGATCTAGTAGACATCTTTGTTTCTATGTCCTTCTCAGGTACTTCCACTTTCACCTTTACTTGTGGTTCTTCCTATGGCACTGCAATTGATGATAAAGGAGGGATAGACAAAACTTCCTTTTGTCCACTCTCTCTGATTGCTGCTGCTATCTACTTTGCTACCAAAAACTCTCTCTCTGTCATTCCTGTATCCTTTAATATTTCTTAATGGTTCTCTCAACTCTTTTCTTAAAATATTTTTCTTCAATTAGAATCTTTGCAGAGTTGAAGTTCTCCTCAAAGGTTCCAAACCTGTTACACTGAGTGTCCAACTTACACTTCAATAGTCTGCTAACATACTCTTCATTTTCTACCTCAGATATTTCATAGCCAAGAGGGCCTATGAATTCTATTCTAGGCTCTACTGCTTCAATATAGGTAAGGTTAGTATCCACCATAAAACATATATCATCTTTATATTTCTCAACAAGAGACTTAGGGATCCTTGATTTGCTAGACACAATATTTTGAAATGTCTTAATAACAAGTACTACACTCTCATTAACACTGTCAATAACATGCCTTTTGTATACTACATTAATCCTTTCCATTATGGTTTGTCCATCATTCCAATCATTTTCTATGGTGTAAGGAAATCTCCTCAAAAGATGAAAGAACATGTATGTGATTAGGGATGAGAACCTAAATTGTGTATACTTAGTTTTCTTGATCTTCTCCAAGTTCTCAAACAATTGAATTCTAAGAATTTCACACATATCAACTGGTACCCTGTCAACACACATAAGATAAGCTACATGTACCATTCCAGCTGCCATGTCATCTTCTCTTGAATTAGCACAAAAATTAGTAGTTAGGATCTTGCATATGTATCTCACATCAACTTGTTTGATCTTGCTAATCACAATTCCTCTACCATTATAGGATGAATTAGTGTTGTCAATGACTATTTTTCTCATGTTTTTCTCATTAAAAGGAATAGCTCCAGTCTTAGATAATCCAGTGACTTCATGAATCAAATCAGTTGTAATATCTATCACTCTATCCTCTAGCCAAAACTTTCCATTATGAATTCTACTCAAAATGATCTTAGTGCATTATTCATTATCAAATTCATATTGTAATCCATATTTGACAATTTCATTATGTTCCAAGTATTCAAAACCTTGTTTCAGTGACATATCCTAATTGTACATCTTTTGATATTCATCTGTAAAATCACTATCATTTACTGTCTCTAGTTTGCATCCAAGATAACTCCTGACATTCTCTAAATGTAAAACTTCATCTGGTACGGATGATAATGCAAACCTAGGGTCTTCTTCCAATGGTTCTATCGGTTCCCTTTCAATTTAGGTCTATTCTTGTCTCTGACATTGTGTATTAATGAAACATCCATGATTTCTTCAAATGCCTACATTGATTCAAAGATTTGTCAAGTAAAATACCTCAATTTCATGATTTTAGGGCTTGCGTAGATTTGACACACAATTCTTCTCCAAATCCTTGCAAAATGATTTCTATCATTGCTCTTTGATCTCCTTGACACTTGAATTCACTTTGATGATCAAATAATACCAATCATAACCTTTTATTAATTCAATCTCACTTAGATCTGACATCGCATTCAATTCTTTTGTCACTTCTTTCCAAAAAGTTGTCTCTGCTATCCTGCAAAACTTAAAACTTCTTGCGATCTCGCAAAACATAATATTTTTCTTTTTTCTCTTAACCATAGTATTAGAATATCATAAAATACCTTACATTAACTGCACAAGACTCAATTCATCATATATCTACTTCTATACTAAATCTAAGTTCCTATTCTACTGCAATTTACATGAATTAAGTACTTTGAGATAGGTCAGGTAATGATTCATTCTTACCTTTCAATACTTCACCTTTCTAATTACCTTAAATGTTGAATATGTCTCCTTGATCTATGCTTTTGATAAACTTCACTTTATCTGAATTACTACAGCATCCTTTCTGACTGTTACTAGCATCTTCATTTCTTCTTGCATGATTCCTAGGGTTAGGATTAGGATGAAAAACTCTATTGTTCATTCTAAAAAACCTTTCTGTATGTCCAATCTTGTTACATATATGATAATAAATTCCATTGTTTTCATATCTTGGTCCAGGTTGGCTGATTTGCGATCTGCAGTTTCTAGCAATGTGTCCAACCTTGTTGCATCTATAACATACTACTCCACTTCTTCTATTCATATCTTTAGTAGGTTTCTTATCTACATTGTTAGTATTCCTAAACATTCTAATACCATCATTATTCTCAATAAATTTAGGTTTCCTACAATCAATAGCTCTATGTCCAAAACCATGACAATTGTAACAATAACCATTAAGAGGTTTAAATTGTTTACCTGTGCAATCTCTCTTCATATGACCAATAGTATTACAAGAAAAATATCTACCTTTGAATTCTCTTTGCATACCTTTGGGTGATTCCTCTTGCTTCAGTGATTCTTCATCTTTAGGTGTATCTTCAGATTTGTTGATCTCATTAGGCTTCTTCTCATCCATGCTTTCAGATATCTTCAGATCTGGTTCCTTGCCTTCATCATTTGCTTTGAAAGTGTTGAATCCAAGACCAGTCTTATCATAGAATGGTTTCTGATAAGATATTTGTTCATCAATCTTCTCACTGGTTGAATATAGCCATTCAAGTTGTTGTCTGGATTGAGTCAGTTCACCTTTCACAATCTTATTGTATTTCTCAAGTTCATCATACTGCAAATTGAATTTCTCAAGTTCAGATGTTACTTTAGAAAGTTTAGATTTTAGTCCTTCATTTTCAATCTTTAGACTTTCATTCTCAGATTTCAGATTTGCTTCATTCTTGCCATTTCCATCTTTCAAACTAAGCTTCAAATTTGCTATCTTCAATTCATGCAAGGATCTAATTTTCTTTTTCTATATTGTCATCACAATCTTCAATAAAAACTTCAGATTCTTTTTCAGATCTCAGATCTTCCAATTTTTTTTTTAGTTTCTCAATGAGGTTCTTTGCATCATCATACTTTCTTTTCAAAGTATCTTTTTCAATAGTAAGCAAGTCAATCTGTTCAAGAGCTTCTTCAAGATTCTTCTGTAGTTGATCCATATCCATAGAGATCTTACTCAAGCTGGTAGGCTTTCCTTGAATGATTTTTTTTCGAGTAACTAAGCTCTGATACCAATTATTAGAAATAGGGAATACTGAGAGGGGGGGTGAATCAGTATTCTACAAACTTTATCTTTTGCCCAATTATGGATATAACAGATTATCTTTATACATGCATAACATAAGAAGCTAAACAACAAGCATAACAATAAAGAACTCATAACACATTATTTGTTCTCGAGGAAACCCTGGCCAAGGGAAAACCCCAGTGGGGATGGTACCCACAAAGATCCACTAATCAAAAGTATCATGTTAAGGATGTTGACCCTGTTAGGAGTCTATTACAAGCATATAGTGTATCAGTCCTGATTAAGGGACTATAGGCCTTGTTAGAAGCCTCAACCCTGTTAGGACTTGTAGTACAAAATGTGATTACCAGATGAGCCCACTTCCCAAACAAGTAATGTACAATATACACTAATTAAAAAATAGGTTAAGGTACATAACATTATACTACTTGCATCAATATCACTTCGCTGCTCTTTCACTATCGCTATTACATATGCTTCATATACTTCACATCATACTTCTACAATTACTTGCTGCTTGTTACAATTACTACACTTTACAATTACAATTACATTTACATTTATACCAATAGCTTTATCAAAGAGTTAACATCTAGGATGTCATCCCTTTATATTTTTAAGTCATTATTTTGATAAACAAAATAATCCCTTAACTCTTTACTAGTTCTGTCTTCATATTCTATCTTGTCGGCTTTACATTGTCTTCAGTAAAACTGTCATAGCTTCTTTCGTACATGTCGTACTAACTTGTGCTCTGAGATGGGTGATCAATAGACATGATAGAGTCTATCTTCAAGTGCGCAAGCACTGAACTTACTCCAATCAATGTCGCAAACAAAAACTATATCTAGGTTCACTAGTAAAACACTATCTCACACTTAGACAAATTTGCAATGCGCTCTGTCATACTTGCTCTCTGACTTGTGCGATCTTTATGAGGATCATATTTTTCCATAATGACAACATCTATGCAATCAACTCAGCCAAATTGCCAATAGATAAACAAAAGATAGAAGTGGCTCTATTGGAAACTTTCTTAGATTTCGACAAAAGTCCAAGAGACTATAGGTCTAAATTTCCTCCTGAACTCAATACAAGACTTATGAATAAATGGAGAACTGGTCTATGCTCCAATAATAGAATTGTTAAGGAGACATTGTCACAGGTAAAACCTAGTCTCAATGAAGATACTACTAAACTTATAATGGAGGAAGTATCAATGAATTTGGATACAAAGAGTAGAGTTTCCAAGATAGTAAATGGATATGAAAAAGAAGTCTATCAAGAGACACTTGGGTTCTGGCAATAATATGACTTTAGTGCTTTGAAGGCAACAGGTCCACAAAAAGAACCTGAGACAATACAGGAACCACCAGTTCAATTCACTGCTCATGAACAAACTGGTGAGCAACATGTTCCAAAAGAGACATTCACAACTAGTGAACAACTGAATCTGGGAAAACAAGCTCTACCAGATGAACATGTACTGGGAGATTCATCAATCAAGATGAATACTGATAAAGGATCAAATAAGGCAGAGATCACTATGGATAAGCAACAAGTATCTGAGGAGCAGAACACAGAGGAATCTCCACTGGAAGAACAAGTTCAATAGAAAGAACAAGCACAACCAAAAGAAGATGTGTGTATTAACAAAGAGGTCCTACCAGAAGAAAAAGAAGTAAAATCAGGAGTGGAAGGAAATATAGAACAACATGAAAAATAGGAACAAGAGGTACCTATACATCCTGAATAGGAAAAGCCCACAAAAGATCAACTGGTACACGAACCAAAGCAAAAGGAATAGGTCGATGTTCCAAGCTCATCCTCATCTAAGAGGAAACTAAATTTTGCAATAGAAACTGAAGCCAAGAAGAGAAAAGTTAGAAAAATTGTGGTTGACATAAGAAAGATGTCAACTAGACAACTTAAGGAGCTCACTAAGAGGAAATAGGACATGGTCCTCTCTAGTGTAAGGAACATCTTGTACAACTTTGTATTGGATGCAAATATTGATCAAGAAGAACTTGTCATTGATCAATTGGAACTATTAGCATAAGAAATAGGAGAATATGTCACCGATCCAGAGACAATTTCCATTGATCATTATGAGAAGAAAAGAATATAAGTTCTACATAAATAGGTTGAAGAGTTAAAAGTAACAATATCTACAAACATAAGGGTACTCCAACAACAGTTACAGGTTGTAGGAAGTCTAATGACAAGGACTTCAAACTTCAATGTTTTTGTTAAAGATATCATGGAAAAGGCATCTAAAACTTCAGAGGAAAAAAGGGTTCTTTCATGAAAATTTGATGTAATGAACACATCTGCAACATATTTCAGCAGGGAAATGACAAGCCTAACTCTCATTCTGAGAAAGGCATCTAAAGAGAGAACAAAGAGAATCCAAGATCTCATTGGATTTCAATTATTTCTTACCCCAAAAATTGATCTTATGCAAAGGATTGCAACAGAGGCCGAAGACCTAATCAAGGAACCGTACTACAAGACAATAGAAGACATGGAGAATATAATTGTATTGCTGCAGGCAGCACAAAAAAATCTAGAGCATGTCACCAGTCAATGTCCTTTTCTTCATTCAATGAAGAAAAATTATAAGGATATCTTCACGAAGCTACATTTGTCCTATGGAGGAAAAAAGGGGAAGATAATTGTTGGTTGAACTAGAAGAAGATCATCAAGATGGATTATGAATTGGAAGAAGATCAGAACAGAGGAAGGAAAGATTAGATGTAAGATAACAATCAATACAGGGGAAGTATACATGAAAGGGAAGATAAAGTGATGTTTTTCCACCAATGCCAAAGGGGAAGATTGTTGGCATATTTAAGTTGTCATTGGATAAGTTAAAAGAAAACATCAATCCCACCGATAAATTGGTAGACTAATCTTACTCCATAATATGTATCGGAAGACCAAATTGAGTATATGTACCGGTAGACCAAACAACATGACAACAATCGGTCTTATAAAAACATATAGGGGATGTATGAACAACCGGGTACAAGATTGATACCGGTTGACTGCATGATAATCCAAACTAGATTATGTGGAGCTGATTCAGTTAAAACTGGATTATACAGAGTATTCATTGTTAGAACTGGAGTTAGCTTTATTTTTAAGTGGATGTTTCAAGGTAAACTCAAGATCATTTTGCAAGTTCTTTGCATGCATGATTTATGGGTGAGTTTACAGCTTGGCAGAACTATGAGAAGTATTCTTTAATAAGATTAATGTCTTATAAATACAGGTCACGAGGTACACAAGAAGTGTTGTTGAATATTGAGAGTAGGAGAGAGATATCTTCTAAGAGAAGCTATGGTCACAAGAGGTGAAATTTAGAAAGGTTCAACAACCAAGTAGGGTGGAAAGGGTAATAGGTATGATCTAATCAGACATAAAGTGTCATTACAGATCATTTCTTTTACATTGTTAAGAATATTCAAATCCCTCTATCAGGGTGAACCCTAATAGGTTCATTGTATAAATCCCTTAACAGGGTCAAGATCTTAACAATTCTTCTATCAAATCCCTTTACCATGTAGCACTCTTACAAGTGCTTTGTAAGCTCTTCACAAAGCACCTTTATTACTGCAGTAGTAAAGTTGTGGGTTCTATCCCACCATGGTTTTCTCCTTCGAACTGAGGGTTTCCACGTATACATGTTATGTTGATTTGTGTATTTATATTTTTATTTATGAGTGATTGATTATATTATGTTAATACTAAAAGAATATATATAAGGTTTAATTGGAATAGAAATTATGTTTACTGATTCACCCCCCCTCTCAGTAACCTATTAGGAATAACACACCTTTCTCTTTCCTATGCTCTGCACACCCTGATGGGATGTCCCTTTATTCTATCCTTCCTCTAGATGGCTACCTTGGTCTCTCATCTTGTAGTTGTGGATGTCCTAACAACTTGTATTTCTAGTCCTCCATTGGTATGGTCATCCTATCGAACTTTCATTTGAACCACCACTTTGTGAATTGTATAATTGGTTTTGTCAATGAATCAATATCTACAATCTACTTCCTCTACCATTCGTATGGATGAATGACCCCTTCCTTTTCTAGGTTATACTTGCTTTGGAACACATTTGGATTTTCTTCCATTTGATCAAGTAAGTGGAGAATCTTGCATGTCTTGATTAGGTCTAATGGAAATTAGAAGCACATCCTCTTCCTAATCTCATTCTCATCAACCGCATTTTCCTAGAAGTTCTCAAGGTGTGCTCTGTGTTGATGCTCATTCTTGTCGGTACTCTAATCTTATTGTATAGGTCCAAATCTATCCTTCTTGAATAGAGTGGTAGGTGGAAGAAGTTTAGATCATCAGATGACCTTTCACCTACTGGTAGACAAGGGCACATCTCAAGTGCATCACTTCCAATGGAAACTGGGAATTCCAATCCTAGTTTCCTCTTCTTTTTGATGACTTTGTCATAAGTTGTCAACTATCAAGTGACTTCCAATAGGATCATTTTTCAGTAGGGTACCGTCGAAGCTTGTATGACTGCTCAGAAAATCCCTACAATTTGATGTACGAGAAGGTGGGAAACTAAATGAACCATGCTCTAAACTCTTCCACCAACTTCATTACCTCAACAGACAATCTCATATGCAATCTCTTTTGCAAGGTCCTCCTGATGCACATTACAAATCCATCATTAACTCAAGTGTAATCATCTATGGCCTGTAGATACAGTTGAGGATAACAGTCATGCACCTTTAATCATGGATTTCCACTTTTGAGGGCTCTCTTGCACCTTAGTCCCTCATACCTCATGTTTTGTGCTAGTGTATATATCACATAGGATCTCATGAAGAATTTTCTTGTATGCTCCAAATTCCTTAGCTTCTCATAAAGATTGTCACTAATCAACCCATGCCAATTGATGTGATTGAAATCCTCCACCACCTGTTGAACAAAATACCATATCCATGTCTCAAATAGGTAGGAGTGGGGTAAGACAAATATTCTACTGAGCATCATTATCAAATCATTGTACTCCCAGTGGAAATCTAGCCACATAAGCTCCTTAGGGAATTTGGAGTAGTGGGATTTGTTCCTCCTCATCCATTTGTTGTTAATGATTTCCTCGCAATGTTGAACTCCAACTGTGTAAAATCTATGCGCCTGCTCCTTCATCTTCAAGACCAACTTCCAAGATGAAGGGATTCCAAATGCCTTGGTAATGGCTTGTGGGGAAATATTGGCAATGATATTCCCATCTGAGTCCTTAATTGTTCTGTCCCTAGACTGGTAATGCTTTGCACACTCTATGATCAATTTAGCATACTAAAAAGTGGGAGGGAATCTAGCTACAACTACAACTCCACTGTTCATGATCTAGGCCACTAGGTGTGTCAGGTGATGATCCCTATAGCCAAATATTCTCCTCTAGAACTTGCTCAAATTGAGGCATCCAAGGTTTGTGTCTCCTACTTCCGTCCACTTTGAGAAAATTTTGGATTCTAGATAGAATCCCCTCTACTTGTTCTTTATTAGCCTTCTCCTACTTACGATTGTCCCTCTAGGCTCCTCCATTGAAGAAAATTCAAAATTTCACAATCTTCCTCAAATTCCCTAAAGCTCTCTGAAAAATAAATTTCCTTCACCCAGAAACTTCATGCTTTTCAAGAATTTTTTTCTTCTCAAGAAATACCACTCTCAAACTCTTCTTGATTTGTGTGTGAGAATGAAATGAGCAACACTTTCTTTTATAGAATTCAAACCCCAAAACTCCCATAATGACTGCGCACTAAAATTAGGCAGTTGCCTTAGTTGTCACACAACATTCCTCTTTAAAAAAATTCTCCACCACTTGCTTGAGTTTTCTCCTCGTTTTAATGGGTTGCCAATTTGAGAGTCTGTTTAGCTTCATGGAGAAGTTATCCTCATTTCTTGAACTTTTTAATTTTCCCAATTTTTAATTTTTTAATTTTTTGAAATTTAATCAATTAAATATTAATAAAATCAATATTTAATTAATTTTAAATTTTAATTTAAAATCAAACATTCTTTTTTGCAAAGCAACTTTCAATTTTTTTGTGAACTTTGCATCTTTTATTGCCCTCTTATGTTTTTATCAATTTTTTGAAATTGTTTTAATTAAATATTAATAAGAATCGATATTTAATTAATTTTATATTAAAATCTAAAATCGATTTATTCCAAGTTTTTTCTCTTCCAATTTAATTAAATACCAAATATTAAATTCAATATCCAATTAATTCTTGATTCCATTCCAACATGATTTATTTTTAAATTCGCCATCTTTCTTAATATTCACCAATTTAATAATTAAATATTAAATATAAAATTTAATATCTAATTAATTTTCCAATTTAACACCAAAAATTGATTTGATTTCCAACCTTGATTTTGACTTGGATTTTATTTCTTCCATCCTTTATTACAAACTTTCCAAATCCACCGAAGAAATAATTTCATAGTTTTGATCATTCCAAACCTTGGGATATCTTGACTTCGTGCATTGTGTATATGTAGACGAAATTATGTTGTTTCAGTAACTACTCATGCTTGATTTTTGGGCAAATTCCATGCGCTTTAGGCATTTAACATTCTGCAAGGGTTTTGAACTTCTAATATTCTAGCATGTGGCATGATATCCCAAATGGTCACTTGTAACGCCCATGTTTTAGCTTGTCACTGAAGATTTTCTTTTCTTTGTTCCTTCATCATGCTAGGATCGCATGTATGGACCACTAACAAATTCCATTTTTAGAAAAATTTCCCTCCATACACTTCATTTCATGCTGGAGCATATCTTGGGCCAGAATTTCTTTGTGCTTTGGAATGTTCCCTTAATGTCTTTATTTCACGCTATGTTCTAAGCTCACTAAAGGTGCATCATGGGTATGTGTTTTCTTCATTTCCTCTACCACTATGAGCATTATATTCATCTTTCTCTGGCCTTGCTGTAAATTGAACATTTGAGATTATGTTTAAGAGCATGTGAGGCATTTCCCCTCTCGTTTCATTTTTTCACATGCACCTAAGGTTCCCAATGGGCCATCTCCTTCATCGTTTCCTATGTTTGATGCATCTTGGGCTGGGATTTAGCTTCATGGTTGATACTTTGTTTTCAATATTCTTTGATTCATGCAATATTGTGTTCGATAGACTTTTATTTCTAGACCACCTTTTTTATGAAAACAATACCCTTTCCCTTGACTGTTTATCCTTTGCAGATGGACACTTCTCTTCTAACTATTCCTTGCCTTTTCTATATGCACTTGAGATGTTCATTTCTATATGCTCGAGTATCTTCTTTGAACAAGGCCTTATATGTATATGAAGGAGAAAATATTCTTTCATTGCTTTGACTCTAAAATGGGTCCTTCTGAGAATGACCTACTAGAGAAGATGCAATATTGGGGTGCTTAGAGGGCCTCGTGCGTGACTTTTTTTTGTCATCAAGACATCATTCTATAACAACTTCATATGTATCCCTTTCCATTACTGTTCATACCATTCTCTTTAATTTGGATCAAGTCATTTTGCTTCTATCATTTTGAATGCAACCGATTTTTCGTGGCTTAGTGCTATCATCAACCCTTACTTTTCAGAAAAAAAAAGGGACTATCTTTATTCCATCAATATTTTCCATTACTACATTTGGTTGTGCTTTTAATTCCAATATTGTGGCATTAATCCTCTTTTGAACATGTTCAGACTAGTCCACTCTTCCATGACATCCAATTCAACTAGCTTTAAAGCTTGAGGAATTACCAGGGTATGGTCCATGTGGAAGCTTTTAAAGAATTTTCTTTTATTTATTTTCAACCACATTCATCCACATTCCCAAAGGAGTCCCAGGCTGGCCTTGTCCACTATCATTAGATTTGGATATTCTATTGTATTATTTAATTTTCTTTATATGCATTGGGTTGGGGTGCCTTTTGTTGTCTAACATGTTACCTATCCACTAGATTTAGGTCTCTCATCATTCAGGCGTAATGAGATTTTCACCAAGGGGAATCCAATTTCAAAATTCAAAATTAATAAGCATTGCGGGATGGAATAGAAAACCAAACTCAACTCCAAAATTAAGCCAAACCCATCCCCTCTCAAATAGAACTAGAGAAAACCCACGAGACTATTGTCGGAGCTATCAAGGAAGCCAAGACCAAAGGGCCAAGCCAGTGGAAGGACAAGGGGGTCCCATCATCGATGGGTGGTGTTGCGATTAGGTCACAACATCTGGCAACTCCATGAGTGAAATTTTGCAAACATTTCAAAGAGAAAAGCTTAATCCAAACTTATAATCTTTGGTCAACAAATTCTATTCCATCAAAAAGAGAGAAAACATAACTCAAAAGGGGAGGAGAATCATATATTGGATAAAGACACCTTCATTCTTCAATTACCTAAGCATGTGTAAATGTGTTAAAACTCCTGCTCAACAAGACCACTCAGAAACCCTAAGATCAGCCATGGCAAGCTACATATTCCTCTTAACTCCAAAAGCATCCTAGACATTGCCCTGCTGCCACTTAGGCGTCCATAGCCCTAATGGAGTTGTCGCTCTAAAAAAAATAGATATTGTTTCACTTCTGATGAATTATTCTTTCAAACACCTATGGAGATTTCTGCGTACCCCCAGAAGCCAATCATATCATCTCATCTTTTATTTTTTCTTTTATCCTTTACAATTGATATTGCATTTCATTCTTTTCTTCTGGCTCGTGAGTAGTGAATCTCACTATGGGTTTAGGAATTACAGTGGCATTGAAGCAAGATTTTTATATTTTCACAAGCCATGACCTCTCCCAAAGAAATTGAAATTGACTCAGAGCAATAGTTAGGGTGAAATATATAACAATCTTAGAGTTCAAGTGTCAAGACATAGTGCATGATTATCCTCCCGAGTCAAGTCTGTGTTCCAACCTAATGATGAACATAAGAATGAAAACCTTAGTTTCTAAGGATCTTCATAAATAGTTACCTAGGAAATGAAATGAACAAAACTTAGTAGAGTCTTCAGATGAAGTTCAAAATCACACAATGCCTTCACACAAATGGGAACACCCCAAACTTCAAGCCACTTGGCAAAAACTAGAACCAAAAGGGAAGGAAAACCGAAACCACTTGAGAAAACCAATCTTAGGGGAAATAAAACCCTAAACTAGCAAAGCAAAACAAAGACAACCACAAAAAAATTGAAACAACCTAAACTACGTGAAATCCAAAACAACCTAAACTACGGGAAAGCCAAAAGCCCCCATAGGGAAGGGAAAAAATAGGAAAGGAAATAGGGGAAGAAAACCAAAATCCCCTCTAACTAAAAGAAAACCAACATAAAGAGCAAAGAAAAAGGGAAACCAAAATGAAGAATAGAAGAGAAACCTAGACTAACTATGTACAAGGTAGGCTTCTACAAGGAAACCTAAGGGCAGAAATAATGCTTGAGGAATTGTCCATTGACGGGCAATGGGACTTCCTCTCTTGTCAGAGTTCTCAACTTGAATGCATTATCTACCAGTATCTTAGAAATTTGAAAAGGTCCCATCCATAGATTGTCAAACTTTTCGTGATCACCTTTATTTTCATAGGCCTTATCCCAGCAAAGTACCAGATCTGAAATTCAAAAATCCTTAACCCTGGCCATTCTATCGAACCATCCATTTACCACAGCTTGATGTCTTGCAAAATTTTTCTAGCATTTGATCTCTTTTATCTTCTAGGATTAAGAACTATGTGAAACATGTCTGTACTATGTCTTTGACTTCCATGTATTCTAGCATAAACTATAATGTTAGGATCCTCAATAGAATGGAAAAAATTGGATCTTGTCCATAAATCAGATGATAGGGAGAAGTCCCTATAGAAATTTTGATTTTAATCTTGTTAGTCCAAAGTGCAAATCTCAGTTGTGTATGCCAGTCCCTAGGATTTATGTCCAACAACTTCTTGATTGTATTTAACAGGTTCTTATTCATTGACTAAGCTAACCCATTTCATTGTAGATAGTAATTTGAAGAAAACTTCAGTGTGATTCCATAATCAAACACTCAATTTGAAAACTTTAGAGATTTAAATGCAGTACCATTGTCACATACAAGAGCGTGTGGACATCTAGATCTTGTTACAATATTTTCTTCAAGGAACTTGATGACAACCTTTTTCATAAAAATCTTCAGTGCTTGAGGCTTTGACCACCGATTGCAATAATTAGTAGTAGTCAGGATGACCTTGTGATGTCTTGAAAAGGGCGGATTGTGTTGGTTCTTCAAAATGGTCTTTATGCTTATGACAACAACCAATACATCCACAGATAGATTTTAAGGAATGGTTAGTTACAAGTATGAATATCTAGGATGAATGGACCAACTATAGGGAGAAGACTGCCCTCTGCACTTCTGGCTCTACAAAACCAAGGAGGGTACTCCTAATCTAGTAAAATCAACCTCACTTCTACAACTTCAGAGTGGATTCAATATAACAGATAAATGGTAAGAAAATACTACATTATAACCAGTCATTTATTGATCCTCCATTACCACTTGATAGGATACAACTTGTAGGTCACAATACCTCAAAGATCTTTTGACAAATTTATATCAATAATAGGAATACAACCAAACTCTATTAAGAAATTATTGTTATAGAATGAACTCATTTTTGGCTAGTGTCTTATCCATCAGGTTATAATTTGCTGCAAAGTAAGAAATATAGAAACTAATCAAAGTTATTGATTTAGGATCTCTTTAATACCACCACCTTATGATGATATTGATCAAAATATCTCTGGGCTCACACTTCTTATAGAAATCCTTATGCAAACCCAAAAGAATCTATGTTCTATCCAAAGCTATTTAATTTGATCCTAGATCAAAGAAGAGGAATAACAACATATACATAGAAAAACTGTTAGAAATAACAAAAAATAATAGAGCAAAAAGGAAAGAACCCAAGTGTGAGTGCATGAAAAGAATTTACCAAGAGGGAGAGAGGAACTGCTTCAAAGTATCAAGTCAAAAGATCAAAGTGCTCCAAGAATCCAAAGCAAGAACACGAGGATTTGAAAGGGGAAAAGCAAGAAAAAACCCCTTGTGAATTATGAATGAGGCTCAAAGCCTAAGGAGGAAGAGAGAAATGGAGCTCAAAGCTTATTACAATATGGAGAGAAAGAATGAGAGAATAGAGAAGATTATTGAGCAAGTGTGTGAGAGGCATCTCTTAAGTAGAGATGAGTGGAGGAGTTTGCATGTAACTCCCATCTTAGATGAATGACACATTCATATTGTGTGTGTGACAAATGTGAGATTCCTCTTAAGGAGGAATATCTATTTTCCTTATTAAAAGAATTACAAAAAGGTGACATGTCCTCCTACTTGGACTAGAGGACAAATACAATAGGATACCTTGGTTTATCCTTTAATTACATATTTATGCCAAGGAAAGATTAAATTCTAACACCCTCCTTTAATCTTTACTTGGGGTGATTACATCAATAGGTATCAAACCCAAATGTTTACAATGATTTTGAGATGTTTCTTTTGAAAGAGTCTTCACTAGGATGTCTTTGGCTTGATCATCTTGCATGTCTTCAACTTGTGCTTTGGAGCTTTAATGGTACATAGGACTTGTGGCTAAGTGGATAGCTCTTTGACAATACAAGGATGTAATTGCTTGTGGAGGGGGGCCCAAATATTTAAGTGACCATTGAGATTCTTGAGATCCATTTATGCATTCTGTATATTCATTTCCAATAGAAAGTAGAGGTGGAGCATAATCAACACCTGAGCCTGCAAAAAGGCAAGAACCACTAGTAGAGCACCCATCATTGGGATCACCTAGTGCTGAATCAGTAACAATTTGGAAAGAAAAATAATATTGCGAATCATCGTTCATAGATAAAAAATGTAATCTTCAGTTGCATAAAACAAATTTGTAGTGTATTCATCATAATGTGAATCATGAGTCATAGAATCATAAATGCAATCTTCAGTTGCATAAAACAAATCTATAGCGTATTCATCATAGTATGAAGCATCAAGAGGAGCAGAGGTAGTATAAGCATCACTAGTATTATCATTATCCTCTACAACAATCATAGGATTATTACTATCATCATGAATTTCATCTTGAGTAATAAACATATCTTGCAAAGTAACATTAAGAAAGTTAGATATAATTTCCTCTCCTTGGTCAAACATATCATCAACATGAGAGAAATGATCATCAGATTCCATTGCATCATAAGGAGAGAGCATATAATCACTTTGAGTAGGAAGATAGTAATCAAGAGAGTTATTCCAAGAATATCCATCATCATGATATTCATCCCAAATAATATTATCATCAAAATGAGAAGTGGACATCCCATAACGAATAGTAAAAGCATGACGAGTGTTATTATTATGATAGGTTTCATTATTAGGAGGAGATGAATTTTCATGTTTAAGTTTCTTAAAACAATTATTGATCACGTGACCAACTTTCCCACAATAATTACAATGGGGTCTATTATAATTGTTATTGTTAGAGTATTATTCATTTATGCTTATTAACTAAATCATATTGATTTAATTATATAAGTTTCTATTACTCTAGTTACTTAAGCTTCATTTAGGTGCATTATTAATTAATTATTAATTAATAATGTGCAACCTAGCTTTTACCTTTAGGGTTTCTATCTCACCTTTTATAAGGTTGAGCAATGTACTTTTTTATTATCTCTTATGCATTTTTCACATTTGAGAGCACTATTCTTCTGTCTCTATTTTTTCTTCTCTTGTAACAGGTTATTGGCAAACAGAGTTTCTTGGGTTGTGTAGAATTGAGTTTGATCAATTCTTTCATGGTATTAGAGCACTACAGATTGAGGCAGAGTTGACTTCATTGGTACTTGATTCTTTTCCCACCATTGAGGACTTCTTGATGAAGTTCAAATCTCTCCATTCGGTTTTACAGGGATGTGGGAAGAACAAGACAGATACATAGTGCATTTATTTGATTCTTTCTAAGCTTCGGGGAAACTTTCAAATTTTCTCTTCTACTGTCTACTCCACTATGGAGGCACTGGGTGCATGACATGTTATGCCCTCTTTTGAGACATTTTGTGACCGGTTGACTCGTGAGAAATCCAAGCTCACTCAGATGGATTCTCTTACAGGTACACAGTCATAGGCATTGCTTGCCAAGTCACCTCAGGGTACACAAACACAGAAGCCAAAGTAGATATCAGATTCCTCTTCTCAGCACTCTACTAGCCCACCATCTTCTTCTAAGAAAGAGAAATAGAAGACTAAGAGACCTACATGTTCCTATTGTTAGAAGGGAACACATGATGAGTCACTTTTCTATTAGAAGAAGTTTGATGGTTACGAGAAATAGATAGCGGATTTGCAAGCTCTTCTTCAGAAGAGCAATCTTTCCTCTCCATCCTCTTCTGGCTCATAGGGGTCTGCTTATCAGTCTTCCACTATCTATTCTACAGCTGGACATGATCTTGGAAAGGGTCATGCATTACGGGCATCTGTTGCATCCCCTTCATAGGTCCCTTGGATACTGGATTCCGGTGCTTCTCACCATATGGCATCTTCTCAGGATTTGTTCTCTTCTTTTGAGGATTCTCCTATTCCTCATATTCTCATGGGGAATAACACTGTATAGATAGTCTACAGGACAGGTTTGGACAGCATTCAGGATGGCACATTCAATGATGTATTGTATGTTCCATCTCTATCTGCAAACCTTCTCTCAATTTATCAGATTACACGTAGTAGGTCAAGGAAGATAGTTGAGTTCATGATAGATTCAGTCTTCATCAGGGATAGTACGACAGGAGACATTGTTGCTACAGGGATAGTTGATCATTCCACCCATCTCTACACTTTCTCTCACTTTGGTCCACCATCTCCATTGTCGGACCATGACTCTCCTATTTTGAGAGAGCATCATGTGGTGCAGTCAGGTCACTTGAACCTTTGTGTTGTTCCTGAGACCAGTGTTGTGATTGCTACACCACATCCTGAGGTGTACTTTTCTCTTTAGCAGGATTCTTCTTTAGCACTGCCTGACCCTCCAGCTCCATTTATCGAGCCACTAGGTGTAGTTGTTGAGGACTCTCCAGAGGACATCCATCTCCTCTTTCATGACAATGTCAGCACACCTATCATACCACCTACATTGGGGATTCCCTTTCAGGATCCTCGTGTCTACTCCTTTGAGCATCAGCTCAGCCTTCCAGTGACACCTCAGCTTACGAGGTTACCTCTTCAATGTCCACTGATTTTCACTCCTCTACATTGGAGTCACAGTGGTTTGTTCATTCATCTAGGGGTTCTTACATTCTGGGGGGGCTTTGGAGCCTCGACCCTCTCTCATGGGGGGGTTGGAAACATGCTTTGTACTTATGGCTTTGAGAGAGTCTCTTGAAGTCATTTCTTTTAGTCTTCAGCATGCTTTTATATCTCTTTTTGGAGAGGAGTTTTTCCCATTAGGTTTTCTTCTTTGTCTCCGATTTACAGAGATTTCCTTGTACTGGGTACCTGATCAAGCCTTGTTGCCGGGACCCATTTCTTGCTTTCATAGTTTTGCTAGGTAAGCTTTCTCCCTGCTTTCAGCTTAAGGGGGGGTGTTAGAGTATTATTCATTTATGCTTATTAATTAAATCATATTGATTTAATTATATAAGTTTCTATTACTCTAGTTACTTAAGCTTCATTTAGGTGCATTATTAATTAATTATTAATTAATAATGTGCAACCTAGCTTTTACCTTTAGGGTTTCTATCTCACCTTTTATAAGGTTGAGCAATGTACTTTTTCATTATCTCTTATGCATTTTTCACATTTGAGAGCACTATTCTTCTGTCTCCATTTTTTCTTCTCTTGTAACAGGTTATTGGCAAACAGAGTTTCTTGGGTTGTGTAGAATTGAGTTTGATCAATTCTTTCAGTTATGATAACCATTATTATGATTATTTGAATAACCATTATTATGATGATTATTGTTACGATAATTATTGTTGTTATTGGAATAATTATTGTTATGATGATTAATATGTGAGTTATTATTTGAATTTTGAGTTTTAGATACAAAAGCATGTTCAACAGATTTAATAGTACCAAATTGCAACAATTTATCCTCCTCTTGACATAACAAATTTTAAAAAATAGGATAAGTTAAAAGAGGAGCTAAACTAGAAATAGCAAGCTAAGAATGGATGTTAGTGATAAATTGCTGAAATTCTTTAGGGAGACATTTTCTTAAGATAATAGTAATTAGTCTAATATCAGTTAAAGTAACATTAACACCAATTAATTGAGTTCTAATTGCATCAAACCTGAGCAAGAATTCATCCATATTTTTAAAATCAGTATACCTTAAGTCTTCCAAGTTGTCTTGGAGTTGAATCTTACGTGATTCAAAGGAGCTGTCGTAGGTTTGCTTCAAGATGTCCCATGCTATGTGAGCTTTGGTACAATGTTTGATCAAGACATAGAGATAATGATTGATGGAGAGTCTAATTAGATTGAGTACTTCATCATTCTTAACTTGCTAGGCATCTTTGGCAGTTTGAGCAGTAGAGGCAACTGGTTCAGTAGTCGCATCCGTGGCAACTTCAAGGAAATGTTTAAAATGGAATAGAAAGGAAACATGTGTTTTCCATTGATGATAGTTAGAACTTGTTAGTTTGATTTTAGGAATGAGGGTAGACATGTTGAAATAATAGAGTGCCGAAAAAAATTCTCAAAATTAAAGAGTTTGAAATAAATAAATAAACTCCCTTATGTAAATGAGATTGAGATTTTTTTTAAGAAAACACCTTTTAATTTAACACAATTTTTAAAAAATAAAAAAACACAATTTAACAAATTTAAAAATTGAAATTAAATTCTAAATATAAAAAAAATATTCTTAATATAAAGGAATAAAACTTTTAATTTAATAAAACTTTATATAGATTTTAATTTTAAAAGACAAATCATAAATTGTAATGTTAGAATTGGAAATTTTATTATTTGAAATTATATTATAGAAACTCAAAAAGAAAAGTAATTAATAAAACTTGTTTTTTATATTAAAAATTAAAAAAATTAGAAATGAAAGAATTTAAATAAAAAATATTAAAAGCTTTTGATCTTTTATTTTAAAACCTTTTACAATTTAAAACATTAGTTGAAAAAAAAAACTATATTAAAAAACAATGAAAATTTTATTAAAAAAAAACTTGAATAAAACCTTTAAGAAAAAACTTTATCTTATTTAAAGTTTTCCTTTCAAAAAGTTACGTCTGTTATTTAAAAGATTTGAGATAAAAAGGTAAAGGCTGAAATTTAAAAAGACTTTTTGAAACTCTTACTTAGGAAGAAGAGAAAGGTTGAGTACAACAAATTAACACCAAGTGAGACATGTTACACAAAGACAGAGGCTCGGGTAATGGGAGATGTTACCAGCTTGTGTTGAATATTGGCACAGGTTGGGACACTTGACAAAGAGGTACTAATGAGGGAAGAGCTCTGATAAAAAATGTTAGTGGTATAATATTGCCCAATAAACTCTGCCACGATATTATTTAAGGGTTACAAATTTAAATTTCTTGCCAAGATTTAAGGTCGTAATTTTATGAACACGTATGAAAGCTTCCTATATCGCTGCAATTGTTGAACAGCTTTATAGTTTACCAGCAAACAAAAAATAGAAACTTGATAAACGGGAAGAGGAACTATAGAAATTAAATTAACTGGGAATTTAATATAAGGAAGCAAGCTTTCCAGACTAAGTTTTAGGATTCCAGGAAAAAAGAAAGGGTGGCAACTAAAAGAAAGTCAAACGAGTTTGAAAAAAACAAAGATAAGTTTAAAGGCTGGCAGCAATACTTTAGAAGGGAGCAAAGAGGATTGGGTCACTCTGTCCAAATTGCCAAAACAAATAAGAAGCAACAACAGACGTTAGAGATTCTAGCAGTATAATACTAGCAATCACACCTAAGTGTGCAATGGGTACGCCGAAGAAGTGTGAAACATCAATTACAAAAAAAATTGTTTCCTATTGGCTTTGATTTGTCTTGATTGTTTGTAGATAATGCATGAACTAACCCTATAAGTAGGAAATTGGTGAGAATTGCTTATGATAAAATTTTAAAAATAATAATTCATACACCTTACTGTGACCTTTATTAAATACATTGTCATCTCTTCACCTATATAGACATCCAACTAATGTGCTTCTACCTCATTAAGTACAAACCCCTTTATTATCTATGATAGCTTTTTTTAGTGTCATTCTTCATTCTTATTTCACTCACTCACTATTATAGAAATATAATAATAAATAAAAGAAGTATAATCATAATATTCCTTTACAAATAAATCCGTAATATAAAATATAATATCTAATAATAATTTCAAATATATGTTAAATTATGTTTTAAATTTTTATATTTAATTCGTCTTACTTTTGTATAGTTAATCTCAAATAATGTATGCATTAACATATATTCAACCACAAACTTTATTCATTCGAATCATGTCATTAAAAAGTAGTTTAAAAATTAGTTTGTAGTTTGTGACTACATGATTATTTTTTTAGCATCAACATTGCGAATCATATTCTATTAAGGTTATGTATCCTTTTTTAATCAATTATTTTAAGTTATGAACATGAATGAATGTTATATTAAATAATATAACATACTACTCTATATATTATGTAATATAGTATAATAAGTATCATTAAATATATGATATAATATTATTTGTATACTTATAATATAATAAATAATATATAGTATATAAATAGTAATATATTATATTATTTCAATATTGTATAATATAATATATAGTAAATATAAAAATAATATAATATAATATACACAATATATTATAATAATATAAAAATAAAAATAAATTTTAATTTATAATATGTAATTTATCATCTACAATTTGAATTGACCTAGTAGTGAAGAACTTGTACTCTTGTATGTACTCTTTCTTTTTATATTAATTTTTGTATATCAAGAATACAAAAACACTAAAATAAAAATTCAATTTTTAAATATATAATAAACTATTTATAATTTACATTTATTATCTATACATGTTATAAATATTTATATAAATAATATTAAAAATTAAACTATCTGGAATGCAGTCCTATTTGTACTCCTATTGACTTAAGTGTTGTCAGCAAATTCTGCTTGTGCCAAGGTAAGGTCCCATTGTTGGGGTTTGTTTCCCGACAAAAACCTTAACAAATTTCCCAAACTTCTATTCAAACAACTTATGTCTACCCTTCAATCTGGGGTGGATAGGCTGAACGCAATCCTAACTATGTGCCCATCTTTTTCCACAATGTGGACCAAAAATAGCCAACAAACTTGGTATTCCTATTTGCCAATTTGGGACTATGCCTTAGGAAAGCCATGCAGCCTAAACATCTCCTTGTAAAATAATGTAGCTATGTAGTATGCATCAGTAGTCTTCTGGCATGTTATAAAATGAGCCATCTTAAAAAGGCTTATAAACAGCTCTTTGAAATGTTACAATGGACTTGATTAATAAATAAACAACTCTATGTAATGCTAGGATGGGCTTGTTTAATATGCCACACTATGAGATGCTAGAATAGGAAAGATTTAACCTTATCTAGTGCTCTACTAGATAAAACATTCCATCATGCAATGCCTAGCACTAGGGTCAAGTATGCAGAGACCATGAAATTGGACTCTGTAAAGAATCTAGGAAAATATATTATCCAAACCAATAGAAGAACCAATTACATAACAAAACATCTTCAATCTAAATTCAAGGAAAAAATTATAATAACAAATCAATCGACAAAGAGACATACTTCATAACAAAACATCTTTTTCCTAAATTCTGGAAAAAATATGATCATAAATCTATAGATGAGGACCCAAACTTCATAGAAAAACAAGTTTATCCTGAATTCCAGAAAAATATATGATCAAAAAACAACAGAAGAAGAGCCAAACTTCATAACAAAAAGCCTATGTCCTAAATTCCAACACCTTTCAATGGTTGACGTAGCTGTAAGATTTGTGGCCCCATAGACCTCTAATTAAAATCATTAAATCTCGGTTCAACTAATCAGACAATGAAATGTAGTATAACATTGTAATGTCTTATTAACTATTGACCTACTAATTGATTTTTTTATACACTTTTAATGAAATTCAATGAATAATAATTAGAACAAGACAATACCTAATACATTATTATATGAATAGAACTTCTTTCAAATAAAAATATCTAAATTAATATTAAAAAAATATTAAAAAGTAATTTCCACCCCTTCTCTTTAAAAGATCACAATCACAAACCCCATTTCAACAAAATTCAATCCTACCTTCAAGTTTTACCTTTAAATTGTCAATATTTTAAGCACACATTAGCAAATTTATCCCATACTTTTGAAGAATATTGGGTCCCTTTAGGCCCTCAAGAATTGCCAAGATGCGGGCTTACATATTTTGATGATGCTCACATTGGCCAATCTGATCTCCAACTCCAATCACAACTTCTCCAATGTTCTTGACTTAAAAGGGCAAGTGATGGTTGGTCATTTCCCTTGTGGGGTTTGCCTTGCCTTCTACCACCATCTTCACCATTTTCTATTGCCATCCATTTTATGTTGGAGTTTGCCTTGCCTTCTACCACCAATCTTCTACCACCATATTTCCCTTTTCTTTGCTACTGAATGTTTCAACTCATGGGATTATTAGAATTCACCATGTATGGAAAATATGTGCCAAAAGAAATAAAAAAGTGGCCAACTAACATTTCTATTATGGTATAAGCATAAACAACATCTCCATTGCATTTTTTTTAATTAAAAAAGTCCTCCGCAATTAAATTCAAACTATATCAAAACTATCATTAAAGGTTGTGGAAAAAGGTAAAAGTACAAAGCTGTGTCACACTTTTATAAAGGAAAAGGTCAACAACACACAAAAATTTTAACTTTAATGACATAAAAATGGCATTTATGTTTAAAATTTGGAGATGATGTAAACTAATGAAATGTGTAAAAGTGGATGAAGTTTATGGCTATAATTTTTTTAATTTTTTTGAGCAAGAATTCACATAGTTTTTAAATTTTTTAAGTCCATTTTTTACTTGCTGAAAAATGCTGAAAAATGAGGGTCTTGTCCGCACCAAAAAAGTATATGCAAATAATCTCTTTTTCCTTTGATTTCAAAATATGTCATAGATAAAATGTATAGCTAATGCAGAAAAGAAGAAAAATTAGTTTTCAATGTATATTTTCTCTGTTATAACTACTCAAAGTCGAACATACCTGAAATCGACAGTTTTCATCTCGCATCAAATTTCCCCTATCAAATCTACACCATTCAAAAAATAAATTACACACTCTTGAAGATAACTCTCTCCTCTAGTGTTAAATATAAATTTTCAATTTTTTTGATAAGCTTTACTATTTTTTTCTATTTTTGAAGCATCTTGTTCTCGAATGTTAAAATACCTACTTGTAGTATTTTGAAATTATAATATATTAGATCTAATTAAAATACTATAAAAATTATATGATGATAATCTTGACTCTGTGCTCTAAAAAAGGGTATTTTTATATTTGTAAAAAAATATCATTAAAAAGAGTAAGAGTTATTGAAACATCGCTTTTCTGAAATAATTTTATTTCTTTAGTAATTGTTATAAAACATACAGTTAATAGATATTTCCAATTGGAAAAGGTGAAGAACTTATCTAAGTTAGCTAGAATGAATCTAGCTAGACCATATGTTTGACAAAAAATAATTTTAGTTAGAAATACTCAAATTCAGTTGTGCTGATAAGTTGTCCTGAAACATGACACAACTTTGTGCTTTTACCCAAAAATGACATGACTTTACTTAGTTTTCTACTGGTTTCCAAAGAGGCTACTCCAATTTTCCTTGTGACCTGGGACTGTCAGTGGACGATATATGAATGCGTTAGATCTTTTCAATGGTCATCATTGTCTTAACAAGATTGTTGACCGTCTGATGAGAAACTTAGGTTGAATGATTTCATAGTGAAACACCTACAACGTAAATACTTTCTAAATAAAGAGCCTTAATCCAAATACTTTTGACTGCAATAATGAAAAACATTATATAAAAAAATGTTATAAATCAATGTAAAATGAGATTCAAAGTTACAATAGAAGTATAATAATGCTTTCTAAATAAAGGCCTTAATCCAAATATGTTTGACTGCAATAATGAAAAATGTTTTATAAAAAAATATTATGAATTAATGTTAAATGAGATTCAATGCTAATAAGTATACAACCTGGCACACTGGCACACAGATTAAAAAGGAATCAAGAGGCGCATAGTTGGTTTTGAGAAGTGCAATAGGGAAATGTTCGGGGACAATCCTGACACTAGCAAGGCACTGCAGATGCTGTTGAAAAATCATAGGGTTTGACAGTTCAGGAGCGGAGGGAGATCAAATATGTTCGTGTATATGGCCCTAACTCAGCCTGGCTTGAGTGAGCTAGAGTAGCTCAAGGAGGTGAACGAAATGAGAAATATGTGAAGCGCTAGTAGCTTTGAGGATTTGTGTTCTCTTCGAGTGGAATTCAAATTCTCCAGTTTGTCTACGCAGATTTTGTAAAGATTGTG
Organism: Chamaecyparis obtusa; assembly: GCA_027943335.1. Lineage (NCBI taxonomy): Eukaryota > Viridiplantae > Streptophyta > Pinopsida > Cupressales > Cupressaceae > Chamaecyparis > Chamaecyparis obtusa. Next base: position 4,397,691 of record BSBK01002548.1, read on the forward strand.
AAAATATAGGGCGATTTGGTACTCTATGAGGAACAGGACAAATGATGCCTGGCTTCCCTATTATTTTTAGAAATTGACCCTAATGTGCCAGGTAGAAGCACTAGTGAGGAGATGTACATGAAAAATCATTGCAGCTGTAATGCTTTGGAATGTTATATGTATTATTTCTTGTCTTTGAAAAATGAATGCATAAACAGAGCACGAGGATGAAATTTGGTCTTATGAATAGCCAAAATAGAGTGCGAAGGAAGTATTATTTTTTGATAGAAATTCATAAACAAAGTCAGGCATACAACAAAAAGAAAAACAATAGAGATTTAACTAAGATTTTAAAAACAGAGCTAGGTACCAAATTTAATAATAGATTTATAACAGTAGAATTAAAAGTTACAAAATAGATTTAAACTAAGATTAATGCAGAGACTAAATTAAAAATGAATGAATGTAAATCCTGCAACAAGAATGTTAGAAACAAATTTTATCCTGTAACAAGAATGTTATAAATTTGCATGCATGGAGAGATTAAGATTAAATTTGAGATTTTAGGTATTTGAATCCTGCAAGAAAGAACAATTAAAGCTTATTAAAAATGATTAGTGAATACCCTGCAAGAAATCTGAGTTAGAGAAATATTTAAAGATATCCTACAAATTAATATAGTTAGATTGAATAAAATTGAAATGAGATGAAAATACTTAGATCTGGCGGCAAGCCATCCAGAACTAAGGAAAAAAGCTAAGATGATAGATTGCAAGAAAATAAAGAAGAAAAAAAATAGAAAAATAATGGTTAGAATCCAAAAAAAATTTTCTTCTTCACAACTGAAATATCTTCCAAATTTACCTACATGCAACACTCAACAAACAAGGGTTAAACTAGCTCTGATAACATGTTATAAATAACAAAAAATAATAGAGCAAAAAGGAAAGAACCCAAGTGTGAGTGCATGAAAAGAATTTACCAAGAGAGAGAGAGGAACTTCTTCAAAGTATCAAGTCAAAAGATCAAAGTGCTCCAAGAATCTAAAGCAAGAACACAAGGATTTGAAAGGGGAAAAGCAAGAAAAAACCCCCTGTGAATTATGAATGAGGCTCAAAGCCTAATGAAGAAGAGAGAAATGGAGCTCAAAGCTCATTACAATATGGAGAGAAAGAATGAGAGAATAGAGAAGATTATTGAGCAAGTGTGTGAGAGACATCTCTTAAGTAGAGATGAGTGGAGGAGTTGCATGTAACTCCCATCTTAGATGAATTCCACATTCATATTGTGTGTGTGACAAATGTGAGATTCCTCTTAAGGAGGAATATCTATTTTCCTTATTAAAGAAATTACAAAAAGGTGACATGTCCTCCTACTTGGACTAGAGGACAAATACAATAGGATACCTTGGTTTATCCTTTAATTACATATTTATACCAAGGAAAGATTAAATTCTAACAAGAACTCTATGCAATGAATTTGAAAACTCATAACTCAAAGAAGTAATACACAAAGGAGAGATGTAAACCCTGGATTTTGTATTCAAATATACTAAATCATGTTTCATGTATACAATGTGCTTTTTAAATCATAAACCATTTCAATAATGGCTAAAATACAGATAAGTTGCTATTTCTTATAACAACATAACCTAATACAATCTTCTATACCCTAGACTCAGAACTTGCAAGAAAAAAGTATTCAAGTTCTGATCCTTTTCAACGATCCTGGAAATCCTTTTATAAAAAATAAGGATTGCAAACAAGCTACTGATCATTTAGGAAAAAACAAAAAGTCACATCATATGAGACAAAAGTCAATAAATACAAAATAGATATTCTGTTGCACTTTATAAAATTGTCCATTGATTTGTGTGCCAAGCTTCTGCAATAGTTTCCAAAAATAGTTCTATCTCTGCCAAGTGTTTCCTTTGTACTTACTCTTCCATACAAAATTCTCCCTCCAGTTTGCTTTGTTTAAGGAGTTGGGGAGGTGCCACCTGTTGTAATTTTAGTGGGTGTCTCTTATGTCTTTTCTTCTTCCAAAGAGTATGTATCTTCCCAAGAATTATGGATTCCTTCACTGGGCCAAGGGAAACCACCTCATCTCTCTTCTCTACCGAGACATCCCAATCAACCTTTACCTATTGAACTTATTTATTAAGGGACCCAAAGTGTACCCTAGCATTCTCCAAAATTTCAACTATTTGGACAAAAAAGATGTTATTGTTTGCATTTAAAATGCTACTTACTTTGATTGACAACTCATCATCTAGTTGTCCTAGCCATACTCTTTTGTCTTTTATCTCTCCATTCTTTTTAAATTCACCGGGACACATTTGAAAAAAATCTTGATAATATCTTCCTCTCAATATTGATGTCTTTCTTTCCACATTCTCCCTCTTGATTGCAAACTCAAACAAGCTTTTAACTAACTTGTGAGTATTTTTTATTTGTTCATCAACAACCTGTTGAGCCTTATTTAAAGAATAAAAGAATTTCATTCTATCCTTTTTAGCAACCCACCTATCCAAAATTGGGTCCACAGTGGCAATTCCCTCTTTAAAAGAATTCAAAAATTTTATCAATTCTTCTCCAATCTAGTAAATCCCCTTTGGATCTATGCCCTCAATAAACTGTAAAATTGTATCTCTTATTTTGTCCTCATATTTCATATGGACCTCCAACTTTCTCTCATTAAACACTCACCTTTCACTTTTTATTCTTTTAGCCTTCTCAACAAGGGCCCTTCTAGCATCTTCTAGCATTTATCTCTCAATCAACAATGCATGAGTAAATGGAGGTAGAGGGGAAGGAGGGTATTCAATGATAGGACTAGATGAAGGAGGCATGGTAGGGGAGGAAGCAATTTGTAATTGTTCAGGCACCTAAATTCAAGACCTTGTTCTCCCAAATGCCTCCTCAATTCTACTATTATTTTATCCTTCTCACTAATCTCCTTTTTCATTTCACCATAAGCTTTCAAAACTATCTCAAGTTTTAATGTCAGCTCCTCCTTTTCTGTAGCTTCCCTCTCTGCTACCTTCATACAAAGCTTAGCAATTTCTAGGGCTAATCCTAAAGCTTCAACACTTGAAGTTTCACTGAATCTTTTCACTAACAGACTACTAGAGAGATCACTTCTGACAATTTGTTTCCTCTTGTTTCCTTCATCCTTTCTTAGATACCACATGACCAAAGCTTGGTGGTCATCACTGAAAGTGACATTTTTAATAGCTTGTTCTACTTCTTCTTTGGTCTTGTGCACTAGTGTGACTTTCTTCCTAACAATATCTAGGACAATTGCATCAAAAATATTCCATTTAGGGAGGATGAGTACCCCTGCATTTCTTACCAGCTCTCTCCCATGTTCTAGAGTAACTCTTTCAAAGATCTCCATCATCTCCTTCCTTACCTCATCCTCAATGAAAGTAAGGTCTTTTTGTGGATTTTCCTCCTATCTCTTTTCACAGGTTTCCTTGAACTGGCTTATATGAGTTCTCCACAAAAAATGTATAAAATACCTAGCCTTAACAAAGACATCATCCACAAGAAACTCATCACAAGATTTCTTGGTGATGAGGTCTAATTCCTTGCCAGCTAACTCCCCAATAGTTAAGTCCATTTCTGTATCTTTGGGAGGCTTAGGGACCCCTTCATTGATTTCCTCATAGGTCATGAAAATTTGACCTAGGCTATCCATTCTTTGCAACTGCTCTATCACCTCCTGTTCATCAACAAGGTTAAGTGGTGATTGAGTGGGAGAATAAGCTTCCTCACTATGTTTTGGTCTTTCTTCTATCATCTGTCTCTTTTGGGGAGGTGGGGAATCAGAGTCAATATCTATAGGCCTATTCTTTGGTGATACAGGGGAATCCCTTATTTTCTCTTGTATTTCTGCTCCTCTAGAAGAGGAAGTGATATGTTTTTCCCTTTGATTCTTTTGTTGTACACTTAGGTCTGGCACCACCACACTATATCCAGTTCTTTTCTGCACAATATATATGCCTGGGGGCACCATCCTAGCAAATACTGGCTTTCTTAGGACAAATTTAGCCCTTTCTATCTCTATCTAGACCACCATGTCCTTATTTACATTTAGGGTTTTCATTATACCCTCGAAGTGGCTCATAAGAGCTTCCACCTTCTTCTCAAATGGTTTAAAATATTTCAAGGGATCATAATCCCTGACAAAGTGCTGGACAAAATCTAGTGTCTTCTTATACGCTAGCCACTTTTCTTTCCTAATTTCCTATTCTTGTAAATCAAAAATATTTATGATGATGTCTTCAGGGAAATTGAAAACATGGTCCATGGAAGCACATCTGGTTCTCTTTTTGAACATGTTAATGTAAAAACCCTCTGGATCTGCAGGCCTAGCTACTGAAGTAGCCATGTGGTATGGTTCCAAAACTTTATCCATGTGTGACCAACCACCCTTTGTAATCACAAATTGGTGGGCTATAGTGACTGTTGAAAAAATTATTCCTCTTCCTTTTCCTATGAGGGCAACATCCTGTAGTCCTCCAATTTGTCTCAAAATATCTATTATTCCAATCTTCACAGGAACCTTATATGGTAGGATAAAAAGAGTCCCCCTAAAGCCATACACTCTGAAAATAGTAGACATAGGGTATAAAATAATATCACCCCAATTGTGCACAATCTTGATGTCAGCAACATACTATTTTGGCCTAAGAAAATCTAGCAAAACTCTTGGGACTCGAGGGGTTTCTGAAAATAATAAAGCCCTAAACCTTGATGCAAAACATTTGTCAAAAGCTACAAACTAGGTTCATTTTTGTCCCATGTCATGTTTAAATTCCATAATTGGACTAGCATTTCTTCACCATCCTTTTCCTTCAATGAGTCCATTTCCTTTTCAAAATAATCTGCACCCTTGTACAGGAACATGTACATCATTAGGGAATACCAACCAAAAGGTTTATCAACTTTGGCTCTCTGAATTCCTATCAATCCATCATGTATCAATTCAGCCAAATAGGGAGAAAAACCAAAGGTGATTGCTAGGTAAGGGTGCAAGATTTGTGCCATCATAAACATATAATGAACTGGCATCTCCTCTTTAGAATCTTCACCAAAAATTTGACATAATGACCAATATATACCCTTTGCCTTCAAATTGAAATAATATAACTTGATGGGCTCTTATGTATTAGGTCATACTATAATTAAACCTCCAACTTTATTAAAAAATTTTCTCAAAGGACCATTCCTGAGATAATCACTCTGGGCATTGTAGACCTATTTCAGCTCAACAAAGTATATTTTTTCTCGGTCACTGGTTGGCCACTCAATCTGAACACTTCTCTTATTTCCTTAGCTAAAATAATGATCAGAGGGTTTCTGTTTATATCCCTAACAACCCTTACTACAGGATCATAATTTTGTGCAACTTGAAGTAGAATATCAACATCCATAAAGACATTTGGAACAATAAGTTTTCCTACATTGAATTTCCATACATTACTACTGGGAGCAAAGGCATGCCTCTATCCAAAACTAACCCTAAACAACACTAGACCAAAGACCTCAATATTCACATCTCTCATATAATTCCCTTTGTCATATAAAGCATCTGCAACCCTAAGCCTAGGGTTTTTGGGGACTAGCTCCTTTATCTTGGATGCATCATTAGTAAAGTGGCTGATTTGTTCTAGGAGGTCATCACACACAACCCTCTCATGATATTCTACTTTCCTTTTAAATTCTCTTCTCGGTGCCATTATTGAAACTAGGGTTTTATCAAGAAAGTTTAAATTAAGAACACATCAAAAATTTGTCCCAAACCCTTACGATAGAATTTGTAGACAATCAACATTAGAGAAACAATAGTTCATAGAAACACTCATCGGTTACTGATTTCTTAGAAAATATCAATTGCTCTACAATTTCACTCTGCCAAAGTATTTCAAAAATTCTATAGGTTTAATTCTAAAATTGAAACACTTGAGAGATATACTGCATATGCAAAAATCATTAATTTTTGACATCCATGCCACACATTCCTGCCACTACTCTTTGAAAATTTTGAAATTTTGCAGTTCAATGAGTAGGAAAGCTTTCACATCAAATAGAGAAAGTTTAAAATAGAATTGTCAATCTTCACTTAAAACATATCAGATAGTTATCGCGATCCCACGATCACTATTTATCAATCAACTTTCCATTGAGGCTTCACGCCTTTTGTCTGATCAAAATAGATCTTACAGTGATCAAAATTGTATCCTTTCAGACCTACTTACTATTTAGGTTTAACAATCACCATTGGATCAAGATGATCCAATGGTCATCTTTATTTCACTATAATTGGACCCTACCAACTTGCTTTATATTTCTTGGATGATTAGATGGTAGGCGTGATCCCACGATCACTAATCTTCCATCATCTTTTCATTAAGGGATTGTGACAACCATCCGATGAAAAGAGACAAGTCAAAAAATTTATGAAGTTTTATCTCTTGGCCCCACTGACGTCATCCTTTGCTGACTAGAAGATCTAATGGCTGTCACGATCCCACAATTGGTAATCCTTGGTTATCTTTTCATTGCAGGATTATGCCGACTATTAGATTAAAATACATCTAAAGGTACCTTAATTCCTTGATGACTGGGCCTAGTAAATACATATCGTTAGATTATCTTGATTAGTCAGTAGATATAAAACCCTAAAGGTTGGTCCTACTTGCTTTGATCTTTTCATTACTAAAGCATCTAACGGTTGGTGCAATCCTGTGATTAGTAAACTTCAATCATCTCTTCATTGCGGGATTACAACAACTGTTAGATCAAGAAGGGATTTAATAGTTTTGATAAATTGTTGAGACTTAGGAGAAATTGACCTTAGAGAATTTAGAAAAAATTAAAGATTTTCGGGGTTTAAAATTTAGGAAAAATTAAAGGGTTCACTAGGTAAATCGATTCTTAGAAAGACTTTGGCCCCACCTGATCATCAAATAAGACATGTGCTTAATGAAGAGCTTAAGTGGCTGAAAAAGTAATGAATGATTAGAAAATTTAGCAATGAACTAGGGTTTATTCTTCAAAACAAAAGCTTAGGGTTATTACAACAAGATCTCTCCTAGGATTTTAGGATCATAAAAGATTAGTTCCTTTGTAAACTAAGGAGATGGATAAAATCTAAAAGGTTTCCATAACTAGACAACAAACTCCTTTGGTAAATTATCAAAATTTAAAACACAAAGTCTTATGCTGAAAAAATAAGCAGTACTAATAGATTGATTAGACCAAAAAAGTCTAACCCCCATTTTGTAAAAGGTCTTTCTTCAATCATAGGTTGTAATGGCATTGCAAAATTTATTTCATGCGTTGGAGCTACTTGACAAGTGTGATAGGTTTTCACATGTTCATATGCATCTTTAAACAATGTGGGCCAGTAATATCCCACCCTTAAAATTTGATGGGCCATATAGAGATTACTTCTGTGACCAGTCCCATACCTTCTATGAAAATGTTCAAGGATCTTCTTTGCTTCTTCTTTTCCAGCACATCTCAAATAGATTCCATCATGATTCTTTCTGGATAGCATTGCTCCTTGAAGCATAAATTATTGACTTTTCATACTCAAAGAATGCTTTTGGATAGAGTTTAGGTGCACAGGGTATTTATGATTTAGGAGGTAGTAAACAATATCATCATACCATTCATCTGGGGATACCTCTGCCAACACGTATACTTGTTGTACCAATCTAGTACTAGTTGTGGCAATTTTCTATGTCATAGCTTGTCCTTGAACCGACTTCATAAGTTGTATCTCCATATCATATTCCTAGATGATGGCCATCCATTTTCCTCATCTCTCTCTAAATTCATTTTGCATTAATAAAGTCTTCACTATTGCATCTGGGACAATTGCATAAATCTTGCTTCTCAAAATATAATGTCAAAATTTCTTGATTGCCTTTACTAAAGCATAGGATTTTTTTTCAATGTTGGAGTATTTCAATTCTACATCCTTCAACGGGGAACTCATAAAAGAAATTGGATGCTCATCCTTTTCTTCTATCCTCTGAGTAAGGATAGCTACACATGTATGCTCTGAAGAAAAAAAAATATATGTAGAATGGCTTAGCATAATCTGGATTGACTGAAATAGGAGAATCCATAATTTCTTGCTTTATCTCCTCAAAAGACCTCTTTGTTGTAGGTGTCCAATATATCTTTGCACCTTTCTTCAACATTTCATTTAGTGGTTTGACTATTTTTGTGAATCCTGATATGAACTTCCTTATGAAGTTGATTTTTCCAAAGAATGATTTTAACTCTTTCTGACTAGCTAGAAACCCTAACTTTGAAATTGTTTCAATGTGCTCAGGATCGATCAAGATTCTATTCTCTAAAATTGCATGTCCTAGTAATTTTCCCTCGGTGACTATGAACATGCATTTCTTTCGATTCAGGGAAATCCCATATCTTCTACATCTCTAAAAGATTCTTCTTAAATCAATTATCTAATCCTCTCTGCATTGAGAAAACACAATGAGATCATGCAATATGTATATGATAATTCATTTCCCAACCAAATCCTTGAAAGCATAATCCATGGCTCTTTAAAAAGTGGCTTCGACATTAATCAAACTGAAGGGCATTCTTCTATATGCAAATGTGCCCCACTTGGTGGTGAATGTAGTCTTCTATCTATCTTCTTCTACCATCACTTGGTTATATCAAGAATAACCATCTAAAAATGACATCATTTGAGACCCGTTCACAACTTGTATCACCTCATCTAGTGATGCTTTTAGATAATTATCCTTTTTTGAAGCTCTCTTAAGATTGCAGAAATCCACACACAATCTTATTTCTTTGACTCTTTTTTCTATCAGGAACCAATTTGGTGACCCACATTGAGTGCCTGACTAGAAAAATTATTCTTGCAGAAAGTAATTTATTCACTTCTTGATGGATCAGTGGCTATAACAGAGGATTTATCTATCTCTGCCTCTATCAGAATGGTTTACTATCTGGATTTAGTGGAATTATGTGTGTGATGAGGGAGGTATCACAAGTCTTCAAATCTTCATATCCCCATGCAATCACATCTGGGAATTCCCTCATAAGCTTAAAAATATCTTCCTTTTGCCAAGGAGTACAAACTTTACCCAATAAAAACATTCTTGCCATTCTCTTTAGTTCCTAAGTTTACATTTTTGCATTCCCCTCCTTTAGTTGTCTAATATTTTAGGGTACTTAACTCATCTGAAAAAAATTCTCTCTAGCTCAATCATTCCCTTAGGAATAGAAATTTTCTCAAATTCATAATTTCATCAATTTCACACTATGCTTCTTTTTGTTCTCCCTCATCGATGACTTTCTCTTCAAAGATCCTTGAACTTGTCAGGAAATCAAGGATATGTTTATCATCTTCTGTTAAGGTTTTAGGATCATTGCAAATGTAATAGCACTATTTGATTGTTTTTTTTTATGTGTTTTCCCAATGCATCGATCTCTTTGTATTTATACATGAAAAGGACATGAAGAGACATGTCCCTTCATGGGACATGTCTATTCATTAATTTATTTTCTCAATTTAACTACTTAGTTATTGTGAGAATAATTATAATCTAACTTTATATATATATATATATATATATATATATATATATATATATATATATATATATATATATATATATATATATATATATATATATGTATGTATGTATGTATATGTATATATATATATATATGTATATATATATATATATCAATTATTGTATATATTGATATATATGTATATATAATAAATCATTTCTCATAATAATCATATAGTCAATATTATTTATCTGACCGATGCTACAAACATCAACACTCCCTCTTAGCTAGGGAGGATAAATCAATCCAATGTCAACACTTAATATACTTGACAACATCAATTATATGATAGAAGAAATAAAGACATCATCCTCATGATGTAATCAATAGAAACATAGTCTCAATGTGTGGATTTCCTCCATCGATGATTCTATCCACAAGTCCTTAGGTGGATTGCCTCCATCAACGATTCTATCCACAAGTCCTTACCTCCATCGATGATTCCATCCATTTGATATATTGATTATTTTCTTATCATAATGTCAACACATGACATTCACCTAAGTACTTAAGAGTTCATAAAGATATCATCTCATGATCTCGAGAGCACTGGCTTGCAAAATATCAACTCTCAAGATATTCACCAAGTGCTTAGAGTAATGGCCTACCTACATCAATTCTCATGATGTCCACCAAGTAATCAAGAGTTCATAAAGATATCATCTCATGATATTGAGAGCATTGGCATACAGAATATCAAGTCTCATGATATTCACCAAGTGCTCGAAGTAATGGCCTGCAGAATATCAAGTCTCATGATATCCACCAAGTACTTAACAAATGTTCATAGGTAATGTGCACTTACCATAAGAACATTCACATCATCTATTATGATCTATTTCAGCCATCACAAGAAGTTTATCACAATAGAAGATCTCATCTATTATGATCTATTTTAGCCATCACAAGATGTCTATCACAATAGAAGATGCCATCTATCATGATCTATTTCAGCCATCACAAGATGTCTATCACAATAGAAGATGCCATCTATCATGATGTGTTTCAGCCATCACAAGATGTCTATCACAATTGAAAATCAAGTTATTGTAACATCATCACCTTCCAATAACTTTTGCAAATACAAGTGATAATCATTTGGAAGTCATCACTTCCTCATGATTTACACAGGGGGAAAGCCCATGAAAAATATTCATGATTCATTAGTATACTAATAAATTATATCAAGTTTACCTTAGAAGTGTTTCACCTTCAATAGTGAACTCCCTCTCAATCAATATGATCAAGATTGTCACAAGTTGACTAAACCAGCTCCCTCTGAAGCTCAAGTTTATCAACTTCTTTACCTCTATTGAAATGTTAGACTCCCTTTGCATCTAGTCTCAATCATCAATTCATTTTCAAGCATCAAGTTCTTTCTCCCTTCATTGCAATTATCTTGTGCTTCTATCCTGAAGGTATGCCAGAGAGATATTACAAATAGCTCACTAAACTATCTCAACTGGAAATACCAATGATAGAAGCATACATGATTTTACAAACCAATAGTATAGCTTTAATTAAAAACTTAAAAAATTATGTGTATTAATAAAACATGGAATACTTATCTTTTATAAATTTCAAGTATTTCATTCTATAAGGTGAGCCCATATAGAAAATATCATGCAAATTCACAAAATGATGTCATCATTCTTTAACATTACCATAATTCTTCACATGACCTATCTTGAATATCCAAAGGTTCTATACACTATGACAACCTTCAATATGACCGGATCTCCCTTCAAGTGGTTAGGCTTTCAAAGAAGGAACCTTTCTCTTTTACAAATTTTGCATAGACCCGTACAAAGCCAGTCATAACTTTTTAACCTGTCATTTTCTCTCCAATCGCTCTGGTGACATTCTTCTAAATTTGTTTATCACCCACATATCCAAAGTTTAGAAAAATCCAACAGTGCATTTGTGAGATATGGTCCTCATACTGAGAAAATATTTTCTAAGATAGTCACACATTCACCATCAACAAACTAATCTCTTACATTTGCAACTTGGCTCTGATACCATGTTTAGGTTTTAGGATCATTGCAAATGTAATAGCACTATCTGATTGTATGTTTTTATGTATTTTCCAAATCATCGATCTCTTTGTATTTATACATGACAAGGAAAAGAAGAGACATGTCCCTTCATGGGACATATCTATTCATTAATTTATTTTCTCAATTTAACTATTTAGTTATTGTGAGAATAATTATAATCTAACTTTATGTATATATATATATATATATGTATATATATATATATATGTATATATATATATATATGTATATATATATATATATATATATATATATATATATATGTATATATATATATATGTATATATATATATATATATATATATATATATATATATATATATATATATATATATATATATATATATATATATATATATATATATATATATATATATATATATATATATATATATAATAAATCATTTCTCATAATAATCATATAGTCAGTATTATTTATCTGACCGATGTTACAAAAATCAACATCTTCAAACACTTTGAAGTTTGTTATGTTGTCTGGAATAGATGGTACTAATGTCAACTCTATTGTAAGTCTCTTCACACAATCCAAGGCTAATGGATCCAAAGAACTCGTAGATTTAGGTAATGAATTCACGACCAGATTGCATGTCTGATTTATTCTTTTTATGTTGAAGGCATCAAAGCTTTCAATCAAATCCCAAACCTTGTTGCAATAACGACCTAGTCTTTTATCATGAAAAGTATATTATTTTCGGACTTGTCTTACCACTATGTATGAATCTTGACACACATATAGGATTTTGGTGCCCTTTTGGATAGCAAGATTCAATCCAATAACCAACACTTCATACTCAACAACATTATTCGTGCAAGAAAACTGCAATCTATGTGCTTCTAGATAAGTTTCCCCCATTGGGCTAATAAGTTCAACACCGACTCCACTTCCTTTCTTTGACTTTGATCCATCAAATGATAAATTCTAGACTTGATCATTGGCTTGTGTACTAGAAGGTTCACTTCTTATTTGCTCAATTTTTGCTCTATTTTCTTCTTGGAATTCTTGTTGTTTAACTTTCTTGACTTCTCTATCTTGTGGCTCTTGAGCTGCAACTTGTGATGGATTTCTAATGTTCACAATCACTACAACATTCCTTGCCATTGATACTTGTGGGACCATCTTTGAAACTTGTGCAATTGTAGCTTTGCACATTGTGCATGATATTTATGAATGAAAATTATTATGTATTCTGAACCAATTAGGTAGCAACAAATTTTGAATGCAAGCATCTTTCCCTAACTCAAACTTCTTTCTTAACACTCTTCAAGACAAAATTCTTGAAATTATCGAACATTCTTTAAGTCACTGAGGGCTTTCAATTATCATCGGTTGGTTCCTTTAAAAACTTGGGCATTACATCTGGGCATCCTCCTTGATTATACCCTTGCAACATCAAAATTTCCCCAATTTTGGGTGCATAAGATCCCATACTTGTTTCCATAAACAAGATCTTATTATCTTCTTTGTATTCAGTTATCAACAATCAGAGCCTTGGTGTGCTCTCTATCCTTATCCGATTTGGGATCCCTCTCCATGGAAGCCACATGTGTGAAAAGTCAGTTTCTATGTATTTGTTCAATTTCCTTGCCCAATCTCTACTCAAAATAATTCCATATCCACCTAGAATGTCCACAATTGATATGTCAATACAACTCTAAACTCATGGATCTAAAGCCAATTGCATATGGATATTGTTCAGTTTTCCCATGACTGGAACTTTTGTTTTATCCAACTACATCACCTTCTTATCTATTTGCAATGGGACTAATCCCAATCTTCTACATATGTCCAAGGGAATTACATTACTTGATGCTCCAGAGTCAATTAGATAGTAATGCAACATTTTCCCAAAATTTCTGACTGACACAAGAAAAGGGGTAGATTCTTTTTTTCCTTGGTAGGAAACCATAGGTTTTTGTGTTCTTGGATTGAATTCCTCATTGTTTACACTCTGTAGAGTGTTTCTCCCATTCTGATTAACACTTTTCATTTGGTCTACAAGAGCAATGAGAACTCTAACTATTTCTTCTCTTTGAAGTGTGGTTTTGGCTATTTGGAAGCCTTGGGGTTTAGGAGGCCTACTGGGGGCTTGAACCTTTCAAACTTTGATCAATTGGAGTAGGACCTCCACCAACACCTCCCACCTCTACATCAATTGGTATCAGATCCTAGGAGCATCCTAGGTCAAGAAAGAAAAGAAATTTTTTTGGGTCTTTGGTGTACTTGATCCTTTGTTGAGGCCTTGGAGTGTACATTTTCTCCTTGAATGTTCCAGAGTTGATATTTTACATTGGAGATATCAGAAGTAGAAGATTATGGGATCCCTCAAAGGGTCACTAATGCTGAACTTTCCAAGGTTGTGAAGGAGCAAATGGTAGAGAACAAAAGAATGAGAGAAGCCCTTGAATAAGAGAGAAGGGAGAAGATTGAGAAGGACAAGGAGATGAGATCCTTGATTGGTAGATTGACCATACTTGAGAAAAGAGGAAAAACTAGGCTAGAAGATGTTGATGAATTTGAAGATCAAGGAGGAGAAGAGGTCCCTTTGAGAGAGAAAACACAATTAGATCCCAAATATGTGAGGATGGATAAGTTTTCTAAAGCCATAAGGAGTGGAGATGCAAATGAAATTTCAGACTTACACATGTATGTAGGTAAGATGGATGATGAGAAAATCATTGATTGGTTCAATGATATGGAGAAATAATTTGAGTGTGAGGACATTGAAGAGGAACAAAAGGTAATAATCGCAAAGTCAAGGTTGAGAGGACGTGTCTTGTTATGGTGGTATTATGTTCAAGTAGAGAGATGGAAGAGTAGCAAGCCAAAGATTACTTCTTGGTGTGCTTTGATGGACAAAATAAAGACAAAATTTTTACCTAGTGACTATAAGGTGCAGATGTATAATAAAATGCAAGGTCTTAGGAAAAGAGACTTAGATGTACAAGGGTGAATTGAAGAATTTCACAAGCTAGACATTAGAGTTGGCCATGAAGAGGATGTGGAGGAAAGATAGCAAGATACTTGGGGGGACTTAGATTCAACATCCAAGATGAATTAAGTCTTGCAACCCCTAGATCTATTGAGGAATGTTATAAGTTGGTTGTGAGAGCTAAGGAGAATTTAAGGAGAAAACAAGATAAGAATGGTGGTGGTAGAGGTAATCCAAACAAAGGTAGGGGAGGCAGATCCTATGATGATAAGGGTCATCCTAGTGATGACAAAGGAAAGAGCATAAATGTTGATGCAAAGCAAAGAGGAGGTAATAGATTTGGTTATGGTAGAGGCAGTGGCATATTCACAAGTAAATATTTTACTTGTGGAGAAGTTGGGCATCAATCCTATAGGTGTCCAGAGAAAGAGGCTGACATCAAGAAGGTGGAGAAGATATTCCACTTGACACAAGGTGGAGAGGAAGAAAAACATTCAGAAAAAGAATCAAAGATAGTAAACCCAGAAGAAGGAGGGTATCTAATGGAGAGGAAGACACCTATGCAATAGAAAGAGAGGAAAAAGGTAACTCATTTTAGAAAAAAATGTAAAAGCCATGGAAATGTATGCAACATGATCATAGATTTTGGATCATTTGAGAATTTATTATCTTATGAGATGGTGAGAAAACTTAATTTGAAAAAATTTCCACTTAAGCATCCTTATAGTGTGTCATGCGTGAATAATGATCATAATTTTTTGATTTGAGAGAAAACATATGTTGATTTTAATATTGCAGATTATCATGATAGAGTACTTTGTGATGTTGTACCTATGCAATGTTGCCACATTATCCTAGGTAGGCCCTGGCAATCTTCTAGGAGGACAATACATTATGGGTTTGAAAATACATATGTTGTATGTCAAAAAGGGAAGAAGTTCATTCTAACACCTTTACCTTGTGATGCTGAGGTTATAATTATGTGTTTTGGTAAGAGAGAGTATGTAGAGGACATAAACAATTAGTCCTTAGTTGCAAATCATACTAAGAAGAAGTATTTGTTAATGATGAAACATGGTGATGCTGACAACATGAGGAATGTTGCTAACAATCAGAAAAATGGCATACTTTTTGGGGGAGTATGGTGTCCTATAGTTGAATAGAGGAATGGAAATGATTTGAGGAATAAAAACAATGTTTGTGTGGGCCTTGGAAGGTAGGAAAACAAGTAGCATGCTAACTGTTCCAAAAAACAACATGATAGTGTGAATGAAAAAATAGTTTATTTGGTCCTATGATATTGGAATCCATTTGATTGGATGAGTTTAGAGGTTTTATTTGCAATAAAATGTAATTTAAGATTTGAATTTCCAAATCTTAATGGCTAGTTAGGAAAAGGTAGGAAATTGAGTTTAGAGTTGTTTAGTGTGTTTAGGAACTTCCAACCGAATGGGATCAGTTTGGGAAGTTAGTAGATCCTTATTTAGATTGTTTCCAATCCTAATTTGGTAGAAGTGAAAAGATTGTATGGACCGATCCACAATATGTAGGGTTGTACATTGTTTTAGAAGCAATAAAGGAGTGTTTAATTACAATTTTATGTTTTGATTTGATGTTCCTTTGAATCCAATCATTGCATAATATCATTAGATGATTATAAGTTTATTTTGAATCCATTTTGAATCATTTTGATCAAGTTTTAAGCCAATAAGTCTGACTATGTCGTGACAGTCATTATTTTGACAGGGTTTTAAGACATGAATGGAAGACTCATCCCCATTCTATTATTACTGTGATTGGGGGATGAATCATAACATTTTATATTACTAATTTTAACCTTTTTGAATGCAAGGATAACACTTATATGCAGGGTGATCACTAGAGGAGTGACTTATTGCATGGTTTTGGTGAAGAAAATGGAGGTATGGGTACAATAGTGAGAGATCTACCTCCATGAGGGGTATATTTTATGACTTGGAGTGCATGGATATGTTCATTTAATGGTGAATCAACCATTTTTTGAGTCTAGAAAGACTTAGAGGGTGTGGATTGGACAAACCCTTGTTTTGAGGGCTTGGGAGCAGCCATATTAGGGGTTTTGCATTTTCATTGGTCAAAGGGTTTATTTGAATTGATAACCATTTGATTTGAACCATATTGAGATACTTCTAAAAGTCTTGTGTCTTGGGAGTAAGACTATTTTTTGCTTGCTTTGGAAAATGGGTCATTTTTATGCTTGAAATAGGGGCATAGTGTGAGTTTAGGTATACTGGTCCAAAACAACCTATATTTATTTTTGGATATGTTAAGGAGTGTTGAAAAGGGTATCTTAATACCTTTCTTATTTTCCTAGTGTTTTGAGAAACTTGGTAGATAAATTTATTTTCCTAGTACCTTTATATACCTTCACATGGCTTGTATTGTTCTTAAGAACATATGAATCCTAGTACATGTATAAGACCTTCATATGGTTTCTAATATGTAAAATGGATCACATATCTTTGAATTTTTATCGCTACAATTTTTTGCAGCTCTGTTCAAATGAATATTAGATGCTAATCATTGGATTTATTTTTTCTCACAAGTCTCCAAATGCTCATTCTAGGGGGAATATGTTAAAGCATCATCCTTCTATACATCATCTTTACAAGTGGCTAAATATTTACTTTTTACTTTGGTGTTTAATTTTGCATCTGAATTCAAAATGGGGCCAAGTATTATAATGAAACGTGTAAACCTTGTGTTTCTAAGCTTTTCTAGACTCAAATTGACTATCACCCCTATTGCAATAACTAGTGTACAAACTAAGTGTGTTTATGATTAAGAGTTGATCATTTTGGGACTATTATTTGTCTATAGCTTATCAACTTTTTATCCTAGGTCAATATATGCATGCTAAAATGACCACATAGTACCCAAATTCAAATGTTAAAATCTAGATTTAACCAGATTCTTTTTTTTTTGTTGATTGGTAAATGGTCAAAGCCTTGTATTATATTAGATGAATAAAATGAAATTACAGAGTTCTCCATTCAAATGGGCACTGGTAGGAAAGAACAGAGTAAGAAAACCTCCAGTCTTTCTCGGGACCGAAGTCCTATATTATACAAATTTAAAAAGGTCATACCCCAATATATATGTAAGCTCTTTCTTTCAGATTTTTACATAATTTGATGAAACAATTTGTTACAAGAACCTTTCTTGGAATAAGGGAACTAAGTGCTCAAGGATAGGCTAGACTCCAAATTTTATGCATCGAATATCCTGCCATGGAGTAGTGCGTTGACTAACATTTGTATGACAAAACACGTCTATCTTCTAATTGGGGATTAGTAACCAGAATCAAAGTGACAAGAAGTAATAAGGGAGGAGTTAAAAAGACTAATCAACACACTGGAAGGCTCTTCAAAACAAAACTCTTTAATAATGATTCCATTTCCTTCCTATTCTAGGTTAACCATACTTTAAACTCCACATTAATAGTTAAATCATAATATGATTATCTGTTAATATGCATAAATATAGACTATCTAATATTAGACATAAGTGCCAAACAAGAAAGTATCCTGATTTGTGCTGATTGAATTTACCAAAGTGTCTAATATTATGCTTTTAATGTATCCTTATCTTAATTCTCTTCTCGCTACATTTACAATTTTTAACTTAGAGTGGATAAGAATTTAGAGATCCAACCTAGCTCAATTGTTGAAGAAAATGTATTCAAAACAATCTTGTTTATATTAACTAAATGCATTAAATAAAAATTACTCAGTGATCCATCTGATTTTTAGCATATAGTTCCTAATAATAGTGAATTATAGTCCTAAAATGCTAGGAGGATTAATTTCCATCATGAAATCATGCATACTTCCTATCTATGGTTATAAGATTAATCTGAACCATGGGGGAATTATTACCAAGAGAAACCACTGGAACTGCCAATACATCATAGATTTCTAACTACCAAAACAAACAACCAGGCCTCATTTAAGACCAGGTGCACAGACCCTAGGGTTAAAATAAAATAGCAGTTTCCTCTTCATTACAGAGCAACTAGATACTAAGCCTCTCTCGATAATAATAACTGAGAAAAAAACAAAGAAATGTAACAGGAAATAAACCAACAAGAATAGTTAAAACCAATAGCATATATTCATTAATATGTATTATCTATAATTACAAAGATCTGGCACAGACCCAAAAAGCCAGAAAGGAAAATCAAAAGGGAGCCAGAAAGACATCCAGCCAAGCTGGGGAAAGCAGCACCAAAAGAAACCTTAAAGACATAGATAGAGCTAGAGACAAGATACAAAGGAGACATATTAACCCTAACATAAAACCTAAAAAGCCAAAAAGGAACACCAGAACAAAGAATTCCATCTTGGGTTAGCACTGAGCTTCCTCCTCTTTTCTCCAGCAAACCATGAGGAGGTCTCTTGCTTTGTCCACGTCATCTTCCTTCAAGCCATGTGGGAAAACATAAGCCTTAAGTTCCCTGCTAGACTTGATTAAATTGGGCAAAATGAATTCCATCTTGTTGAGGTCTTCAAAAGAGATATCCGTCTCAATGCAAGCTTCAAACATACGTAAAAAATTTACCAGCCATTCCTTAATCAGGTCCTCTCTAATTCCTCTCCAGCGAATGAGGAAGTTGATACTAGCTTCCATTTTGGGCTAGCTAGAGAAGAACTGAATATTATCCCTAATATACAGGGATGACTACCTAGCTATATTGACAAGCGGAAGACCACCCGGAGGGTATGCCATGTACACTTCAGGAAGTAGAATTCTCAATTTCTGGTCTATACTAAGCACAACATTTTTAGTCCAACTAACCATGTTGGGTCAAAAATATTATAACAGAGCCTAAGGATTTCTCCCCTGTCAATGTTTTCCCTAGCAAGGCAACCTATAAAGGAGCCAACGACAGAACTATTTTTTCTCTAGGTGAAGTCATAATTGAACGCATTTTCACTTATGGCCCATGTGACAGCAAACCTAGATACATCATCTATAGGGTTGATAAATTGATTCCATCTGTCCTGTATAACCGATCCTCTAAACACCATAGTCCTAACTTCCAAGGAGTGAAAAAGGGAAAAAGAAGACTCCACAAATGCACAAAATATAGAGGATGAGAACCCACACCGGCTTAAAATAAAAAATCTAAAGAAGAAAGAGCAACACAAGACTCCAATATGTGAAAAAAATGAAACACCTCATGAAATAAATACTCACAAGCGGACGCGAAGATGGGATTAATGTAACATGATGACCATACCTCTAAATGATTAATCAATAGTACTACCCTGAATTGATGCACCTCTATTGATGATACATGTCATAATCAGGAGGCATTAGGACAAATGTCGATCCACTAAATTGATTTCTAATAGATTTAGCATATCTATTTATTGCCAAAGATATAAAATAATCTAATTTAAATTAGGAAAGGGTGTAGAAGATTGGAACGTGAAATATTCTCCCTCAACTCCTTTATTGGCTAACTTATCTACCTCTATATTACTTTCACGATAAATATGTTGGTATCTAGTTTCTTCAAATTGATCTATCAGACATAATACACTTTTGAGTTTGGAATTCATCACCCAGTTTGGTGTCTAACATTTTCTAATGGCATTTATGATGATTTGAGAATCTCCTTCAATAATTAATCTAGATATTTTATTTTTTAGACTTAATTGTAAACCTTCCCAAAGGGCTTCTAATTCTGCTATATTGTTTGTAGCAATACCCAAAGGTTTGGCTCATTTTATGACCCATTCTCCAGTTTCTGACCTAATTATGCATCCTATTCCTACTTTGCTAGGGTTTCCTCTAGATGCTCCATCAAAGTTTAATTTCTTCCATCCTTTTTGGGGGGCTTCCCATTTACATTCTTCCCTCGCTTTGAGATCCTTTTTCTCATATAATAGTGGTAGATTAATCAGATGTTTCGAGTTCTTTTTCATAATTCCATCCCATTCTGAAAATGTCCCTCCAAATTTTGTCATCTTCCATAGATAGTTGTTCATAACTTCTGTAATAGATGCTTCAACCTTATTTAGAAAAGATTCCATGCAAAATTCTGAATTGTTGAAGACTCGTCTATTTCTCTCTTTCCAAATTTACCACATTAGGATTGCAGGAGTTATGTTCCAAAGTTTGTCATATATACTCCTCTTATTCTTAGTAGGCCAATCCAAAAGATGACAAGATAGATTCTCGGGAAGTGGAGAAGTCCAATTGAGCTTATTTCTAAGCCATTGCCAACTCTCTTGAGCTAAGGGACAATTGAAGAGAAGATGATCAGAAGTCTCAGAGTTAGCCTTACAGAGGCTACATCTAGATGGACCTTCAAATCCCATTTTTGTAAAGTGATCCGCAGTTAGAATTCAATTTTGGAAGGCTGCCCAAAGAAAGATTCCAGCCTTAGGTAGGCAAGTTGCATCTCAACATAATTCCAAAGGAAGGTTAATATTATCCCATCTTTGAGAGTTGATAATGATATTGTATCCTAACTTAACTTTGTATTTACCATCTTTGGATGCACCCCATATGAGTTTATCATCCCGATTTTTATAATACACTACATGTTCTTTGAGAACATGTTCTAAGTTCATTTTATCTTCCAGAGATATATCTACATTCTCCAATGATTTCCATACCCATTGATCCTCCCCATCAATTTTTATAAAAGTTTTGTAGTCCAAGACCTTTGGGCCCCATAGATTTGTAAGCTCAGTTATGAAACTTCCAGGAATGTTTGAATTGATGAGAGGGGGATGCCCATCCCAGGAGTCTTCCCAAAAAAGAGCCTCATCTCCTCTACCCAAATCCTAGGTTACATATTTTCTAATCGTGTTTCGACATCTAATCATAAAATTCCATGATTTTGAACCTATCGAGGGATTCCTTGTCCTAAATAAAGAAGTAGAATCATTTAGATTAAGATACTTATTATATAGAATCTTGGCCCATTTACTTTCTTTTTCTTGATACACTCTCCATACTAATTTTGCTCCCAGTGCCTCATTTTGCCATGAGAGATTTTTAATACCCAAACCTCCTTGATTTTTTAGGCAACAAATCTTGTCCCATTTTATTAAGGCTTGTTTCTTTTTCTCTTTTGTTCCACTCTAGAAGAAATTTCTGAGAATTCCTTCTAGTTTTTTGTTAATAGTTTTGGGTAAAGGAAGGCAAGAAATTTGATAGGTAGGTATAGCTGTAAGAATAGATTTAATTTTTGTTTCTCTTCCAGCTTTTGTTAACCATTTACCTTTCCATGACTCTGCTTGTTTTTCAATTCTATTTATTATATTTTCCCATCCTTTTTTGTTCCTTGCCCCTGTTTCTAAATGAATCCCTAAATATTTACAAGGGAAGGAGCCTTTCTTGTAACCCATCTGATTACAAATATATTCTTCCATATCTCTTGAAGTATTAATGAAGAAATTTTTTGACTTGCCCGCATTTACTTTCTGACTTGAAGCAGCAATATAATCTAGGATGATTTTCTTAAAAGCTTGAGTCTCAGTCCTAGTACTAACTCCAGGAAGAATAGTGTCATTAGCAAATTGCTGATGAGTGATGTTGGGAATATTATCTGCCACTATGATTCCTTTAATTTTACCTTCTACTTGGGCCTTTTGAATTGATCTTCGAAAGGCTTCAGCTATGATGATAAATAGGAAAGGCGAAATGGGGTCACCTTGCCTAATGCCCCTTGATATATTGAAGAAACCTTCTAGAGTACCATTGATTAACAAGGACATCTTAGGTGTGGATATGCAATTAAAGATTCTGTTGATCCATTGACAGGAAAATCCAAAAGCTTCTAAGCATTTACATAGAAATCTCCAATCCACTACATCATAGGCTTTTTGTATATCTAATTTCATAAACATACACGCTTCCTTATTACTAACAGCTGAATGGATAGTTTCCTGAATTATGGATATCCCAGCCAAAATTGATCTACCTAGTACAAATCTGGTTTGTTCTTCATAAATGATCTTAGGGAGCAAAGATTTAGTTCTATTTGCTAATGCTTTGGAATAAATTTTATAAATAGTGTTACATAATGCTATGGGTCAAAAACTAGATGGTGAATCTACTACTGATCTTTTAGGAGTTAAGGCAATGAATGTATGATTTAACCAGATTCTATTCCTAATAATTATTTCTTATTATTTTGCACATAAAATATGTTCATTTGTGCATTAAAGCATTAGATTAGTTTGTGTGTTAAAGTGCTATATTCGTTTGTGCATTAAGGCATTATATAAGATAACAAACCCAAATTCAATCCTAAGAAATCTAAATAGAGCTCTTGTGAACCCATTGCATCATCTTGCCTCTAGTAATAAGCTCAAGCATATTACACAAGTTTGTTTTTGTGTACAATAAGTTTTCCAAACAATTAGGGCCTGTTTGGTGCCTCAAATTAACCTAGAATAGGAATTATTTAATGCGAGAATAAAATAATTCATTGTTTGTGGCATTTTTTGAATTCTCAAATTAGAAAACTAATTCCCATTTTCAGCCCAGTCCTTGCATTAATTAATTCCAAAAAAAACTTGGAATTCATTTCTTATTCCAAAATAAGCTTTTCATGGATTCAAAATTACAACAAAATGTATAAGTTTTTCGGGTTCGTGCGTGAATGGTTAAGGGATTCTAATCTTTTTTTTATAATCTTATTTTTTTAATAATTTTTTAAAAATATTTCTTTTTATAAATGTTTTTTTTAATAATCTTTTTTTAAAAATTAGTAATATATATTTTAATTTAAAAATATATAAGTTAAATATACATATATTTTTTAATTAAAAAACCAGCAACAAAAATAATAAGTTCAAAAATTAAAATTTGTAAGAATTTTTTTATTTTATAATTATAATATTTTAATAAGTTAAAAATACACATTTTTCAAATTAATTAAGAAAATAAAAAATAATCCTTATTCCAATTTCACATTATGGGATCCAAACACAAAATAGATAATTCCAACTTTCATTTTCAGGATTAATTAATCCGAGAATAGGTCCTTATTCTAGAATAGGCCTATTCTAGATAAATTAATTCCATGCACCAAACGGGCCCTTAATTCAGATCTAGGGATTTTATTCTAGCAAACTCTCCAAGACATTTTGTAACACCAATTTTTTCTAGACACAAGTTTCAAAAAGTGAGCAGAGTAGAGCTAGTACATTAAAAAGCATGTAGAACATCTTCATGATTATAGTTCAAATTCATTAACCATATTAATTTTTATAGGAATAACAATCAATTTTATTAAACTATTATTTTGTATAGAAATAACAATTAATTTTATAAGTTTAATATTTTTTTTTTTTGATCGGTAAAAGGCCGAGGCCCTGTATTTTACTAATATTTAAATAATTAATTTTTACAAAGTAACCTCGCTCAATGCGGACCCTGGTAGGAAAGAGCGGGGTCGAGAAAACCTCCAGCCATGCCTGGGACTATAAATCCTGTTCCTAATACAAAAATTATGTGGGCATACCCACGGCTCGATATTTATCGAGATTTGTTCATAATACATTGTTTTCCTGGGCATACCCATTATCTCAGAAAATATCTTGATACAATTAAAATACAATGACTACATATTTTTACAACTTTTGTTTTGAATCTTTGAGATATCTACAACTAATCCTTATCCTTCGGGGAGAGATTGTATTTGGCACCTTCTCCACAATTTCCTCTTGAAATGAAAAACATAATTCTTCCAAAACTAGTGGTTAAACATCAGGGGTAAATTATAATATAAAATCCTTTGTACTTAACATTGTTACCTACTTCCAGATGATACACAATTAGTTTTCTAGGTTAACATATAATGATAAGAATAACCATTCCATTTTGGCTTCAAAAGGATGAAAGCTTTCAAGAAACTAAGAGGGAAATACAATTATTCTATGAAATCCACTAACTTTTATATTAGAATTCTATTCACATCTACATCATAGCTACTATCCAAGGAAAACCTTTATCTATCATCATAATCCTAATTAGAGCATTTATGAATCCATTTAGGAATATATCTGCAAATTAAAAAGAAAATCTTATCTCATCTGTAAAGTCTAAACCTCTTATGAGTATATTCCCTCATTAATTTGAGCTCCCGTTTAACACCAAATGATAATAGGTATTAAGCTTATCATGATAGGTATAGTTAAAAGGGGACCAAGCGGTTCCCTTTGAATTATACCCAGATGCTCTTCCTAGGATGATGAGAAGCTGGATGAAGACTATATTGTGAAAAAATGCATGACAAATTACTTTTTTATAAATTCTAATTTTACAGAATAGACCTATTGATAACATGACTCTATAACTGTAGTACTATTTGTATATGTATATATATATTTGTATATATATAAATATATATATTCTTGTTGCACTGATTATACTTGTTTTTCAATTGAAGCATTTGGGGTATACAGATCATCTTATCTCTGTAATCAGACATATTCAATGTCGATTTATGTATATTCATGTATATATATATATATATATATATATATATATATATATATATATATATATATATATATATATATATATATATATATATATATATATATATATATATATATATATATATATATATATATATATATATATATATATATATATATAATATATATATATACACACACACACACATACATGAATATACATAAATTGACATTGAATATGTCTGATTACAGAGATAAGATGATCTGTATACCCCAAATGCTTCCATTGAAAAACAAGTATAATCAGTGCAACAAGAATATATAAATAGTTATATATAAAATATACAAGTAGATATATTTTTACATATAAATTTATAAATTCCTGAGAATATGTTACTATCAAAAATATCAGCTGAAAGTACACATATCCATATCTTAATTCCATTTAAAACAAGTAGAGAGGATGATAATAGCCATACCTTCTGGCTTAGTCTATTATCCTTTGTTAATCCTCTAAAGAGAAACATAGCTTAAATGCTGACCTCTCCTAGATTGAGAGCATACCCGGTATTAATAAACAGAGCATTCTATATATGCCCGCTATAGAATACTTTGTTTATTAATTAGTTGATAGTCAGATTTGGACAGGGCTTATCAAATTACTATTTAGATGTCAAAAGTGTGTTTGTGCGTCTCTGCGATATTCCCAGTATTAAAGCAAGTGATAGCTACCTGTCCTGTTAAAAACTTCAAGGAAGATAGCATAAAGATATCAAGGTCTATTTTTGCATGCCATATTCCATCATACCAAATATATACACTGTTATAGAATATTTACATATTACCAGAGTAGCACCCCAGCTGAAAAATACTACAGAACTATCATAAGTATCCAGTCTGATTATACAACTTTGTTGACAAACCAAAAAATTTAAACTTGCTTTGGCTATGAACTACCATTCTAAACAGAGTATAGTTTATATACAGACTAAGAAGACATCAAATTATAAACCAGCCTACCCATCCCTATTCCTTACTGGTCTTTTTCACTGTGGTGTATTTCCATGTATTGTTTTCTTTGATCATCACCATGATGCATTCTATTTCTTCCTTGCCTTTGTTATTTCTTCTAGTGCATCTAGGCACCTCCGGTGCCATGATGTGAAGGTTTGAAGGTGAGGTGTCATTGAGGAATTTAGGGATATCAAATCCTTTGGCCCTCCAATAATTTAGGAGCCATTTTGAATCCATTTCTTCCTCCAGAATTTCTTTGTATAGGTATTCAATGTTCCTAACCATATCAGGCCAATGATTATTGAAGCACTCTTCATCCTTGAAGTTTATTAACGCAATTATTTTAGACTGAGGAATCCTGTCTAGTTCTCCTATACTTTTTTGCATGGTTATTTTCAGATGAGGAATGGTGAGGTTATGATCTATGCATTGAACCATATTTTCCAATCCTCCCAGGTGATCTTCTATAAAGATCTCTTTTGCTACTTCGACGATCTCTTCTTTCTTCCTTCTAGCAAAGGTTGACAAAGTAATAAACTACCCTATAATACCACCATTTGTTCTGTAGGTGAAATAGTTGTTGAAATGCTGATCTCCTAAAGATTTCTCAATTGCCCTCCTGGTTGAGTCTGGTAGAGGATTCGACAACTGATTCCACCTTTCTGGAAAGATGGGTCCTCTAACAGCCATGGCCCTATCGCTCTTGGTGTAAAAGGTGAGGATTTTAGTTTCCATAACTTGTTCTTGATTGAGTTTGCCAATAATTCATTTATATAAGCATTTCCAACCGATCTTTCTAGACGTGATCGGATTTTACACTCTGTGGTATAGCTGTCTAGAGCTAAAAATCTAGAGTGAACCTTATGCCGAGGGAATATCATCTCCTGTCATATTTACCATCCTCGATTATCCTAACTTAGCATGATATATCTATTGTAAGATCATATTTCTCATGGGGTATACATCCCTAACCAATAATAATGATTGGAGTAGATGCATTTATCGAAGATTTAAAACCTTCATTTGTCATGATGGGTATTATTGCAAAAAAGTCTTATCATTACCATCTCAAAATATTTCTTAGTTATGGTGGTAATGATAAGGCCCAGAGATGTTAATAAATGATTGTAGCTAATCATTTCTTCATTCTATGATAGAGTTTTAAATAAAGATCAAGTTGTTATAATGACCCTAATAGAGGAGGGGTAATTTAACATGAATAAGGGCACTAATTATTGTGTTGTCTTTAATTTCTAGTATTGTTCTTGCCTCAGTTCAAAGCATTACAATGCCTATGCTGTGTAATCTACTAATTATTCTAAATGCTATTATAATTATTTGGACAGATAATTACAAATAAGCTGTTTATTCATTTTTGGAAAATTATGACTATTAATTTTTAACAATATATTATTAATCTTTGTCTAGCAAGATTTGGTATAAGATTATAGGTTAAAATGTTAAAGAGTTATTTGATATTAAGGCTATGGAGATCGTATATTAGAATATACCTGTTAAAGTTGATGTATAATAGAATCTTAACTTTATGATCACCGCCCATTAATAAACTTAACCTTTGGAGTTTAGATTAGATATACTGGTCCATTATTATAATTCCATTTGCACCTTGATTTGCTAACATATCTACTTCTGTATTGCCTTCCTTGTATGAGTGTTTGATTTCAAATTTGGGTATACTCTCCAATATTTGATTAATTTCTTCTATTTTCGAGTTTAGGGTCTAGTTAGGTGTTTTTTTTAGTTCGAATGGCATTAATGACAATTTGTGAATCTCCTTCTATGATAACTTTTGAGATGTTGAGATTCTTGCATATTTTTAGACCTTCTAGTGTAGCTTTACATTCTGCCATGTTGTTTGTGGTTGGGTTGATGGGCCTAGAGAATTTGGCGACAACCTCTGCCTTCCAATTTCTGATTAGCCCCCCAATACCTGCTACCCTGGGGTTCTCTCTAGACGCTCCATCAAAGTTAAGTTTGTACCACCCCTCCTTTGGCGGAGTCCATTTGCATGAGGCTCTATCTGCTTTCATTTTGGTTCCCCCTTTGCCATATAAGGGTGGAATGTCTAGTTTTGGCCATTTAGTTCTGATTTTGTTATCCCAACTTTTAAAAGACTCTTCATAGCTAAGAAGGTCTCTAAGTTTTCTGTTAATAATTTCCACAATAGACAATTCTATTTTATTGGTGACTGATTTCCACACTAGTTTTTGACCGGTGAAGATCCTTCTATTTCATTCTTTCCAGATTTTCCAAACTAATATTGATGGAGAGATAGTCCATATATCTTTATATAAGTTGTCTTTATAAAGGATTGGCCATGCTTTAAGGGAACTTAATAGATCAGATTGGAGAGTGGATTTCCACCCTAGACAATGGTGTAACCAATTCCAACAGTTTTGAGTAAATGTGTAGTTAAGAAGAATGTGATTAACATCCTCTGATTGATTCTCACACAAGGGACATCTAGATGGCCCTACGAAACCCAATTTATTGAGTCTATCTGCTATTAGAATTTTATTCTACATAGCAGCCCATAAAAACATGCCATCTTTAGGAAGACAAGATTTATTCCAATAGAGGTTCAGAGGTATATCTATATTATCCATGTTCTGATCCAGAATAATAGCTTTATAACCCTCCTTAACAGAGTAATTACCATTGTTTGAGCCAGTCCAAATTAATATGTCCGATCTGGTTTTGTGAGATATCTCTCTATCCTTTAGAATGGCCAAAATTTTCTATTTCTCATGGCATACCAAGTCCAGGCTCTCTAAATTTCTCCATTTTGTTTCTTCTTTCTTGCATAAGTAATCTTTAAGATAAATGCCTATAGATTTTTTACAATCTTCCATAAACTCCTAGGAGGAGCCCATTTTATTTAGGGGAGGGAGGCCTACCCATGAATCATCCCAAAAAAGTGCCTGGTCACCTATACCTACATCCCACGATAGATATTTTCTAATAATCCCTCTACATTCCTTAATAAAGTTCCAGATCTGAGAACCTTTTATATGAGAGTGGGACCTGAAGATATTGATAGGGTCCACATCGAGGATATATTTATGTAATAATATTGAGGCCCATTTACTATTAGATTCCTTATAAAGTCTCCAAATAAGTTTAGCTCCTAATGCTTGGTTCTGCCATTAAAGATTTTTAATACCAAGGCCCCCCTTGGTAATTGGTTTACACAAGGTATCCCATTTGATAAGGGCTATTTTTTTGTCTTCTGCTAGGCCTTGCCAGTAAAAATCTCTAAACATTTTATCTAATCTCTTTTTAATATTAGTCAGGAGAGGGAGAACTGACATATGGTACGTGGGAATGGTTGAAAGAACTGATTTAGTCATTGTCAACCTACCTGCTTTTGTGAGCCATCTTCCTTTCCATGAACTCTTTTTGTTTTGTACTTTAGTGAGCACTTGTTGCCAAAGCTTGGAGGATAAAAGACCTTTGTCCAAGTCGATGCCCAGATATTTGCAAGGGAATTTGCCAACTTTGTACCCCAACATGTTACAAATTTCCATTTCTATTTTTGGAGTGGTGTTAATAAAGAAAATTTTTGACTTAGTGGGGTTGACTCGTTGGCCTAAGGCTTTCATGTATAGATTTAGGACGTCTTTAAAGGCTTTAGCTTCTTGACAATTAGTGGAGCCTAGTAAAATCGTATCATCCACAAATTATTGGTGGGTAATATTTGGTATGTTTTTCGATGCCTTTAAACCTATGATTTTACCTTCCATTTGTTTCTTTGTTATCGATCTTCCTAGTGCTTCTACCATAATAACGTAGAGGAAAGGAGACAGAGGGTCTCCTTGCCTAATGCCTCTAGAAATACTAAAGAAACCTTTCGGGGTGCCATTGATAAGAATCAAGATTTTAGGGGTGGATATACAATTGAAAATTAGATTGATCCATTGTTTAGAGAAGCCAAAGGCTTCCATACATTTATAGAGGAATCTCCAATCTACTTTGTCGTATGCTTTTTGGATGTCTATTTTAATAAGCATACTTGGGTCCTTCGTTAATTGAGCAGTGTGAACTACTTCTTGGGCTATAATTATCCCATCCAGGATTGATCTATTTGCAACAAAACCTATCTGTTCTTTCGAGATTATATTGGGGAGGAGCGTTTTAAGTCTATTCGCTAAGCATTTTGAAATAATCTTGTAAATGGTGTTGCAGAGAGATATAGGTCTAAAATCCCCTGGATTTGTACACTCATTTTTCTTAGGGATTAATGTGAAAAAGGTATTATTAATTTTGTTTAACAATGAGTCTGAGTTTCTAGTTGCTTCTACCGCTTGCCACACCTCTTCCCCCACAAAATGCCAACATTTTTGAAAAAAGCCTGCTTGAAACCCGTCTAGGCTCGGGGCTTTATCTGGATGAAGTTGGAAAACTACTGATTTGACTTCCTCTATGGATAATTTATTATTAATCATCTTATTGTCAGCATCTGAGATCAACTTTGGGATAGCTTTTAGCATTTCATTTTGCGCTTTGAGGTTGGTCGCTTCTGTTTTATTGAGAAGGGATTGATAGAATTGCGTAAGTATGGTTGATATTTGGTTAGGGTCTTCAGTGATATAGCCCTCATTATTCTTAATTTTAGAGATTCTATTAATACTTCTTTTAAAATTAGTGGTATTATGGAAGAATTTTGTATTGTTGTCTCCTTCCTTAAGCCATGATTCTCTCGATTTTTGTTTCCAGAAAATCTCTTCTTTAAAAAGGATTGCATTGTATTTAGCCATTAGCTCTTTTTCTTTGTGGTAGCTATGTTCGTTCATACCTTGCTCTATTACTATATTATTAAGGTCAGCTAGATCTTGTTCTATCTGAACTTTTTCTTCAAAGATGTTATTAAATTTACTCTTATTCCATTCTAATGCTTTATTTTTAATTATTTTCAATTTTGTTGTTAAGCTATACATTTTGGAGCCTTTTATCAAAATTTGTTTCCACCATTCCTCTAATAGGTTAATGAATTCTAGGTTTTGAAACCACATAAACTCAAATTTGAATGGGTTTCTAGATGGTTTGGAGCTTTCTGTTATAGAAAGCCTGATAAGGAAATGGTCAGATCCTGCCTCTGGGAGGATTTTCACATTATATAACTGATTGAAGTTGTCAGAATTTGTCCTAATAAAAAATCTATCCAATTTCTCAGCAATATGACTGAAACTAGCTCTTCTATTATTCCATGTATATATGCCATTGATTGTGTTGATACTGATTAGATGGTTGTCCGTAACCCATTTGCTAAAATCTTTTTGTGCTTGCAATGTATATTGTGAGCCTCTGTATTTTTATTTAGGATCTAGGATGGCATTAAAGTCTCCTCCAATAATGTGAGGATCTCTTAAGCTATCTGTTAAAAAGAAATGGATCTCCTGCCATATTTTCCTTTTTTCTTCATTAGGAATAGGCCCATATATGTTAATTAAATTAAATTTCAAATTAGATTTTAGACTTTTAATTTCTAGGGCCATCCAATTATTATTTTTAGATGTAAGTCGGGCTAAAACTTTTCAAGGGTCCCACAATACTGCTAACCCGCCGGAGGGACCTTTTGATGTTACAAACTCTGACTTCCATATTCCTAATTTATTACTAAACTTAGTGCTTTCCTCTTTGCTAAGTTTAGTTTCCTGTATTATAATAATTTCTGATTCAAAGTTTTTTAAATATCTTTTTATTAATCTCTGTTTGTTAGGGGCATTTAATCCCCTAACATTCCAAGTTGTAACTTTCATTGCTCCTGGGGAAGGCACTTCCCCTTCCCTATGTACAGAATATCAGTGATCTTCTTTTGGTTGCCTGCATTGCCAGCTATAGATCTTAGTTCAATAGCTGATTTCCTGCCTCTCTTTTTTTTAATTCTATTTATGTTAGGAGTGCTTAAGCCTCCTCTATTTATTGCTATGCCCAATTGTCTATCCACATTAGTTATCCCAAAGAGGCCTTCAATATCATCCTTAACTGATGCTAAATTTTTAGTATAATCAATGATAGTTTTGTCCTACTGTTCTGAGCTCTTTTGATCAAACTCTGTTTGAGCTTGGGAGTCTTCCTTGTCTATAATCTCCTTTCCATACATTTCAATTATATTTTCTATATTACCTGATAAGTCCAAGTTCAGAGTTTGTATCTCTATGGGGATTGAGGTTACTAGTTCCTCCCGCTCTTTATGGGAATTTATAACATTCTCGTTATTCGGATCAAAGACCTCTTTGCTAGAATTTTCATTTTCTTTATTTTCAGTTTGTGTTAAATATATGTAATATTTTTTTGGATTAAGGTTGGCTTTTTCTTGTTCTCTATTGTTTATATCTGATGCTCCTGAGATTTTATCTGAATTACCAAGAAGAGCTTTATCGATGACTTCCATTTCTAAGAGGGTTGATTGTATAGGCTCATTTAGTTCTAGCTGAGTCATCCTAACATCCTCTTCCTCTTTATCCTCTAAAATACAATTCTTAATCATTTTGATCAAGATTTCTTTTTGATACTTTAATTCATCTAAATCACATATTTCATCCATGAACATATCCATAAGTTCATCTGTTAAAGATTCTCCTAAATAATCTATGATTATTTTAACTTCCTCTTTGCATTTTTCTTCAGGATCTGCTAATACTGTTGGATTTAACTAATTAGATTTCACAGTCTGATTTATTTGTTGGTCAATCTCACATACATCCAAGGACTGTATGGATTTGTCTCCCACATCAATTTTATCTTTATACTGTAGACAGATCTCATTCTTTTTGTCTAAATCTATTTGATCTGTCTTATTTCCCATATTACAACTATCAAGTGAGTTATAAATTTTATTATCTTTTGTAATTTTAGTTGTTGGGATTGAATCCTCAAAATTTTTGATATGTGATGTTTCTAAATTTCCTTTTGGTGGATGGAAATCTAAGTACATATGGTTGTTGCAAATTGTTTTCGGATTGTTATATTCATCAGGAGAAGGAAAGGGACCAACTGGATTTTCCTTCTCTAAGTTCATTAGAAAAAAGCCACCTCCATCCTTATGGAAGTTTACCTTTACACTTATGTCTGTGCAAGGGGGGGCATCTATGTAGTTCTATTGAGCACTAGAGGTAGACATATTGTCTATCTCAGAGATTTCAATGTACTCTTCCAAAATCATTGGATTAATAATTATAGAGTTTGAATTGAAGCATAGTTGTATAGGGGGGATAAACTTTTCATGATAGTTCAATTTAACTACAATGATTATTTCTGCTAGATTGTGTTTGGTTTTAATAATTCTTATGAATTCTCGACATCTGTTCCCTATGTTTTTTACAATCTCAAAGTGGTTTAATTCCATTGGTAAGTTCCTGAGTAAGATTGCTTTTTCTATCATGAAGTCTGCTACATTAATTGGGTTGAAAAGAGGAAACCAATTAAAGACAAAAAAGGAAATTTGTCTATACTTTAGATAACCTTCTTCCATAATCTTATTTTTAAGGTTACTACATTTACAATCTATAAAATTGAAATTATTAGCAAGGATAGTTATATTTACCTCAGAGGGGAGTTGAAATAAAAGTCCCTCTACTATGTCAGAAATGGAAGCCCTTGCTCTCGTCCACTTACAAATAACACCTGTATCTGCACAAGAACTCTATTTTTGCAAAATACAGTTGTTATCCAGTGACATCCTATAGTGCCTTTGCTCATAAATTCCATAGACTGTGGATGATTCTTTATTAACACCATGCCTATGAGGCAGAGAATAGATTTTCTCAGAGTGACTTAACATAGATGTATTAAAACTTCTATTGAGCTTACCCGAATTTTGGTAAGACTTATGCAGAATTTTATTATTTCTCCTTCTGTGTGGAGGAGTATAGGCCTTAGGTGCCTTGTGTATAGAATCATATGCAAAATGTGATACAGAGCTTGCTACTGATGCTTTATTCACAAACTTATCTTTTCCTGTATGAGGACCTAGGGTTTTGTCAAGGAAAAGGGGAGAAAACACCACATCTATTTGTGATTGCTCACAATCTGGATGTGACTTCTCCCTAGCTAGTACTTTTCCTTCCAAAACCCTATTCCTCTGATACGGGGATGAATAAAATCTCCTATTTTGAGGAGTTTTCTCTTTTTTCAGTATATCAAAGGAATTTTTTAGCACAATTTCCTTGAAACTATATTTAGCTGGGTAAGATCTTACCGCATTTCTTCTCTTTACCATTTGCCACTTATCTTTGTTTGCATTCTCGTCCTTGAGAGGCACCTGAGCCGCCATGAATCTTTCTCCCCCCTTTGCAGATAGAGGTTCATAGGGGTTTTGCACTGAAATTTTCCTAGATATCAGGGCTTTGGTGGTCCCGGGGAGTATGATCTTTCTGGATGCATACTTAGTTTTTGCAAAAATATCCATCTAACAGTCTAGGGTTTGCACTGTAAAGACTCTTGGGATTGAGATCTCATTTTCTTTTACAAAACTCTTGGAGGTTGTAGCTAGATTCCCGTTGCCAACCAAGGTCTCTGTAATGGAGCCCGAAACCCTATCTACTGATGCTACATTCTGTTGAAATTCCTGTATACTCTTTTCCTTTTTCTTTGCAATAAAATCTTTTAGATGTTCATATGATGGGTGCTGGGATTGCATATCTGGCTTTCTACAATCTGCT